>CM055606.1:2446354-3101215 GCA_029379385.1 Quillaja saponaria | reverse complement strand
TGGAGAGAGACAGTCAGAAAAAGTCAGATCTGAGAGGGTGGAGTTGGCTGACTTGGGTTAGTGAGATAAGTTAATTTCTCTTAAGTTCAGATTATTGAATTCTGCGGTGTCTTTAATTGATCACTTCGGCTCTCTCCAAGATTCATCGTGATGCAGTTATTTTATGTAAGTTTTTCTCTTGCCCTACAACTCAGTGTTTGCTCATACAGTTTTTAGAGCGAGAGAGAAAGTATTACATACTGAACTATTAAGTACAAGTTCAATTCGCTTAAATTAGATCCTCTGATTTTTGAAGTCTGCAACAAATGGGTTATATGGGATTTTCTTGGGTCAAATGGGAGGGTAAAGGTTCTTGAAGCTTTTTTCTATTAATATATATCTGAAAATGTTAATTATGAGATTGTTTCATTGAGACTAATTGGTATTCTATCAATTTGCTTCTTGATAATTTTGCTAAGTGGAGATTTATGCTATCCTTTTGGATGCATAATTCTTAATAGGACTATGGAGGAGAGAAACAGTGGGAAAGGATGTGTGGGGGGGGGGGGGGGGCTTAAGTGAGAAAAACAGGGATCTTTTTGAAAAGAGAAAAATAAACTGTGAGGAAATGAAAAGCCAAAAGAATCTGAAATTATTAAATTACCCTTCGGAAGATAGTGACCGTGGGTGCCCTCAACCTAGCTTCTTCCGTTTACATATCAGCTCTTTTAAATTATTAAATTTCGCTGTTTGATTTCAAAAACAGTTAAAATACAATTTACAGTGATTTTAGTAATAAGATATATTTAAATTTAGTAGTGGAAGGGTTTATGTCTTAAAAAATATAATGAAGATGTATAATCACAAATTCTGAACAAGATTAATTAAGCTAGATATAGAGATGCTAGTAAGAATTCAAAAAATAAAATATTATAGTATTATATCTAAATACTAATATTTTAAAAATTGGGACGATGATCAACTTGAAAAATTAAACCAATAGTTAAATTAGATGATATCATAAATGTATTTAATATATATTTAAATATTATATAAAAATTGTCTATTAAATATAAATATTACATGCACAAGAAAATAAAATGTAATAATTTAACATTCATTAAATACTAAAAAATTCACATCACAAATTGTCAAATATAGTTATTAATAATTAATATTACAATTGATTAATTTATCATGCCATCATAACATTCAAGATATATCAAAATAATAAATATAATATAAATATAAAATATAATTATTTCAATAATTTTTAACAAAAATAATATAAATAACAACTTTAAAAAAATCTCAGTTCAATTCAGTAATTTTGAACTTTAGTGCTATTACAAAGTGTTCCATAACAAGTACACTTAATACATACACCCATTGTCAACATGCTAGAACATGTTACAACACCAAGGCTAGGGGTTATTTATCCACACCCATATCTTATCTAGAATACATAAAAACACACAAATATTATACAAGCAGGCAGCAGCAGTCATAGGAATATCCATGGTTCTATTAGTTTAGGGATTAAGCATCCAAGATGGAATTTGTGTATTGGCTGGACGTTGAGGTGGAGGTCTTTCATTATCTCCCGTGTTCTCTCCTGCCTGGTCAGACCCGCTGCATCACATACATACAAAGGAAGACAGAGCATTAAACAATATTGTCTTATCTTACTCTCACTTGTATTAAAGAACAGAGTACAATACTCAAACCATATATATTTATATCCAAACTAGGGAAATAGGCTTATTTTGTTCTTCTTACGAGCATCGTTTTTTTTTATTATTGACAAGTAGCCAGAATATTAAATGTTAACATTAACAATACATCATAATAAATATTTCAATTTGTGGTACAAATCGAGATTAAACAAATTTTACATAAGGCAACATCTTAAAAATCAAATCCTAGATACTTTAAGATTAAATGTACCAATCCTAAAATTAACGATATAGACACATTGAACCTAACTACTCAGAAATACTAAGATGAGCTTAGGCTAGGAACAGAGACACATCCACATGCTTATAACTGAATCAGAGTTGTGAGGAAACAGACTAACCCAATATTCAAGGACTGTAGTAATTGTGGGTCCATGCCATGATTTTGCGGCTCCTCATGCGCCTCTTGAGCCAGTAACTTCTCATGCGCCTCTTGAGCCAGTAACTTCTCACTCTCCTTTACCTAGTTTTTAACTCAGATTATGAAGTGACTATGTAAGTAATGTAACATCTACAATCTACATTAATTTCACAATATATAGTCTATAATATGAAGGGTTACCTTCTTTGCCAGCAAGTTATTTTGCTCCTGCAATGCCTTATCCTGCATTATGGGACAGAATGGAGATGCTTACGGAAAGTCCAAATGTCCCATACTTCTCTACAATGGAGGACATAAATACAAATACAGTACAGAGGCCGATGGTTTTTATTTAAGTAAGGAAATACAACAAAGTCTCAACTCTCAAACACATAATAACCAACAAAACCAGGTGGCCACAGAGTCTCTTAGGCATCTATATTAGCTTAATCATATTGTTATTTTGCGAACTAAGGCTACAAGTATAACATTTATTCATGTAAAACTCGTTATATATTATATAAGCTGCAGTGATTACCTTTTTTTGAAGCTCTGAAATCGATTCGTACATGACTTGGTTCTGCAAGAGAAATCTTTCTATGTGATTACGATTACACTCAATTCAAACGAAATGACCACAAACGTTAGGAATACATGATAATACCTTCCTTGACCTAACGTGTTTGAGAGCAGATTCAAGCTGTCGCTCCAAATTTTGAAGCTCTTTGAGACTTAGGCCATCAAGATCTTCTCCCATAAAATTCCTGCAACAGCAAATCAACATGTTTCTTAGTTTATCGCATTTATACAAGTAGTTCTCATTCGGTTCATTTAGCACCTTTGATTTCTTTGTAAAACCTCCATCCTAGCCTTAAGCTTTGCATGTTGCAGAGTCCAGTTTCCCTAAAAATGGAGATAATGACATCAGTCCTGATTCTCGGAATAAACCAATCACCATCCACAGCTCACGATTAAGAGTATGGATACATGTCTAACAGAACTAACTTCAAAAATGAATTGGCATACATTTGGTTCATGATCATTTCCATCCAGCTGCCTCTCAGAATATGAATATCTCTCATACCGTTCAAGAATCCTTTCCATGCTGTAGACGGGGGAAGTTAATAACCTGTTGGTTAAGTATTCATGGCATCTAATAGAAACCTACAGACACATAGTACAGTTCAAAACAAAACAGTATTATCTCAATTGTAATATGTATGTACAATGACAGCAGATTCTTTTTTGTGTCCTAATAATATTTCATTGACTGCCAAAAAGCAGCCAACAATTTCAACTTTCAAGGTTTAGTGCTGAAACAGAACATCAGTCTGTAGCTTTTTCTGTGGCTGAATCTTACTGGTTACTATGGTTACTTCTGAGTGTTGGTCTTTCCTTATTACAACTAGGTAGTATTCATCAGTCTATGTAATAATGCTAGTGCTACTTATCTAACCGTTAATCTTATTTTTCATGATAGAACCAATTACATTGAGGTTCATTTTCATTTCTCTCATTAAAAAGTTGCTCATGGTGATTTCCATGTAGTTTTTTCCTATTCTGATTTGATAACATCTTTAGTTTTTTCCTATTCTGATTTGATAACATCTTTATCAAGGGCTTGTCCTCAGAAAAGTTGAAACCTTTTCTTCACAATCTCTTTGTAGGTTCTATAAGTACAGGTGTATGTCTTTTCCCAGTTACAAGTACCTTTCAGAAACCAGTGCTGGACCTCATAGTATTCTCCAAAATGACTATTATAGACTGATCTCTTATGAGTGTACTGGTGAAGGTTGAAAATTGAAATAGTACAAAAAAGGATCAAATTATGAAGAAAAATATCACAAAGTAAAGACAATTAATTATCAAACCTGTCCTAATTATTTTTTGGAATTATGGTTGGCTCTAATACCATTTTGTTTGAAGTAGGGACAATACACTCACTCCTATAGAGGGAAAATATAATATTGAAAGAGATATTTTAACTACTCGTTACATTCTCTACACATTGTAAGTGGAAATACCACTTAAAAAAGATTAACATTACTAAACTCACAATAATCTATTTATATTAGAAATAAGTATAAGTAATAACACTAATTCCAAGTAACCAATAACTCATAATTCTCCACTAACTAAACTTATTATGCTAATTCCAAACTAAAATTCGTCTACAATCAGTTATACGCATCCAAGCCATCACCAAGGCGACCAAAGAATTTTCCACAAAAAGGTCTTAATTAGTAAAACCCAAGAGGCCAGTATCAGGACAAAGCAATACAAAATTATACTTCATAAATTGAGTAGAAGCTATTTGATAATGTTTGCAAGAGACAATTGGATGAGAGTAAACATAACTTGCGCCATTTCCACACTTATCACTGCCACTGATCCAAATACACAATGTCCACGATCACACAAGGTAATCGAAGCTTCAACTATGGAAGAAAAATCGTTGAAATTAAAAAAGATCTTGCTTCCCATCAAAACTATAGAGGACAAAGATCTCGAGATTGCTAATTTCATGAATAAGTTGAAGATGCAAAATAGTGCCAGGTCAAAAACTAATTTGTCTTCCTAGTATGACTCCAAATATTGTCGCCATGGACAAATAGAAAAAGTAAGACGAACTTGAAGGATTCTCAACACCTTTTTATTGACATTGTTGATACAACAGTTGTAGGACATGGTCACCAACACCATCCAAACACAACACGGATAATGTTCACAAGGTTCACTTATGTACTCAAAATTATACACCAAGTGGATCAACAACATGATGACCAATGGGTATGTATCTAACCCCAAACAACATATAGCTCATTTCATTAAAACCAGTGAGAATGCTAGGACTTAGGAGATATTCTTGTCAAATAATATGTTCAATCTCTTAGAGGAATTGCATTCGACTAGTACACCCAATTGGAAGCTTAGTCAATCGACAGATGGGAACAATTTAAAGAGACTTCCTCAACCGACGGAGAGTTTTGAGCTTGAATTGCAAAGAGCGGATCACTGCATTCGAAACACTATTTATGGTTCCCAAAAAGGAACATCGACATTCCTTGATACAAGTATAAACTATCAACAATTTCCAAAAAGGAACACCAACACTCCTTAATACAGAGTCTAAATTATCAACGGTTACAAAAAAATAAATTAATACTCATTAATACGAGTTTAAACTACTTCCAAGACAAAATTCATTGGCACGAAATGAAACTGCCTTCAAGAGTTTTTTGGAATGAAACAAAACTTCTTAACAAGGTTCAAGAGTTCCTCAGCATGACGCAAAACTGCCTTCAACCTTTAAAAGTTTCCCAACATGATGCAGAACTGTTTTCAAACTTCAAAAGGTTCTTGGCAGGAAATAAACTGCCTCTAAGTTTCGAAAATTTCTTGACCCCAAATGAAACAACCTCCAAGCTTCCAAAAATACCTGAAAAAACTGATTTTAAGTTACCAATTTTTTTATCTCAATCTCATAGACAACTTTCCATGGCAACATCAAAATTTTCTCATTAAGTTACACTTCTCTTCAACTCTAAAGTTTCCTAGTTTATTCCAGCGGGTGGGAAGTTTCGGCAACATATGTATTTCTGAGTTCTAAAACTCTCCAAAACCTTTTTTTACCTTAGAAATCTTCAACTAGTGATACCCATTTTCATTTCTATAACATAATTTCACCTATAAACAGGAAAAAAATGGAGGCATCCAGAAAAATAATTGTGGGACGCTTGAGAAACTTACTCCAGCAATCCAACACATGAATATATGAACCAACAGAGCTCTCATAGGTGAATTCGTGACATTGAAAAATTGTGTAAAATGTGAAATACTCCTTACAAATTTAACTAATAGGTCAGAAATGAAACTTAAGCTGGAAAAAGGATCCTTAAAAGTAATTTCACATTTCTGTTATCTAAATACATACTCAAAAAAAAAAAAAGTAACATGTCACATCTTAAACTACATAAATAATCCGGAGCCATAGGAAAGGAATCTGGGGGTGGGATGAGAGGTAAGGCAACTAGTAAGGCATATTTTAAGTTGAATACGACAGAAATTATAACAATTTTAAAGAGTACACATATGTAAATAATGAAACAAAGAAGGCTGTTAAGAAAACTATATTTGAGACGTACAGTGATTTGTATAACAACTAACAAGCTAGACAAAGAATATGGAGAGAGAGTATCTATAGACTTCTTGAAAGAAAATAATACTGGAAGATATCAACTTTGTCGAATGGATAGATGAGAGTATTAAGGCTTTGGTTACAGAAGAAGAGATTAAGGATAAATGGAAGATTTATTTTGATAAGTTGTTCATGGAAGTCACCACCATCACTTAAGAGATCTTAACACTTCTAATTAGACAACATGGTTGACCCCTGTTTGACGTTTGACTCCTAATTAGACAACATGGTTGACCCTTAGTTGATGTTCCTTAGTCCAAGGTTTGATTCCTAATATTTATGAGTGCGAAAAAACATGGTTTGACTCCTAATTGACGTTTCTTAGTCCAAGACTTGAGTGCTAATCCCTGATTAGTGCCAAGAAGGGGATGAGGTTTCAGGTGGGATTAGAACTGAAATGTCAAGCTAGAAGTATGACGACATAATCTACTAGTTATAGACTTTAGGTTAAGTAAAACTATAACTGAGTACACATGGTTTCAAAAGGATAGAAGGAGAAATGATTGCTTGAGATTTCAACTAGTTAGCAGGGTAGGTGTCTTGAATCAATAACTCAACATGATGGAAAAACAGAATATGATGATTCACATAGAATTAGAACATGTTGGCTGAAAGGGGAAGAAAGTTTGGGAGTTTTAAATGATCTAAACTTACCTATAAAGCTAAAAGGTAATATTATAAAATTATCTTACCGTTATACCCAGTATTTCGTTTTATAGCACGGCGTGTGAAATATCAAGAAATAACATATTGAAAAAATGAAAATCGTAAAGATGATAATATTGCGAGATTATTTGATAATACAAGAAAATGTAAGATAATAAGAAAATATTCGATGTAACATATTGTTGCTCCAATTGGAGAGATAAGCGGAATAGCTCAAAATGGTTTGTTGTATCGCAAAGATGTAAATGCTCCTTCACGAAAAAGCTAGATGATTCATTTTGGCGAAAAGTATACTATTGGAAGATCAAAAACTACATTAATAGAAGTTGTGAGCTAAAACACTAGTACAAAAGGAGAAGAACACTTACTCATGGAAGTTAAATATGTATTGGGAATACTACTATACAGGGTCACCTACTATGCTTCTTTTCTCATCTTAAATATGTATTAGGAATACTACAAAGGTCCAGCGCAACTTATCAGTAAATGTTGGTCATCATATTAGAATGATACCATATCGCAAGCTATTCTAGACAAGAAAAGGAGGGAGGGAAAACTACGTATAATAGTATCTGTTTGTGCATGCCTAACAAAGTACGTGTGCATGCATGTGCTCAAGTGATTTCACTGGTTTCAGAATAGCTTAGAAATTAAGAGAATTATTTATATTAGAAGTTATTTCATTAAATCACTTTTTCTATTATTATATTATTTCTAGAGATTGCATAAAACGTTCCCCTAATAATTAGATTCCAAAATTATACACTTTTTGAAAATTACATCATTTTCATTTCGATCATTTAATAATTATTTTTTCAAATCAAATTCTACAAGATTTTATATATTTTTATTTTTCATGATTTAATATACTTTAATTGAATTCTTAATCAAGTTAAAAATTATTAAATTGAATTAGAATTTAATGAAATTAACAAACATATTTTTAAGAGATGATGAAAAAATTACAATGAATATTGGTTTAATAATTAGACAAATTTATTTTATTAATTTTATATGTTATACCCCCAAATTTTATTTTCAACGCAAAACTTCTTCACAAATCATTGAATTATTTTCGCTATATAAACTAAGTATATTGTGTCCTATCGAAATTTAATAGTTTTCAATTAATTAAGAGTTTGATTTTACAAAAATAAATCTCAAAAGACCATAAAAACTATTGAATCTAGCTGTAACCAAAAATAAATAAATAAATTCTTACTCTATCTTAATTTCTTAGCTAAATTATACTTTCATCCCCAATACTACAATTCATTCTAGTTCTTATAATTTATAAATTAAAATTAAGAACTCAGAATTTTAAAATCAAACCAATATAATTAATTATACTTACAATTTCAAAAACTCCTTCTAGAAATTTTTAACCCACTAAATTTTTTTAATTGGAAATAAATAAGATGCATCCTCCCAAAGCCTCAATCAACAATCTTTTTTCAAATTTAAAAAACTTCCCAAAAAGTCTTTTTTGTTTCTAACATATTCCAAGTGGTCATAATTTTTCAAGATCTACAGAAATCAACACAGTGAAATATAAGGTTTTCCAATTTTTCAGACATGTTCCAAATGGTCATAATTTTTTTTAGATTTATGATTGATGAAAAGAGAAATACAACCATAACCTCCAACTAAGAAATGATGTTGGGCATTTCAATATAAAAAATATTGGACATATATATTAAGTACCCAAAGGTTAGGATAACAACAATAAACCAATTCCTAAAACAAACCAAGCCTAATGGTGACTGAAACTATAAATGATTTCAAAAGGCATCCCAAGCATGAAAACCAATCACCAATCTAGAAAATTACTCTTGATTTCAATGACTCTTAAATTCTAAACAAGATATAGATGCCAATCTGGAATCAGAAAGTGTGTCCTCGCCATGATCATCATTGGGTCATTATCCTTTCTACCATCTTCCTCCACGTACTATTGTTGACATCGAGATCCACTTAAAATAAATCTCCAAAGTAGATGAGACCTTAGAGAGATAATCCCAAAATAACTGGTTTCAACTATAAACAAATCAAGTATAAAATATAATAATATTGCAGCAATAGGAATCACCAAGAAAAGATTGCCTCAAGGAAAATCACAAAGAAAACATTGTCACAAAAGGGAAAATTTCACTAGAAATAAACCTCCAGAGAGTAGAGAGACTGACAGAATTAGGCTGTAGGTTTTTATTTTCAAGAGTTATTTTAATTAAACCAATCCCAATTGAGCTGGGACTAAGCTTATTTGAATTGAATTATTTCATGTAAAGATTATTTATACAATTTGTAATTCGATATCTACTTGTGCTATCTGCACAAATGTACCTGTTGCACCCCAAATATTCACAAGAATTGTCTATACCAATAATATGTTTCTCTTAAATATAATCTAATTACTATATGTCTGAATTGTAGATAAATCAGTATGTAAACACTTTCTGTAAAACTCCTGTTACTAATAATGTAATAATCTAACATGTTAGAAAAAGAAAAAACTCATCATATCCTTATAATTTTGGATATGAGTGCACCCATACGGTATCTATATCTCCCCAGTGACACAACAAAGCAGAAGAAAATATCTCATAAAGTAATGTTAAGATATCAAAAATATCCCATATAGTGTTTCCGCTTTATGTCTTTCCCCTTCAAGCAAAATGAGTAATTCAGATAAAAACCTGAAGTGTAGTTTTATGGTATTTTATGAACCTATGGCCAAGGGAGGAGTCCTTAAGATCATACGGGACATGGTCCTCCTAAATTTGTTTAAAATATTAATAATATAGTTCAAAATTAAATTTTAATCTTATGTTTTTCTCTTGTTTAATATCATGATATCTCTAAAAATAAAAAATAAAAAATAATATTTCTTTTAAACTACATGACTATAAAACTAATGGATTAAAATTTATCTTCCTTTTTTTTGTCTTATAAATTTTTATTATATCTTATGAGTCATCAAACTTCTTATAATTTTTTTTTAACTATTATAATAATGAAATACATCTGCATAAAATTTTAATTGACTCCCTTAAAAAAAAAAAAATGTCTAGTCACTGACCATGCCTGAGAAATATCCCACCGGTCAAAAATGAAAAAGCTAGTACTACTCCCTAACTAATATCGAAGGATTTCATTTTGGGAAAGCAGTGTAAGCTAATTGGATAGAGTTTATTCAGCTGACATTGAGTTGAGTTTATGCTCCCAATAATAATATTTATGAATTAGACATAACTATTTAATGTTTCACAAATATATATAATTTTTAAGAGGAATTATGATGTCAGAGACTATGAGAGACGGAAAAGCTTTAAATTTAGATACTATAAATGCTTGTGTCTAGCATAGTAATATTCACAAAAATTGTATACCAATAATAAACTAACACTACAAGAAAAAAAAGAAAGTCATCATATCCTACTACTTTTTGGATATGAGTGCACCAATACTCTATCTATATTCCCCAATGACACAGCAAAGAGGAAGATATCAAAAATATCTCAAATATCCTAAAATATCCGCATATAATAATGTAAGATATCAAAAATATCTACACGTCCAATCCATAGCTAATTACGGAAAGCAAAACTAGATCTAGAAGATACCACACATCAAGAGAAATTCAGATAAGAACCATATAAACAAATAGAAAACTATAATTTTAGGGTATTTTATGAATCATAAAATAAGAAATATTCCACAGGCCACCGGCCTTAAAAGTCTGCTAAAATGGAAAAGGTGGCAGTACTCTACTAACCTCGAAGGAATTCATTTTGGCAAAGCAGTGAAACCAAATTGAACAGTTTAATTGGCGACAGTCTTAAACACATGATGAGTCCCTTTCCTTTCCTATTCTCTTCTTTTAGTGCATACTGCATATGCAAGTGAGGTGGAACTTTTATAACTTGTAAGAGCCCAATAAGGCCCAAGAAAGATATTTCAATTCACACCCAAATACTCCATAGAGAAAAAGATATTATGATCTCCGACTCCAGCAAAAGAGATTGCGTGAATTTCAAAATAAGCAATTCCCTAATAATAGCTAGAAATGGAAGCTGCTCTTTCTCTTTAAAAGGAAATCTCTCTATTTTTAGAAGTTTTCTTTCTGGGTAATATTTATAGAAGGCTTATTGACTACTACCAAAACGAAACTGATTTATTAGCGAGAGAAAAATCCCAATGAGATTGGAAGGCGCATTATATCAAACACCTTCACTTCCAAACAGAACAAACATTCTCGGCTCAAACTTTCAACTTCTAATTTAACCAAAAGACCATAAGAACATGAAAACACAAGTAAATACAAGAAAGGAAAGCTGTTTAACTATTTTGAATAGAATAATTAATGATCGAAACCACAAGTATATATTCGACTGTAACAGTGGAGTTTGTAGCTGGGTATTTACCAGGAATCACTGGAGTACTCAGAAAGCTTGCCTTTTGTAGAGAAAACAATCAAACCAACCTCAGCATCGCAAAGCACAGAGATCTCATTAGCTTTCTTCAGCAGCCCTGACCTCCTCTTTGAAAACGTCACCTGCCTATTGATCTTGTTCTCAATCCTCTTTAGCTGAACTCTTCCTCTCCCCATTAGCACCTAATTTCTAGCTACCCACTACAATATATATATAATATTCAAATCAAAACAGGATAAAAATTTGGGCTTTAATTTCCTGCAGAGACTAAGAACATAAGACTAGCAAACCCAATTCATCCTCTCTGTTTTTAGTCCTTTCTGGGTATATATATATATACGTGTGTGTATGTGATTGATGTGTCTACGGAGCTCTTTACAAAGTTAGTAGCTACAGTTTTAGCAAAGCAAACAAAAACAAAATAGGGGTGATAATGAAAAGGGGGACGGTAAGCGTAATGGCCTTAGAGATACTGAATAGCACAATTTCAATTTGTGGCTATGTAATAAGGAAGAGAAAAGTTGAAAAAACCTGAGAGGATTTGGGAAAATCAGAGTGGTTTCGTCAAAAACGTTGTCGATTTTCCATTGGTTAGAAGGGCCCGGAAGCTGTTTGATTTTTGTTTGAGGGAGACGTTGGTGCTCACATTTCTCGTACAATTCGTAGATATTTATGTTTTATAATATGCGCTCCTGCTCATGTGGATGCCAACT
Organism: Quillaja saponaria; assembly: GCA_029379385.1. Taxonomy (NCBI): domain Eukaryota; kingdom Viridiplantae; phylum Streptophyta; class Magnoliopsida; order Fabales; family Quillajaceae; genus Quillaja; species Quillaja saponaria. The sequence continues at coordinate 3,089,129 of CM055606.1, read as the reverse complement.
TGCTTGCTAGGCCTCTTTGTCCTGGGTTTGCTTCATTTAATTGGGTAATTTATTAGTTTATTAATAGGAAAATAGTTAGATACATTTTCAGCAAAAAAAACAAAAAATAAAATAAAGTAAAGATAAAATTATTCTCACGAGTTGTGGGGTCTCTACAGATAAAACAGAGTCAAGTGCTCACCCAATGACTGCATGATGTTTCTATTTTCTCTTTCATATTCCGTCAATGAATTTGGTAATTTAATGTATTCCTATCTTCTTACCCAAAAAAAATAAAAATTTCCTATCTTACCCAAAAATTAAAAAATGTATTTCTATTTATTGAGTTGAACATATATTTTCAAATTATAATTATAATATTGATTTAAATGTTTGCAGTTGGAAACAATAATGCATATGTCATTATTAAAATATCATTTAAGGCATCACACGGTATTAGACCGCTGCTCGCCTCGACCCTCGTTCACTATTGACGCGGCCCCTCCATCATTATCAAAAAGAACATACTAATTTTGAAGTTTTATATAATCTCCTATAATTTAATTCAGAATATACTTTTGTCCTTCCATTATTACTATTAAATTTATTTAGTTATAAAATAATGCAAGTGAGTTTTTATAATTTTAAGACGAAACTTAATTAGTTCATATCATAAATTTTTGTTCTCACATCCATGCCTAATATCTTATAAAATGACATAATAAATGTCGTATAGTACAATGGAGCTCATGTATATGACTTACTAGTAATAATTATTTCATATAAAGCTAAATTTAAGAAAATATGTATATATAAATTTATTAATAGAATGAAATAAATTTGACATGATTTAAGTAAATAAGTCAAACAAAAAAATTTCACAAAAACTTAAAAAAAAAAAAAATACATTTTTTATAACTTAACTAAAGAGTTATTCATTAGGATTCAAGAGCTTGAGCAAACCTCTTTGAAATTTTGTTAATAGCTGAAAAGTTTAAAATACTATTGGCAAGCTGATTTGATTGATATATTTCTATATTATTATTAATATTCCTTATTAAATAAAAAAATTACTTTATACATTTAATATACTTTTCTAATTTATATAACCTATGCAAAAGATTATATGTGAAACAATTAGCTTGATTGTAATAAAATAAATTTCTGCTTTAGTGATCTTCTTTGCGAATCTGCTAATTGTCTTACACTTACTCTTGGACATAGTGTTTTTTTTTTTTTTTCTTTTTTCCACGTGAGCTGACCCCATCCAACTTGGAGTGGAAGGGGTATGTGCATTGTTCATTTTTCTTTTCCTTCAACCTGCAGGATTAACTGGCCGAATTTGTCATAAAAAAAGAAAGATAATTGAAACTTGAAAGAAAGAAAAAAAAGAAAAAAAAAGAGAGAAAAGGACAGATTCTGCTTACATGATATAAATGAATCAAATAGACTATATTACCCTCAGCTGAACAATTTCTTGGATGCTTTATACCTCTTTTTCCATTTTCTTTATTCATTCTTTCTTCCTTTGATTTGCCATTAACAGTATGGCTTTTTAGGTGGGTGCCAGCGTGCGCTTCAGTACAGTGTGCAGCCCATGAGCATCTAGCATAAGGATGGAAATTGACAAGTCACTAAATAACGTCCACATAATAATGAGCTAGACACAAGCTCATGTCGAACATATTGGACTAAACTAAATTTGAATTTGAGGTTATTCATCAGAGTTTCATTCAAACTCAACTCGTATTGGATAACAAATAAGCTTGAGTTATTCGGGGTAGGCCTTATATATTAATATAACTAAAGACATTAATCTGAAACATCTAGTCATTATACAATATGAAATTTAAAATGTCATGAATCATGACTTATTTAATATATAGATTGTAACAATCTATACATAATTTAGATTACAAAAATTAAATTGATCATAAGTCAAATATGTATTAGCTATGCAAATGAAATAGTTAGATTGATGAGTCTAACATGTGTTTAGTATATATATGGTACAAGTAAGTTCCGGTGTTAAAATATAGGATCAATTGTACTATACCCACATGAGCTAGAACCCATACTCAGTTTCAAATTAGTAATAAAATCTCACAAATTAGTTTAGAAAAGACTAAATTATTCTTATTATAGTTTTTTCTATCTCTTGTTTCTTCTTTTATATTTTCTTTTTTCTAGTAATTAAAATGTCTATATTTATTCAATATTAGTATATTCTTTCATATGTAATACAATAATAAGATAATAAAAATTTTAATGAAAATATTATCATTAAAATGCAAATTGAAACAACAACTTGTATAATTTCTATAAATAAAAAAATAATATTAAATCTATTAATAATTTAAATATTATGACAAAATAAAAATAAAAATAATGAATGATTCAAATATTATTTATGAATACTAAAATTGATTAATATAAAGAGTTTAGTTTCTTAGAAAATAAAAAAAAAATGTAAAAAGAAGAAAACATAAAAAAAATAAAAAACTTATTATGAGGATAATTTAATATTTTGTGAGTTAATTTGTGTAGATATAACCATTAATTTAGATAAGTAATGATTATTTGTTAATTATGACTCAAATAAAAGAATCATGTGTCTGATTTAATAATCTATAATAATTACTACAAAACATCTAATAATTCATATGATAAAATGTAATTTTTCAAAATATAATATTTGATCAAGTTTTCTTCTAATTGGGTAAGTCAGAATAGCAAGTCAACAAAAAATTTAGTAGGTAATTTGATGATGTGGACAATTCTTAAATTGACACATGTAAAAGAAAGTGGGGTACTTAAATCCCCAGAAACAAGGGATCGGGTACGAATGCATCACATTCAGATTAAGCTTTCTATTACTCTACGCCTGCAACCAAACTTACCATAGTGTCACGGGCCGACTTTGCTAGCACGCAAACACGCCTATGTAGCACTTGCTAACCCCTTCGTGGGTAGCAAGTCAGCTTCTCCAATGCCCCTCGGGTGTCAACCCGCAAGGCTAGTGTGCAACAATGTAAGCAAGAAAGCAAATAGAACACATTTTGCAAGAAAGGGCTTCAACTTCTCATTAATTGAAAAACGATCAAATTACAATGCTATCAAAATGCTCTCGACATGGCTACGACATAGGCAAATGGCTTGGTGTAGGGGGAGTTACAAGCAACACCAAGACCTTTGACACTCATCCGACAAGCTCGTGTACAACTTTGATTTTCTCACATATACACCCCCCCTAAAGAGCTTTCTGCGCCATAACCCCTCTGGCAGGAGGGAACATCATATTTCCCAGTTGCCCGACTACCCCTGGCTACCTATTTACAAAAATGCCACACTGTGTCATGACATATGCCTAGCTATCCACAATGTACCCATCATAAGGCAAGCGGCCATGTGCGACATGCACTGGACAAGCTTGGGTTGTGACACATAGGCTCATTGTCTCTATGTTATGTAAAGCAAGTTGAATCGATAACAAATTTATTCATTATATATTAATTAGCATGTGAGGTCCAAAAATCTGCTAATTGAATCCAATTCACTCAAACTTTTGTGTGTGTATATATATATACATATATATATACATGTTCTTATTGACTTGGCTACATGAATAAGAATAAGATATCTCACACATTACAGTAGGAAACATTAAGTACATGTCACTACTATATGATATCTAAAAAAATCTTCACCACACCCATGTCGAGGCCGAAGCTAAGAGTTCTTCTTAGGGTGATCAAGATCATGCCGAAGAATGTAGATTTACCACCACAAAGACTGTTAAAAAGACTCGAACTCTCAACCTCACAGAGAGTGCACTTCTTGAGTACTACCTTGACCTCTAACCTGTTGTTGCTATGGTATCTGGCTCTAAACAGTGTGTGAGAGTGCACATTCAAGAGCCCATTTGTCTACCAGGCTAGAATGAACAACTAACACTACCTTATTCTTGGTTTCAGCTCCATCTTTTGGCTTGTCACTACTAAACTCATCACTAGCATCGCCCAGGAAACCAATTTTTATTACAAATTTTATGGAACTAGAATTGGGTTTGGATTTAAGATGAGATGCAAAGTGTACTCTTTTTGCCACTCAAGGCAAGACGGATACACAAACTAGGCAATCTTTGTTGGAAATTTTATTGTATATATAAATATTCTAATTTCATATAATTATGAATTATAACTAATTCAATAAAGTGTGAAACAAAATTTTATAAGATGTAAAGATATTACTACAAAATCATGCACAAAGCATCGATGTTGATTTCCACCCTCTAGGATTATATATTCGATGAAAAGAGTTTCATGGTTCAATCCTTCATGATTAGATTATGGATCATTTTTTAAACTCTGCAAATAAGAACGAGGGTCATAGTGAGCAGTAAGAGCTCTTCCTTCTCGAGACCTGAATTATGAAATCAAGAGTAAGAATATGGAGATGACTCATCTCGAAATTGTGTATTATGGTTTAGGTCACTTACACTCCTCATATAAGGAGAGCTCTAATGGTCATAAGACAAAATATTTATTGTCATATACAATAACTAGTGGCATGCAAGCACATACGTGCCTTGTTTATATTGTACCTTAATTGATTGATAAAAAAAAATATTTATATATTAAAAGAGTTGGAAAGGGTAGGATATTGAGAAGGTGTGAGAGAGTAGGAGAGTGATAGGGTGGAAGATAGTAGAAAAGTGGGAGTTTATTATTTAGTAGTTATTAAGTAAATTTATTTTTTAAATGTGCATATTATATAATAGAAGACTGTAACAATCTTCTGGCTTTTTTAATAGTGTAGATTATTCTCCTAATGGACAAAAATGGCTAATTTTCAATGCCATAAGTCAATTGAATGATGATTCTAATGGGTAGTTTCTAAAGGCTATATATTAGAGTGGCTAGTTTCCATTTCAACAGCTAGTTTCCAATATAGTTAATTTAGTAATAAAGTTTAAAACATCTAAATAAATAAATGGTATTGTTATGTAGATTACATTTATTGTTATGAACACTACAAATGCACTAAAAAATAAAAAAACAAAATCACTACATTTATTTATTTTTTGTTTTCCTAACAACATTGGATAGTGCACATGACACTATCCTAAATAAAACTTATAACAATTATAATGCATCCTGTACCCGCTCTACCCATTTGTTAAGAAGGTTTAGGATTGAAAATTAAGACTTGTGAATGCAGGTTACTACTGATTACACTGTCTTCAATTAACTCTTTAAATATATATATGGGTGAGGAAAGACTTGTTCTTTGTCAATCATTCCATTATTTTCTATTGGGGCTCTTTCTAAACGTGCAAACTATACATGAAGAAACAGTGATTATAGTTTGACTTAATTCGACTGGATTGTAACCTGGATTATAATTTGACATAAAATAATTATGATCCACGCATCATTTATACGTAGTGCCGTTGCTAAAAATATTATTGAGTGGGATAAATAACTATTAAGGTTATAATTATAAACATCTTACAAGCACTAATATTTTTACACATAATATCCAAAAATAACTAAAAAATAAAAAAATTTTCTAATAAGTGTCCAAAAAGTACTTGATAAGGTATAATAAATATGAATTTTGTAATTTGAAATATTCTAAAAGTATAAAATTATTTATTATATAGCACTAAAATTATAGTCAATCACTCTAATTAATAATACAAATTTTTATATTTATCAGTCTTCATATATGTAACTAAACAATTAAAATTTTATTCCAACTAACTAAAATCGATGAAATATAAGCATTCTAGTTGCTAGTTGGGAAAAAATAAGTAGTAATTTATTAAATAAGGATACATTTAAATAATTAGTAATAAAGTGTAGTTATAATTTCACACTAGTAATTATCTATAGTTTTATTGAATACAAAATTATAAGTTAGTGTACAAAAATTCTTATGACATACCTTAAATATAGAAAAGAAAAAAAAAAGATTACATCCACTAATTGAACCTTCTTATATTTGTACTTTTCGCCTTTTTTTTAATTTTTGTTTTTGTTTTCTAGTTCTCTTTCTCTTCTTTCTTCTCTCTTTTGAGTTTTATATGCTTGCACTTGTCCTTTGTTGTTCTTCTTAAACACCCGAACAAAACATTGAGAATTGATAAAGTTACTTTTGTTTGAAATTAAAGATAAGATCAATTATGTAGTTTCATATACTATTTACAGTTTTATCCTCCTCTGGTCAATATTTTTTATATCAAACTAAAATTTAAAATTACGATACATATTATGGTGAATTATACCATACTCAATTCTTTTAATTGGGTATTAAATACCTAACGTAAAATGACAGATGTTGGATGGGCTGATAACAATTCAACAGTGTTACTTACTGAGTTTTTTTATCCTGTTAGATACACTTGCCAATTATAGTTTTTATTTATGTTTTAACACCAACAAATTTATGTTTTATCTAGAGTTTTATTGAATGCTTTCAACTAGACCCAAAGCTATTTTGCAGCTGAAAATTTTCATTCCAAAGAAATAGTAGAGCCAAAGTTCATGGGGTTGAAAATTGAAAACCTTTCTGCTAAAAACGAGTTGGACATGTACCTAACCCATTCCTGCAAACTTCATTTTCCAGTCTTTCGGATCGTGAAGCACCGCCCAAGAAAGTGAGAAACACACAACAAAAAGCCAGAAAACAAACCCTCACTCGATTTCTTCCACAACCTTGTTTTCCAAGAAAATCCTCAAATTTTAAGATTCCTTTCAATTCTATTGTACCCTAGTTGAATTTTTCAATCTAAAAACCATTTTGTTTGCCTGAAACCCGAAGCCACAATTTGCAAGGAATATGCTTTTCTCTAAAAGAAAGAACTTTGGTGGGAATATACCTCTTTGTCTTGCAGAATATGATGAACATGAAGAACAAGGGGTGGGTTTGAGTCTATTTATGTGAATTACTTTGTTTCTTTTGTGTAGAAATGGAAGAAGGGGCATGAAGGTGAGTTAATTTGTTTCTTTTGTGTAGAAATGGAGGAAGGGGCATGAAGCAAACCGAAATTGGTAGCCATAAAAACTGCAAGAGAAGGTAGAGAACTCAGAAATCAAATGGGTATTTCTTGGTTAGGAGGAATTTTATATGTGGGTAGTATAGTAGGCTGGAAGAGATGATAATGCAGTATACACACAAAACAGACACTAAGTTAGAGGTCTCAGTTCCCTCGACTGTGAACAGCTACAAAACAAATGTTGGAATCTTGTAAGAAGCTCTGTGAAGAAGAACTACCAAAGCTAATGGGTTCGAACCAAATCAATATCTGAGGAGCAAATTGTTCAATGAAATGCCTAAGAGAAACTTGTTGTCCTATGTCACACCCCTCCTCAAGGCATGACTGGCCGGAGGATTGAATAACCAAACCTCCGTAACCTTAACTTCAAAACAAAAGTAACAAACATGACTCTTACTGTAGGGATTTTGATTATACATGGCACAGCAAAAATTAAAATTTTGGCATAATCAAATCTCTAGGATAATCTTTATTGTTTATGAACCGATATTTTTTTATTCATCTTATAAATAGAATATTACCTCTTGAAGCGATTAGGACGATCTTAACTTTTGATCCACAAATTGTACATGGTGTACAACCTCTAAGTGTATCCACACTGAATGACTTGATCAAGTGCTATGTGTTGGCTGCTAAAAATCTCCTTGTGTGCTAGCACAAGTGATGAGATTTTCTTACGTCTCACAAACACTCAGTTTGTTAATAATTCTCTGCAGAGAATTTTGGCTCTTTATGATATCTGAATAAAAGTTACGTACGTTACTTATAAGGTCTAACCTTATTTAAGTAATGATATAACTGAAGTCTAAATGATAAAATCAAATCTTATCTATTAAAGAGCTTTTAGATAAAATAGGAAAATCTCATCAAAGTTAATCCTATTTTAAATTTCAAATATAATTTGTTTGTAATTACATGAAAGCCCAAAACTTCTCTTAATCAAATTGCATTCATTTGTGTGTGACCCCTTAGGTTCATATTAAACTGGCAGTAAGGCCACATTAACTTAATGTATTTTTTCAATTAGATCCACAAGTCAAGATTGATGCCTAGCAGCATGTGATGACTACTCAGATAATATAAAAATATTTGTGAACCTTTCCGTTGTTAGCTACTATGCAATTCAATCTTTCCATCATTCAATGTTCTTGATTAAACTTAGAGTATGGATTAATGTTAAACCCTAAATTGTTTAATCTGATGTATCTATTTATATGTCACAACTCATGTGGTGAAACTTAAATTCTCTAATCTAGTTTCACACCACCCTGACCAGAGACTTTCTGAGTTATGTCTTAATTAGATAACATAGTAACATTCTCTCTCTTTACTGAGAGTGATAGATCCCTTATTGTACATTCATATACCTTCATACATAGATAGTCATACCCAACATCTATATCTGTATAACCCATGGTAAATTATACTTACGATAGTATCAAAGCATAATAACCTATGTATAAGGTATCTATGATGCCTCAGGTCTGAAAATCATTTCAACACTACAACGAAGAACACTCATTGACAACTATGTAAAAGTCCATATGAGTATTCTATGATCGAGTCAATTCAGTGAACTTGTTCTCTAACAAGAACCTACATGTTTATTATAGTGTCAACTACACAAGTGATCATGAGATCGATCACCCTCATCATTTGAGCTAATATAACATGTACTAATCTAACCAGATCATTAATTCCATTTATTAAAGATCCTATGATTAGGAATATTTAAGAACAAAGCTTAAGAAAATATATCTAATAAGTATAATCACATCATGATTCTTATTTTCATTGCTTATATTCTATGGGATTTATCATGCTTCATACTAAAGAATTAACTAGCAATGAAAGTACATGATAAATAATAATATCATGTAATAATGAAACATATTCATTTTATTAATAACTGAATAAGACTGTATTTATAAGTAATATATCATAGACATCTAATATCATTGGCTTGTAGGGCATACTACTAACACTTACATCATACCAAAATTAGACACTTCATAGTTTTAGTGTGACTGCAAGTCTGAGATTCTGGAAATACTCTGTCGTACTCAATCGGTAGGTCACAAGCTCGACGACACCATATACCGAACTCTTGTTACTCAAAAAAATTCACAAGAGATGGGTGAGTCCTACAAACTCCGTGGATGAAAAATCGTACCCAAAGAGTACTAGCATCACCCAACACAAGTATATAACATATATAGTAACATCACAGTAACAATGTTCATGTTGTATCTCACCCTACACGTATACATTGTAATCGTTATAAAGTCACAATTTACGTGATACACAAAATTATAAATTAATCAGAGCAATAATATCAAGCAAAGCAACCAAAGGGCCAGAGAATGACCTAGCCCCGCACAACATTATCTTCCCCTACCGGACATTTACATGCCCGCATAACAAATTGATCTTCATATACAATCCATCCCACCGAGGCTGAGCACTCAATTTAAAAATACATTTATCAGAATCAGAATTTCTCATAATTTTAAATCAAAATATCCTAGATGCACCTGAATCTTAATTTTGGGATAAAAATCATTTCTCAAAAAAACTTCCATGTGTTGGCCCTTGTCAACCACTAACAATTTCAAACAAGAATGATTCAACTAACTCACTAAAATATTGTATTATCACATTTATTTAAATGCACATACAATTGAACATAACAATTTAGCCCCTAAAGACAACAATTAACCACTCACCTTTAACCTGATCTCATTCATCGCTTACGATTGCGTTCAAACACGTTGATTTAACCACCTACACTTTCCAAAGCTACAATTACATTTTCCAATTCATAAAATCAACATTTGGTATAGATAGGTTTGTTTATGAAAGTTTTCTATTAAACCATTACATGCTAAGTAGTATGAATTGTACTCTATGTGAAAAAATTGATAATGAAAAGATATTTTAGATGTCTTGACATGCATAGGGTAGAAGGAAACAATTAGAAATGATAGAAAACTACTAGTGTGTCAAAGATGTTGAAAATGTCCAAACTTGGGGTTTGGACTAGTGTTCACTCTAACAATTCATATCTTTCTCTAGGAAATTCTAAATCCAGTTTCGTAAAATTTATTAAATACTAGACACATATAGATTTATAATGGTATATCATTTGTAATTTTTAGATCTATATATCAATACAGTTTATTCTTTGAAGTTGCATTGAATTCTACAAAACGCAGGATTTTGACAACTTTGACCTTACCTTAGTTAATTAAACATAACTTTCTATAGGAAAAATGAAATCCGATTCCGTTTATTAGGTTTATTAATAGACAAGTATATCTATCTTTATTATTTATAAACTTTCCTAAAATCAGTATTGAACCCACACAATTTCTTACATAAACCAAAAAAAAAGGCACTGCACAATTTCCTGGTTGCCAATATCGGACTCCAAGGCTTATAAAAACTTCATACTAGGGAATTAAATTACTAAAATTTCCAGTACAGCTTATCAAGGTATTAGGACTATTTCATATTTAGAACTCTATTCCTAATTCGACCTCTAAAACCCTCTAAAGTTAGTTATGCTAAAACGAGTTTCAATTAGTATCCAAAAATCATAACTCAAAGATCCACCCTTCCAAAATACACACAACATGGAATTAAGATTTGCATCACTCCAGATCTACTCTTTAGTATGTTAGGAACAACTTTTATTTAGAGGTCCTAGGCTAATCCAAACTATAACCTATGACAAAATCTCCCGAACAGATTGAAGCTCACTAAAAATCCTACATGGACCTAGCTGTAGTCCAGCAGCTCTATTGATAACTATACTTGGAACCAAGTTACGAAATTTCCCATACATTATCTTAAGACTTTAAACCACATTTCCGCTTTAGAATTCTTAATTTAATTCAGTCCAAAAAAAAAAAAAAACCCGAAATATAAGATTGAAAATTAAAGTGTGATAAGGTAATACACATGTCACTTGGACAAACTTTGGAAGATGACATGAAACCTGTTGATTTAACTTATTATTAAACCAAAAGGAGCATTGTAGAACATCTTTACAATTCAGAATACCATTCGTATATCACTCTTCCCCATTTATTTATGCAATTATGTAGCAGCAATTGGAACATTAAAAGTTTTGCCCTTTTTAGTTACCAATTATATCAAAGAAATCATTTTGGTCCAAATAAAGGTGTCCTTGAAAATTTTCAGTTAATCAATCTAATACTTTATTAATTATCGAGTTTAAGTGTTGGTTTTTTATTTTTTTATTTTTTATATATATCTTCTAGAATAGGCTTCAATAATGTCCATTGGGTTTTCTCTTGTAGTTAATTCTTAGGATTATTATGTGGCCTTGGTTTATTAGGTTGAGTCTTAGTCCTAAAGAATTTTCAAGTAATCTAATCCAACTAAAAGTACTAGATCTTTTCCCTTTACCTATGCATATATGTGTATTTCTACTTTCTTATTCAGTAGAAGTGAGCATTGATTTTGAATCCATGTAACTCTTTCTCATTAAAAGCTTGTTCTTTGTGCCTCAAAGAATTACATGCTACCCTTACTAGTTTCAATATGATGGAATGTATTAACAGACATGGTTAAAATAATGGAGTTCCATCCATCTTTTATCAAGGGAATCAAAAATCAAAAACTCTCGTTCAATGCTTATGTTAGGTAACTGTGCCATATAGCATGCTCTGTTATCTTCAATATGTTTTATCAAATGCCCTTTAATCATTGACCCATTTATATTTCTACCTTTATTAAGCTTATAAACATTAAGCAAGACCCAATATCAAATTTAATGACTAATTTATACTTATGCTGAGTTTATTCATAGAGGAGAAAACAAAGCCAGAGCTTTTAGCAAAATTTCCTACCAGGAGAAAAAGAGTTGCTCAAGATTCTGGCAAGTCAAAGTAGCAAGTAAGCCAACTTGTGGCCTAACTCTTCCAAATGCCTGTCTGAATTAAGAATTTAATGAGTGTCATGGAAGGTGGTTCACTTCCAGCAACCATACGATCAACAAAGAAACCCAAACCTCAAAGTCAAAAACAGGGGATACAGCAAGGAGAAGTAACTCACGGCCAGCTTGGTTGCTAAGGCTAATATTGGCTGCCAATAAGGGCAAGGAACCAGCAGTATAAAAGATGGTCTTGGCTGGAACAAGGAACACCAAACACAACCAAAGAATTGGCCAAAACAGGGATGAACAAAGAGGCAAAACGCAGCCAAACTGTTTCTCCTTCAGAATAAGAAAAAAAACTCCAAGTTGCATAGCTAGAAGGAAAAGTTAAATAGCCCGCACCTTCAACCCGCTCCAAGAAGGAAGGTAACTCACAGCTACAAGGATGAGGGGCAATGAAACAAATTGAGAAATTTGCCGGGGAAGAAAAGAGATCAAAGTCGGTGTAACAATGAAACAAATCAGGCCAAAATAGATAAAAATGGAAGAAATAAAATAAAAGAAAATCAAGTCAAAAAGTCTAAATTTTAGAATGTGTGGTGGAAATTGCTTCCTTGTAATATATATTGTGTGTCTGCGCGAGCACTAATTGTTAAGTTCACTTATTGAATTTGCTTAGGGAGATTAAATCTTGATAGATTTATACTAAAAAATTAATTATTTATTCACTTACATTTTCTTGGTAATGTTATTTACTTTATAATAATAAATATACAATATTTATAAAATATATACTAAAATTATACTAAGATATCAAATTATAATATATTTAATTATATTATTTTTAATTAATTTATTTATTTTATTACGTAATTTTATATATTGGGTAAAATACTCGATTTTTTATTTTATTTTACCAAGTTACAAAGGTTATAACATCATGTAACATGATGATCACAGCCCTGTGAACTTTGGACGTTCAATTCTCTATAATTTGATTATAGATGAAAAATCAATACATATTTTGAGAAGAAAACATAATTATTGTATATTTGAATAGTTCCGTAATAGGTTAAGAAAAATCAATGGTTATGACCCAATCAAATATATTTCATGGGTCTTAGATCCACACATCACTCCTTTTACGTTGGTATTATATACCCAACAAAAAGAGTTAGCATTGTACAATACATAATATACTATATATTATAAAATTTTAATTAGGGTCAATTAACTCACTTACTCTCTTGTGGCTCTGCCATTGTTTACAAGTATAAAAAATGGGGAATTATTCTATACCTCATAATAAATCTGGGGTTTTAAGTACTCAATACGCGTGGACCAACTGTCCACCATGAATTGCACAACTTTCAATCTCGTCCGTTAAATTCCATAATCTATTACATGTTGAAATAATGAATATAGTTATTTATTTTTACCCGAAAATAAGTATTAAATTTTATTTGAGTACCCAGCTAAAACTCAGTCATCCGCTTTCTCTCTCTCCATGTGCAGGAGAACAGTTCCCTTAACTTTTCAACCGATCTCTTTCAACTCAGAGAACAACTTAAGACGAAGCTCACAAATGATGTTACCAAGAAAACCACCATAACCCACCATCATCAAATAATTTAACCAACGACACTCTGATCAGGCAAATAATTCAAAGGAAGAGGCTTTCAACAAGCTTAGTTTTTTTGTCAATTTCTTCTTGTACGTACAAATCTAAAAAATTCGCATTGGTTGGTGGAGTTGAAAGGTCAGGAGGAGGAGGAGAGTGTGGTGGTGGAGTTGTAGAGGAGCAGATACCAGTGGCATAACTATAGGTAACAACTCCCACCTCTCAGATCTGCAAAACCAATACTTGACGTAAAGAGTGGTTTATTCAATTTTACTCTTCTGATATAACTGAAATGCTTGCTATAATGACCACTCTCATGTACCTTGGATATGGGTTTTTCTTCTTTGCAAGTTGAAACATATTGTCTGCAAGTTGTTCAAGCTATTAACCAGGTTGGGGCTTGTTGTAGATTGCAAAGGTCTTCATGCTGAATTGCAGTGTTCTGTTATTAATCATGTTTGTAGACAACGAAATCGAGTTGCTTAGTCCTTAGAACAAGGGTCAATTCTTCTTCTTTGTTTTCAAATTTGGGTAGAGAAAATCTCTCCATGTGTTTTTCCTTTTATAGTATCAGATGTCTCAGTATTATTTATTTCTTTATAATGAAAGTCAACACTTTCTGATAAAAAAAAAATCTACATTTGACGAAGATGACGAAGTTTAGGAGAAATTAATTAATTTTTTTTTCAATTCATAACAACTGTCAATTTTATCTCAACATAAATAAAATCACCAAAAATTAAGTTTCAGTGTACATATTGTAGATAAGACATTATCTTTGAAATTAGAACTTGGGGCTTGTTGCAAAGATTACATCGTGGGTCTTCATCACCTCTCTGGCAAACCCAGAAACTGAAACAACAATGGTGGAAACTTCTTCACGTTGTAGATGCATCAAGGATAGAAAATTAGGGTGTTTAATTGAAAATATTCAGTGGATAAAACATAAATACCAAGATTTCTTTGCAAGTTGCATGTAGGGCTGCAACAAGCCAAACTTGAGTGGTGCTTTAAGCTTGGCTCAGCTCATCAAGTTTTGGACAAATTCAAACTCGATTTGTGTTTGTTAAAAACTCACGAGTATAAGCTCATTATTATTAAAAGTTAACAAGCGTAACCTTAAGCTTAAGCTAGGCTTGTTAAGAGCTCTTAAAAGTTTTTTTCTAAAAAAGTTTTGTTGCAAGAAAAGTTGAACTCAAAATCTAGTTTGTAAGTATTTGTATAACTTACAACCAAATCAAAACTTAAGCCAAACTTGATCAGAGTTTTTTCAAAGCTTGGCTCAGCTCATAAGTTTTGGACAAGCTCAAGTTTGACTTGTGTTCGTTAAAAACTCACGAGCTTAAGCTCGTTATTATTAAAAGTTAACGAGTTTAATCTCAAGCTCAAACTCGGCTCGTTAAGAGCTCTTAAAAATTTTTAAAAATTCTAAAATAATTTTGTTGCAATAAGAGTTGAACCCAAAATCTAGTTTGTAAGTATTTGTATAACTTATAACCAAATCAAAATTTATTTTAGTTTTTGTTTATAAATAGATTTATTATAAATTTATTTATAATAATAAAAAATTATTAAATAATATTAAACGAATAATTCACAAGTTTATAAATGAGTGTTAGAAATACTGAGTTTGACTCTTTATACCAAACAAAATCAGAATAAAATTAAGAATAATATGTATAAAAATGAGCTAAACTCAATTTTAATTTTTAGTAAGTTACTCTTAAATTATTTATTCACTAATTCGATTTATTGCCCTCATAATTATATGCACTTGATATGGACATATGACTAATGATTATATGCACTTGATCTGGACATATGGCTAATGAATTGTAACTTGTCCAATTTAGTTGAGAATAAAGTATCTTATATTTTCCCTGGGATAGTGTATAGTTTAACATAGACAAATTAGTATTTCGAATATACAACACTGATAATAAAATTGTTGTCCCCTTATTACGATTTGACATAATATGTGCCAATTGCTAGCACGTGTCCCCAACTGTTCAAACTAAATGGTGACAACTGATTTTGATAGCGACGCCCATTGTCTATGAGGAGAATATAAAAAAGAAAATAAAGTGTCATTGATCCCATCGATTGTACTATGTCAGATGTAATGATCATGTCACCAAACTGTACAAAAATCACAAGATATGGAAAACCAGGAAAAATGGTTGTAAGGGCTGGGAAAAAACACTAATAAAGCTGGTAGGGAAAACAAAACTTAGTTGTTAAAATGGGAGAATTTTTAAAAATCAGATCTTAGAAGATTTGATTTTGCCTCACTTTTCTGGCACGTGGCAATACCAATATTATTAATATATAATATTTAATAAAAATAAAAATATTTATTATTTACTAATATTAATATTATATATTTAGTACTTTTAGAAAATCCTTTTTTTTTTTTTTTTTTTCTTTTTCCCACTCCCTTTCAGCATATTTTCCTGCAAAACCATAATGAAGCTAAATTTTGAGTCTGAGGTACTGCCAATGACTTGTTTCATAGGAATGTATTAGCAAGTACAAATTCATGATCTTGCCATTAAATAAGTTGGGGAGCATTCTGGATAACAGAAAGAAAGAGAGAAGGTGGGGAGAGGGAGAGAGAGAGAGAGAGAGAGAGACAGTGGAGATCAGATCTGAGAGGGTGGAGTTGGGTTAGTGAGATAAGTTAAGTTTCAACTTAATGGATTATGAGGTGTCTTTAGTTGATCACATCGGCTCACTTCAAGATTCACGTGCTACACTCACTCTCATTTTATGTAAGTTTTTCTTTCAACTAAGAGATACTGAAAGTGTTACATACTGTAACTTTAAAATGAAGAAGAGAAATTTTTTTATAAATCAAGTAATACAAAAATTTACATTGTTAGTAGCTGACTGCTGAGCTGAGCCCTGATCAGTTCAATTTGCTTCGCAAAGATTCTTTTCTGTTCTTTTGTTGATTCCTCAGATTTTTGAAGTCTGCAACAAATGGGTTGTACGGAATCTTCTTGGGGATAAATGTTCTTTCAAGCTTTGTTCTGCAAAGAATCTAAACAAAGTTTTGCTTTTTCGGAAGATAGTGACCCTCCTTGCACCATATTAGTTTTTTCCATTTATAAACCAATTTTCTAGATTATAAAATTCGTTTCAATTCTATTTTTGTTTGATTTTAAAATCATTTATCACTAATTTGGTATTCAAAAATAGACATTCTATCCTAACATTTAATTATGGAATAATCAAATTTTTCTTTAGTACATATTTAGTCTCAATTTATTTATTCTTATTAATTTTTTTATTTTATAAAAGTAAAAATTATCAAGATGAGATTTCTCATCCATATAATATAAAATAATTTTAAATAATTATGAATTATTAACGATATTAAATAATAAAAATAAATAATCATTCTATTTATAATATTATAATATTATTGTATAGAGGCCTCGTAACAATAGAACATCAGTTATTTTATCCAGTTTCTTTCAAATTTATAGTGCTCTTACTTAGTATTCCATAACAAGTACAATTAATACAGTCCTCAATGTCAACATCCTAGACATATTATTACAACCCCAAGGCTAGGAGTTACTCATCCACACCCATATCTTAACGAAAATACATATAAACATACAAATATTATACAAGCAGCAGCCATAGGAATATCCATGGTCTATTAGTTTAGGGATTAAGCATCCAAGATGGAATTTGTGTATTGGCTGGTCGTTGAGATGGAGTTCCTTCATTATCTCCCCTGTTCTCTCCTGCCTGGTCAGATCCTCTGCATCATATACATACAACGGAAAACAGAGCATTAAAAAACATTGTCTTATCTTAATCACTCTACCATAAGTGGGATATCACTTGGATTAAAGAACTGAGAGTACAATACTCATAACATATATATTTATATTTATATCCAAATTAGGGATATAGACTGTTTTGTTCTTTTGACAAGAGTATTGTTTTTGTTTTTGTTTTTTTTAATATAACAAATACTGAGAATATTAAATATTAGCATTAACAATAAATCATAATAAGAATTTCAACTCAATCTTACAAATCCAGACTAAACAAATCTTTAGATACTTTTACATTAAATGTATCAATCCTTAAATTAATGATAGACACATACGACAAAAACAAATTGAACCTAACTACTCAGAAATACTAAGATGAGCTTAGACTAGGAACAGAGAAACATTCACATGCTTATAACAGAGTCAGAGTTGTGAGGAAACAGACTAACCCAATATTCATGGACTGTAGTAATTGTGGTTCCATGCCATGAATTTGCGGCTCCTCACTGTGCCTCTTGAGCCAGTAACTTCTCACTCTCTTTTACCTAGTTTTTAACTCAGATTATGAAGTGAATATGTAAGTAATGTAACATCTACAATCTACACTAATTTCACATATATAGTCTATAATTAAGGGTTTACCTTCTTTGCCAGCAATTTATTTTGCTCCTGCAATGCCTTATCCTGCATCATGGGACAGAGTGAAGATACTTACGGAAAAGATTGATTTTATGTCATGGTTTGAGTCAAATGTCTAATACTTCTCTACAATGGAGGACATAAATAGGAATACAGTACAGAGGCCAATGGCTTTTATTTAGGTAAGAAAATATAACAAAGCCTCAAACACATAATAACCAACAAAACCAGGTGGTCACAGAGTCTCTTAGGCATCTATATTAGGATTCTTAATCATATTATAACAATATTTTGTGAACTAAAGATACATTAAGATATTTACATTGAGATTCTCCTAAGATATTGTTTCCTTATGTGATTATGTATGGCTTAGATCAAACATCTGCAAAATCATATTTTACAGACACAGTTTTCATGTATAGGTTCTATAACATTTCTAAATGGAGACTCTGAAATTTTCAAAGCTTCTAAGTCTATTGTTTCATTTAGGGGAGGTGATAATAGGTGGAAAATGAAATAAGAGGGAATAACTACTTTCATCTAATCATGAAAAAGAAGAAGAAAATGGAGAGAATAGTTTTTAGAAAAAAAAATTAGATATTAGGAAAACAAAAAATCAATCCCTTCATAAACGGGAAGAAATTGGAGAGAGAGAAAAAAAAAAGTTGTTAGTTATTAAAACAACTGGAATTAAATTTTCACATCTTTAATTTCAATTTCTTCTCTTCCAAGTAAGAGTTAGTTCTTTTCTCATTTTCATTCTTACCACTTTCTTCCCAGGTAACGAGTAAACAAAGTTACATTCCCTTGTTCCATTTACTTCCTCCTATTCCATTTCTTTTTTCACAGTATTTGTTTCCAAACAAAGGCTACAAATTACGTTTATTCATGTAAAACCCGTTATATATTATATAAGCTGCAGTAATTACCTTTTTTTGAAGCTCTGAAATCGATTCATACATGACTTGGTTCTGCAAGAGAATCTTTCTATGTGATTATGATTATACTCAGTTCAAACTAAATAACCACAAACATGAGGAATACATGATGATACCTTCCTTGACCTAACGTGTTTGAGAGCAGATTCAAGCTGTCGCTCCAAATTTTGGAGCTCTTTGAGACTTAGGCCATCAAGATCTTCTCCCATAAAATGCCTGCAATAGCAAGTCAACATATTTATTAGTTTATTGCATTATACAAGTAGTTCTCATTTGGTTTATTTAGCACCTTTGATTTCTTTGTAAAACCTCCATCCTAGCCTTGAGCTTTGCATGTTGCAGAGTCCAGTTTCCCTAACAATGGAGACAATGACATCAGTCCTGATTCTCGGGATAAACCAATCACCATCAACAGCTCACAATAAAGAGTATGGATACATGCATAAGAGAATTAACTCAAAAATGATTTGGCATACATTTGGTTCATGATCATTTCCAACCAGCTGCCTCTCAGCATGTGAATATCTCTCATACCGTTCAAGAATCCTTTCCATGCTGTTGACAGAGGAAGTTAATAACCAGTTGGTAAGTATTCATGGCATCTGATAGAAACCTACAGGCACATAATACAGTTCAAAACAAAACAGTATTATCTCATTTGTAACATGTATGTACAATGACAGCAGATTCTTTTTAGTGTCCTAATATTATTTCATTGACTGCCAAAAAGCAGACAACAATTTCAAATTTTAAGGTGTGTGCTGAAACAGAACATCAGTCTGTAGGTTTTTCTGTGGCCCAATCTTACTGTTTACTATGGTTGCTTCTTGAGGTTGGTCCTTTCTTATTACAACTAGGTAGTATTCTATGTGCACACAAGGCATGCTTAGGGTGCTTTGATACATTCTTAAGGAAATCAAGACTCGAACATTTGAAGAGCTTGCAATCCAAGCACATGACATAGAGCTAAGCATCGCCAGTCATGAAAATTACAAACCTCCAGTGTTCGATCAATGAAACAAACAAAAGATTAGAAATAATTGAAAGTCGCGAAACAAGTTTGTTTGCCTCTCATAACTCAAAACATTGTTCATTCAAAGACTGACCAACACTCATTGATACGAGTATTAACTGTCAACGGTTCCCAATATGAAATATCGACACTCCTTGATATGAGTATGAATTGCCAACAATCCCACAAAATTAACACCAAAACTCTTTAATACGAGTCTAAATTATCAATGGCTATAAAAAAGAAAATCAACTTCTCTTGATACGAGTTTAAACTAGCTCTAAGACAAAATATCATTGGCACGAAATGAAACTATCTTCAAGATTTCCTCAGAACGAAACAAAACTGCCTAAAAAATTCAAGAGTTCTTCGGCACGATGTGAAACTGTCTTTAACTTTCAAAAGTTTCTCGGCATGAAATAAAACTATCTCCAAACTTTAAGAGTTACTTGACACTACTCAAAACTGCCTTCAAGTTTGAAGAGTTTCTCGACACAAAACAAAACTACATACAAAATTCAAGAGTTTTTTGGCATGATGCTACACTGCCTTCAACCTTGAAAAGTTTCTCAGCACAACGTAAACTGTCTCTAACTTTCAAAAGTTTCTTGGCATGAAATGAAACTGTTTCCAATATTCAAAAGTTACTCGACATGAAATGTAACTGCCTCCAAGCTTTAAAATTTTTTTAGTATGACATGAAATTGCCTTTAAATTTTAAGAATTCCTTGCGTTGTAATAAAACATTCTCCAAAACAATATGAAATTGTCTTTAAGTTTCAAGGGTTTCTTGATATCACATGAAACTATCTCTAAATTGCAAAAGTTTTCGACATGACATAAAATTGCCTCCTAGATAAAAAATTACTCAGAACAACAAGAAACTACTTTCAAGTTATAAATTTTCTTGGAATGAATTAAACTGTTTTCTAATGATAAATTTTTTTATCAGAAATTATATTGCCTTCAAATTATAAATTAATTTTCTTATTACAAATTAAACAACTTCTAAATTACCAATTTTTTATACCAATCTCACATACAAATTTGCTATAGCAACATCAAAATTTTCTTATTACGTTTTACTTCTCTTTAACTCTGAAGTTTCCTAGTTATTCCAGTGGATTGGAAGTTTCAGCAACATTTGTATTTATGAGTTCTAAAACTCTCTAAAACCTTTTTACCTTAAAATCTTCATCTAGCGATGCCCATTTTATTTCTATAAACAGGACAAAACGTGGAGGCATCCAGAAAAGTGATTGTGGGACGCTTGAGAAACTTACCCCAGCAATCCAACACATGAATATGAACCAAAAAGCACTCGTTGGTAATATTTTTTTTTTGGTTTATTTCTATGAACAGGAAAAAAGTGGAGGCATCCAGAACAATAATTGTGGGACGGTGGAGAAACTTACTCCAGCAATCCAACGCACATGAAAATGAACCAAACAGCACTCATAGGCAAATTATTTTTTTAGGTAAATTTTTTATTTTTTTGGTTTTACTCCAGCTAGGGAGAGATGGGTTACTACTTTAAACTCCAAGCCAAGGCAACGAGATTGAAGATAGCCACTAAATAGTGCCTATGGAGAGACTCGAACCCAATCCGTGAGAGATGACTAAGCAAGTCACTTATTATTGAGCCAAGCACCACATTGGCCACTCATAGGTAAATTTGTGATATTGAAAGATTGTGTAAAATATACAATACTCCTTAACAATTTAACTATTAGGTCAGATATGAAACTTAAGCTGAAAAGGATTTAAAAGTAATTTCCCTTTTCTGTCATCTAGATACATACTCAAAAAAAGTATCATGTCACATCTTAAACTTAAACTACATGTACGCTCGCGAACCATAGGAAAGGAATCTTGGTCATGGGATGCAAGACAAGACAACTTAGCAAGGTATACTTTAAGTTGAATACGACAGAAATGATGACAATTTTAAAGAGTACTCATATGTAAATAATGAACAAAGAAGGCTCTTAGGAAAACTAGATTAGAGACGTACAGTGATTTGTATAAGAAGCTGGACACAGAATATGGAGAGAAAATATCTGTGGACTTTATGAAATAAAATAATACTAAAGATATCAACTTTGTCGAATGGATCGATGAGAATAATAAGGTTTTGGTTTTAGAAGAAGAGATTAAGGATAAATGGAAGAATTATTTTGATAAGTTGTTCATGAAGTCACCACTATCACTTAGGAGATCTTAACACTTCTAATTAGACAACATGGTTGAACCCCTAGCTGACGTTCCTTAGTCTAAGGCTTGATTCCTAATATTTTATTAGTTCCAAACAACATGGTTGACCACCTCTTAGTATGAGACTAGATTGCTAATCCCTGATTATTGCCAAGAAGGGGATGAGGTTTCCTGTTGAAATGAATGTCAAGCTAGATTCATAGGCGTAAAGGTAAAGTTAAACTAAAACTGAGTACATGATGGAGTGTAGGTTTCAAAAGGATAGAAGGAGAAATGATGGCTAGAGATTTCAACTAGTTAGTAGTGTAGGTGTCTTGAATCAATAACTCACCATAGTAGAATCTGAGCAAAAAAAAAAAAAAAAAAAAAAAAAAAAAAAAAAAAAAAACTCACCATAATGGGAAAAACAGAATATGATGTTTCACATAGAATTAGAACATACTGGCTGAAACGGGAAAAAAGTTGTGTGATCTAAAATACTTATAAGGCTAGAAGATAGTGGTATAAAATCGTTTTATCATCATATTCCTCGTTATGCTTTCTAGCAAGGAGTGTTGGAATGTTAACAAATATCATATTCAAAAAATGAGCACCGCAAAGATAATAATGTTATATCTGGTAGTACAAGAAAGATAAGATAAGAAATAAAAATATTTGGCATAACATATTGTTGCTCCAATTGGAGAGATAAGCGGAATAGCTCAAAATGGTTTGCTATATCATAAAGATGTAAATGTTCCTTCACAAACACGCTAGATGATTCATTTTAGCGAAAAGTATACTATTGGAAGATCAAAAACTACATTGATAGAAGTTGTGAGCTAAAACACTAGTACAAAAGAAGAAGAACACTTACTCATGGACGTGAAATATGTATTGGGAAAACGACTATACAGGGTCACCTACTATGCTTCTTTTCTCATCTTAAATATGTATTAGGAATACTACAAAGGTCCAGCGCAACTTACCAGTAAATGTTGGTTATCATATTCGAGTGATACCATCTCGCAAGCTATTCTAGACAAGAAAAAGAGCGAGGGAAAACTAAAAGAATATAATAGTATCTGTTTGTGCATGCATGTGCTGAAGTGCTTTCACTGGTTTCAAAATAGCTTACAAATCAAGAGAATTATCCATATTAGAAATTTTTTCATCAAATCAGTTGTTCTTTGATTATATTATTTCTAGGAGATTACATATAACGTTCCCCCTATTAAGTAAATTCCAAAATTATTGATATAGCTTATAGACTTATTCACATTTTTTCCCTGAAAATTATATTATTTTATATTTTGGTCCCCTAAGATTTATTTTTTCAAATCAAAATTTTCAGGATTTCATATTTTCTATTTTGATCTTTTATGATTTCATTTATTTTAATTGAATTAGAATTTAACAAAATTAATAAATATATTTTTGAGGAGATGATGAAAAAAATTATATGAATATTGACTCATATTTAGAAACTTATATTGCCTCAATTTTCAATGTTATACCTCAAATTTTTTATTTTTAAAAAGAAAATTCTTTGTAAGACATAAAATTCTTAGCACTGTATAAACTAAATATGTATAATGTGTTCTATCTAAATTTAGTAATCTTTAATTAATTTTAAAAAAATTAATCTCAAATGACCAACGAGACAATTGAATCCTGCAGAATCTAATTAGAAAAAATAAGACAAAAAGAAAAAATAATGTTATTTTCATTGATCAAAACAATAAATAAGCCTAACTTAATGTTAAGATATTTTTTTGATACATTAACAATAATTCAACATAAAACCTTCTATCCAAATAGCATATATCCTTATCACTTGAGCTATTAGCATAGTTCTTGATCTATCTTTTCTCAGCTAAATTATATGTTTCATCCCCATAATTTGTACTAAAATATATTTTAGCTCTTTATAATTTTAAAATCAAACCAATATAATCACACTTGAAATTTCAATATCTCCTACTTTAAATTTTTAACCCACCAAATGTTTTAATTGGAAATAAACAAGATGCATCATCCCAAAGCTCAGTCTACAATCTTTATTTTAAATTTAAAAACCTTCCCAAAAAGTCTTTTTTTTTTTTTTTGTTTCAAACATGTTTCAAATGGTCATAATTTGCTAGATCTAAAAAAATCAACACATTGAAATATAAGGTTTTCCAATTTTTGAATAATTCTCTATGGTCAAACAGACCATATTCTCAATCCCCTTTCAAATTTCCGTTATTGCAAGTTTTTTTTTTTTTTTTTTTTTCTTAGATATATGATTGATGAAAATAGAAATACAACCATAATCTCCAAATAAGTAAAGATGTTGGGAATTTCAATATAAAAAATATTGGACATATATATTAAGTACCCAAAGGTTAGGATAACAACAATAAACCAATTCCTAAAACAAACCAAACCTAATGGTGACTGAAACTATAAATGATCTCAAAATGTATCCCAAGCATGAAAACCAATTACCAATCCAGACAATCACTCTTGATTTAATCTTCAACAACTCTTAAGTTCTAAACAAAGACAAAATCACTTGGATCTAACCCGGAAACAGCACAAAATATAGATGCTAATCTGGAATCAGAAAGTGTGTCCTCGCCATGATCATCATTGGGTCATTATCCTTTCTACCATTGATCTTCCTCGTACATTGTTGACAATGAGATCCACTTAAAATAAAACTCCAAAGTAGATGAGACCTTAGAGAGATAATCCCAAAATAACTGGTTTCAACTATAAACAAATCAAGTATAAAAATAATAATATTGCAGTAATAGGAATCACCAAGACAAGATTACCTCAAGGAAAATCACAAAGAAAACATTGTCACAAAAGGGGATATTCCACTAGAAACAAACCTCTAGAGAGTAGAGAGAATATAACCAAATTTGTTTGTAGATTTTTCTTTTCACGAGTTATTTTAATTAAACCAATCCCAATTAAGCTGGGACTAAGCTTAATTGAATTAAATTATTTTAAGTAAAGATTATTTATACAATTTGTGATTTGATATCTGCTCGTGCTGTCTGCCCAAACAGTACCCATTGTACCCCAAATATTCACAAGAATTGTCTATACCAATAACATATTCCTCTTAAATATGATCTAATTCATATATGTCTGAATTGTAGTTAAATCAGTATGCATACACTTTCTGTAAAACTACTTTTACTACTAATGTAATAAACTAACATGTTAGAAAAAGAAAACACTCATCATATCCTTCAAATTTTTGGATATGAGTGCCCGTATCTATATCTCCCCAATGACACAGTAAGGCAGAAGAAAATATCTACATTATATCTCTATAAAATAATGTAAGATATCAAAAATATCTATATATAGTACTCTCCCCTACTTTTATGTCTTTCTCCTTAAGCAACCAAACGCAGTAAGACATCCAGTCTATAGCTAATTATGGAAAGCACAACTAGATATAGATGATTCCTGTAAGCAAGAGAAATTCAGATGAAAACCAAATTAACATGTAGTTTTATGGTATCTTATGAACCATGCCTAAGAAAAATCCCACCGGTTACAGGCCTTACAGGCCTACTAAAATGGAAAAGCTGGTAGTACTCACTAAAAAAGAATTCATTTTGGGAAAGCTAATTGAACAAATTTTACTTGGCTACAATCTAGTACAAGGAGCCGAGCTTGAGCCAAGATTTAATAAAATTCAACACAAGCTCTCATGTACGTTCAAAGCTCGCAAACATACACTCGTTAAAAGCTAACAAGCCGAAATTCAAGTTCAAGTGAGTTAGACTCAAGACGTACTAAAATAATTATTAGAATAATTATAACTTAGCTTTAATATATAAATATATTTATTATAAATTTAAATTAAAAAAAAATATTATTCAATAATATTAAATGAGTTTGTTGACAAATTTACTAGTTGAGCTTAAAAAATTAAGCTTAACTCATTTTACTAGAAGACTCAAAATACCGAGTCAAACTCCATCAGGAACATAACAAGTAACTCATGATCAAGATTGCTACCCTTTATCTTAACACATGAAGAGTCCCTTTCATATACTCATTTTCTAGTGCATAGTGCAAGTCAGGGGAAACGGTCCTTTTTAACTTGTAAGAGCCCAATAAGCCCAAGAAAGATATTTCATTTCACACCCAATACTAGAGAAAGAAGATATTCATCATATCTTCTAATTTTTGGATATGAGTGCACCAATAGGTATCTATAACTCCCCAATGACAGCAAAGAAGAAGCTATCTAAAATATCTGCATATATTAAAAAGATATCAAAAAATATCTACAAATCCAATCCATAGCTAATTACGGAAAGCAAAACTAGATATTGATTATACCACACAGCAAGAGAAATTCAGACAAGAACCATATAAACAAATAGAAAAGTTTTATGGTATTTTATGATTAAAAGTAGTTTTATTGTAGTTTATGAATCATAAATAAGAAATATCCCACCGGCCACCGGCCTTAAAGGTCTACTAAAATGGAAAAAGTGGCAGTACTCTACTAACCTCGAAGGAATTCATTTTGGGAAAGCAGTGTAAGCAAATTGAACAAAGTTTAATTGACTACAGTCTTAACACATGATGAGTCCCTTTCCTTTCCTATCCTCTTCTTCTAGTGCTTACTACATATGCAAGTCAGGGGAAACTGTCTTTTATAACTTGTACGAGCCCAAAGATATTTCAATTCACACCCAAATACTCCACTCCATAGAGAAAACGATAATATGATCTCCAACTCTCAAGCAAAAGAGATTGCGTGAAGTTCAAAATAAGCAATTGCCTAATAATAGCTAGAAATGGAAGCTACTTTTTTGCTCTAAAAGGAAAGCTCTCTATTTATAGAACTTTTCTTTCTGAGCAATATTTATAGAAGGCTAATTGATTACTACCAAAACGAAATTGATTTACTAGCTAAGACAAAAATCCCAATGATAATGGAATACGCATTATATCAAACACCTTCACTTCCAAACAGAACAGAGATTCTCAGCTAAACTACTGATTCTAATTAACAAAAGACCATAAAAACATGAAAACACAAGTAAATACAAGAAAAGAAAGCTGTTTAACTAATTTGAATAGAATAATTAATGATCGAAACCACAAGTATATATTCGACTGTAATAGTGGAATTTGTAGCTGGGTGTTTACCAGGAATCACTGGAGTACTCAAAAAGCTTGCCTTTTGTTGAGAAAACAATCAAAGCAACCTCAGCATCGCAAAGCACGGAGATCTCAGTAGCTTTCTTCAGCAGCCCTGACCTCCTCTTTGAAAACGTCACCTGCCTATTGATCTTGTTCTCAATCCTCTTTAGCTGCACTCTTCCTCTCCCCATTATCACCTAATTTCTAGCTACCCACTACAATATTCAAAACAGGATAAAAATTTGAGCTTTAATTTCCTGCAGAGACTAAGAATTATACGACAGACCCATCCTTAGGGGGAAACCCAATTCGTCCACTCTGTTTTAGTCTTTCTGGGTATGTATATATATATGTGATTGATGTATCTGTGGAGCTCTTTACAAAATTAGTAGCTACAGTTTTAGGAAAGCAAACAAAAACAAAATGGGGGTGATAATGAAAAGGGGAACAGAGAGAGTAATGGGGTGAGAGATACGAAAAGTTCAGTTCCAGTATGTGGCCAATGTAATAAGGAAGAGAAAAATTGAAAAAACCAGTGAGAGGATTTGGGAAACCAGAGTGGTTTCGTCAAAAACGTTGTCGATTTTTCATTGGCTAGAAGGACTCGGAGGCTGTTTTTGTTTGGGGGACCCGTTGGTTCTTACACTTATTCGTGCAATCCGTAGATATTTATGTGTTTTTTTTATTTTATGTACTCCTGCTCAGTTGGGTGCCAACTTGCTTGCTAGGCCTCCGGGTTTGTTTCACTTCATTAGGTACTTTCTTTTTTCTAATTGGAAAATAGTTAGATACCTTTTCAGTAAAAATAAACAACAAAATGAACGTGCAACAATTGTGCATAAAAATAAAATTAGTCAATACGCTTGAAAAAAAAAATGTTAGTAATACTAGCCAATGAGGAGGTGACATGTTGAACGACTTATTACCTACCTCAACCAATAGAAGCCTGGTAGATGGAAAGATGTTTTTCAACCACCCCTCGAGACCTCTAGCCCTTCATTCCCAAGTAGAGGTAGAACAAAATATCCAATTTGAATATTGAACTTTTATATAATCACTTCACTTACTTACTCTTTGGAGAACACATGGGAGATTATCTCGAACCTTGCTCGCATCCTTATTTTACAAATACTACATGATATCTCATGCGACTAACTAGGCAAGTAATAGAATTCGGATAGAACAAACATTAACATTGGTGCTGTTGGGAACTTCGTAAGCTCTAAACCCACTTCCTTAAACCAAAACCCTAAAGTACGAGTTATGTTGCCACCTGAAATTGAAACACCAGAACAACGAAGATCCCAATTGTTAAACAACCAATGATCGATCAAGGACACCAGCCCGTTACCCAACTTGATATCCCCTCCACAGATGCTTCTGTTACACAAAGACAATACCAGACCCTGTTAGCAACCATAGAAACACTGACGACCTAAGTCGCCTCTGCACCATTGGAAGCTCTCCCGATAACTCCCGAGGCCAACCATCCTACTCCCCAAACAAAGAATAGACTCATCTTGTTTAAGGAGGGGGACTAGGTAGACAACTCCACACCCCCCGAGCCCCACCAGTATTTAGAACACGTTTTACTTCATCACCCTTTTGTGAAGGTAGTTGTGGATTACCCCATGTCGCTTCGTGTGAAGATTCCCTCTTTAGAACAATACCATAGAGCGTCATACATGAATGACTTTATTATCGACTTTGAATCATTAATGGACCTATAAGGGATTCCCGATCAAAATGTGTAGGGTGTTTGCCTCCACCTTTCATGGGACCGCTAAGTCCTGGTTTGCCCAACTAAAACCACTTACCATCTCCCACTTCAGCCAACTTGTTGTTCTTTTCAAAAGGCATTTTATAACCAACAAACGACACAAAAGGGCACGACATCCTTGCTCGCCATCAGGAAGAATGAAGAAGAATCTCTCAAGGACTATATGGTCTGATTCAATACCATGTCATTGGAAGTAGAGGATGCCAATCCTAAGTTAATACCGACCACCTGAAAGCAGGCCTAAAGAAGTCAGCCTTCCGTTATGGTCTAAATAAAAGAATTCCTTGGACATTAAAGGAGTTGATGAGAATGGCTGAAGAGTATGTTAACGCTAAGGAAGTCAAAAAGGTGTTGGTTGACTATGTCCAAAGAGAACCTAATTAGAATTGATCCCTCGATCATGGTAGAACACATGAATGAGAAGGCCCATAAGAAAGGAGCATTAATCCCAAATAGGAAAAGAGAACATGGACACCTCCAAGGCCCCAATTTGACAGCTATGTGCCATTGAACAAATCTCGAACCACTGACAGTACAGAAACAAGGCCTGTTGAAATGGCCTAATCCCGCATGAGCAAACGGACCGAACACTAAACATTCCAAGTTTTGCCTTTTCCATAAAGGGCTCGGTCATGACACAAAAGAATGTTGGACCTTGAAAAAAGAGATAGAGAAACTGATAAAGCGCGGATTTCTAAGGGAATACAAAAGACAAGATAAGATCGACTATGGTCCTAGGAGAGAGGCTCGTGAGGTAGGCTTTAACAGAGAAAAACCTGACCACCCTCAGGACAAAAGGGGAAGACCAAAAAGAAAGAATGATCAAGAAGAGAAGAAGAGGGTAGTGGGAGTTATCTATACTATCATATGTGGTTTATTCTCCCAGTGGCAATGTTTTGAAACCTAACCCATAGGCTAACCATGAAAGTACTTGGGTCTGGGGTTATCTAGTCAACCCGATGATGTCACATGTTAAAATTTTTATTATATATACATAATTTTTTTTAAAAATATAAGGCAAATATATCTTGCTTATACAAACTATACACCTAAAAACTAAATAAGGTTCTTCACACAAGCAAACTTCATAATTTGACATACAAAATCCAAATAAAATTCTCATAAACTAACATGATCCAAATGAAAAATAATAATTTTACAAACACAGCATGATTCAACAAATATAATGGATCTTCTTGATAGCAATCTCCGTCACATAGCCTCTCATCTTTAACAAACAAAGCTTAATTAAGACTATCTTGCACTCCACTTGATTCAACATCATCTCTACCTATTAATTACACAAGAAAAAAAAGTTGAAATAACTAGTAAGCAGTAACTATTAAATCGTAAAACAAACTCAAAATTTATCATGAACCTTGCATCTCTGAGTCCCAATATCATTTATCAAATAATTGCATCATCATAAAGCATTTTTTTCAAACTCATCATAATCAAGCAAGGTAGAGTCATCTTCATCCACTATCCAAAATTCAATTTTATCTATGCTCTCGTAGTCAATGGGATCATAATGTCTTTTCTTGTTAGAGAGCCTACAAGTCATAATATCTATTAAATTTTTTAAAAGTTACAAACTTAAAATTATACTAATTGAAATTGAATAATAAATAATACTTGTTCTTTAAGCATAAATTGTAATGGACAAATACAAGATCATTCAATCTTTTATACTCTAACCTATTTCTCTTCTTAGTATGTATCATTTCAAAAACACCAATTTCTTTCACATCCAGAGGAAGCAATAGTTTGATTCAAAATTTTTATAGTCAATTGTTGCACACGACGAGCTCTGTCTCCAAATATCCTCCATCATTTAGCTAGAGATAAAAGAATGAAACAATACAAATTACCAATTCTATCACAAGTCCACAACATGCACAATTAATACAATAAATATATTTGTATTTGGTGAGCATAAATCCTACATGGTTGTTATTTTTTTGTTCCTTCAAGAGCAATAGTTAAGAAAGACCTTCTTCACATTCGCGATATAACTTGCTTTCCTCTTAAACTTTTATTTTTTTCACTTTCAACTCTATGCTCCACTATATTAAGAAAGCCTTGCATTACCTGTGGCTTTTGTGAGAAATTTTTATTGTCGTATAAAGAGGCCGAATTCAAGAAATAAGCTGCAGCATGAATGCTCTGATTGAGTTGTCTATCCCACCTTGTCTTAATGATCCTTGTATGTGGTTTGTATATAGTGTTTTTGTTAATGAATCTATTTGTAATTCTATTTTTTGCTATATACATGCCATCATATTCATAATCTCTAGAAGGCTTTTCATAAGAATCAACAATTCTTAACAAGCGTATAAGTGGAGCTACAATTTGTAACACTACACCACAATTGTTCCGAAACTTATAGAACAACGGAAATAATATCATTTACTTTTTTATCCTTGTAGTACCTAGACCTAATGAAAGTCTTACCCGTCACCAATGCTTATTGATCATGCCTGCTCATATATGCTTTCCAAAGCAACGAATGTGGTTGCAAATTGAGTGGGGCTGGATGAATTATTTCTGTCCATCCATTGCTTTTCCTTAACCAAGCCAATAGAAATGCATGATCGTAGACAAACTTTGTAACCAAAGGGCACGCCTTGTAAGGCTGGCAACAAACTCCACCTTGCCAATATCACCCAAAACTAAATTTAAACAATGCGTTACACATGTTGACCAATAAATGGAGGGATACTTTTCACCTAGAAGTCTTCCAGTGATCTTATAATTTGTTGCAATATCAGTGACAACTTTAATGATATTGTTTGGTCCAACTCATTCAACTATATCTACAAACAAATTACAGTGTTTAAGCATCTTTCACAACATCAACTAACTTAACAAAAGTTGTTCCCTTCAGAGAATAAATCAGAAAGTTTTTGAGTTATCTATTTGACTGGTTTTGCCATCCATCAGCCATAATTGTACAACCACTTTTGGCTCAACTAGTTCGATAAGTAGCATCCCATAGTAAAATAGATCTCAAGCCATGGTAAGTCGATCCCTTATAACCATTACTAATTACAGTTGCTACATTCAACATTTGCTGAAAATAAATTGAATTCAATGCATTGTATGGAATACAAGCATCATAAAAGAACTTTGTAACAATTATATCATCCTTATATATTGCTTCCTTGCCAGTAAAAGCACTTCTAATAGAAGGTTGTGCTCCAGGAGATGCTTTTGGTGCAAAACAACTAGTAACGTCACTTGCTTTCCTCTTCCTTTATAGGAGCAATACATTTTTTATTTTCCTTTATTTGGCATTATGCTTAAGATATCTCTTGTACATTTGACATATCACCTTCAAATTATGCAACCGAAGGACCATAAGGATTTTCATCCTCAAATGAATCTTGAGTTAATCTTGTTTTTTCATAGGTTCCCTTCAAGGATTCTAGTATATGAAATCGAACATCATAAGGAACTGTCTTACATTGTTCCACATCACATTTCTTACCCGTAAGATGATGTTTCATTATATTAATTCACCCACTTTTAAACATCTTTGAACAATACAAACAAGTAAGAATTCTTTTTTTTTTTTTTTTTTTTCTCTGTTGGATCCAAACTCATACTACAATTACCTTAGACAAAATTTGATTTTGGTTTAACATATTAAGATCGAGTAGATCCAGCTTTAGATTATATACTTTCAAATCTGCATCACAGACATACAAGAAGAAACCATAATTATGATTGTTTGTGTTATCATCAAACGATCAGAGATATGCATCATGGATAAAAATAGACCATTCTATTTCTTTTTATTTTTCTTTGGGTTTTTTTATTTTTTTTATAGAGTTTTAAGGAACCAATCTTATGGAAAAAATGAGTGACAAGAAACAAAATTCTTTTTACCAAAAAATAAAACTAGCTACTACACTTAATATAAGTTGAATTCCAGTAGTCAAGTATGCTAATTGCTAACTAAATCTTTTCAGTACAGAATATTAAAATAAAAAAACATAAATTATATCAATAACAATATTTCAAAAGGAAAACAAAAATGTTAGATGGTAATAAGAAGGTGAATATACAATCAGTTTTTCCTTATTCCAAAACAGATCAAAGTGCATCAATCTAAATTGTAAAACGTTGTGTTGAGATAATGAAATACATAATAAAAAACAAACCAATCATTTCACAAAATTTTGTTTTGAGATAAAACCAAAAAGAAAGAAGCAAGAACAAAACTATATAATGAGTTCTAATGAAACAGTTGCATTTAATAGTTCCAGCTAAATAAACTGGATTTGGTTATTCATTTCAGCTAACTGAACTTAACGTAGCCAAATTAAAGATTCAACCAGTATTATTACCATCTTGTGAGTTGAATGCATAACCAAATGAGGGTAAGCATTAAATATTTTATTTTAGTAACCACAAGTTCAAGTATTAAAGCTCACCATTATATGTGGTCCAATACTACCTTGAAACTGGAGTTGTGATTTTCTCTCACCGTTGATGATGAGCCTCTACAATTGATAAACAAATTAATATAAATCTTATTCGAAATGAAATTGTACAATCTTGGTAGGAATAAATAATTTATGATTAATATACAAATAAAAATATGATAATACCATTGTCAAATAAAAATATGATATTATCACCATCACATGAACTTGGTAGTGATATGCTAGTAGGGTGTAAACGATGCGAGCTCGGCAAGCCAATTTTTAGTAGAGCTCAAGCTCGACTCATGTTCATTAAAAGCTTGTGAGCCTAAGCTAATTAAAGGATCACGAACCTAAATCCAAGTTCGAGCTCAGCTCATTAAGAGATCATGAACCTAATTTTTTTTTTTTTCTAATTTAAAGTTGTTTTTAAATTAATATATATTGGTACTTTGTATAGTGCAATTGGTCTGATGAGTATTTATTTAATAACTCAACTTAAATAATTTTAAAAAATAAATATTAATCTTAATTTATCTTATATTATATGTATATTAAACTAATTCGGGCTCGCGAGCTTACGAGCCTAGTTTTATAAAGTTTGAGCTCAGCTCATTTAGTAAATGAGTCATAAAATAAAGACTGAGCTCGGCTCATTTAGAAAATGAACTGAGCTCAAATGAGCTCGTAACTAGCTTGTTCATGAGTTGTTCATGAATGACTTTGTTCATTTGCACCCCTATATGCTAACTTCTTTGTTCTTCAACCAAGGATAAATGTGCTTTGTGTAACCTATAGCATGGCACAATCCACTATGTCTTGAATTTCTTTTTCTATCAATCTAACGAATTCATGGATGGCTTAAAACATTCAATAAAAACCATAAAATTTTCTTTTTAATAAAACACTTATATTGCGGTTAAACTATATATTGTACCAAAGATAAAATCAAGCAAAACTATATGGTGGTGCACATAGTATTAAGTATGAAAGACATGCATGCATGTATTGCCAAGTGTTCAAAGAATGTGCATGCATTTCTTCCTAGTGTTGCAAAACTACACGTTAGATGAGTTGAAAATGTACTGATTTAATAATGTGAATGTTCTAACCTTTTGTCTTGGTGTTTTCGAGGTTGTAGACATTTATGCTTCTACCCTCAACACTCATGAAAATCCTAATCACAATCCAATCTTTGATGCCATCTTCATGATCTCGATCCGTGCTTCCTTTAATTTTTCATTGGATCGAGCTGCTAAATATGGTATCCTTTTAGAAAGGTTGCAAAGAACTCTATAATAATTGCTAGTTAGCCTTTTTGATGTCATATTGGCATAGTTTCTTAGAAAATCCAAGTTTTTGGAGTTTTGGTCCATCCATGTTTTTGTAGTTTTGGTCCATTTGTTGAGGATGCATGACTTGGAAAGTTCAAATATCATTTGATCTTTCATCAAACCAGTCATGTGACATGAAGCAATCCCAATGCCCTCAAAATATTTACAATTGCATTTCATAGCCATTCTAGAGTCATCAAATAACACACTGTCCGAGATTCTTCTTTTTCAATATCACAAATTATGTAACTATGTTAAGTCCATTGCTATCTTCGATTTCAAAAACAAATAACTTGAATACTATGGGTGTGTAAACTTTGGATTCATATGTTTCTAATCGACATACTCGAGTCGTAAGCACTAGTGTAGTGTACATTGACTGAAAATCAAACTTTGCCTCATTAACGTGTTGCACAAATTCAATTAAGTAGTAACAATTCTTTAAAAAGGTCTTCAACTTACAGTTCATACCCTTTGATTTAGATGTGGTCCTAACTTCACAAAACCATTTGCCATGAAGGTAAGCACTTGCCAATATATACTAAGCCTTTTAAAAACTTTTTGAATCCACTCATTCTCTCCAAGCCTAAAACTGTTTTTTGTAGACTTCCATTTTGTGTCAAATTGATGGATAAAATATTTTTCATATATTAATTTATGAAACTCCTTAACAAATTCAATATTGGCAATATAAGAGTGAGCATTACAATGAAAATGTCATCCATAAAGTCTCTGAGAAATATCAGGAGCAACTTGCCTGATTGCCTTTACATTGTTTTGTCACCTTTTATTACAAATGCGACAGGTTTCTTGCCATTAATGCAGTAAAAAAAGTAGCTGAGATCCATATGTAAGCTTCTATCTTCTCATGTGCAAGTAGTGCGCTTTCAAAGATGTATGTTGCCATAAGCTGATTTACACCCAAAAAAAAAACAAGTAGTTTGTTATACACGTTTGTGCAACAAGTTACATTAAATACTACAACATTACAGAAGCATTCATGATCCAACCTAGAAATCCCATTGGCTTAAAATATTTGATGTAAAGAATTATCATTATTAGTTGTGTATTCTAAAAGAAATTGTTCATCCTCTTCCTTTTTTCCTTGCAAGTAACACAGTGCAACATTAACATCTCCGTCATTCACTCTTTTCCAATGACTTCTGCCAATTTGATTATGAACATCTATATTGATAAATGCAACCTTATCACAACCACCTGATTGTTCGGATAAAAGGCTTATTATTTGCATAGGTTTCATACCCATATTACGGCAACCGTTTATTTAAGTAATATCACCATCACACATGGACCTCTGAGAATGAATGAAGTATGCCTTCTTCAAAAGGGGCTAGCTTGTAACTTTGCTCTTAAGAAAACTTGGACACAGTCCAAGTTTGTGTATTCATACACTTCTGAATTTTAAATTTGCCAGTACACCCACACCTTGTCTCGGTCCTTAGGTGCAATATGATAGAATTGTATCGTCATAGCAAATGTTCCTAGATTAATATCAAATGCCATTGATGCCAAATGAATTGGAGAGAAAGAGTGAACCAAAAGAAAATGGAAAAGGAGAGATAAAGTAAAAGAGGTTGACTGATGGTGGAATTATTTAATGTCTCTATTTGGTTTAATTTTTAAAATAATTTTTGGGTTTAAATTTTTTTATAAAGTTGTTTGGCTTAATATTTTATTTTTTAAGCTTTACAAAAAAATATTTTTGTTTGGTCTTTTAGAGTCCTAAAAGCTGTTAAAAATTGAAGTTAGAAAAAGATTTTTTTTTTCAAATAGAAAACAAGAGAAGCTCAAATAAATTTTAATAATTATTTTATTTAGAAAAATATAACTATAATATTAAGTCAAAATGATCTTTTTAATAATTTCAATATTCAATATCTTTTTAAAAGAAATAAAATCAAACAAATTTTTTTTATCTCACAACGTTTTTATAATAACTCATCCAAGAACTATTTTAGTTTTTTTATACAATATTTTTTAAAGAGATTCACTTGAAAAATATTTTTATACACAATGTTTTTATACACATCTTAACCAGACAGACCCAATAATTAATTTGTATTGATATACAATTATTTATCCAAATAAGGACATAGGACTAACATTACAAGAAATGAAATTATCTGCTTCTGCTTCTAAAGACAAACACATAGACACAATAACCTTAATTTTAGATACTATTGTCTGCGTCTGTGCAGAAATAGATAATTAACCACGTATAGAGTGTTGAGTATAGCCTGCAAATGCAAAATTTAGATGCCTACAATGGCTTCTCACATATCTGAGTCTTGAAAACAGATGCAGCAAATCAAATGCAAATATAATTGCGTTTTTAAAATTATTCAGCAGGAGCAGATAATTCTAAACATGAACGCATATGAAATATATCTATATATATATTATTTTATTTTATAATTTTATAATTTTATACCTGTAAATACCTGTATAAAAATATATTTATATTTAAATTCTAAAATTGATATAAATAAAAAAATACTCTAAAAAATTCATCGTAACATTAAAACTATTTACAACTGTTGTGGAAGAAACCATCTCATAATTCTAATTAATCTTCGTTGTCTTGAGCTTACTCGTTATCCAAATTGAGATGCGAAGACGTGAATGTAGGAGGTGTAACCCTGAAATAATCAAAATAAATAAGTCATAAGTAATTTTATAGAAAAGTATATTGTGGGAATATCGAGGACAATAGCATATAAAGCTAGGAAATATGTAATCAGCATCATTGAAGGAACACATAAGGAACAATATTCCAAGCTTTAGGCATATTGTGCAGAGTTGAGGAAAGCCAGTCCAGGAACCACATGCCAGATCAAGCTTTGAAGGCCTTAGGTTCATATTTAGCCTTTATTTCAGAGGCTATATATATGCTTTAATACATACAGGAAAGGCTTTTTAACAGCCTGTAGACCTATTATTGGTATTGATGAATGCCATTTAAAGGGTGAGTATGAGGGGCAACTTCTAGTAGCTATAGCAGTTGATCTTAATGATTAATAATTTCCTTTAGCATTTGCTCGACATGATTCGTTAAAGACTATTGGATGACATAGGAGATATTAGACACCACAAATAGGTTTTGATTTCAAATCAACAGAAAGTAAGTAAATTTGTCATTCAATGTTAGTGAATTGAATAGATTTTGCTTTAGTAATAAATGTGTAATTATTTGTACTTTGTAGGGACTTGTCCCAGCTCTTGATGATCTACTTCAAGGTGTAAAGCATAGATTTTGCTTAAGACACCTTTAAGCTAATTTCAAATTAAGGTTTGGTGGAGCCACTCAGTTGAGAGACTTGGTGCATGCTACTACAAAAGCACCTTATATTGGACTATGGGAAAAACACATGGAAGATCTTTGGAAAATCAACTCTAAGGCATATGACTAGTTGCTTGAAACACCAACAAGGTATTGGTGTCAACATTGCCTTCAGTTTTTACCTAAAGTCTAACATGTTAATGAACAGCATAACAGAGGCAATTAATAAGGTCATTCTTGATGTAAGAGACAAGCCTATTTATATCAATGTTTGAGTGGATTCAGAGACTATTTAATGAATAGATTCTTAACTCTGAGAGAGAAACTGCTAAGATAAGAAGGTGACTTAATGCTTAAGGTTAAAAGAAAGTTAACTAAAGAAATTGATCAATGTGCAGTGTGGATACCCAGATAGGTAGACAATGGTAAATTTAAAACTAAATGGCTAATGGAGAAGTTCTCAGTGGATTTGGATACTTATTCTTGCAGTTACAGGTAATAACAATTTTTGTGTTTTAAGTCCATTTTAATGGTACTACAAGAAAGATGCTTTATGAAAGCTTTTATACACCAATCATTAAGCCAATAAATGGAGAATTCATATGGCCAAAAGCTCAAGGTGACACGATTAGACCACCTCAACAAGTTAAACCACCTGGTAGACCTAAGAAGAAAATAACTCGTGGCATAGAGCAAACACAAGTCTTAAGTGTGGTTGGTGCATACAATATTGCCACAATATGAGGACTTGTAAGGTTGCTATCACTCTGTCTTCTAGAGAAACCTAAAGACGAAATGGATCTGATATAATTGGAAGGAATAGAGTTAGCACTGGACCTAAAGCTGCTGACAATAAGATTGGGCCAAATGTCACAATCCAAACTAGTGGTAGAAGGATGGGCAAAACTGTAGGTTCAGGTAGAAGTGAGAATGCAAGCAGGGGTGGGATTATAAGCAAGGGTGGGAATGCATGCATGGTGGGATAGCTAGCTAGGGATGGGATTTAGGCAGAGCTCCAACTGGATCCAGATGTGCTGTTGGGAGAAGAAGAATGGCTTATAGCTCTAGAAGAGGGGGAGTAGGCAAGGTTTTGGATGGTGTAAATGTAAACAGAGGTAAAAATGCAGGCAGAGGTGGAAATGCATTCAGAGGGGGTGCTGGAATATTTAAATAGTTTTATTGATATTTTCAAGTTAGACAATATAGTTTTTTGTTTGATTCAGGATTAAATATTTAGAAGGTGTTTATAGTGTTGTTTTGTTGACAATGTTATTTAGCAAGATGGTCTTAATTATTCATCACTTATATAAGTGAATTTACAATATAATGATTGTTTTCCTATCAATGGAAATGAAAAGTGATATTTTTTAAATTATGTTCAATCCATTTTATCTTTTGTTAGCAGTGGACAATAATATCACAAACAAGAAATAACACAGGAAGCTTCATTTCATTTTATTAAAGATAAATTGTTAAAGGGATCAATTACTAGTAAGAACTAACACATGAAGACTGTATGCAAATCATTACAACACAATCAAACCACTAAACCATAAACCTAAACACATTGACTACTGATTGCCACAATTACAAACCTAAGTTTAACAACTAACAGTACAAAACCTAACATTGTCAGCTACTATTAAGTCTCATAAACTGAGAAGCAGGCACTAAATGCAGAGACAAACACCAAGAAACTTGGCCACATAAGACACCTTCCTCCACCAATCAACATTTTCTTATAGACATTCAACCTTGCTTTCTAGGTAAGTAATTCTTTTCCTTTGCTATAAGATAACATGTCTTACAAGTTTGCAAATTTCATCATTGATCTAAACAAAGGAATTGCAAGGGAAGCCAACCTATAAATACAAAAAATAATAAGAACCAAATCAGATTTTCATAATACAAAAATATAATTAAAAAAAAAAAAATCTAAGTTTTCCTTATATACATACCCAAAAATTTGGACATACCCAATACTTCTTACCAACGTTGTGGTCCTATGCTTTATAGAGTTTTGTAGGCTCATCACAATAACAAAATCGTGGAAGTTCCCTAACATCATTACTGCTTGCATCAGAAACCAAGAAGAACCAAATATTTCACGATTTGCAAATTTTAGAAAGTCCAATCGTATTTGAATTACGATTTGCAGGAAAAATCCGAACATATGATAGCCTTCCTCTTTGTCTAAACTTCTAATTTAGAGAAATTCCATAATTTTCAGAAACTTCAATTTTCAATATCTGAGAAATCGAGCCTTAGGGAGGAGAAGGATATTTGGTTGGTCACGTGCATGTTGCGTGACCACTTAACACCCATATTTGGACTCAGTTATGTCCACATTAGACGCCACATGGGCATAGTTATGTCCATGTCAGATTTTGTTAGGCTTAGTTAAATGGGAGCAAATGGGAGGGAGTCAATTGTATGATCTCAGAAATTGTACTCTCGATAAACTACGGGGGCTATAAGTGTATTATAGCCTAAGTTAAAACTGTAACTTAGAAATTTTTCAAAGGTTTTTCCTGAAAACTGTAATATTTTCCTAATATCCTTACCGTGATCCAAGTGACATTCTGTTTCTTCCTTTAAGTATTATTTGTCCCCATTATCTTGCTAATATTATCAGAATCCAATACGGACTTGTATTTCATTGATTTGCCCACTCGAACCCAGAGTTACAAAGCTTTTACATTAAAATTGTAATATTGTCCTAATATCTTAACCGTTGATCTAAGTGAAATTATGTTTTTTCCTATAGGTCTCATTCATCCCAGGATCATGCCAGTACTCGCAGAATCTAAAATTGACTTGTATTTGACCGTTTTGCCCACCCAAACCTAGGGTTTCAAAGTTTTTGCCTTAAAACTAGAACATTAACCTAATATCTTAACCGTTTATCCAAATGACATTCAGTGTCTTCCTACAGGTCTAATTCATTTCAATGGTCGTGTCAATGCCCCCAAAATCTAAAACAAACTTTTATTTGACCGTTTGGCCCCCAAACCTAGAGTTACAAAGCTTTTTCTAAAAAACTGTAACATTAGCCTAATATCCTAATCGTTGATCCAAATGGAATTTCGTTTCTTTCTACAGGTCTTATTCATCCTTACAATTATGCCAATACTCTCGAAATTTAAAACATACTTGTATTTGACTGTTTTGCCCACTGAACTCAAAGGTACAAAGCTTTTGCCTTGAAATTGTAACATTGGTCTAATATCATAACCGTTGATCCAAATGGTATTATGTTTCTTTTTACAGGTCTTATTTGTCTCCATGGTCATGCTAATACTCCCAAAATCCAAAATGAATTTGTATTTGACAGTATTTGAACCGTTTTTCCCACCAGAACCCAGAGTTATGAAGCTTTTTGCCTTTAAATTGTAACATTGGCCTAATATTATAATCGTTGATCCAAATGTCATTTTATTTCTTCCTACAAGTCTTATTTGTCCCCACTGGTCATGCCTGTACTCTCAGAACCTAAAATAGAATTGTATTTGATAGTTTTGCCCCACGAACCCAGAGAGTTACAAAGCTTTTGTCTTGAAACTTAAAGTTTAACCTAATATCCTTACCATTGATCTAAATGATTTTTCGTTTCTTCCTACAGGTCATATTTGTCCTTACAATCGTGTTGGTACTATTTGATTCCATAATGGACTTGTATTTGACTGGTTTGTGGACCAAACCTAATGGTTTTGCATTTAAAGTAAAATTTGAGTATAAAAATACTATTTAAGAATCCCATAATGAAAATGAAATTAAAAGATTCCGTACCTCT
Source organism: Quillaja saponaria (assembly GCA_029379385.1). Lineage (NCBI taxonomy): Eukaryota > Viridiplantae > Streptophyta > Magnoliopsida > Fabales > Quillajaceae > Quillaja > Quillaja saponaria. The sequence continues at coordinate 3,047,183 of CM055606.1, read as the reverse complement.
AGGAATGACTATGTAATATATGTTCTTGAATTAACAAGTTATATGATTATGTTAGTTATTTATAAAATAAATAACAAAATTATCTAGTAAATAACATTATCTTAAGATATGAACTATATATGTACATACTTGCATATTTACAAGTGAAGAACTACTAATTCTCATCATTTTCATTAATAAACTCTTCTTCTTAATCATCGTCGTCTTCTTCAGTTGAGACGATTTCATCATCGTTAATAAAATCACTATTAACAATTACCCCTGCACTTGTTTAGCTCTTTGATTGAATAAGCTCATTTTGATTAACTTCTTCCGTTATATTTTCATCATGAAGTGATTCAGAGAGACTGTCATCATCTTTAAGGGTAACTAGAGCTGGAAAATTAGTTTCCTGATCTTGAAAAAAGTTTGAATGCATCGGCACTACATTTTCAGTGTTATCTTCAATCATTAGTAAATAAAAAATTTTCTTGATATCACTTTATATATGTTATAACCTTCATAACCCGATAACGTAAAATCGAGTTTTAAGACACAATGTGTAAATTTTAGTTATAACATAAACAAATTAATTAAACAATAGTATAGTTAAACATGTTATAATTCGATATTTTAGTATAATCTTAGTATACGTTTAAAAAAAAATGGTGTATTTGTTGTTGTAAAGTAAATAAAATTTATGAACAAGACAAACTAAAGTGCATGAATATTTAATACATATATACCTAATCATCAAGAATTAATGTACATCATAAATAATTATACACCACAAATATATATATATATATATATATATATATATATGTGTGTGTGTGTGTGTGTGTGTGTATACATAAATATCTTGTTTACTTTTTCCTTTAGTTAATTTCTCTTTTGTCCTGTCTTACGTCTCTTATCTATTTGCTTTCTTTTTCATATTTTTCTCACTTTCTTTTTCATTTCTTATATTTTACCCCTCTTGTTTTTAGCCAACTTACTCTCTTATCTCCTTCTAATTTCTTTAGATTTCTCTACAATTTTCCTCCTTCTTTCCCGTGAAGTTAGATTCCTATCTTGGCAACTATGTCTTTGTCCTTTTTTGGTAACAAATCTTGCTCTGTTTTGACCTCCCATATTTCAGATTGTTTTTTACTTTTCTCTTCAACTAGCTATGCACCTAAATTCTTGGAAGAGTAACAGCAAGAAGAGTTTGAGTTGCTGCCATTTTTCATTTTCACCTTGCCTTTTGATTCATTTCTTCTTTTAATTGTTGTCTTAATCGTAAAAGCAGTTGGGCAATGAAGGTGGTTATGGGGTGGCAGCAATCTTGTTGCCCTTGTTCTTATCCTACCGTGCACACTTTTGCAAGGACTAGTTACTAACCTATTTGAAGGGAGGCAGCAGCTCCTCCTTCAAGCCATGAGGGTTTGGTGTAGCTCCATTTCAGTCCCAAAGTAGCGTGACAATTTGCTTAGATAGTGACAGTCACATGGTTGCTTGATTAAGGTGTGAACTGATTCTTGATTGTTGAAATTTTGTTAGGTTAATTCTTTTAAATTGGTAGAATTCTTGTTGGTTATTGTATGGGTGAAGGATTAAGTAAAATGAAAATAAGGATTATGAATAAAGAACATAAAAATGAGGAGTTATAGGAATGATTGGAAAAGGAATATGGGAAATTGATTGTATTTATGTTGAATATGTTGAAAATGCTTTTGATGAATTTAATATTGAATTTAACTCTTAGCTAATGTTTAGAACATTGAGTAAAATGGAATTGAGGAAGTAGATTGATTTCTTAATGTAGTGTATATATATATATACACACACATACACACATATCAATGGAAGGAAATACTGTCCTTAAAATATTTGATAAAATGCCTAAATGAAACTAGTTGTAATAGAATAAGTTAATCTCAATAGGTTTAGTTCTTAGTAATTAGTTGTTATGGGAATTTGAATAAAAAGCCTTAAACAAAAGGAGGGCTGGTTGGTTAATGTTATGGGTAAAGTATAGGAAAATGAGAGTTAAGTGGTTTTTGAAGGAGTGCATGGCCAGATTTCATAGATTAGAGAAATCTTGTATTTCAGGGCTGAATTAAATTAAGAGTTTAAATGATAAAGTGTAACTTAGGGTCTTGGGATATTGGGATGTTGTCTGCAAAATTTTGTAACCTGGTTCCAAGTATATTTATTGGTAGAGTTGTGAACCTCAGTCAATCCGGAAAACTTTATCAGGAGTTGTGGATGGAATTAGCTTAGGACCTTTGAATGAAAGTTATATCTAACATCTTAAAACACTAGACTGGAGAGTTTCGTATTTAATTCCCAAGTATGAGAATTCTATAAACATCAGAATCAAAGGTTGGCAACTAGGAATTTTACAAGTGCTCTATTTTTGTTTATATGAAAAATCGAGTGAGTTCAAGGCTAATTTTAGGATAAGTTTCTAAATAATAAAGATAGATAACTTCCTAATGGTAACGTTTCAACTTGGTTTTATTAAATTTGATTAAGTATGCAAGTGAAAATAAACATATATCCAAGGGAGTTGTGAAATGCCTAAAACGAGTAAAATTTAAATAATTAACTGTACTAATATACACATCCAAATAATGCATATGATACTTATCTAGAAAGATATACTTGTCTATTAATAAATTCAACAAACAGAATGTATTTCCTTTTTCCTAGAAAAAATTATGTTCAATTAACTAAGGTAAGGTCATTGCTGTCAAAATCATGTGTTTTGTAAAATTTGATGTAACTTCAAAAAATAAACTGTATTGATATATAAATTTAAAAATTACAAATGATATACAATTATAAAGCTACATGTTTCTAGTATTAAATAAATTTTACAAAACTGGATTTGGAATTTCTTAAAGGAAGATATAACTATTAGAATCTAACTCACTAGTGTTTTCTATCTTTTTTAATTATTTCTTTCTACCCTATGCATTGTCAATACATCTAAAATATCTCTTCATTATCAAGCTTATCACATAAAGAATAATTCATACTACTTGACATGTAATGACTTAATTAAAAACTTTCATAAAAAAACCTATATAAGTTTAGTAATTAAAAGATTATAACTATAACGTTTATGTACCAAGTATTATTTGAAACTATGAATTTCAGTTCCAGATCCTAATGTGAACTTGATGAAATGCGTGAACGCAAGTGTAAGTGACGAATGAAAATTGGTTAAAGTTGAATGGTTAATTGTTACCCTTTGTTACTAGATTAGTTTATTTGATTTATTTGTGTATATATATGTTATATAGAGGTGAATAAGAATTGTATTGCTATGATTGAATTATGTGGATTGTGTTTGATGTTTGGAATTATTTGTGGTTGATAAGGGCCAATGAAATGATTTTTCTAAAATGATTTTATTTTCGAAAATGAAATCTATATGTACATAGGATATTCTTAATTTAATATTCAAATAAGATATATTTTTTTTATAAATGTTTCTTAAAAATTGAGTGCTCAGCCCCGGTTGGTGGATTTGGAGAAGGAGATTCAGTAATTTTGTTTCTGATTCTATTTGGAGTACCGGCGTAAAACTTCTCGGTGGGAGGTGATGTGCGGCCTCAGTTACTCTGTTGGCCCTTTGCTTACTTTGTATGCTTTGATTGTTTTAATTGAACTGTGTTCGTTAAGTGTTATGTTTATGTAACTATGTAAATGCAACATTAGTGATTTTGTGATTTAAAATATGCTGATATATTAAATGACTATTATATTATATTATTTACTTGTGTTTAGGGGTGGCAATGAGCCGAGCTAGCTCGTTAGCTACTCGTTAAGAGCTCGGATCAAGCTCGGCTCATTTTTTAAACGAGCCGATCTTGAGCTTTATTTTAAGCTCGTTTAGTAAAACGAGCCGAGCTCAATCTTTCTAAAACTCGGCTCGTGAGCTAACTCGTTTAATATTATTTAATAAAAATTTTATTATTTATATATACATTTATAATAAATATATTTATATACAACAAAACTTACACAAATTATTACTTGGTTTAGTGATAATCTTCACAAATATTCACTAAGAGGTATTGGGTTCAACTCTCCTTGCTTACAAAACTTTTTTAGAATTTTCAAAAAAACTTCACGAGCCCTTAACGAGCCGAGCCGAGATTGAATATTTGCCCGCGAGCCCTTAACGAGCTTAGGCTCGTGAGCCTGAGACGAGCTCGAGCCGAGCTCGAGCTCGCTTGAAGTAAGGACGAGCCAAGCCGAGCTTTGGCAAAGCTTGGCTTGAGCTCGGCTTGTTGACACCCCTACTTGTGTTGAATGATGCTAATACTCTTTAGGCACTATTTTTCACTCACTGAGTCTATAGGACTCACATTTTTTCTATGGTTATTTTTTTTAGTAACAAGATCTCGTGGGTGGCTATTACCGATAATAGACTTTGCCGAGTTTGCAGCAAGGTAATCTTTCGTAATCTTAATCTTGAAGTTAAAGGGTAAAAATTTACAATTACACTATAGTTGTGGAGTGTTTGGTCTTATATTATGTAATAGTCTAATTATTTGTTATAGTGATGAGAAACGGAGTTGAGCTCCTTGTATTTTTTGTAGTTGTTATTGTTATTATTGTATAAAAATAGGATTATGTATTTGTATTTTTGGGCATGCTCCACTTTAAGGGGAACCTTTATTGAAATTTTCAGTTAATTATTATTTGTATCAGTAACAAATTTTTACAGTTAACTTTTGTCATATAAATTTGTACTTTTATTCATTGGTTGAGTCAAGAGTCATAGTTGCTTCTTTGTTTTGGAGCCAGGGTTACAGTTGTTTCATTATTCATTTCTCTGGCTTGTCATGCCTTCAAAGGGTGTGACAATATATTATCCACCAATCAAGTCTTTCTCTTTTCTTAGATTGATATTTTGTATAAAATATTTATGTCGCTTTATAACTCAACACAAATGGTTCGTTTGAGTTAAGTTTGGACTTGTGATTAATCTCACTCAAACCATGTTAGGGGTCAACTTTAAGTCATTTTCCAGAAAAATCATACCATCGACGCTTAAACAAGAAAACTTTGTTATTGGGACCCCTATACTCCATTTTAATAACATCAGTCAATATATTCTAAAAATTGTAATCACATACGTCATAATAGCTTCCTTTCACACATACACCACTATTCAATGTATTTTTGTTTTTTGCATGATGGTCTGTGTGAAACTTATAACTATTTACTATGTATCCATTGTAAGAGTACCTACACGGATTTAGACCCATAGTTATATCACGCACGTGCTCATCAACACTTAGATCACTCATTTAAAATGATTCTTAAATGGGTTTCTAAGCGAATATTATATGCAATGCATATTTAACATATATAGATGTCATTTTGAATTGAGATATTAATGAACAAACGTATATTAGTACACAAAGTTATGAAACTTAAATAGAAAAAGAGAAATTGAAAAATTTCTCTATTAATGGGGGTAGCTATATATAATACCATCCTAATAACTATCCCATTGATTTTTGATTTCCTGTATGATGCTTCCATCATAACCGAAAGGGCAATGAACCTCTTTGTACTATTTTTCTTGAATTTGAATTTGTTTTATTAGGAGACTTGGAGGGGTAATCACAAATCCTATGACCTATAACTACATTTGTAGCATTTTACTTCATTATCTCTAAGGCTATTGACGATAATGCAATTGAGTAAATGTTACAAATGTAGCTGTATAGGTCACTAGATTCGTGATTGCCTTTTCAAGTCTCCTAATAAAAAAAAAAATCAAATTCAAATAACTGAGTGCCCAAAGTATGGAACAACAAGAATATGTAATGCAATTTAAATACGAAATAAATCTTCCTCTGAATGCATTGATATATATGTAATAAGCTTTCCTATCAATGCATAATTGAATCATGATAATAATTGAATGTAAGAATTATTTATAAGGGAATAACAATTACCTATATAAATTGCTAAAATAATTTCTTTAAAGTTCAGCTATATAGGATTGTGTGTAGCTATGGTTTAAAAGGTATTGTTTTAAGTTTAGAAGTTTATTGTTTTATTGAGGCTTTCTCTTCTTTCTTTCTTTTTTTTTTTTTTTTTTTTTTTTTTTTAATGTTCAAATTTTGTTAGATTAGTTAATTAGAATATATAAAAAAATTTCAAGGTTTTATTACATAATACATTTGGAATGAAATATTTTTAAGGTTTTAAGGCATATGGATTAATTTTTATTGGACTTCAACTCATAAGTATTTATTATTACCTAGAATTAAGTTGTTATAATTTGTACTTTACCTATCTAGGTATTTGAATCTTTTATTAGACTTAATTATATTAATATTTTCAAGGTTTTAGCATGATAAAAAATTTCAAGGTTTTAAGGCATTTGGATTTTTAATTGGACTTAAACTCATTAGGATTCATTTAAGAAAAAAACTTAACAGTTAGAGATTATAAATCTAATTAATATATAAGAGTTTGGAGAAGCTATGCACTAGCTAATTATGTTTTTGCTTAATTTTTCAACCATTAGTGCTAGGTTCCCCTTCTACACCATGATTTCAATTTATTCCCTACCTAAATCATATAACAATAAAATATAATACCAACACCCCATATCTCATATATATTAATCTATACATAACTATACATGAATTAATCTTTGTGCAAGTATGTAATGTGTAATATGGAAGAAAGAAAGTTTCAGATCTATATAGCTAGTTAGTTAACAATACAAAGCAATGCAAAAATATATATACAACATACCTACAGGTGTGTGGCAGCTCCTCCCGAAATTGGAGAAGACTCGAAGGACAATGGTGAGGACGGTCGACAGAGGCAAAGACTCGAAGGACAATGGTGAGGACGGTCGATGGACAGCGACGAGGACTTATGGACAGTTAGGCAGAGCACAACAAAGCAGTAATGGTGGAGGAAAGAAGAGGAAGGAGGAGACAGATGCATAATCCGTGTTTTAAACTAAGTAGATTTTCTGCGTATGCCACTGCAGACACAACTGAGGTAAACTTAAATGCAGATAAATTTAGTAGAAAATGATGCCAATTCAAACTTTTCCATCTATAACCATGCAGACGCAAACATATTACAGGCAGTAGCAAATAAATTGTACTGAAAATGGCGCCAATGCATGGTATAGAGTTTGAAACAACATACTTAGATATTGAATGAAAAACATAAATGATTTTGTTGAATATGGCACCAAAATGTATTAGTTTCTGCATCCACGTGATAAGTTTTAGCTTCATCAATTTTAATTTTTTTGTATAGCAACGATTCCGTTTTTGTTAATGCAAAAACTTCATTTGCAAATGCATATATAAGTTATCTGCGTCTGTAATTTTTTAGTCTATTTTGTTGCATATGCATATAGAGTAATTTCTGGTAGTGTAATATCCATCCATCTAGAGTTTGTCCTAACATAGGATTCTTGTTCTTAATCTATCATTTTGGATAGGGGTGTGTAACCCGATGGGTCGGTCCTGATGAAGGTAAAATATCACCTAACTCGACTAATTCAGGTAACTAAAAATTTCACCCAACTTTGAAAGTCAGGTGATTAAAATTTTTACCTATTATAAAAGTTAGGTAGGTTGAAAATTAAAATTCAAAGTAATAAAAATAATATTAAGTTATAGTTTTTTAACTAAATCAATATAAATTAAAAATATTTAACATTACAAAATAAAATCAAGAGATTAAACAATGATGTATATTTAACAATAATATAAAATCTAATATTTACCAGTAATATTTTATGTTTAGACTTAGTTTTTATATATAAAAATTAATTAATAAACATTAAAACATAATATCGGGTGGATCAGGTACACCCGGGTTTAAAAAATCTCAACCTGGTCACCTGACCCAACCCGGAATTAAAAATAAAAGTTATCCAATCATAAAATTAGTTTTTAATAAGTCATTTGGTTTTAGATGGATTGAGTTGAGTTTGATGGGTTGACAGTTTTTTTTTGCATACCCTTGATTTGGGATATCAATATGTTGCATTGTCTACTCTTAGTGCCAATGCCCAGCCATGCTGATATTATTTTCTTCACTTTGTTTGGGCCTTTGTATGCAAAGTTATCAACCTCGAAAGCCCACAAATACAGCTGACCTTTACATTTTCTTTCTTATTTGGGAAATTTTCAATTTACAAAAAATCGAATTTAATGGACTTTTTCTTTAGGTTACAAAAAGAGGCTCACTCTCAAAAAGGGAACAAGGAAAAGAATTCTTCCATTTTCTCATCGGAACACCCCAATTTTTAACTTCAAAAAGATGTTGCAGCTAGCAAAAACGTACTTAAGACTTTAAATCTTCAGAAAATTATGGAAATCAATTACTAAATCAAAGAAAATTGGAACATAATTTATAAATCTACATTATTCAACTATCTTATTTTTTTCAAAATTTTTCACTATCTATTCTTCTTAGTATTTAATTAAGAAATATTTATATGATTATTCTATATCATTAGACCATGAATATTTGCTCAGTTCATCATCTAACTCCTATTGAAAGTCTTGTTCCCAGATTTAAATAATTTCATAATCACTCAACTTTCAGAAAAGTCTATTTATAAAAATGCTGTTGAGTACCGTAAACCTTGTTGCATTAGTTTTTAACAGACAATAGTCACCTCATGACCACCCACCACTCTAAACTCTTCAGTCTAAACCTAAATTTGACATTCTAATCTTCTTTAAAAATAAAATTAGAATTCATTTTAGTATGCATTTTATATTTTTTTTATATTCAAGAAATGCAACATATTAATGGATGAATTACTTCTTTGAATACATGACTGGTGAAAAGATTCCTTAAAAACAAAAGTTGGCTAAAACATATTAATGTAATCAACATGTGGTTTACAAGCATCAATCACATGAACTTTAACACAGATGTGCTGGTTCAGTTATAATGTCAATACAAACTCTCACGTTTACTTATTGTCTTGCTAATTACAAATTGCATATGCAAGAAAAATAATAATAATAAAGGACATACTGATATGTTACAAGCATTAACATGTGGTTTACAAGCATCAATCACATAAATTTTTTATTTTTTTTCAGGTACAAGATGACTCTTTTGTCAAAGCATCCATCCAGGAATAAATCCATTTCCATTTAGGGCTGAGCCTCCAACATTAGCCACGTGATCAGTGTTGTATCTGCAATCAGTTAAAAAAAAAAATGCAATATTATGGAAAAGTCTAGGCTTGTAAATGAAAATAAAAAGTTTCAAAACTTCTAGTTTGCCTTTTGATCTGACATATCAGTTAAAAAAATACAATATTATGAAAAAAATCTAGGTATGTAAATGAAATTATTATTTTTTTTTCAAAACTTCTAGTTCGGCCTTTGATCGGACAAGTCAGTTAAAAAATGTGATATTATGAAAAAGTCTAAGGTATGTAAATGAAAAGAAAACAGTTTCAAATTTTCTAATTCGGCCCTTAATCGGACAGGAACAGTTAAAAAATTTGCAATATTTAGAAAAAGTCTAGATATATAAATGAAAAGAAAAGAGTTTCAAAATTTCTAGTTCGGCCTTTGATTTAGCATGAGAAATTAATTAGTCTCATTGACTGACGGCTAAATAAAATAAAAAAAACAAAATTATTTACTGGATTTTAATTAAGCGGGGTAGGTCTAATTAATTACCCAATTTGCAAATTTGAATGCACTCCCAAAGACTGAAAAAACCCTTCTGACTGAGGAGGAAAGCGGTTGTATTGGATAGGGGCCTCTCCATTTTCCCAAGCTAGTCTATTTGAGACTTGCAAGCTAATTTCTTCCAACTGATGAAGTACATATGAAAGTACTGAGTGAGACAAATATACGACTCATCCAATCCAACCATGACTAAATAATATTTATGTTAGACTTAGTAAAAAAAAAGTCATTTCTTCTGGGATAGAATTTGATACCTTCCTCCTTAACACTTTGTTAGTTTCATCAAGCATTTGTTCCTGCATAAGAGTATATATAATATAACCCAATTAGATACATCCAAACAAAAGTGCATTGAAAGAGTATGAACAAATGGGTACTTGGAAACACATTACATACACAAAAACACCACGAGTCCATAACAGGAAAAGAAGAAGAAATACCTGGTTCTGAAGATCGGCAAGCTGATCAAGCATGATTTGAGTCTGAGAATCATGTAAAAACAAGTTAAAGTATCTTGAAAGGTGTAAGAATAAGCTACACAATAGAAGGAACAAATTATAGGGTCAAAGCATTGTTAGTTAAAATGAAAATTATCTGTAAAACTAAAAGCACGTTGAAAGAGATCAGAGACACGAATCATATAGTAGGATTCAAAAAGCTCTCGTTACATATTCAAGTTCTTTTCTTCTTCTCTTAATGAGTTATCGGCTCATCGCATCGCACTCAATTTGGACATAAAGATTAAAATCCAACTAATTACAGTACTATATTGTCACAATATCACTTGTTAATTAATTTAAGATAGAGAGAATGAGCACGTAAGTGTTCCTCAAGATGCTTATATTTAGTAGGTCCAAAGTGCAAATATATACAAACATGTATATATGTGTGTACTTGTCACTAAGGAACTACAAAATATAAGCAAGATGCATGTTTTTAAAGTTTTAACAAGGAGTTATGCCTGATAGAGATGAAGGCTGGTCAAAGTGGGGAAAAGGAGAATGCATTCCTTGAATTGTAAGTGATTTCTGGGTTTTTATTTTGCAATTAAAATCTCTATTGTCACAGTTAAATCAAGTAAGATAGATATATAACTCCATTAGCCAAAAAGTAGAATTTCTTTTAGAACGGTGACTCCATGGGAAATGATGATATCCCGGTTGGTGTATATATTGTAGATAGGGCAAGACCAAATAGAAGCTAATCAACAAGTAATCTTAACCATAAATAAAAGAACGATGTAGGTAACTAGCTTAACAAGAATATGGATTTGTAATTGTTAGAATATATAATGATTTAAAAACATCACTCACAACAAATTTGACTTGTTAAATGAGGTGGTAATTATGTTATCAGCAGGAGTTCCTGAGTTCGAATTCTGCTTTATGTCATATGCACCTAAAAACTACTAGTAGTAGAAGTTTAATTATAACCTTTACCTTTGTTGACCTAATTTTCTTTAATGATGCTTCCAATTGGTTCTCAAGCTGTTCGAGCTCCTTTGTATTAAGAGGAGCAAGATCTTCCCCAAGAAGATTCCTATAGCATATAGGACCAATAACCCAAATATATGTTAACTTTCAAAACAATGAATTCAATAATTAAATAAGTGATCATTGTAATAATCATACAAGATTTCATACATGAATTTATAACACATTAACAATAAAGTTTGCGTATCTGATTAAGCCATAGCAGCTGATATGTGGATCCTTAAACAAGTACACCTTACTAGAATGCATATATAGCCAGGTTTTCCTCTCTGTACTCTCTGTATTTACTGGTAACTCTCAATGGGGGCAAGATACGGATTTTGAGAGGAGAGGGGACCTAGCTATTTATTATCAGATAAAACTCTAAGAGTCCTCCCATTAAAAACTCATAAAGTCACTCAACCTACACTTACTGTCAATTCACATCTAATCAGATAAGAAATATGTTTAAGCCCTATCCTAAATGATCATATAAACTATATGGGTTTTTATCAGCATATCTCAAGTGGACTAAACCTTAAGTCCATTTCATTATTAAAAACAAAATCATATAATTAATGACAGTCCACATATGAAATTTCTAACGTTATCCCACTTGGGCAATATTAGTTGTAGTTTTAAAATTTTGACAAACATATTTTTAGAAAATGACTCTCGAGCAAGGTATAACTTTTATATGATCACAATTTTAAAAAGAAAAACTTTGGTCCTAAGACGCACTTTAAACAATCCAGCCCAATAAAGTTATTAACATCGAATCATGGCAATCATTGTGCTACTTAAACGACACAAGACTAATCCATGGTTACAAATGCCAACCTCCTAATCTATAATGGATCTAGATGTGATAGTGTAGCAAGAAAATAACATCCAAATGTGATTAACATATGCTATTTTCATTGTCAGTTCTCAAGGTGATTTCATTAAAATTGGATGCTTATCTAATTAGTGTCATTTTGAGACATACCTCTAAATTGACAAAACTGTCACAGTTAAGACAAACACAAAGTCTTAAGATTTTAATGCAATGACATGTCATATATAAATAACTATATATGCACATACAATATCAATCATATCATAATGAAAATAACTATTATTTTCATTAATAAAACATACCATCCAACAAGAATGTAAACAAAACATAAGATACCAAAAGTTTATCATGTCCTGGCAATAGTTAATGATATCTTGCTTATTATCAATAGTGATACTAACTTATTTTGTGAGACAAAATTGATGTTGTCTAAGGCCTTTGGCATTAAGGATATTGGGATATAACATCAGATATGTGAAACCTCAAATAAGCATACTTCACTAGAATGCATATATAGCTAGTGTAAAATAAATATAGAGAAAGAAATATTAGTAGCTTGGATAATTCCAAGACTCCACCAGGACCTTAAATTTATAATAAAGCAATTATATAAGACTTGCTTATCTAAACAATGTGGGACTTAACATCTAGCATAACTTAATACTAAATATACTCTAACACTCCCCCTCAAATTAGAGCATATATATGCTCAAGCTTGTATAAGTATAATCCAAAGTATCAAAACTTTCAACACTCCCCTATAACAAAAAATTACATCAAGTTCACTCGACTCACTTTATGCCTTAGAAAACGAGAACGAGAACGGCACAAACATGTGCCTAAAAGAAAATGACACAAACAACATGTTTCTCAAACAGAATTGTTGGTTCACAACCAACGTAAAATGCCAAATTGGCAACAGCTTCCGCCAGAACTTCTCTAGTCGGAAACCAAGATAAGATAACTCCAGAATCAGTGATAACGAGCAAGGGATGTTGAAAACTCTTTAATCTCTTCAATCTTGAATGAGAGTTGTGTCAAAAGACTAAACAACCAACAAACATAAATATGAACTTCTACAAAAACTTCAAAACTAACAGCATCAAAAGCTTCAAAACTATTCGGGGTTGCTGCCAAAGAGGAAGGGCGGCAACCCCAAGATTAAACTTGGGTTTAGATCAAACCCGCTCTGATACCATCTAAAATAAATATAGAGAAAAAAATAGTGATAGCTTGGATAATTCCAAGACTCCACCAGGACCTTAAATTTATAATAGAGCAATTACATAAAACTTGCTTATCTAAACAATGTGGGACTTAACACTCAACATAACTTAATAATAAATATACTTTAAAAGCTAGGTCTTCCTCTCAGTACTCTCTGTATTTACTGGCAGCTCTCAATGGGGGCAAAATACTCATTTTGAGAGGAGAGGGGACCTAGCTATTTATTATCAGATAAAACTCTAAGAGTCCTCGCATTAAAGACTTCTAAAGTCACTTAGCCTACACTTATTGTCAATCCACATTTAATCAGATAATAAGTGTGTTTAAGCCCTATTCTAATGATCATATAAACTATATGGGCTTTTACCAGCATGTCTTAAGTGGACCAAATCTTAAGTCCATTTCATTATTAAAAACAAAATCATATAATTAATGACAGCCCACATATGAAATTTCTAACAATCACAACATTTGCCATTGTCTAAGATTACCTCTGTGATCTTTGTAGGACTTCCACCTTTGCTTTTAGTTTTAAATATTCCTGATAGCTACCCTGCTTAGTATATGACATTTGCTATATATGTTAAGACTTTTTAATTACATTAGCAAACCAAAAAACCAAACAAAGAATATGGGTAATGATGTGGAGATTTTTCCCTTCATGGCTAAAGATGAATGCGCATGAATAAAAAGCATGAAAAGCAGAAGAAGAATTTAAGAATAAAGTTGTTGTTTTTTTTTTTTTTTTTTTTTTTAAAACAGTGACATCATTTAAATTAACAACGATAATCATATTAATATTTGAATAGGTTCTTGAATTAGGACTAAAAATGAATCAAGTTTCACTCCAACTAAAAAACATATACACAAGTTCAAGCTCAAACATGATTCATAATTCGAGTTTGACTCGAGGTTAGAAATCAAGAGATATTAAACTCTTTTACTTATAATTTAAAAAGATTTAATATAAATAATATATTAATTTCAAAACATAATTACATGCTTCATATTATTAATATATTTTTAAAAAATATTTTATTGATTCGAGTACTCGTTATACTTTGTCTTAAGTATAAATTTTAACTGTGATACACAAATCAAATTAGCATAAATTCGAACTCTAGCTCACTTTATTTATTCTCAAGTTGAATAGTACAAGCCGAGTAGTAACTGGAATTACTCGGCTCGATTACCTCCTTAATCATTATGAATACGCCTATTGGTCATGATAATTGAACCATCACGTAATTAATCAATGCACTTATCTATGTGTCGTCAAATGTCAAGCTACCTGAGTATCATTTAATGCTTGGCTGGTTTCCAGCGCTGCAGAACTGCACTTCTGGTACCTTTCAAGTGTTTTCGTAATGCTGAGATTGAAGAGGAGAAAATGGTCATATCATTATGTAATAATAAATTTTCTAACAGAGATTTTAAACAAAAATTAAATATCTATATCTATATATATATAAAAGAAAACAAACTCGTATATATAACTTATTTACTTTAGTGAGAAGTGTTGCCTAATTAGTCTTAATTTAATAAATTATCTAGAATAAATTTAGCATTCAATATCTAAAACTAACAGTGTGATAACACGATTCCTTAATCATTAAAAATATGATCATATTGAAAAAACTCACATTTCTTGTTATATGAACTAATTATATTATCCAACAATTTACAATAATCATTCACAAAACAGACATTAATATATTTAAAATAAATTAGTAAACAGTGATATATGTATTAGCATAAGGTGCATTTAGGGTTTTAAAAACATAAGATGGACAATATGGACAACACTTCAAATATGTAGTGATAATGCACATCGAATGCAAGAAACCTGGATTTTGACAAATTGTTGCTTCAAGTAATTGCAATTGTCTTGCTTATGTTTTGCACTTAGAAAGCTCTTTTAGGTGATTACGAGAGGAAATAGTTCGAGAATAATATCTTTTTGTCATTTTTTATAAAATTGTATAACACGAAAGGTCGTATAATTTTTTATAGATTCACTTAAATGTCAAAATAGATTCACACTGCATGTAGTATATATAATGCAGATCCATATCCTCCTATGTTCCTTAATGATAGGAGAAAGTCTTACTGGATATAGATATAAATCCTCCTCCCCTGAACTAAATTTATTTCCAGAAATAAACTAACTTTGACGAGAAAAAAAATTATGTTTTTCTCTATCTCAACAGAAATTCTTGTTGTGAAAGAGATGATCCAAAATAATATGACCCATAAGAGTTATTTGGGAAAAGAAAAAAGAGAGACTAGGAAACAATAATATATATAAAAATTATTATGTTCATATGGCTTAAGCATCAGATTAATTAATTGTGATTTGCAGCTTTCTCAGTAACCAAACATCACATCTCTCTGCCACCAAATCGTAACAGTGAACCATAGTAAACCAGTACTGTCAATGGTCCGGTACATCTCTCTAACCAAATGGTACCCCAGTTAATTAGCTTTGCCCCAACTTTTATTTACATGGAGAAAAACAAATAAACAAATATAACATTAGAGAATTAACAAAATTCGTCAAAACTTTAACTTGTCTAACAACAGAAAGTCTGCAAGCAAGAAAAACTCTATCAACCCCTTAATTAATATATACTTAAATAGAAGAATCCTTACTTGTAAATATCTTCTCTTTTTAGCACTAACCCTAAGTTTCATTCTGCAGAAGAGTTTCAGATCTTCAAGAAAAAGATCTGAAAAAAAAGAAAGGGCGAAATGGAAAATCCTTCTTTGATTATTTTTGCTTGTGAAAGGAAGCTAGTAACTTGGTTCCCAAAAAAGCACAGATCTAGCTAAAAAAACATGACCCTAAATTACACTTCCCGAATGCATGAACGTAGAGGGAGAAAGAGGGAGAGAGAGAGAGATACCTGGGGCTACTACAGAACTCATAGAGCTTATCACGGTTAGAGAAAATGATTAGGGCAACCTCAGCATCACAAAGAACAGAAAGCTCATAAGCTTTCTTGAGCAACCCATTTCTTCTCTTAGAAAATGTTACCTGCCTATTAATTTTGTTCTCTATCCTCTTCAGTTCAACCCTCCCTCTTCCCATCTCTCTCTATCTCACTCTGAGTGCTAGATAGCTCTCTTTCCAGTATTGGCTAAAGGATGAAAACACTTTCTTAAAGATGTGGATTTTAGGATACCAAAAGAAAAAAAGGATTGTGAGGGAAACTAGAGAAAGAAATCAAAATGGAAACCCTGAAAAAATGTTTCCTTTTTAATTGTGTGTAGTCTATGTAACTTTTTGGCTAAATTATATTTTTGGGCACTATAGTTTAACTTGTAATACACTTTAGTCCTTATCTTTTAATTTGTTGCAATTGAGGTCTTTCATTTATAAAATTGTTTCAATTAAATTTTTACCATAACCTTCTGTTCAAATTAATTTAACAAAATGTAATGTATGGTCTGATGTGACTAAAATTTCTGTGAACTAATGGATGAATACAAAATTACCACGTGTATTGTATATAGAATTTTTAGAAACTCAGATTTTATACTTAAAAAAATATATTTTAAAATAAAATATGTAAAATAAAAAGTAAAACTAAAATAAAAATAATTTCTCTCTCTACCATCATCATTCACACCATAAGGTCCATAACCACAGCCATGCCTACTTTTTTTCGTGTCTCAAAATAGACCCATCAAATAAAGGTGATAAAGAAAGCCCAAGCTTTTGAACTTTCTCTTGCAAGTCCTCAACCATGGTCTAAATTTTTCCATTTCAAAGACCCACCAAAACTTCCATTGCAAAATCGTGGAGCTTCCCATCTTCAGCAAGCTTCAAAGCATTGATACAAATATGAATATTCGATGTGATGTATCTAACACGGGAATTTGCTAGTCTCTATAAAACAAGAATATGATATCCTATGAATAAGTTTAATTAAATAATTTTATAAAATATATAAAAAGAGAGAAAGAGTAGTAGCTTGGACTATTCCAAGACTACACTAAGACCTTATATTTATAGTAGAGAATATACATAAGACTTGGTTATCTAAACAAGATGGGACTTAACACCTAACATAATTTAATACTAAACGTACCTAACACTCCCCTTCAAGCTAGAGCATATATATGGTTTAGCTTGTACAAATACAATCCAAGTATTAAAAGTCTCAACATTCCCCTCACATAAAATAATCTAACAAAAAATTACATCAAACTTCACTCGACTCACTCCATGCCTAAAAGAACGAGAACGACACAAGTGATATGTGCCTAAAAGAGAATTTTTGGTTCACAACTAATATAAAATGCCAAGCAAGGAATGTTGAAAACTCTTCAATCTTGAATGAGGGTTGTGTCAAAGGACTAAACAACCAATAACCATAAAGACAAACTTCAAAACTCCAAAAAGCATCAAAAACTTCAAAATAGTTCAGGCCTGTTGCCAAAGTGGAGAGGCGGCAGCCACAAAATTAAACTTAGATTTAGATTAAACCCGCTCTAATACCATGTAAAATATATAAAGAAGAAGAAAGAGGAGTAGCTTGGATGATTCCAAAACTACACCAAGGTCATATATTTATACTAGAGAACATACAAAAGACTTGTTTATCTAAACAATGCGAGACTTAACACTCAACATAACTTAACACTAAATATACTCTAATACTTCCCCTTAATCTAGAACATATATATGTTTTAGCTTGTACAAATACAATCCAAGTATTAAAACTCTCAACATTCTCCTCACATAAAATAATCTAACAAAAAATTACATCAAACTTCACTTGACTCACTCTGTGCCTAAAAAAAGGAGAACGGCACAAGCAACATGTGCCTAAAAAAGAATCGTTGGTTCACAACTAACATAAAATGCCAATCGGCAACGATTCCTACCAAGAACTTCTCAGTCAAAAAACAAGATAAGGAAACTCAAAAATCGGTGACAACGAGCAGGGAATGTTGAAAACTCTTCAATCTTAAATGAGGGTTGTGTCAAAAGACTAAACAACCAATAACCATAAAGACAAACTTCAGAACTCCAAAAAGCATCAAAAACTTCAAAACTGTTTGGGCCTGCTGCCAAAGAGGAGAGGCAACGGCCCTAAGATTAAACTTGAGTTTAGATTAAATCCGCTTTGATACCATGTAAAATATATAAAGATGAGTAGCTTGGATGATTCCAAGACTGCACTAAGGTTATAGATTTTTACTAGAGAACATACATAAGACTTGTTTGTCTAAATAATGTGGGACTTAACACTTAGCATAACTTAACGCTAAACATACTCTAATACTTCCCCTCAAGCTAGAACATATATATGCTTTAGCTTATACAAATATAATCCAAGTGTTAAAACTCTCAACATTCTCCTCACATAAAATAATCTAACAAAAAATTACATCAAACTTCACTCGACTCACTCCTTGCCTAAAAGAACGAGAAAGGTACAAACAACATGTGCCCAAAAGAGAATCATTGGTTGACAACCAACATAAAATGTCAATTGGTAACAATTGCCGCTGAGAACTTCTCAGTCAGAAAACAAGATAAGGTAACTCTAAAATCGGTGATAATGAGCAGAGAATATTTAATCTTGAATAAGAGTCGTGTCAAAGACTAAACAATCAATAACCATAAAGACAAACTTCAAAACTCCAAACAACATCAAAAACTTGAAAATTGTTTGGGACTGCCACCTCTCCTTTAGGTTACCCCCTCTAATACCATGTAAAGTATATAGAAAGAGAGAGAGTAGTAGCTTGGATTATTCCAAGACTACGCTAAGACTTTATATTTATAGTAGAGAGCATACATAAGACTTGCTTATCTAAACAATGTGGGACTTAACACCTAACATAATTTAACACTAAACATACTTTAACAAATTTCAAGCTACATTATATTATATATAATTTATGATATAAAGTTATTCTATAATTTCTATCTGTTTATATAAAACAACATAGAAAACAAACACACAAACAAAGATTAGATAAGCGCATTTGAAACATATACTAAATAAACAAAGCCACAGTTGAACAAGGAGCCATCAAGAAATAGCAAGCATGCCACATATCCAATAAGAAGTCCAAAACTCCAAAAAAATTTAGACAATAGAGAAAGGGACAGGAGAGGGAGATAAAAAGTCAAGTGAGTGACTCACTGGGAAAGGAAGCTTCGGAGGTCATAGAGTTCAGAAACCACTTCCAGTTAGAGGTATGGAAGTGAAGATGAAGAACAACAAAAGCTTCAAAAATTAGCAAAGATGAAGAATAGAAAAAAAAATTCAAAAAACAGCAAAGATGAAGAATAGAAAAAGCTTCGAAAATCAGAGGCAATCTCAAGCAAAATATTAAACCTAGGACCAACTAATCAGAAAATGCTTCAACAATCTAATCTATCTTGTAAATCGACGATTGTAAACAGAGAACCAAAGACCGAGATGAGCTTTAGGATTCAGCCTTCGAAATCTTAAGAGTTTTAATGAAAAGTAAAGAGAGAAAAGAAAACAAAACTTAGTGTTCAGTGTAAGATGTGAATTGGAGCCATATCTAGCCACTTTAGAGTCATATCCAGCCATTCTCACTTGTATTAGAGTCGTGTTGCTTTAAAAGAAATTAAAAAATAAATATGGATACGTTTCGATAGTATCCCAGCGTATCAGGGAAGTATCTGTGTCAGATACATACTCGACACAAATACAATCCTAGTGTCAGTGCTTCACAGCTTCGTAGCAATGTCAGCGTAGTACTTGTGGTGGATTTTGTGTGAATTGGTAATGTACCAATGTAGACTATGGCGTAGAGGATGGTAATGGTTGTGGTCTAAAATGAGAAAGATTTGGGGGTTTATGGTGGAAAGATAATGGTTTTTATTTTTTTTTATTTTATAGTTTTCAATTTTTAATATTATTTTTAACAATGGAATTCGAGTGTTTAAAAATTAGTATACAATCTATCATGTGACCATTTCTTATTCGGCTATTAATTAAGTTAATTTTGATAGAATGTGATGGCAAAAACTAAATTAAAAAAAATATGTAATTAAAATGATCTAATTATAATAAAATAAAAGATATGGACTAAAGTGAATTATTAATCAACTTATAGAAACTAAAGTAATTTTTGGTGTACCCCAAAATAGGAGGGTTTTCAATTATAGTTGGTTATTTATTCAGTTTCATCATTAAGGCTAAAAGCACAGGTAATAGTACAATAGAAGCTGAAATAAGTTTAACACCAAAATAAAAATGGCAATTATAATTTCAATTTTCATACTTCTTTATCTTTTTGGATTTGTATTGTTGAATTGTAGGTAATGTGCGGGTTTCTTTCTCATGTCTACTGGACGTCAGCACTAAAATTCGAAGTGACGCAGGTAGAAGCGTCAAGAGGATTTTTTACATGAGGGTGCTGACTGGTGAGTAATACCCATCAACCAATTATTATTATTTTTTTGGTAGATAGGATAATTAATAATTAAAAAGAGTTCAGACAAATATTTCATGGGAAACAAGTTCCCTAATATCTCACATAAAAGCATTAGAAATAAAATTAAGTATACAATCATGAGTAAACAAATCAGACTCTAGGGTAATCTAACTCTAGCCTTAGCCAATTTATCTACATAAATATTGGCCTTGTGGTAGATGTGAGTTAACTAATTCACTTCATAGAAAGTCATCAGCAATCGTTTTCACGAATCAATTATGGCACCTTATATATGCAAGTGCAAGGATCCCATTAACAATTCACACTGAGATATTTGGTGTTCACATTGTCCAAATATTTTATTGGTGATGAATTGAGTTATTTTTCTGATCTGATAAAAAACAAATTATTCATTAAAAAAGAGAGCATCCTTTAGTATTATGCATGACTATGTGAAATTTTTCTCTATGTACTACAATTTTAAATAAAAATCAATCTCATATGAAATTTGTTTTATTTTGAGAGAGTTGTGCAAACAGGGATGTGCAATTGGTCTGGGTTTAGGGCAAATTACACTCAAACAACCAAATCGGATTGAATATAAATTACAACCAATTTTTGAAGTAGGGTAATCATTGATAGACAATTTTTGGTTAAAAACTTCGGTCGTAAGGTTAGACATTTCATTCATTGGGCCTTATTCAAAAATGACTCAGATGCCTATTTTTAACAATAGTTATATATTTCTTACAATCTTTTTCGGCCACTAGGGAGACTTGGATGAGACCAATGGAATTTTCAGGGCGTTGGATTATTCGGATTCGGAGTGGAAGGGGGCACACAGAGACTAATTCCCACAGCCCACATTAAATGAGAAGCAACGTGTTAGTTGCTGATTGGGTCTTTCTTATTACTCCTAGTCTCATGATGCCGATGGCGTACGTTATTGTACGGCTTCATGGCACAGGCAACAATGTATGCTGCGCTCAAACATGTCGAACGGAAACCGCATCATAAACCGGCGGTAAATTGTATGCTCGCTCCTACTTTGCTTGACACGTTCAAAGGAACTGTGTATTTCCTACTCTCCCCATTTGATTCTACTTTTCTTATTCATCACAATAAAAAAATATATACAAAGTTATTCTGTAAAGTCTATGCATATATCTCTGATTAACAACAAATCATTTACTCCAAAATAGAATATATATGTGAAAAATTTACTCTTCATGATTTCTTTTACAATAATTACACATTTTTGTAGGTATAGAATTTGTTAGCGTAAAAAAGACACAAGTTCAATTTACGACTAATTAGTCATAGTAATTTAAGTTATTGATAATTGTTTTTTGATTTAGTTGTTAGGTTTGTCAGAGCAAGCTTAGGTGTACCTCGGTCAAACGTAATTTACATTATACTATCTCCTTTAAAGGGATTTGAACCCAAAAATTAATAAAAAAATTACATTTTCTTAACTATCAGACCTATATAACAACAGTGTTATGATATTTGATTATACATTTATCTTAAGTTTTTAGAATATATTTTAATCTATTACATGCATTTAGTATATTGATATTATTAATAATTTTTTAAGATCTCTTAAAATAGGTGACTCTTATGTCAATTTATTGAGCAATTGCCTTAAAAGTAAATGTAAATGTCTTATTGGAAACTTGACCACCCCAACCTGACCTATCTATTTTCACTAAAATAGCTTTGTTATCTTTCAAAAGTCTAAAATACCCTCTTCAATGTTTCAAATTTGTTTGAGTTACTTCTTGTTTAATAATGTGTACTACCTTTTTTATTTTGTATATGTTAAGTGGAGTTGAAAAATTATGTTGTTCTTGCTGATGTAATGTTAGAAAACAAAAATTGTTCTTTTTGGCAGGAAAAAGAAAAAAGAAAAACACCAGTTATATATATTCTTCTAAGAGATTGGAGGTGAAACCCCTCAGTTTGCATATTCCATCAATTAGTCCTTTCACATTTGAAAAAGATAAAAAGAAGAACGTAAAAGAATACAAAATTTTTTTTTGAGTACATGTATATCTCTTTCTACTTACAAAGCAGTTAAATTATCCTCTAGTACTCCTCTGCATTAGGACACATCAACAATTTCTATCCAAAATACTAATAGTGTTGGAATGAAAACTCGTTAAAAACATTTTGAAAATTATGACCGAATTTGACATGTCCTTTTTTTTTTTTTTTTTTTTTTGTTTAAACTAGTGAACGGGATGTGAGATTTTCTATGAGAATTTGATCTAATGTAATCAATGATTTACATGTTGAACGGAATATAGCATTTAGACTAAGTTAATGCTAGGCCGAATGAAGGCAAAAAAACAGTCACTAGATAAGACGATAACAGTATCAGACCGAATGTAATTAAGTGAAGTATTGGAGGCTGATTAAGGTTATTACTATTTAAAAATAAAAATTCGACCAATAACATGGAAAGGTGCAGATTTCAATTTTAGTTTAAAGAATTTAATTAGAAATCGATTGTTATGCTTATTCAAAGCAATTATTGCTTTTAAATTCAAATAATTGTATTGAAAACCACTATTACTATAAACGCTTATCATTTGCAAATACCATTGACCAAGTCAATAAATTTTTACTTTATTTATCCTTCACTTCATTTACCTTTTAACATAATTGGAATTATTGGTCATCTTTCTTTTGTAAAGTTGTGATTAGCTCACTACAATTATAATTGCGCTAGTATATGTCTAAAGCGCATTATTGATTGTGCAGAAAGTGGTTCATGTATCTAATGATAATGCATAGCTTGGTTTTAAAAATAGCCTTTTGAACTTACATAGTAGCTAGAGGACCTATATATGCCTCTCCAATATGAAGATAGAAAAGAACAATTCTCTTAATACAACTAAATAATGCATCTATGTATATTCTCTATAGTCATTATCTTAATTTGACATTTGATGTCCATTGTAGCTTGAATTGAATAGTGAATTGGTGAGTGCCCTTCAATAATGTTTTTGAGCTTAGACCATGTGAGCTGAAAATGCTGTCCTTGTAAACTCACCTTATCTGCAAGTTGTGATATCTACAAGTAATCTTCTTAGTTTACAAAACGTGATTCGAGTAGTAAGGCATGCTTATCTAATGTCAGGAGTTCGAGTCTATGAGAAAATAATAGTTGAGAGAGACAGTCAAGAACTCTAAACGAGATTAGACTCATACTCGTATGATATAAAGATACTCATTAAAAACTAAAAAAACATATATTTCTTTTTTCTCTTCCTTAATTATGTTATAGATAGAAGCACGTTCCACTAGTCAAAATTACCCTAATTTGACAATTAAACTAACAATCAACAAATGTTAATTTAAAACCATGGGTTAATGGAATGTTTAGCACATAATTAACTCTTAAAATTGGACAGCTATGTTTGAAGACACTGATTTGTTATATATAATCGAAGTTTTCCATTTTCAAAGGGAGTCAGAACACAATTTTAGCTAATTAATTCATTTGTGGGTGCAATGTATGATAGATTACCTATTCCTGAGTTTTGTTTTATATATATGTGTGATGGATATTTTCATGGGGACCATACCATGTGATTGACACTTTGTGGTCACATTCAATTCACAAATTGAAGTGGAGTTGTAGTGACACCGAAAAGTCATATTCAAAATGGTTATAAGTCTAACATCTTAAATGATTTTCTTATGAAAATTATTTTCAACATGTTTCCATCAAGCACGTGTATGTCGGTTTGTCAAAATTGACATGGAAAGCACCATACCATGAATTATGACATTAATCTTATTGAAGAAAATTGACTACACATCTTCGCAAAAGGGGGATGCATGCAGAGCAAAATATATGTTTAATTGTATGTTCTACATATACAATAGAAATGCAATTTATGAATGGAGTACAACTACAAGCAAGTACAATATCTTCTAAGTGAGACATTAAGAAAACATAAAAAAAATGGGCAAATAATGTACACGCATCTTCCAGTTAGGAAAACGTACATGGTACACCTACTATACCGTATTAGAATGAAATCGTGTTTCATAGAGGTGGCCAAGCAATTGTAATCATTTGATCCAACCACAGTGATTTTAGGTCATAATGTCTCTTGCAAAAGGCACTAATAATGTAATCGGTCCAAAATGAGAGTGTGAAGATGAATGTAACCGAGCTGAATGTACATTATATGGAAGTATATGGAAGTACTTGAGAGTAATATTCATGTCACCTTGTGTAAGATTGAAAAATTTAATGGTTTCTGGTTTCTATGATCCAATGGACCATTTATCAGTTTGTATGTAATATTACAATTTTGAGTGATTTAACATATTTGGGCTGATTTTGGTGAAGTTTTTTAAGAGATGTTGTGAATTTTTAAAAGCCACAACATCTAAATTTTTTTTTTTTTTTTTTTAAAGGTGTTTCTTCTACTACTTTCAAAAGGCTACGGGTGCTTTTATGCTTTTAAATATTAACTGTGACATTTCAAATTTAAAAGTACAAAAATTATTTTATTAATTTTTAAAAATTTAAATATATCCATAATTAATTTATAAACCATCTACTTTTTCTCTGCAAATTTATTCTAAACTCGTATTACTTCTCTCTCATCTTCTATTTTTCCTTCTCTCTAAAACAAATTTTCTCAATAAATTTTATTGATATTCCCTTCAAATTAAAAAATTTCCAACCATTCAAATTTAACACCAATTAGAAGGTATTTGATTTACTAAAAAAAAAAAAAGTATTTTTAGTGTTGTTTACAAAGTAACATATTTGTATTTCACATGTCCTCTAATATTTTAAAATAAATATAATGTTACATGAAAACATTTAATTTAATTTTTTTAAGTAATTATGTTGAGAAGAAGCATTTATTAAAAAAAAAAAAAAGCGAAGAAAGAAAGGTACAAAGATCATCTTAATCACCTTTCCATGTTTGATTTGGTGTGTGTCTCTCTCTTGCTCTATATATACACATATATTTAGTTTTCCTTTTTATTTATACTCCATTCATAATTCAATTAACAATTTCCAACTTTTCACAATACTTACATTTTCATTGTAACATCCAAATTATCTTATTTAACTCATATTATCCATTTAAATTATTTCTTCTAACGTTCACATATTATGTTAGTGTAATTGCAATCTAAATCACTTATTTATCTTCCTAATTCGTCTAGTAATGAATCATTCCCACTCTTCATGTACATATCACCTTCTCCTACCATTGCCTTGACCAAAAAAAAACCTCAACTCACTCCTCCTCCCTTTCCTTAATACTTCACCGTCCAAACAAGGTCCATAATATAAGCAACCAATTTGTCATTAGTGCTTTCCACACCCATCCTGTTAACTTTTTCTAAGATGAATCCAACAATTTCCTTTCTATGTTGAATCTAACTCCTCAACCACAATGAAAAACATCCCACTCACGGTTACACAAGACAATCAAGGAATTAAGGGCATAAATTAGTGGAAAGCTACAGAATTGAAACCACCAAGATGCAGGGAGAAGGATGGCGGCTAGCAGTTGGAGCATCCGACTGCTTACCATTAACAGAAATCAACCACTTCAACCTGCTGTGCTATGCGGTGGCTGCTGACTTCAATTGCAACTCACGACCGGTTGCTGCCATGGCTGGGAATTGAAGCCCGGTGCTGCCAACGGTTGAAGGAAAGCAAGCAACTTACGTTGCACAGGTGAAAAAACTCGACTGGTAGGATAGCTCACCGAATATTGGATTGTTTTGGCCGGGAACAGAGGAACAATGGAGGCATTGTGGAGCAGGGGAGGCAATGTCGGTTTTGTCTCTTCTTTTTCTCGGAAGAGAAGATGCCAGCAGGAAAAAGAAAAGAAGCAAAGACAAGCAAAAAGAAAACTAAATAAAATAATAACAAAAAAACTACACCACACAATCACTTAAATATTTCTCTAACTCTGCCATACCTTCTTCAAACTATTTTATATTTATATCTTTCTTTGTATATATATAATCATATGTCTATATATATATATATATATATAGTTCATTTTTATAAAATTGTACTTAACTCCATTTCACAATTAACCCTCCCATTCAATGCCATTAAACCCACCATTGATAATACATATCTATATATATACAACCATCACGTATATAAATTCTAACGCACAAATTAACTTATCGGATTGTAATATTCTAACATATACGTTAAGTTACCGAATTATCACATTAAGTTCAGCAGCTTACTAAATAAACTCTAAGATTTGGTTTGGTAATGCTCATTTGGATGGTGCTTATGCTTATGAAGAGTATAAGTAAATTTTTTTATATTTGGTAAAAAAAAAAAAAAGTGAGGTGCTTCTGTTCTGGGCTTTTAAAAGCTAACTTCTATTCTCAAAAGTTTAAAAAACTAATATAACATCAACTTTAATGAATATTCGTATTTATCCTTTTATTAATTAATGCAGTAGGTTTATTATCTCTTTTTTTTTTATCAATATCTATTATAATCAATTTAAATATTTGGAGCAGCTTTACAATGAATTTACCAAATACTAATTTGTAGCTTCTACTTATTGAGAGCAGCTTTTACATTATTTTACCAAATACAACTGCTGTAACTTTTTAAAAGCAGCTTTAAGAAAGTTATGAGAACATAACATTACCAAACCATGCCTAAATAAAACTCAAGTTTAACTCATTTAATAATGAACCGAACTCAAAATTAAATAGTGCCCTTAATGAGATAGTTTACGAGCTATATTCACGAAAAAAGCTATGTTCATTTATATCCCCATTCACATAAAACAACCCATGTGTTAACCCTCCTTCAATTAAGAGAAGTCTTACCTTCTAGTATTTAGTTTGTTGAGTAATATGTTATGGATTCAATTAAACTGGGAGCCACCATCCTTCGGATTGAATAGGGAGGTGCTTACCATCTATATCTATAGCAGACAAAAAAAATTCTTACCCACGAATTGATTATTTGAGGTGCTGCACATAAGTAAATTATTCGACATGTCAACTGATATCTAACACTTTGATGCTATATCAGCTAATATGTCATCCTTTAAAAAATATATATATATAGTTTAAACCAATTTGAACCTTAAACCTCTCAATTGAAATAACAAATCAATTGCAACTTTGACAACTTTATTATTTGTTAAGTTAACTAAAAAAAAATAAGCATATATTAAATCTTAATTAAAAAATGAAGAATTTTCTTTTTTAGTTATTTAAGTAACTAACTATATATATTTCTACAAATAAATTTTATTTTATTTTTAAATTTTCAGATGCACCATTAAAAAAAATAATAAAGAAAACAACCCTTTTAAATTTTTATATCATAATTTGATTTTTAGACTCACTCTTGAAATTCAAAATAAATAAATAATTTAATTTTTTTTTTTGCAGTAATTCAATCAAAATAAAATATATAAGGTTCATACAAAAAATAGAAATTAAATAATGAAAATAAAATCAATATTAACAATATTGTACTCTTACTAACTAAAGAAAAACTTATAAATTTTGAAAATCTTAAAATAGTAATTTGTTTGGATATTTAAGAAATTAACTATTAATAATCCTACATATAAATCACTTTTATTCAAAAAGTCAAATGCACTAACAAAGGGGGAAAAGAGAGAGAGAGAGAGACAAGTCCTATTATAATTTGATATTTTAGACTCACTATTTAAAGTCAAAATAAATAAATAATTTAAAATACTTCTTTTTACAAAAATTCAATCAAAATAGAATATATCGGATTCATTCAAATATATATCTACATTATATATAAATAAGCCTTAGAAGCAGAAATTTTTTTTTTTCTTTTATAACTGTATGAGTTTGTATTATTACATAGGTATATTTGGTTTTTATTTTACTTCAAATAAACTATCATTTTTTTATTTTTTACTTTTTTCCTATTTTTCCTCTATTTTAATATCAAAAGAATTATAATTATTTTAGGACTATTGATTTCTTTTTATTAATTTTTTTAATATTGATAAATCTGTAATTTCAATAATTATATGTCAAAAGCAATTCAAATTAATTTTTTGATTATTTTTATTTTTATTTAGTAAGTACCTAATAATCTTAATTTTTTAGTTCTTCACAAATTTAAGAATTAAAATTTTAAAAATTACTATGAATTAAAATAAATATTACCAGTATATTTTTTATAATTATAATATATTTTTCTTAACTTTCATATCATATAAAAAATTACATTTTTTTAAATATTTATGTCGATATTAATTTTTTTCAAAATTTTTATTTAATAATTTCCTAATAATTATAATATCTTTTAGTTCTTCTCAAATTTAGGAAATAATTTTTTTAAAATATTATGAATTAAAAAATAACTAGAGTATAGTTTTCATGGTTATATATTGTTGTTTTAACTTTTAATTGAAGAAATTTATTTTTTTTAAATACCCTATGAGTATTTATTTTGCTTCAAATATTTTATTTTTATTTTACTACTTTCATAATATTTCTTTATTTTAATATTAACATAATTGTAATTATTTTATGACTATTGATTTTTTATTCTAATTCTTTTCAATATTAATAAATCTATAATTTGTCAATAACTATATATCAATAGTAATTAATATTGAATTTCATAATTTTTTTGATTTAATAAGTTACAAATAATTATAATATTACAGATTAATTTTCTTTTAAAATGCTATGAATAAAAATAAATATTAAGAGTATTGTTTTTATGATTATAATATTATTGTATTAATTCTTCTTCAATTTTTATAATTTAAAAAAAATAATTATATGTTAAAATTATTTCTTAAAAGTAATTTATATATATATATATATATCAACAATATTGTTACTAATTTTATATTCACAAGGACTAAAAAACTTATAAATTTTAAAAATATTAAAATTAAAAATAAAAATAAGATCAATAATCAAATTTAAATAGTTTTTAAGTCAACTCAACAAAAATATACTTAGTGTGTATAAAATTAAAAAGTTTACGAGATTTAATTCTTTAAGTAATTAAACATTAATTACCTAAAATTGTATAAAAAAATTTATAGTTTGAGATTTGGTAATCTACCAAATTAGTTAGGGCTTTTGAATTTCACAACATATAAAAATGAAAATGTAAAATTGAATGTGGATGGAGAAATGAAAATTTGAATTTTCAACAGCCATTAATGAAAAAACAAAACTTTTCAATTACAAAATCATCTATATCAGGTTGAAAAAATTAGATAATTTTATTATATGTAGAATTATTTGGTTTAACCTATTAAAGTTCTAACAAATAGTAAGTTTTAATGGATGAAATTGAATTAAGCAAAATAAATTGATGGGATCTTCACCAACAGTACGGAAAATAAACAAAACTTATTTTAATAATAAGTTTTTATTTTTATTTTACCACATAAAGATAGAGACACAAAGAGAGAGTGTCAAAATAAGTTAAAATCAAGTTTCTAATTTAGTTTGGATGCAGAAGTGTGGTAGCTTAAAAAATTAAAGAGTAAATTACTAGCAATATCCCATGAATTATTCCAAAAATTTACAAATCTCCTCAGTCCTCCCTATTTCTAAATCATACAATTACCTCTCTTAATAAGTTTAAAAACAAGTACAACTTAACCCAAATTATAAAAATTTAACATAAATACCATAAATACTCTTATTGTATTCTTATTAAGAGACATAAATGATTTTAATTTTAATATATTAATTTAGTGATGACATGAAATTATTCAACGTAAAATGCTATACAAGACATAATTATTCTCAAAATAAAACAAATTATTCTTTCTTGATTTCACCAAAATATATATATATATATATATATATATATATATGTAATTTTAAAAATATTTGTTAATTAATTTATTATTTTTTTTATATATCCTTTTAAAAACAATTGAGATTCTATTTATTTATAGCTTATTTATTTTTAAGGTGAATAATGTTATTTTATCAATAACTTTATTTATTAGTGCCAAAATTATATATCTTTAAGTAAGGAAATAAGAGTATTTTAACTTACTTTTTTAGAGTTTGCGTTAAATTATAGCAATTTTTCTCTGATATCAATGGAGATTTAGGTAGGTTTTAGAAATAAAGGGAAGGTACGTGTAATTTTAGCATAATCCAAGAGATGTTGTAGTAATTTAATCAAAAATAAATTAATAATCTCACCAATCTTATTTTTTTATATATAAATTTTTTACAAAAAAGATAAATTTTTTCATGCATGGCACAGACTGAAATAATCTAGTTTTCAATTAAACTTCAAGATGAAACAAAATTTTAATCAAACATGAAAATATTTTTTTATTTTGTGTTAAATTAAAATTAACAGCACGTTGTTAAAAATAATATCTAACAAATAAATAATATATTTTCAGCAAGTTTGTGATCGTAACGGGCCAAACACCAACTGGGCTTTTGTCATGCTAAGGTCTAATAAATAGGTCTAGCTGCTTAGTTGAGCCTACGGTGAGTCCATTATGAGATTTCCTTTTCTCAAAACTCACTTCTCTCAATGTGTCGATGAAATGTAGAAGTTCAGTCACCTATACATTTAAGAGTCATACTCTTTTGTAGGAGTTCATTGAAAAACCCATTAGGATTTTAGGATAACTTATAGATTACCCTTTTCGATCCCAAAGAAATTTAATCATGAAAATAATAATAATAAAGTTTCAAGTTCTAATTATTGCGATACGTTACTTTAGCTATAACAAACATTATATAATTAAGGGGGCTTTGGTTTGAGGTTTGAGGTTTGATGTTTGGGATACCCCCTTCTAAACCAAACAATGTTCTTGATACTATTCATCTTCATGAATAGGTCAGATCTTACATGGCAAAAGCTAGATTTTTAAGTCTCAATATGCTTGCAATAGTTTCTCTACATTCCTTGTTCAAAACCAATCATAAAGGCATCCTTTATCACAAATCAATGTCAAACAAATATTTGGTGATCATTTTTGGATCCACAAGGACCAAGTTAAGATTTGACACACTGACATGTCACTAAGAATTGGATTTTGAAATCTGCCAAATTATCAAAATTGATATCCCAAACTAGTAATACTTGACAATATGATTGTGATAATTACTTGGAACCAACGTAGACCAAACCAACTAGCTTTTATGCCCACTAGTTCCACCTAAACTATCAAGCTTAATTCCAAACTTACGCAAGTCTTCCCTGCATGTCTTTGATGTCCAGAGCCCCACCAAAGTATCTTACTCATCAATCAATTTTTTCATGAAAATCCAGAAACAAGCGAAGAAATTTTTCATTTTGAACAATGTTACACCAAAAAAAAAAAAAATTATTGCCTCAAATCAACACCATAGAGAATAAACTTTCTCCCATGTTTATATTTTCATGATCCTCAAGCATTCAAAATTATTGAAATAGATGGATCCGACATTGGATATGGTCGCACTCTTAAACAATTCAATCACGACAAAGAGCATTCAAAATTATTGAAATAGATGGATTTGACATTGGATATGGTCGCATTCTCAAACAATTCAATCACGACAAAGAGCATAACAGTTTCATTTTCATCAAAACATTGAAATTATGCCAAGCAAAATTATTCTACAATCAAAAAAGAAATTATTGCAATCGTTTTATGCATTTTAAAATTTCAAAGTAATTTTCAATCAGCAAAAGATATTTTACGAAAAGATGTTAAAATTTTGTTTTAAAAATAAATTTTTGCCCGTTGATAAATAGGGCTGTCAACGAGCTGAGCTTGAGCCGAGCAAACCGCTCGTCTCATTTTAAGCAAGCTCGAGCTCGTTTCGGTTCGTTAAGGGCTCCTGAAGAATTTTCTCGGCTCAAGTTCATCTTATTTTAGGCAAGCTTGAACTCGGTTTGACTCGTTAAGGGCTCTTGAAGAATTTTCAAAAATTATTGCAATCATTTTATGCATTTCAACATTTCAAAGTGATTTTCAATCAGCAAAAGATATTTTACAAAAAGATGTTAAAATTTTGGTTTTAAAATAAAATTTTTTCCATTAGTAAGTAGGGCTATCAACGAGCCGAGCTTTAGCAAAACTCGACTCTGCTCATCTCATTTTAAGTAAGCTCAAGCTCGTTTCGGCTCTTTAAGGGCTCTTGAATAATTTTCTCGGCTCAAACTCGTCTTATTTTAGGTAAGCTCGAGCTCCATTCTGCTCTTTAAGGACTTTTGAAGAATTTTTGAAAATTCAAAAGAAGTTTTGTAATTAAGGAGAGTTAAACCCAAGACCACTTAGTAAATATTTGTGCAAATTACTACTAAACCAAATAACAATTTATGTTAGTTTTTTGTATATAAACAGATTTATTATAAATGTATATATAAATAATAAAAAATTTATTAAATAATATTAAATGAGCCAACTCACGAGCTCACTACCCTAGCTTTAGAAAGATTGAGCTCGACTCGTTTTACTAAACGAGCTCAAAATAAAGCTCAAGATCGACTCATTTAAAAAACGAGCAGAGCTTACTCCGAGCCCTTAACGAGCTGCTCATGAGCTAGCTCGACTCATTGCCACTCCTATTGAGAATCAATTTTATAAGTTTTTGATTTTGCAATTGAATGTATTAAAGGTAGTTTAAACTCTATCTCAGACTATCTTACCCGCAAATTTTGCAGAGTTGATAAGATGCCTCAAAAAAAGAAAGAGCCAAAGTCTACCTCAGACCAGACCTCTAATTTAAAACCATCCAAAATTGTAGCAACTGCTTCCTCAACCAAAATCACTTAAAAATGGTCAAAAGAGTCTTTTGCCTTTCCAGTAAAGACCTTATTAGAAATAGAAAACCAACTCCAAAGCCAAAAACCCCTTACACTTACGAAAATGATTTAGGCAAACATTGCTGACGAAAAAGAATAAAAAATATTGGCTTAACAAGCCTTCAAGAGATCATCAAATTTAATCAATCGAATCTTCTCCAAGAATTATTTAATTAACAAAATCCACATCCCATAATGCTTCCAAAAATAAGGAAATTATTCTAGGCTCAAATCGTACTTCTCTTTTTCATATAAATCTCAATTTTTTTTTATGTCATAAAAGTCATTCCTCAAAATGTTGTTCAAATGGTATCAGAATTTTGGATCAATAGTTCTCATTTTGTTCATCAAAAGATCTTTCTCAAAGATTGGCATTACCAACCAATCCATCTTCTAAAAATTCAAAAGTTTTATGATTTTATTTTGGATTATAGTTACTCTGTTGCTATAAAATATTATAAAGAAAAAATTGATTCTAGTTTCATTACACATTCCACCCTTCAAATACTCAAAGTTTTACTTCGATTTGACTGGAACTCTGACCTTTACAAATCTTATGATTTTTCTTAGCTATTTGACCTAGCTAATTGCAATTACTAAGATTATCAAGAAGCCTGTTACAAAACGTTTTTATTCCAAAACAAAGTTACTAGCATTTTTGGCTAATCTATTTCAAAAATAACATTAAATATATTTTTCCATAATAGTTTACCCAATTGTGAGATGTGCATGGACTATGCACAAAAATATTTCCCAAACTTGTTGCAGAAGACATGTATACCTTTTCCTAATATTTTTTTGATCACCAAGATTCACAACATCACAAATATTCATAAAAAATTCCCAATACATATTTCTTGTCCTACAATGACAAGATTCTACAAAATAGTGGCCAGACTTCAATGTTACCAAAGCTTATACTCCTTCAGCCAAGCAATGGTCCAATTAACATCCTTAGTTTCTCAAAAAACCTATAAAGGAAGCCAATCAACTCTTACAGCTGAAATTTCAAATATATGTTAAATTGGCTTATAGTTCAAAGAAACAGAAATATCTCCAACCTCTCAAGGAGATAGTTTAGCTCATCCAATCTGATGTTGAATGACTTTTAACAACTCTAAACAGGCCTGTTTCCAACTCCTCTACCAGAGTATTAGGAGAAGAATCAACTGATTATGCACAATCAAATGAAAATGACTGCTATAACATCAAACTCGAAGATGATGGAAGCAATCATCTTCATAGATGCATTTGTTTTAAAAATTTTGAGTGCCTAAGGATAAGAAAGATATAAACATGATAGAATTTTTACTCCGAGTTTGACATGTTTTACTATATTGGTATGCACATCAAACCATTGAGGATGTATCTTCCTAAATCTATCATACAGATGTTTGATAAGATTGCTTACATTTGGAAAGAAATAAAAAACATAAAGAAATCAGAAACATAAATGAGGTATCCAAAAAAAATTTTGTGATTGATTTTTGTTAATAAGATGATCTAAGAATTTATCAGCAAACTGAATTGTCATATATATTGGAGTAATGGTTTCATGGTAAATATTATGATCAAGAAACTTCATTTTGATTTGGAAAAATTAAATTTTGTTCTAAACACAGTGAGACCATTTCTTTTGCAATGTCAAAGAGCACATTAAGATATTTAAAGTGTTCATCAATATTTTGAGAAAAAGATTAAAACAACAATGATGTAAACAATAAAGAATTTAGTATACGGATTGAAAATATCATTCATTAATTTTTAAAATTTTGAATGCGAATTTTTGATACTAAAAGGCATGTCATTCCCTTGATATTGTCCAACAGATATAGTAAATATTGTGTTGTAATGGTTAGATTCTTTTATGTGAATTTGCCAGAAGACTGATTTCATATCAAATTTTGAAGAATAAATACCACTAATAATATCTTTATGAATGGAGTACCTAATCCATTGAATAGTTTTGTTAAGTGGCTTGTAACTAATAACTAAATGAGGAGTTTCACGTTCAATTTTAATATTTTTGTTACGTAGAAAGATGAACAAGACCAAGAACTATTGTTCTTACAGATGATTCTTTTTGAAAGAAGATCATTGATCTCTTTTTGGCAAAATTCAAACATTTCTTGACATTTCAATTGGACGAGCTTTTGGAGAAATTTATTTTTCATAAGAAATATCAACTACATATTGTTTCTTTTTTCAGAAAGCATTTGGAAGTTCATTTATCAGTTTTTTTTTTTTTTTTTAAATAATGTGTTTGTTTTTCATATAACATAGTCGAAGAGTTGACTTTCAATTCTTTTGAAGTATATCTCATCAGATAGATTATTAATATTATTTTTTTCTTTGAAAGATTAAGATTGTGGAAGACATATTTCTTAAGAAATTGAAAGATAATTTTTTCCTAAAAAACTTTGTAAACACGAATCTCGAGTCAGTAAAATAAATGACAAGAAAAGTGTACAAGATAATTTTTGAATTAATTTATATTAGTGAATAGGGTACAATCTCTGTATTGATATTGTTTACAATCGAAAGAACAATTTTTCTGATTCGATCTCCCTGAAAGTTTATTTGATTTGAGGGCTTGAAAGCTTAATATGGAATGAAATTATATTGATTCTTCATGTTGTTTATTTGTTGACGGATTCTCACGCGCATGTGGCTTGATCGCTAGAGTCAAATGCTTGAGATCGCTAAAGTCAAATGCTTGAGGCCGAATATGATTGTACAAAGAACGGTTTTTGACTTCTTGTTATTGTAAAATTACAAGCTAATTTGAGATGGAATTTTGGCCTTTGTGGGCTTTGAGCTTGATCACTAGGCTTTGTGCTTGTTTAAAGATGATCCTTTGATGAACAATTGAATGCTTCAATCTACAATGATTGGGGAAAACTCTTTTTGTTGAAGGCTGGAGGTTTCGCAAGGTCTTGAGACTTGAGTTCTGCTGAGCTGTGATTGCTTATCTCTTTTTTTTCCTATTGTTCCACCCACAATCCAAACAGTAGGTGAGCCCTTTATTTATAGAGTTTTGAGGAGAGCTCAATGCCACGTGGCAAAATCTTATTGGATAAGACGTGTCATGTCTTTATGTGAGAATATTTATTTTCTCTTTGTTATAATTGACACGTGACGAGATTTTGTTGACTACTACTTGTCTACATGTAATTGACGTGTAAAATATTTTAAACACGTGGCATCTTGTGATTTGTTTATTTAAAGTCACGTGTTATGTTCTCATTGGTCATCATTATTGCACATGAGAACTTCAGTGTGATGCATGGCACTTTGTAATTCATAGTTTTGATGCCTTGTAGGTGCTAAGTACTGATTTATTATAGACACAAAATTATTTATTCTACAAATACTCCCTCGAGACTTCTTCACGTACACGATTTGGTAATGTAGCAAGTGGATGAGTCTCGATTTTTTTTTCATGTCAATTATTCTTTTGATCAAAGCCTGACATTATCTTCTTTAATTTTATCGAGCATGCTTTTGTCACAAACCTTCACCGATAGATGTAATCATATGTTTTTTCAACATTTGAAGTGGTTTGAATGAGTATACATAGGCTTAAACTTGACATCTATTGAGCCCACAAAATCAGTCTTCATAAAAAAATGAATAAGCCTAAAAATTGCATAAGTCTTGGATTTGCTAATCAATTAGGCTATTGTTACTAACTTCAGGCTCAAGTTCACTTTGCTTTACGTTTCCTTTTTTTTTCTTGATAAGTATTATTTAGGTTTTTCTTCAATCCTCTATATGTATGCTTTTGCCTAGTAGAGCTATTGTCTTTTTTTTTTTTTTCTTTTTGCAACACATCCAAGAGATGAAAGAGGCTAACCACCAACATTCAAGAACATTTTAGGATTTATCGCATCATTTTAATCATTGGGCGAAAAACCTTGGTTCCATTTGATATTCACTGCCTTAATACAACCACAAGACTGAGGCAAAGGCTGTGGGTCATACGTACAGAATGTGAAGTAAGGTTTTTGTTTTTTTTTTTTTTCTTTTAAGATCTTAAATCACAAAATCAAAAGGCAAGATTCTTTGCAGCACACTAACAGGATTGTTGCACACGGACTGAGAATGATCTTTTCTTTTCTTTTTTTTTTCCTTTTTTTTTCTTTTACAGCTTCAAAGCATAATCACCTTAAACAACCAATTTATTCTCCAGAGTCACATATTTGCGATCTATTGAAGATATCATAGACGCATCCTTAGTTGTTCCTGATTTGCGATCTTAGTTATTCTGAGTATAAATATATAGGCTTGTGAGAGTTGTAAGTATAAGAAAAAAATATTTAAGATTTGTGAGACCAATAATGCAAAAGAGAAGTAGAGACATACATGGCCTAAGAAAGTGGTGAGAACATTATATAGAGTGTTATCTTTATATGTAATCTTTCTTGGAATATTAATGATTTTTTTCTCATCTGTGGATGTAGGCAACAAGAGGCCGAATCACATTATATTTTGTGTTGATGTTATTTCTCTTATCTTCTACTTATATTTGTGGTTAATGACACTTGTTATTTTACTATAACTCATTGAAGATTGAATATAAATTTTGTATAATTCTCAACAAGTGTATCAAAGTCAAATTCAATTAGGATGTGGATGACACAAGAAAATTTTGGTGATGGTGAATTTATTGTAAAAATACAAAACTGTTGAAGAAAAAAAATATTGTGATGATTGTGATTGTGTAGAAGGAAGAAAAAAAAAGGCTAGGTTTTTTAGTTGAAGTTTTTTTATAATTCATGGATGAAAGAGATTTTGAAGTTTTGTAAAAGTTGAAGGTTTACAGATTTGTAGAAGATGAAATTTTACAGATTTGTACAAGATTGATTTTCTTTTATTTTTTTGTAGAAACTTAGACTAGTGATGAGACAACGTATAAATGGCTCATTAAAGATGATATGTGAGATGGAGTTGTAATTTTTACAGAAACTTAATCTATCGATGAGATGAAGTGGAAAGGGCTCACCATTAAAAGGCTTATCAATGGTGAGATGGATTTTGTAGTTTTGTAAAAACCTAATTTAGTGATTAGACGAAGTGGAAAGGGCTCATCAATAGCAATATGTGAGGTGGAGTTGAGAAGATGGCATATCCATTGTTGTTATTACAGGATAACATGGTGTATTCACAATGAGTAGGTAGAAACTCTCGATGGAGTGATGTCTCTATATGAGTGATGTTCATGTCAAATTTTGATAATTCTGTTGTTGATAGTAGATGATACATTGCATGAGTTTTGAAGAATACTAAAATTGAAGAATAAATATTGTTTAGAAGGATTTGGGTCAAGATGGAGATTGTAGAGATTTTGACCTAAATTATTATTTAGTAGTTTCCTAATAGTTTATTATTGGTGGGCAAGAAATAACTAATTAGATGTTGATGGGATTTCCTAATTAAGCTCACCTTAGTGGGTAAGTAAATTTAATTAGATGATTATAGGATTTTCATAAACTAAAGAAAAAGTTTGTTTGTTGGACAAGTCCTATATAGTATAAACATGTATGCTTGTGAGAGTTGTATGTATGAGAAAAAAGTGATCTAATATTTCTGAGACCTACTCAAAAATAGGGTGCAAGAAATATTAGTAGAGACATGGTTGAGAGAGTTGTGAGAACATTATGTGTAGAGTGTTTACTCCTTCTATGTAATTATTTTTACAATATTAGTGAATTCTTTCCTCATCCATCGATATAGGCTTGAGGCTAAATTACGTTATATTTTGTATTGATGTCTATTTCTCTTCTCTTCCATTTATAATCGTGGTTATTATTAGAGTTATTTTTACTATAACTCATTATAGAGAGAATTTCGTATAATTCCTAGTATTTAGCTTGTCCAAATATACATTCTTCACTAGGGTCTGGTTTTCCTTGTTCTCTAGGAGACGAAAGGAGGAAAAAAATTATATTATAATAATGGGTTATATCCCCTCTATGGGTAGATCCTATGGGTAACTTTGTAATTATGTTCAAAAGGTTGTCCTTTAAATATGTTAAGATGATAAAATCCAACACCAATTAGTTAAAGAAAGAGCCTTAAACCGTAAAATCTAAATATTTCCTATGCACAATACGAATTTACAAAATGTAAGTCCAAATCTTCCAAGCCTAAGGAGAAAATAGTTTCTGAACCTTCAAAACCTTATGATAAATTTTCAAAAAATAAAACTGCTAAAAGAACCCACAAACATAAAAATGCTCCCCAACACTTTCATAATAATAGTACACATGTTATTTGCTTTGACGATATATTGCCAAGTTTTGTAGAATCACAAGAAAAATCAAAATTTTAAATATTGATAAAAGTCTGTTAGCCAAGCTTGATAGTATTTTGTTAATCGAATATTCTTCAAATAGTGAAGTTTGACATTCCTCCTATTGTGAAGAAACTAATCAGATTAAAACGATATTGTTCCCTCCTATATATATATATATATATATGAAAACAAACAAAAAAATCATAAAATCCGATCCAGATCCCATTATTTGACATTTGTTAGGGAGATAAGAATTGAGAGTTTACTTAGGTGGTTAGAAATGGTCCCAAAAACAAAACAAAAAAATTAAGAACACCTGGAGCTATGTAACCTCCACTGAAATTTCTACGCATTTTCCTCCTCAATTTCTGACAGTCATAATTGCAGGAAGGATCATTTACACAACACAAAGGGCTTCTCTCTTTTTCTCTAGGCTGGCCCATATATATGAGGTACTATCGTGGCAGGTTCCAATTCTTCTTTTATCCTATTCAACTATTATTAAATAATTATATATTATAATTAAATAATTTTAAATAAAAACAAACATCATTTAAATGGCTCCTTCCCTAACCATCCATTCCAAGCTTATCTTTCCTTCTCCACATAAATGTGTAGTTACATTCTTGAAAGGGACATATGCATGCATGAATAAGAGAAGGCATTGGCCATCATTTTCACATCTCACAACAAAAAGTTTTAGTGGAACTGTCATTTGCCCACCTTGGCAAATTAAAGTGTATTATTTTGTCCCTTAGCTTCATGGTAATTGCCTAATTGGTGGCACCCACATCCTTTTTTCCCTTTTCACCCATCAAACTCAGCATTACATCTTTATTTTTTCTTTTTTTTACAGTAAAAGCAAATCTAACCCTTTCTTATTCAACCTTTAATCAAGAAAACCTGGTAAAAAAAATAAAATTAATATGTCTTACAGATAATATGTACATCAAACACAGCCAAAATGAATGACAATAATTATAAACTTCTTTTTATTACGGTCTTGTGATTTAAAAGGTTGCAGCCCTCATTCATGTGTCACAATAATTTTTGTAGTCTTTGAGAACTGCACCATTAAATCCAACCCATCCACCAAACAAAATAGGGTCATCATTAATATCCTCTTTATAGATCTCTGGTGTGTGTGCAGGAAATTGAGGCCAACAACCATTCCACCTGTTGGCATATTTGTGGTATATAATATACTGTAGGAAAACATCTAAACATTGAATATTGGTTTCCCTTTTTCTAACAAGGTTTAATTATATTAAAACTACAGCTGGTTAGAAAACTCTAACCTACTCTCTTATAATTGTTTTAAATTTACAATCTTATACTAAATTAACTGCCCTGTATGGTAAAATTGTGCAGTAGTTGAAGGGCAATCAATAAAGTAGCAACAAGCATGATTTTTGCCATTATACTCCCTTATAAAAAGAAATAAATTTAAACATTGAATTACATACGTAATCTTACAAGCAAAAAAATTTAAACATTAAATTCCATGCGTAACCATAAAAATGTTAGACTAAGTTAGTGGCCCTAGCACACGTAATATCATGTTGATTCATCTCACTAAAAATTAGTTAATTGATAATAAAATAAGAGATTCATTTATATATATATATATATAATAAAGTCCTCAAATGTTAATGATGTAAAAATTATCACATTAATAGATCAAATTATCAAGAATTTAATAATTGTCATCGTTAATTCTTATAAATTTTACAATGAAAAAGCATAACCATAAGTATATTTAGTTTATGTTGATTATAAAACCAATTTTAAGACTATTAAACATCTTAATTTTTGAGTAAAATAATATTTTAATACTTAATATTCTTTCATACTTATTTGACATAGTTAACTGGTGATTTAGTTTTTATTTTTTTTTTTTTTCCTTTTCAAGAATGTATTAAAGAACATATATCTAAGGGACAAGAAAATAGGAGAATGAAACCAAGTACCATGCATAGAAAATATAATTAGAGATTATGGTATTATTCTCCAAAAAGAAAATTTTAAGTGTGAAATTATATAAGTTATATAAAATTGTAATATATTAACAGTTTATATAAATAAGATATTAATATGTATCATTAATATTAATCATTGTCATTGATTGTAATCAAGTGAATTGATGTGTTATAGTCATGTTTCTTGATAGTGTACAAATTTATACACTAATAGTATTACCTATATCAAATAATAACTCATAAAATAAACAAATTTTTTCTTTGTGTTTGAGATTTTTATATGAAAATAATAATAATTGAATATCAAACTTTTTTTCCTGTAAAAACTAATTACAAAATATCATTGAAGTGGTCCTCAGTTTTGTTAATTTGTACATTAAATACATATGCATATATATATATATATATATATTTGTTTGCGTGTGTTAGAATATTCAGCATCTAGCATAGTCATCCATGTGCCAATCTTGAAAAATAAGAGTTGGGGGACCATATAGACCCTATCAGTAGTTGGCCTAAGGCCAGCTTTCCACAAAGAAGGTCACAAGTGGTCTTTTAGTTTGATGTCCACGAATGCTTTTTTCGTTGGGATAGAGCTTTCATAAATGATCTCGTCACTTATTTAGCCACAGCAATTCAAGTGGTGTTGGTGCAGTAGGTTCACTCTACATGTCCCCCACCACAATTCAAACTCTGCTGCTCCTTTTTCAATTTCTTTCCTATTTTCCTTCATTGTGCAAGACACATGTTAGACTTAATACTTAGTCTAACATCAAATATAAATTAAAGAAAAAATAGAGAGAATCGTTAAAGGTGATTTGTATGAGGAATATCGTAATTACAAGTCATGGATCTGCATCATTTTCATAAATTATGTAATAATTAGAAATCTCATTGGTTTCATCATATCAATATATATATATATATATATATATATATATATATATATATATATATAATTTTTTAACGAGCGTTTAAGTATATTTGTTAAAATTTTATATATAAAAAAATTATAATATTTATATAGTAATTATCTATGATTTCAATATTTTTAATTTAATACATTAATTACTAATTATAAAAATTTTAATTTTTAAACATTATACTTATTACATTTTAATAAATTCTCTTAAAACACTCGTTACAAACAATTGTATAAGAGAATTTTAACACACATCATGTCGGTAAATGTGAATAGAAAATCTAATTATCTCTTCTTATCAAAACCAACGATTGGAAGTTATATTTGTAATCACACTTCAAAAATTAATATCTCAATTTTGTTTTCCAATAAAACTCTCATAATTATCATTTTCTGGACGAATACGTGTCCATTTTTCTACCTCTCTTTTTCTCTCTCCTGCGGAACTAGCAGCCAAGTAACTATGGTGCCTTGCCTCCATTTGAGATCTCTTAAAGAAATTTTTATTTTTCAATATCGATTGAAATAAATTTTTCATCATATAATTCATATCAAAAAAAGAAAGAAAAGGAATTTAACTATTAGAATCTTTAACTTGGAACAAGAGGACACCATGGTGGATGTTATAATATTTCATTTACTAATATGAACCTGTGGGAATGGTAGTTAGTCTAGCTCACTAGAGGTAAGAAGAAGTATATAAGATTTGAATGCACAACCACTCAAAAGTTAAGTGATATTTTAAGTGTATATATAATTTTTAGCAAATTTGTTTAGTAAATAAATAACATTTTCTCATGCATCAACTTGAATATGAAACTCAAAATTAAGGTCGTGTTTGGATGAATTTGTGAAGATAAAAGCATGCAGAGAAGAGAGGAGCGGAGAGTTTCAAATAAGGAAGGAAATGAGAATATGTTTCAGGAGAGAGAAAGAGTTGTATTGAGAATCAGAATCTCGGAGTTGTAATTTTATAAATTAAATTATAAGTTTAAATTAGGAGATAGAAATGAATTTTTTCTTTTTTTTCATTTCAAAAAAGTGTGACATTGATAACATTTGCGAACAACAATAGAGGTTAGTATTATATATATATATATAATTTTTAACAAGTGTAATAAATATGAGTTTTAGAATTTAAAATCTTTTGAGAAATAAAAAATTATTTATTATACAGTACTGAAATCATAGTCAACTACTATAATTACTAACACAAAATTTATATATTTATTACATTAATAAGTGTCATATAAGCAGTTAAAAAATTCATATATAAAAATAATTATGAAGTGAATGTAACTATATCAACAAGTATTACATACAATGATAAATAAATTATTTTTT
Organism: Quillaja saponaria; assembly: GCA_029379385.1. Taxonomy (NCBI): domain Eukaryota; kingdom Viridiplantae; phylum Streptophyta; class Magnoliopsida; order Fabales; family Quillajaceae; genus Quillaja; species Quillaja saponaria. The sequence goes on along the minus strand of CM055606.1, from coordinate 3,003,151 downwards.
TGAATGAAAACACAAATTAAAATATTAAAATAAATAATTATTGAGAGAGATTTTTTAATAATGATAGAATTTGAGAGAGTTGTCTCATAATAATATTTGTTATGAGTCAACAAGAGTAGATATATTTGAGTTATTATGCAACTAGAATTAGTAATAGTGGAGTGGTAGAAACTAAAAATATGTTGGGATCCAAAAGACATTACCCCAGTGGCCCCCACATGAACATTGCCCAGACTTGATGGAACATCTTAAACACATAGCTGGCATGGATAGCAGCCTGTGCAAGACCTTCATTATTGATTGTGTTATGTGCGCGTGTAGTCCACGAATTATCAATGAGTACAAGCCAAAAGACAAAGTGGTATGTGTCTCAACTCTCATGCCGAAAAGCTTGTTTGTTTTTATTGTTAGAAAATTGTTCATCTTTCCATTAATGTGTAGTTTTAACATGAAAAATTGTAAAGTGTTTTCGTGTTTTCTTTTGTTTCTAAAAATATATTTGTGTGAGGTGTTAAATAGCTCATAATACATTTTTACATATAACAGATATTAACTTTCGCTTAATTTGTCCAAATATAATTTGTGTATCTCTTAAAACACTTGTTAAATTTTTTTTCTTTTTTAAGTTATTACACAGTATAACATTCTTGAAGTCCATGTTTATTTTTTCTTAAATTTATTTGAGTATAATTGAATTATATTCTCACTTATTTTTAATTGTATTGAGTTTTAAAGCATGTTATAACTTGCGAAGAGTGCTTGGTATTAATTGATTAAAATTTATGTTAGTGTTTAATAAAATGATTGCTTAAATAATTATTTTTTATTAAAATATCAAAAGGGGTGCTAAATAATATGCTCTATCTGATTTGCTATGGTTTCTATTTTGATAAGAAAAACTAAATAGTTTTTCTTATCAATAAATTAAAATCATATATTAAGCTTTGAAATTTTAAGTGAAACCATGTATAAAATATAAATTTATTATTCATTAATCAAGAAAATAGATTTTTCAAGATGATTAAAAAGATTGTGTAAATTACCTACAAGATGTGATTCAAGTAGTAAGGCATGCTTGAGCTTAGAAGTTGAAGAGCTTCTGCATATTATGGGTTAATCAATTGTGAATCTCGAACGAGATTAAACTCGCACTCAAAAGATATGGAAACTTGAAGAAATGAAAAAATATATATATATTTATGTAAATTTTTAAACTTGTAAAATGAGTGTTCTAGCTATTTGAGCTTTTGTTTGAGAATATCCCTTATATCTACATTTCATATAGAAAATAATCTTTACTTGAGCTTTTTACAGGAAAATAATCTTAATGTAATTAATTATTAAATTGTAATTGAATGAGAGAAAATAAAAGGGAGTAATAATTGAGTGTTGTATAGGGTGGAGGATTTTTCTCCTATTTCAATCTACTCGAATTTATGAGCTTGCATTATTTCTTTTTGTGTCGTGCCAGTTGAACTATTTGGCTGGCAATTAGAAATCATTCAAAAAATATTAATTTGTAACTTATTTATTTATTTATTTTCATTTTTACCCTTGAGCTATCAAATGCATAGCAATATTTCTTATTTTCTATCAAATTAAGTATTTTATATCCATATTTTTAATCACAACTAGTTAATTTTAATTATTTTTTTGAGAATTAAAAAATTATAATTCAAAAAACATAATTAATTAAACTTTTTAAATCTCAGTATTTGTGTTTCTCTTTTAATGGGTTTGCCTCGTTGTAAGGTTTTTTTTTTTTTCCCTCTTCAAACTTCCACTTCGTAACAAGCGAATACTGCAGAGTGATTATCACTGTGATAGCTTCCACATTGCTAACATAGTGAGACTTCACAATATATATTAATAAACAAGTCTTCGTTCTTGTTACTGATTGATTGATTATAGAGTGATACTCTAACATGATATCAAAGCAAAGTTGAAGACCCACCAGCATGGCTCTTCTACCAATATTTCGACCCAAACTGCCACAATCCAAACGTGTTAGAACTCCATATTCCACATGAGAGGGAACATAATGAGACGTCACAATACATATATCAACCCATAATACGTCCCAAGCACCGGCACATCTTCTATAAGAGCGTGGAGAAGGAAAAGATAAGAAGATGTCGTGAAGATGGACATTTTTTTTTTTTGTAGTTTAATTTAATTTATTAATAAATTTAAAAGATTAATTGTGTCTTTTTAATTGTAAACTTTTTATTTATTATTTTCTCATTCTTAAAAAAAAATTAAAGTTAACGATGATTTTATTTGATTGAGCTATTTGTGAATTGTGATAAAAATATATATGTAGATGTAATGTGCTCAATTTGGTATAAAAGGGGGCTTTGTTATTCCTAAGGTAATTCAAAAAGGAAAACTGTAATTGACAATTTTTTATATTTTTTTTTTCTACTAAAAGTATGATGTTGTAATTTTTTTTTTTTGATTTTCTTAAATATGCTTTATGATTTTCTAATCTTATATAATTGCCCTTGATTTTTCTTTGCCCACCTTCTGTTCCATTCACATAACAGTTTATTTTCCTCCTTATCAGTCGCACCAAAACCTTTCAAATTCTGACAGTTTTCTACCCCTTTTACCAAACAGTTAAAAAAAAAAAAAAGTTTTACATATGTTCTTAATAATAATAAAATCCGGTTAGTTACTAAATTCTTTTTTATTTAATATATTCATATTTAATTGAAGTTTTTAATAATAATAATTTCTAATATTAATAATGTTTTTTAATTTAATATCTTATTTATAATAAAAATTTCTTTATTTGTAATAAATAAAAGTTCATTGTTATTGGTGAGATCTGTGCGCCTTCAAACTTAAGCTGAGTTTGGTAATGTTTTGCAAGAGAGTGCTTTGACTTTTAAACAGTTACAACACTTAAAAATTATTTGGTTATTTTTTTTTTTGAGGGGCTTCTTCTACTATTTTTAAAAAATCATGATACTTTTAGAAGCACCTTAAGTGATAATTTTAAAAGTTAGCTGTGATTTTTTAAAATTAAAAATACAAAAATCATCTTATTGATTTTAGAAAATTACCAAATATATCTTCAATTAATTTATAAATTATTAAATTTCTATTCCTAAATATATTTTTAATTAATGAGTCTATTTTTATCATTTTATACATTCATAATAACTTATGATTTGTTTTACCAAACACCTTATTCATTGCTTTTATCACCCACAACAACTTTTATAAAATATTTACCAAACTGTGACTTTTTCAAAACATGAAAGTCACAAAGCCACAATATTACTAATCAAGCCTTATTGTTATTGGTGGAGATCTTTGTTCCTTCGTGAACTTATTAAGTAGATATAAATGTATGATATCCTTCACATTTTCACTAGACTAGAAGAAGTCAAGAAACTACCAAAAATAATTTCTTCTTGGTGGGGATGACACTAAACAACGTTTAGGAAAACAAAAATTACTAAGTTAATAATATTGAAATCTAAAAAATCAATGAAGGGCCATAGCATACTTTCTTACCAACCCCTTAACTTACTCATCAGTATTAAATCAGATATGCAATGACTAAAAATTAAGAGGTGCATCTATTTGCACAAACATTTTTGGTTTTATAAAGAAGTCTTTCGAAAAAAACAAGTGGACCATACTAAAATATTAGAAAAAAATTTATGTTTGTCATTGCTATGTAATTGGGGGTGGAATTCGAATTGGATTATTCAAATTCGAATTTGAATTTGAATTCGAATCAGGATAATATATTATTCGATTTGATGTTCAAAATAGTATTCGAATTCCACTTTGAAATAATATTTGGAATAATATATTTTTTCTTAAAAAATTTAAATAAAAAAATAGAATACATTTTCATTTAAATTTTACCAAAATACCCTTTAAAATGAATATTTAAAAATATATACGAATTCAAGTTCGAATTTGGATTGAAATTCAAAATTTGAATAATGTACTATTCGAAACTATTCAATTCGAATTTCAACCCTATACGTAATAAACATTTTAGAAATTTTATGATAATTAGGTACAAGCAGAAAAAGAAAACAAATAAAGAAAGAAAATATAGTGATGATTTGTAAAAAGAATTGTCAATTTTATTATTTCCAGTGATAGATTTTTAATAAGATGTCTAGTATCAAAAAAAAAAAGTGAGTGTATAAGTTAAAAATCAAGTACATGTTTAGATCCTTAAATAATAATTAAATTTTAAGAAAATACTTATTTTTTGCAATTAAATAAACACTGTGTAATATGATTATCTAATTTATTTAATAAAAGAATTTGATTGTATATGAAGTGAAGTGCAGATTTTTTTCCCCATAAAAAAATTAAAAAAAAAAGAGAAGAAGAAGTGCATATTTCAAAAATATAGAGAGGCCCTTTAATACTAGTAAATTCAATGAATCTTTTGGAGTAATTTAGAGTGTAATTATTCATCTAAAAAATGGAAAGGAAAGAGAAAAGGTAGGAAATTGATATTGCCAACCTAAAAGGGTACAACTAGCTCTTTAATATAAAAAAATACCAAAACGATTTCATTACATTACTTATTAAACAAAAGCCAAATAAAGTTAAAATTTTGCCTTTTGTTACTAACTCTCACTTTCCTCCTCTCTAGAAGTAGCAACCACTTGCTCTTCTATGGAGTTTGGGTCACGCTAGAAATCTCTTTCACGTTCAGTTGTGCCTATCTCAAACCCATTTCGCAATCCCACTGTTGCAAGTACACTGGTAAAGTAAAGCTCTTTCGCTAATTATTTTGGTAACTTTTTTTTTTCCTTTTTTTCAGTCACTGAGTAGCTTTCTCGTTCTGGTATCTGAATTGTGTATTTGTTTCCATTTCGTCCTCTGTTTCCACTACTTTATTCTTCACATCAAGCAATTTTACCTGTTCTTATCAATGCTTCTTGATTCAATTCACGTGCGGGTTCAGTCATTTTTGTAGTTTTTGTGCTGTCTGCTTATCCGTGTTCTCTCTGATGGGTATTCTTTTCCAGCCTATGTGGTCTCGCCGGAACTTAAAATTTTCATAAACTTGACGTTTCAGGTGGAGAATACCCTTTCAGGTCAGATGGGCATTTGTGTTAGTGCCTTGAAGACTCCGCAATGGTCTCTCCCTTTTAGCTATGTACTCGTTTGAGGCTATGTAAATCAAAATCCAACTTGAATTTGGGCTAATTGAAGTGGGTTGTTTACTTTCTCTTACACCGTGATTCAGTTACACGTAATGGAGTCTTGGAGCTATATTTCTGAAGGGAAAGGTTTTGTGTCTGACCAAACCATATCACCTCCTGATTCATTTGCTAGGAGCAAGAGTTCCTTTTTGGGTTGGGAATTGAAAACCCCATGTAGTTCTGGAAAAGATGTGTTAATCTCAAGTCAACAAAATATTGAGAATCAAGGTTTTGGACAATTGGGTTTTTCAGGAATAGTTGGAAAACAATTATCCAATGATTCAATTTGTGATATTCTGAGGAGCAAGCTTGTTGGTGATAGTGATAGTGGAAGAAATGTTTATCCGATTATGGCTTCCCTTAACTCAATATCCGGAGAGGATTCCAATTCAAAGCTCTCAAACTCCGTTGTGGAATCCAACAGTCGGGATTCACTCATTGATTTGAAGCTGGGGAGATTTGCTGATCATAGAGATACCCGTGATTCAAAACTGTCCAAAGGAGCCTCTATTTTGTCTTCCTGCAGTTCCTCTACACCACCAAAGAGAGTGCGAGCGTCTGGTGTGCACTCTCAGACTGCCTTCTGCCTAGTCTATGGCTGTAATAAGGATTTGAGTTCTTCAAAGGACTACCACAAGCGGCATAAAGTTTGTGAGGTTCACTCAAAGACCTCCAAAGTCATTGTGAATGGTATTGAACAAAGGTTTTGTCAGCAATGTAGTAGGTTGGTGAATATTCATTCTTGCCTTCAGTTTTGTTACTTTTGTACTATATATCTCAGCCTTCTGTGAGCTAAATATATGCTATACAGGCTTTAACTAGTAATTTCGTCTAATGTTCATCTCCTTCTTCCCATTTTCTGTATAAGAAAACCAAAAATTGAGGAGCTTCATTTATTAAAGTTGTATATTTAATGTACCTTTTTTAGCCATATAATTCTTTGGAGACTTAGTTTCTGCTTTCATCTTGTGCCTCAATTTTTACTTTATTTTTTCTATGTTTCTTGTTTCTTGGTGAAAGACTTTAGTTTATCCTACAATGAAGTAACTGTTGTCGCATGAAACCTATTCTTGGTTATTTTGCTAAGTAGTACCCTGCTTCGTTTAATAGCTCTAACTCAGATGTCGAAGACAAACCTAGATGCACAAAACATAGTGTACAATTGGACCAGTTACATATAATTTTAAATTTCAGTGCACCCTTGATTGTTTTTTGTCACGATTTATGGGCCTGCCATGATATGTACTGCCTTCCTCCAGGTTTCATTTGCTGGCTGAATTTGATGATGGTAAGCGTAGCTGTCGTAAACGCCTTGCAGGCCATAATGAGCGTCGGAGAAAGCCACAGGTTGGGATTAACTCGGGAAGGACTGAGAGGATGCTTCAATCATTTACTGGTAATGATATAACTTCTCTAATATTCAATCATAATTGAACTTTCTAAACCCACCCCCCCTTCTCTCTCATTTCAGTTCCTTCTTTGTGAGTGAGTGTGCACATTATTCACACATATTTCTCATGCATCAAGTTATCTTTGCAGTTTGCATTATGAACCTGGAATCTCTTACCAATAAGATTTGAGTTCTTTTACAGTTTCTTGTTTTACCGTTTCTCCTTCCTTTTTTCCTTTGAAGGAAGGGAGAGAGAGATTTGCTCAGCTCTAGTTGGTGGCAAAAAAGTAATAAGTAATAAAAGAAAAATATAGCCTTTTGATCTTGTTCACTTTATGCGTTTTATTCTTCCAACAAAACTAAATCAAACCAAAGGCATTTAAGAAATTGGGTTTCTTTCCAAGTATCCTTTCCATCTCTTGAAAACTGAAATGGCTTCCTCTGAAGTGTCTGTGTTGCCATATTGGGATCTGGGACTGATAAGAGTCAAGTCCCTATTTATGCTTGTATATATATATATTTACTTGTTTTTCTCCAACTCTTAATTCATGAAGTTCTGTTCAAGTTTTGTTATTTGTTTCCATTCTTGTAATGAGTAGATTTTAGCAATCTTGCATCTTCTTCTATATATATCAGTTATCCTGAGTTCTATTGTACAATGGTAAATACCAGTCGGTTATGGTGAATCCTGTTGTACATCAGTTGAAACACTTTGATAATTATAATTTAGTGCCACCATTAGGTCCACAATCTTACCATTGCATTCATGAACTTTAATGCAACTCTCCTGGTCTAGATTATGCAAGTCAAATGTTTCAGCATATAATATATGCTTTACAATATGCTTATCAGATTTCAGTTGACTCATCGTATTTGCTTTTACAAGTCTTATATCTGGTTAAGCAAGGAAACTCTAATGCTTATATTCTTATGAATATCTGTTAGGCAACAACTGCCTGTTTGCTCCCTTTTTCTCTCCACCTTTCTGGTTTTAAGCTGCTTTGTGTGAATATTAGTGTTTATGAATAGAAGTGCCGCCATGTTTGTGTTCTCTGGCTAAAGATTATATTTAAACATTTAAATTGGGTTCTCTACCCTATGATGTTGGATGCGAACCATATAACTAAACAACTGTGACATAATCTGTTTCATGGACGTTCTCGTCATGTCTCTGTAAATGGTCCCTTTGGGTGGTAGCTTCCCTTGTAGGAAACAAATATTCTACATATTAAAAGTGATAAATTATGAAGGGATCCCAAGATATCAATTCAGTTAAAAGTGATAAATTAGTAACCCAATATCAATATATTTCTGAATCACTTTACCATATGCAATGTATACACCCTTAATTTTACATCAGGAAAGTGGTGTGATTAGATATATCTAAGTCAAGACTCTCAATAACAGCAAAGTTTGTGTTTGTGTGACCTGCGTGTGTGCTGTTTAGGACAGAAATGCAATGCCACAATCAAATTGTTGTCGTGGAGGTTCTGACAAGTTACATTGACACCAAAAAGTGGCAACTTTGTTGCAGCCATTAGTAATTTAAGGGATGTAATCTGCCAGACTTTTTGATTTGTTTGATAATGGAAGTTGTGAGGAGTCAGATTCTAAGTCTAGATTTCCACATGCTCAAACTTGAACTGGATCTTACTAATTTATTACATATAAACCTGCAAGTGGACATTCGAAGTGTTGTTGAAAGTTATCAATTATTTAAGTATTCTGGAATCATTCAGTGTATGCCATAGTGATTGCCTCCGACTCGTAATTTCCTTTGGACATTGCTTGGTGCTTGAGTTGTTCTAATTTTATGAAGAAGTTTCGTTTTATATTGTGTTTGAAATCACCTTTTACAACGTCTCATTCACAAATCCCAATTTCAATGCTTCTGCACTGCCAGTGATGTTAAATTAGTGAAATTGCTTGATTTGAAGTTATTCTGTGGGCATTGCAGATAGCAGATTTCATGGGACTATGTTATCAACAGCATCCTTTATTTGCCAAGAGCTACTCCCAAGTGGAATTTTGCATACTGAGAAATATGGATCAAATGACTGGTCCAGACCTTTAAAAGTCGAAGATGGGACTGAGTATCGGCAAATGTCGTCAAATGCTATCACAAATAGGGATCTGCATTCAAGGTCTCTTGTTCCTTCATATAATATTGTGAAACAATTCCCATCTTACCATGATAATGGTGCTACTGCCGTAACAGGAAGTATTTTTGGTGATAACAATGGACAATATCTGCCTGGCCTTGAGGGCCTGAATTCTGGGTCACAGTCATTGTTCCAGGGAACTTCATTGGGAAGTGATAACTTCAATGGTTTAAATACAGCGTCAACCGTTCAAGGATTATCGGGAATTTCAGAGCCTGGGTGTGCTCTCTCTCTTCTGTCATCTCAATCACAGAATTCTTCAAGCCATTCGACAGGAATTCCCATGGCTTGCACATTGGTCATGCCTAGGAACCATAGCCATTACAGCATGAGTCAATTCTCCGAAAAAATCATGGGATTAAGTTCACAAGCCTCCACACATAAGGTGTCAGACAAGTTTCCATTATCAGATATAAATCCTACTGAAGGGAGTCACCTTGGGCTTGGTCCTGTACTGATATCTGAGAGTAATGATATTGGGAACTTTGAGATCTCAGATGAGATGTTCCAAGGATCAGATTTTGTGAATTCCAAAAGTAGTCTTTCTCGTAAAGATGTCCCCACAATCGATCTGCTTCAGCTGTCATCACAGCTTCAGCGAGTTGAACACCAAAGGCAATCCATGCAGGCGAAGCAAGAAAATGATTCTTTCTGCTGTCTCCGTATAACATAAGATGCCGTGGAGCAAAGGTAAATGGATGTGTATCTTCAAACTTCAGTTTTTTCTACTTTCATGTTGGTTAGAAGATTAGAGCACTTTCCTCATGGCAAAAAGTAAAAAAGTTCTTTCTGCCAAAAAAAAAAAAAAAAAAAAAAAAAAAAAAAAAAGAAGAAGAAGAAGAAAAACTTAGAATTCAACTCTTAGTAAACTTTTCTAGGTAGTTTCAAATTAATTGTTTCCTTTTGGAGGAACAGTGAGTTCTCTAAGCATGTTGAGGCCTATATCAATCAATACCAATATTGCTGTTAAAGTTGCTTCCAGTAGAGATAGAAGGTGCACTATTTTCATTTCTTCTTTCTTTGGTAACTCTTACATACACACCCGGGAGGTACTGTTCTTATAGGGTAAGGACGTTCCATTAATTCCATTAGCCATTAGCATAAAATTGGATATTTCAGAATGGTAAAGATGTTTGATACATTTTGATGGCTGTAGTTGATGATCTTCATATCCTCCTGAAAACGATTATGTGGAGGACAGAAAAATTATTAAAATCATTGGATTTGGTTGTGTTTCATAAATTTTAATAGTGAACATTGTCATGGCAGTATGTCATGTATGTCTCCTTTAAGAAGTTAATCTCTTTTTCAACTGTAGCATTCTATCTTCACTAAGAAGTGTATCACATATTGTTTGCATAAGCTGCATTTGCTCCACTTTCCATTCTGAAAATTCATGTTTTACTCCCCCGTACAAGTTCCACATTACAGAATTAAAGATTGTGTTTTTCACTCATGCAGGTAACAACAATGTTGCATGCACTCGCAGTTCCGATGATACCTAAACCTCCATCAGGATATCTGAAGTAGTGTACATGATAGGCTTGACAATCAAGGACAAAAATTCAGGCATTCTAAGATGCCCTCTCTCAGCAGTGTTTTTGTAGAAGCTAGATTTGTTTTTAATCAAATTCAGAGTCAGTCACAGATTGACTATTTAATGGTGTCGAATACTTATTGATGTTTTTTTATATTCAGTAGTCCTTCACTCTAATTCTGTTGTAACTGTCAAAAATCAAAAGCCTAAATCATAAACTTCTGCATCCTACAGGAAAACCACCATTTGATTTCATTGAGATTGGCATGGGAATTCCTGTCAATCTCAATGAAATTATATTTATAATTTAAAAGAACAAGAAATTATAAATATAAAATATTGTAAAAAAATTTATGAAAAAAGAATATTTAAAGCTAGAGGACACTGTAAAGGTGTTCTGACCTTTGTAATAGTATATATGTGTTACATGTATATGAATACAATAATTCAATGTATTCTCTCAATTTAGTTTATATTATTTTTCTCACATGTGTTCTGCCAATTGACCTAACAAATGGCTTAGCATTTTGACAGCTCTAGAAAGAAAAAGGAATTATTAATTTTTTTTTTTTTTTATATATAAAAAAGAATTAAGATGTTAGGTTTAATGCTCAATTAAGGAGACTTCGGAAGTATATGACAATGGTGAGCAAATAAGAAAAACCATTCACAATGTAACTAAGGAATTTATGAAAATTTTATTTCACATGGTATTCTCTAACTCAATTTGAATTCATAAAATCAATGAAATGAAGATACAATTATTTTTAGTCTGTTTTATCACCAGACTATGTTAATATATAATATACACATTAGTTTTTGTTCTTCAATGACCTTTGGAACCCTTTGGAATTTCAGTGAGACCTCTGCTTCTATATATAATTATATATATCTACTTAAATGTCATGTGTGGCATTTCTGATAACACTAACAGTTGCCTTTCATTTGATAATTTATTGAGATTTTATCAGATCTCTGTAAAACCTTGACTTTCCTTCAAGTGTCTTCCCCCTTCAGGCTGACACATGAGACATGCAAATGTGATCAACACTAAAAAACAGATTGTAATTATCAAATAAACTTCATATACAGATTCCTTTTCTTCAGATCAGAAATAAATTTATGATTGCATTCATGATTAAATTAATGAAAACTAAACAATTTCTAGTGTTCTGTTGGCCAAACAGCTTGCCTAGTTAAAGCCACCCTAAACAAAACCTCTACATAGTACATAGTTCTCACGTAATATTGCCAACAGGAATGGGATAATAAATAAACCCATTTGCAATACTCGCTCAAAGAATAGGGGTGGCAAGGCGGTCAGTTACCTCATGAGCAGTTTGCGAACAGTTTACAATATATTTGTTAAAACATTAAATTTGATTTCAGCTAATTTTCTGAACGAGTTAATATTGAACTTTACTTTTAAGTACATTAAGGAAACAAGTTGAATGCAAGTTTTGCAATACTCACTCATAGAATAAGGGTACTAATGCTTCTAATTAAGTTGAAAATAGTTCACGGACGTTAAATTATAATATGATCAGCTGAGCTCGTTGTTTAAATGAACCAATTTTGACTTTTATTTTTCAGTTCATTAAGTAAACGAGTCAAGCTTTTTAAGACTTAGCTCAAAAACACGACTCATTTAATATGATTTAATATTTTTATTATTATATAGATAAAGGGACATAAAAAGTAATAACTTAGTAGTAGATTATTGTGTTGATTTTGTATCTCTTCTTTGAATTTGGCTTGCTAGCCAGTTTCATGCTAACACGAATGCTCGACAAAACTCGATTTGTTGTCACCCCATATCAAATTCCCCCATTTGATAAATGAGCTGAAGATTGTTTTATCATTTTGTAGGATTATATCATGGAAAACTTTGCGATAAATTTTAACCTTAAATTCCTTCATAATGCACTCCTGATATCGTCCAAGTAATTACAAACGGATATGGTCACGTCAACGAAACAAAATCTACAGCTCGTTTTGTTTTTTGAAGTTCTAAAGCCTCGTGTAGAGGTCTAAATTACCATCCATTAACTCGTTAGTAAGAATGATTTCAGTCAAAATTCAAACCAGAGAATATTTCAAAGCCATCAAAGGACATGAAAAAGAAAATTAAGATCTATGGCCATTCCAAAGACAATAATAATCTGTGTCATTTTCAAATCAAAAGGCTAACATTTCAATCTCTATAATATTTGTAGCACAGGTCCCTTCATTATTGTTCTAAGAACTCGATAAAATGATACTAATAACTATACCCTATGCCTTGCCAAATAATTAGAGTACTAGATCCTCGATAAAGCTTGGACAAAAAGGAATGGTAAGAGAGGGACAAGACTATAACTACAGACAGATGATAGCAGTCACTAAAATCTATGTTTTGCAGGTCCATTGGGCAACACAGCAGGTTTTCCCCCAGATGGGTTTAGTTCATCCCATGCTTCAATCCAAGTGGCCATGGCATCTGCAAGCCTAAGGAAATATTCATCAATTTTACCAAGTTTTGCCTTGACTTGCTTGGACAGTTCAATGTAGCATTTCTGAGCAGTGGTGCACTCTTTCGGAAGAGTAATGGATTGGAAAAATGGTATCAGCTCTTCTTGCCAGAAGAGCCCTTTGTATTCCTTCTTAAGGTTCACAAATGGGTTGCTAGCTTTGCTGTGCCAGAGGTAGGGCAAACCCGTCTTGACTCCAAATCCTAAGTGATCACTTACAACCTACATTACCAAAAAGGAGTAGTTGCAAGCCATAAGTTTGACATGATAAGGAATTTGGATGCTAAAGATTGAATTTGATACCTTGATGCACCATCCAGCCCACATATCATCATAGCGTCCAATAGGCTGGCCATCACCCATGAGCGCGAAGTACATAGCAGGACCGACCAATTCACGGTTGAAAGCCAAATTCATACCACACATGGGGAAGAGAGTTCCCTTTGGTATTGTCATAACTGCATCCACATACCTGAGAAAGAGAGTTAAACCAATACTAAAAACTAGTTTCAAGAAGAAGCAAACTCATACTATATGTGATGCACAAAGGAGGTTTACCTGGTATTTCTTTCAAGAGGCTTGACAAGCTGCGTGGGGGCATCATAATCAGGAATGTTGAGCCAGAGACCATGAGAAACAGCTGTTGGGACACCTTCACGGAGACTAAATGGATATCCACGGACAAAATCAGTACCTTCCCAGTAAGGGTCATATAGAGTGTTGAAGAAAAATGGAGTGGATGGAGTCAGAAGGTTCTTAATGTGCTGCTCCAGGACATTAATGTCTTTGCCGGATGGATCTTTAGCAACCTGGAAACAAATGATTTTTTTCACTCAGATCCAAATAGAAAACCAATATTTCCTGCCCCTAAACAAATTCAATTCTAAGTGTGACAGAAATTCCAAAGATATTGATGTCAGATAAAAGATATGTTAAAATGAAGTTAACTAAAAGAAATCCAATCCAATAGAAAGAATTAAATGGGTCTCCAATGGGGGATATGAAGGTGATTAAAAAAATTTGACTACCAACGCCATTCTATTAAAAAGAGGTCCTTGGCAAAGCATTACTCCAACTCATTCTATCATCAAAACCAATGACAGAGAAAGATTGCATAAAAGGTGGATTAAGACTATAGAGACCAATTTGATTACAAAAACAAATGCTAATACAGATGAAAGGATGGTAGGATTAAGACCAACAAACTCATTAGAAAGAAGAGTAAGCATATGTCAGAGAGCTGACCCTCAATCAACAAAAACAGTAACCGAAGTAGCAAGAAAAAACTTTTCAAATCCAATTTTCGCAGGCTTAGCATTCAGAATTCGATCATCCGAAATGGGAAATAATATGAACTTTTTTCTTCTTTCTAAAAACCCGGATCCCAACTTACCCCTTACTTAAATTCCAACCATAATACAATCAATAGGAGACTTACAAAGCAATCATCGTCAATAGTGAAGATGTACTTCTTTTTGGAGATCAAAAAGCCAAAGTTGCGACAAGCAGAGTCCTTGAAAGAAATGCAAGAGGCTTTAGGACCCAGAACACGATTAATGTCGTTATGATTGTAGAGCTCGTAATCAAATCCTTCTGGGACCTTGATCACCTTGGATGGGTCACCATCTTGTATAATAATAAGATGGTAAGGTTGGAAAAAGGGTCTCCACGCCTCCAAAAAGTCGAGGCTCCTAATCGTAGGGATGACAATGTCAAGTTCATCATTCAGGAGAGGTGTGGAGGAGGCAGCAGATTTCTCCATAGCTAAGCAGAAATGCAAGCAAGAAAACAGAGAGAAAAAGATCGGACTTTTAGGAGAAACAAACACTACAGCTGAGAGTGAGGGAGACACTTGTAATGTGAGTCTTGTGAGCTGTGGAAGCGTTTGTATTTAAATGCATGATCTCAGACAATGATTATTGTTGCACGTGTGAAATATATTGTGTCACATGTCAATATATATATATATATATTTTGGTTTCTCCAGGATTCAGGAGTAGAATAAATTAAGAAATAAAACATTAACTAATAAGTATTAAAACCCCAAAAATGGTAATTTGAATACTATTTGGATTTGGACATGTTTCCCGTTTATTGTTTTATTTAACTTTCTCTTATGTACTTGTGATTTGGAGTTTAATTTTATTGATTATATGTAAAATTAGAGATCTTAAAGGGTAAAAAATTTGAGAATTATCATATTAATTATGTGAATATCAGGATTTGATATTTTTCAATTTAGAGTTAAATATTGTTTGAGCACCTTAACTTAGAGGTTATTTTTAAAATAAGCACTTGTCTATTTTTATGTTGTTTGAGACACTCATTTTTTTTTTATATTATTTGAGGGGCTCCATCATGGTATTTATTTTTATGTCATTTTCAGTATTTTCCTACTTATTTCTCAAAATTCTTAGAATTCATAATTTTAAAGGCTCAATTGTAATAAAATAAAAGGTAGAGATCAAAGTGAAATTCAAGTAAAACTATAGGATCTAAAATGTAATTTTGATTTATATGGTAAATCAAAGGTCTTAAGAGAAGATATGTGAGATTTATTATATATATATATGGAATTGATTTTGTCCATGTCACCTCAACATTAAATGAAAACCTAACAAAATTTTTTATTTATGTTTTTGCTAGAACATTTAACCAAAGTTAGTTAAAAATCTAAAATTGCATATTGATGGTATCAAATGACAATGCAATTTATTTTTATTTTTATTTTTTGACATTTACCTAAATTATTTTACAAATTTTCTAAAATGCTTATTAGAGTGCATTGCTGAAATGGCTTTTTTTGATTGAGCGTCTTAAACAGTACAAAAAAATATATGTCTTTATTTTAAGAATAATTTTTAAATTGAGATTCTTAAATGATAATTAATAAACTCAATTGAAAATTGACATAAAATTCACTGAATAACTAACAAAAATAAGGTCGAAGTAAAAAAAAGAAAGTATATATGTAGAAAGTTATGTGTTTCAGAGTATACATACTAAATAAATCTCCAATTCCAATAAATATAAAATCAATGTAGCTATCATCTTGTAGAAAAATAAAAAAGAAACAAGTTAAAGTGTAATAGCAAGAAATTGTTCTTTTCTTCAAATGAAATTATTAATTTGACATGCACATTCTTTTTCTCTTTCCTATTTGATTAGCAAACCTGCCAAACCCTCTTTGTTTTTTTTCTCAAACCCAAACTTAATTCCACTTCAACCTGCCAAACCCTCCTTGATAATGAACAAAGATACACTTGACATTGTAACCAAAAAAATGGACAAATTACACTATCCTTCCTTAAAGTTTTAGAAAATGACACTAGGATCCAAAGTTTGAAGAATTCAATGCTCTCCTCTCTTGGATGATTGAAAAAATAACACTAACAAAATTATTTGAGAAAAAGTTCAAAAAGTTTTATTTTGAATATTCAAATAATTAATGATTAAAAATATTAAATATCAACTCAACTAATCTTTAATTAAATCTCAAACTAGTATATTCATCTCATAAAGGTTTTACTAATTATACTCTAATTGTCAACTTAGCATATCCCTCATCTTCTCGAGTGTATAAAATAATTGATGTCATTATTTATAAATCTGTATCTTGGCACTAAAAATAAAAATAAAATCATAAATTTAAATGGGAATTGGAATCAAAATTGATGAACCGATTAAATTAAATATCGATCTAGTCAATGTATGATGGGAATCATTAAAGTGGAATAAGATTCTCTTCGGTACAAGAGACGATCCAAATCCACCTTACTAAGATAAAATGTGGCTGCCTAAGTGTCACGGGCCGACTTTGCTAGCACACAAAGACGCCTATATAGCACTTGCTAACCTTTCATGGGTAGTAAGTCAGTTTCTCCAATGCCCCTCGAGTGTCAACCCACCAGGCTAGTGAGCAACGATGTAAGCAAAATGTAGCAAGAAAGCAAATACAACACTGTTTGCAAGAAAAAGGCTTCAACTTGTCATTAATTGAAAAAATGATCAAATTACAATACTAGCAAAATGGGAACGACATGTCATCGACATGGCTATAACATGGGCAAATAGCTTAGTGTAGGGGGAGTTACAAGCAACACCAAAGCCTTTGACACTCATCCGACAAGCTCGTGTACAACTTTGAATTTTCTCACTATGCACCCCCCCTAAAGAGCTTTTTGTGCCACAGTCCCTCTGGCAGGGGGGAACATCATACTTCCCAGTTGCCCGACTATCCCTGGCTACCTATTTACAAAAATGCCACAATGTCATGACATATGCCTAGCTACCCACAATGTGCCCATCACAAGGCAAGCGGCCATGTGCGATATGTACTGGACAAGCTTGGATTGTGACATTCTCTCCCACTTAATTGGTCGACATCCTCGTTGACTCAGCTGCTTAAAGTCTAACTCTGGAACCAGATCTTCAGCTGTCTCCCAACTGATTTCTTCATCTTCAAGACCTTTCCAATTGACTAAGAACTCAAGGTGTAGGCATCTTCTGATAATCACTCTTCTTTTGGCTAGAATCTCTTCTGCTATTCTGTTTGGTGGCTTCTTGAGGTTGACTGGTTACGTGCTAGATCTTCTGGATCAGGATAATACAGCTTCAAATTGGAAACATGAATCACTGGGTGTATCTTCATCTAGGGTGGAAGGTCGATCTTGTAGGCAACTTTCCCAACCTTGGAAAGAATTGGAAGCGGACCTTCATACTTACGAATAAGCTTGTGATCCTGCCCCCTCAATCCCTTTAGTTTTTCCTTCGTGAGCTTGACCATTACCAGATCTCCAACTTGGAACTTCAGCTGTCGATGTCCCTTGTCTGCCCATTTCTTCATTCTCTTAGAAGCTTTTTCTAATTATGCTCAGCAATTTCAATGTCCTACTTCCAGTCTTTAGTAAAGTGATGTGCTTTAGGACTTTTTCCTATATAATGCCCATCAAGTGTGTGTGGTAGGAGCAGCTGCTGCCTTGTAACAATCTCAAAAGGACTTCTGTTTGTCGTAGAACTCTTCTGAGCATTAAAGAAAAACTGAAACAATGTCTAGTAGCTTTGGCCAATTCCTCTAGTTGACACTAGCAAAATGGCGCAAATATTCCTCAAGCATGCCATTGAAATCTCTCAGTCTGGCCATCAGTTTGTGGATGATAGTTAGATGAGATGTTAAGTTATGAATCGAGTAAGTTGAATAATTCAGACCATAAAGTCCCTGTGAACCTGCTATCTAGATCATTGACAATGTTCTTGGGCACACCCCAATATTTGACAACATATTTAAAGAACAGTTGTGCTGTGTCTTCTGCCGAACAATATTTTGGTGCCGGGATGAATGTGGCATACTTCAAAAATTGATCCACTAGCACCAAGATAGTAGATAAATCTCCCACTCTTGAAAGACTGGTGATGAAGTCCAGATACACACTTTCCCATGGACGAGTTAGCACCAGCAGCGGCTCTAATAGCCTTTCAATCTTCTTCTGCTCAACTTTGTCTTGTTGGCAGATAAAACATGTTTTGGGGTAGTTAACTGCATCCTCTCTCATCTTAGGCCAGTAATACCCCTGTTTTATAAGGGCATACGTTCTCTGCCAACCTGGGTGATTGGCCTACAAAGTGTCATGACATTCTTTCATAAGCATCCTTCGCAGGTCCCCTGCTTTGGGAATGAACAATCGGCTTCCCTTCGCCATCAGTAGTCTATTCTCCACCCAGAACTAATGAGTTTTCCCTTCTTTAGCTAGGTTTATGATAGCTTGAGCAACTGGATCCTTATCCAAGTTCTCTCGAATGTGTTCTTGCATTGAAGTAGCAACACGACTAGCTGATTTGTGCGCTACGTAGGTCATTGCCACAAGCTCAGCCTTGTGACTAAGGGTATCAGCTGCCTGATTACTTTTCCCCATCTTGTGCTTAAACTCAAAGTCTAATTCTGCTAGAAACTCATGCTAACGGCCCTACTTGGGTGTCAACTTCGGCTATTTTAAAAAAATGACTAACTCCTGTGTTGTCAGTCTTCACAATGAACTTCGACCCCAACAAGTAATGTCTCCACACCCGCAAACAATGAATAACAGCAAGCATTTCCTTCTCTTGAGCCGTACACCTCCTCTCGGCTTGGGATAACTTATGACTCTCATAAGCAACAAGATGATTCTCTTGAAGCAAGACTCCCTCAAGGGCATAATTAGATGCATCAGTCTGAACTTCAAAAGGTTTCGATATATCTGGCAAGGCTAAAACAGGATCATTAATCATAGCCAATGTCATGTCTTCAAATGCAGTTTGACATGGCTCACCCCAATGCCAAACTGTGCCCTTCTTCAATAACTCTGTAAGGGGTGCAGATCTCCTTGAATAGCCTTCAACAAATCGCATATAGTAATTTGCTAAACTAAGGAAAGAGTGCAGTTCAGTCACGCTAGTGGGAGTCTTCCACTCTTAGATGGCTTTCACCTTGCCCAAATCCATTCGAACACGACCTTGCTCAATAATGTGGCCAAGAAACTTGATCCGCTTTTGTGTGAAAGAACACTTCTCCCTTTCACAAACAACTGATTCTCTCTCAGCCTGTCGAAAACCAGTTGCAAGTGCTTTTTGTGATCTTCCAAAGTAGAGCTATAAATCACAATGTCATCCAAGTAAACCACGATGAACTTGTCTAAGTACTTGAGGAAAACCTAATTCATGAGAGTGCAAAATGTGGCTGGTGCATTCGTCAACCCAAATGGCATCACCAAGAACTCAAAAGCATCATATCGAGTGACACAAGTCGTCTTTGGCTCGCCCCCCTCTGCAATTCTAACTTGGTAATACCCAGACCTCAAGTCCAGCTTTGTGAAGTACTTGGCACCACTCAGTTGGTCAAAAAGATTAGCAATGAGCGGTATAGGATAACTATTATGCACTGTGACCTTGTTGAGTGCCCAATAATCAACACACATTCGCAGGCTCCCATCCTGCTTCTTCTGAAACAACACGGTGCTCCAAACGGTGCCTTTGAAGGTCTTATGAACCCTAACTCTAGTAGTTCATTTAGCTGTTTTCTGAGCTTAACCAACTCAGGTGGTGCCATCCTGTAAGGAGCCTTTGAGGGTGGCTTAATGCCTGACACTAGCTCAATCTCATGATCAATACCCCTGCGCGGCGGCAAGGTTTGTGGAAGTTTGTCAAGCATGACTCTTTCATTCCTTCAAAACTCCATGTATGACTAGCGGCACTAGCTCTCCATCCCCTTGATCCTTAGTAACCAAGGGTATAGCCACAAAAGTAGGTTCATGTCGCTTCATGCCCTTCTTAAACTGAAGAGCTGATAGATGCTTGGTCTCACCAAGTTGTTGGATCACTGCTGGCACCATGGCTGGCTACTCTCCCATTATCATAAGAGAACTAGCAGCATGGATTAGAATTGCTTTGTAAGTAAGCATGAACCATCCCGAGAACAACATCAAAGTCATCAATCTTGGCCACCACAAAATTGACATGGCCTTCCTATGTCCCAAGCTCTACAGACACTTGCTTGGCTTGCCCCGCAGTAGGCAAGGATTTAGAATTCACAGCTTTCATCCGGCCTGAGTCATTCTCCAACTTTAGGCCTAGCTTCTTGGCCTCCGTTTCAAAAACAAAGTTATGGGTAACCCTAGTGTCCAGCATGACACTCGTAGCCGGCTTCCCACTAAGATGGCCCTTCACAAACATGAGACCCTTATCCCCACTCTTCTTAGAACTCTCAGCATGCTTCTTGAGTGCCCCAATAAACCGCAATGCCCTCATCCTGGGCTGATCTTCATCAGACTCGTCCTTATCCTCATCCTCATCAGCATGACTTTGAGGTACTTTACGAACCGAAGCTTGCAAAGCATTGAGTGTAGTTTTCTATGGACACTCCGCAACTTTATGCGGTCCATTACACAAGTAGCAAGAGATTGTCTTTGGTTTGGAGGTTGAGACAGACCCTCATGACGATTGTGGACTACTGGAGGGGTAGGAAGGTTTCCTCTAATCCCCTCCCCCACTTTTGCTCTTTCCTGGCTTGCCAAACTGTCCGCCACTGCCCCCACTAGAAGATTGTTGTGATTTCTTACTAGTAGAGCTTTCAGAAACGTAGTCTGTCAAGCGCTTGGCTGCCGCCTGAGCTGTGGCCAAATCCTGGACCCGCTGTCGTTGAAGTTCGGCCCTCACCCATGGCTTTAACCTTTCAAGGAAATAGAACATCTTATCTTTCTCTGACATGTCACGAATGTCTAACATCAGCCCCGCAAATTTCTTCATATACTCACGGATAGTTCCCATTTGTTTTAACTCCTTTAAGTTGCGCCGAGTGATGTACTCGACGTTCTCCGAAAAGAATTGGGCCTTCAGTTCTCCCCTCAAATCTTCCCAGGTGTCAATTACACATTTACCATCTTGTATGTCAACATACTTTGTCCTCCATCAGAGTTTCGCATCTCCAGAAAGGTACATAGTAGCTGTTGTCACCTTTGCTTATTCTGAATCCATTCTCACTGCTCGAAAGTACTGTTCTATGTCAAATAGAAAGTTTTTCAACTCGTTTGCATCTCGTGCCCCTCCAAACTTTCATTCGACGTTGCCTCACACCCTCAGCATACAGGTTGTGGTTGTCATTACACACCACTCTTATGGTGATGTTGACCTTGGTGTTCAGCTCACCAAGTTCATCTTTCATGATGGTCATATCATCAAAAAATTCACCATGCATGGTGTGGACCATGCCCTCCAGTTGTGCTTGGGCTTGGTCGATACTACTAACTTGCTCCTCGAGCCCAGCAGCATTGTCACCTGTGCCTTGGACATTCTTATTCCTCTCGAGTGCCCGCACACGACTGACAAGTCCTTCAAGGGTAGTTACCCTTTCAATCAATCCGGGTATGTCAAACTCTTGTAACGATGCCCGTATCTTTATCATGGAGTCAGACACTCCAGCAAGCTCGCCTAGCTGTGAGTCAATCCAATCAAACTTATGTTGATTCTTCATGCCCTTCATCATGACAACAATCAACTACTACTTCCTCAGCAGTTCGGAACGTAGCTCTGATACCAACTGTCACAGGCCGACTTTGCTAGCACACAAAGACGCCTATGTTGCACTTACTAACCCCTCGTGGGTAGCAAGCCAGCTTCTCCAATGCCCCTCTGGTGTCAATCCGCAAGGCTAGTGCACAACGATGTAAACAAAATGTAACAAGAAAGCAAATACAACACTGTTTGCAAGAAAAAGGCTTCAACTTGTTATTAATTGAAAAAATGATCAAATTACAATGCTAGCAAAATGCGAACGTCATGTCCTCGACATGGCTATAACATGGGCAAATGGCTTAGTGTAAGGGGGAGTTACAAGCAACACCAAAGCCTTTGACACTCATCCAACAAGCTCGTGTACAACTTTGAATTTTCTCACTATGCACCCCCCCTAAAGAGCTTTTTGTGCCACAGTCCCTCTGGCAGGGGGGAACATCATACTTCCCAGTTGCCCGACTATCCCTAGCTACCTATTTACAAAAATGCCACAATGTCATGACATAAGCCTAGCTACCCACAATGTGCCCATCATAAGGCAAGCGGCCATGTGCGACATGCATTGGACAGGCTTGGATTGTGACACTAAGGTCGACATGACATGTTGTCTTACCGCGAGATATTGGTCGTGAGACTGTGAATCTTTATTCTTCAGGTGGTGTCAATTAGTGGAGTAAATGGTATTTAATGGCAGTTAGTGCTGCATAACACCTGAAAGCTAATTTTCCTAGCGGTGGGTGGTTTTTTTTTTTTTTTTTGTCAACAATATCATGGTTGACGGTTGATGGAGTAAGATTTTTCATAAATTCCTTAATACATTGCATGTTTTTACCAAACTGAGGGCCCGTTTGTATATAAATTATAAAGTCAGATTACATAAGTCAGATTGAAAAAATTAGACTGACCATAAGTCAAATATGTGTTTAGTATGCAAATGAATAAGTCAAACTGATAAGTCTAACATATGTTTAGTATATATATGGTATAAGTCAGTTTGGGTGTTAAATTACAATAAAATTTATACATATCACCAAATATTGTGTAAAACATTATTTTTTACTTACCAAAAAAAAATATTACTCTTTAGAATTAAATTAAATTAATTAAATTTTCTATTCTATATTATTTATAATAATTTTATTATTTTAATAAAAATGTAACCTTACAATAAACTTTAAATACAAAAAAATATATATATATATATATATATAAATGATATTATCTAAAACTATTTAAATATATATATATTTGAGTGGAATTACAAAATTTTATATTTTAATACTATTATTTATATATATTTTTATTAATATTTAAATATAGATATTTTTGTTTACATGAATTAACTTAAGTAAATAGATAATTATTCTTAAAAATAAAATTTGGGCCTAGGAGTGAAAAAAGTAATAATAATGGAATTTTAAAGACAAATGAGTCCATTTGTATGTGAGAATGTAATCAAATTTTTATAAGTTGGTCAATACCAACTTATGTAGATTGTCGATTTGGTTCAGATTAAATTAAATTGCGATTGACTCAATCTACAGATTGGGGAACCCAAACGCACCTAATTTGCAATCGGAGCTTTCCAATCGAATCAAAGGTATCTAACCATGTACCAAACGGGCTCTAAAGATATTTTTCCTTAATTTCTTGTGTTTGAATTTTCTTAGGGAGATAGTGAAGAGTAAAGTTCTGATAAATTTGAGAATACGACATTTGTAGAAACCAATTCAATGATGTCATAGCTATATGCTAAGTGTATGCCCATGTATATTACAGGGAAAAAGAGGGCAATGAAAGATGAGATTAAGCAAATCAAAAATTAAATTTGGTCAATCGTTGTAGATGAATAAATAGATTGTAGCAATAATTTATGTAAACATGATAATTCAATGTATTTATTAGAGTGAGCAGTAAATTGTCTATTTTGTGCAGGTGGTATGGCCTCATTGAGAACCAAGAAACTAAACTATGTCATTTTGATCACCTTCTCTTGTTGCCCTGTTTTTTTTTGTTGACTTTTGTAAGATGTAAATCTTTCTTTGCCTAGTTCTCATCATCCAGTTCAGCAAAATTTTCAAGCAGTTCATTCGAGAATTTCTTGTTTACATGTTGTACTTCTATTTCTACACATCCTGCACTGTCAACGTAATGTTCATACATACAGCCATAAAAAATAAAAAAAAAGTAACATTCTAATGACTAAACAATGTGATAGAGAATTTAAGATATAACTGATCTTTGGAGAATATTCATCCTAACCAAGTCAAGACAACATAAAAATACCCATTTCATATGTATGATAATTTTCTACGATCAACCCACTTTTAATATACAACTTTTTAACTTAGAGTTTCTCCCACCCAATATTTATTTTACTATTGTGAAAACTAAAATATTACAAGCATATATTACTCTTCCATGAAAACTAAGAGTTCATCCTTTTTGGCAATTTTACAGCAAAGCAAAACAGAAATAGAAATAAGATTTAGATAATTTCATAGGAAAATAATATCCTAGATAAGAACATATAGGTGCAGTAATAAATAAAGTGTTGGTCCAAAATATTTTCCTAATAGATAAGTGAATTAGCAAGAACACCTCACGAATCTAAATGACTTCTATCAAGAATCCAACTCATTTGCCTTGTCAAATTTATCTAAAGAGCCTAATTCATCATCCTTAACAATAAGAAAGGATGCAAGTTACACTAAACCCACACAAAATCTCAATTTTTATTTTTATTTTATAAGAATAAGAAAATACAAGGGCCTTAGAGTGAAGTTACAAATTTAATTATTAATTACTTGCCTGATAGGAAGCACTCCACATTCAAATTATATTGATTACTGCATGAGTCAAATACTGCATTTTTGTGGTTATGGCCTTATATGGATCAAAACTTTCAACCTACATAAACAGTTAAATCGACATGCAGAAAGCAATAGTATAGCAATCACCATTTGAGATAAACTAAAATATTAGTTATCAGATCTATCCATTCAAATATATAATTAAAATGAACAATGGAGAGGATAGATTACCTGAGTGGTGTGAAGAACCTAGCTAGAAGAATGCAGAAACCCCTAATTGGTTTCAATTTTTCCAATGGAAATGGCCAAATCCAATGCCATTGATCTCCACTTGAGTAGCTTCCTGACACTTTCATATCGTTTCAACATAGAATATAATCATATAGACATATACCTATCAAGTTCCTTTCATTAAGCACAAATCATATCAGTAACTCAAGAATAATATTAAGAAAAAATAACAAAATGACATATCCTTCTACCCTGTTTTCTTTTACTGTAGTTTTTGGTTACCAAAGGTATGTATAATGGAGTTTGTACCAAAATCTTTTACTCAAAAAAAATCTTAGCTATCACTTCTGAAAATCACTTGAACTCCAGAGATAGTTGTTGTAACTTTGCTAAGGAATACCATGAAACAAAAAATAAAGTTTGGTTAAAACCGATGACAACAAAAGGAAAAGAAGAATCAATTTACTCGTTCTGTAAAAGGTTATCGATTTCTCGGCTTCTGCATCAAAAAGAAATTCTTTATACTTTATGGTTGGGAGGATTTTGCATTTACAAACCTGCACTTAATAGGAATAAAAAATAAAATAAAAATTTTGAAGACAACAAATGTAGCCATGTAGGCATATATATGAATCTCTCAGGAGATAAAATCAAAAACTAAAAATGTTGTTAGGGAGAAAGAATAAAAAGTAATGGGTATTTTGTTAAAAGTAGTGGATAAAAAAAATATATACTTAAACCCTGGATACGAGTTAAAAGTAAAACTAGTGGATTTCTTGATTAATGAAATGGGTATTTTGTACTTAATTTTTTTCCAAAAAGAAAAAAAATATATTTCTTTTCATTCTTTTCCCCAAATTTTATTTTCCTCTCTTCAACCATGCTTAATGTCATATTTGTCCATATATCATAATCAACTTCCTTATTTGAAAGATTTTATATTTACATTTATATATTCAAGCAGCACTATTTGATTATGGTTTTATTTTGTTGAAAAATTAATAACAGATCGAGCATTTTATTGAATAGTTTATGAAGAGGTAGTTTTCCCATGTAGAAAAAGAAAATCTTAGCATACAAGAATATGAAAAATTAATTAATTTTAAACTATCGTAATTTGAAATCTTCATTGTAAAAATTAAGCTATAGAATTGAAGAATAGAAGTAACATAACAAAATATTTGAAGGTATGGGATTTTCATATGTCACTACAATGACTGGAAATGACTACTCTATGAAAAGGTCTGGGATTGTCAGTGCAATTTTGGTGATGCTTGGTCTAGTTTTGGATAAAACAGATCCCACTGATCACATTAATTATAACGTCTCTTCCATAGCCAATCGTTCACATGTTGTTGATCCGATAATGCCATTAATGTTTGGCAGAAACTAAATCACAAGTATAGCTAGATTGAAGAAAATCCCAGATGAAGTTTATGACATTTGCGTGGGAAAGATGCAAGGCAGAGTGTGGATTTGAGCTGAGAAGAGAACATGATTATATGTTAATGTTTCGAAATTGCATAATTCTATGCTTTGAGTCTCACGGTTTCAAATTTCTATAGAAATTGGGCCCACTTCAATTTATTTCTTCTTGGATTTCTCACAACTATTCCTACACTTTCAAGTGTGAGATTAATTTTTTTTCGTGTTTAAAAAATAATACAATTATTGACTCTCTTAAAAGATGATTCCAAAACAATGAAAAGGACCCACTTCAATTTCTTCAGAACATCTCATTCTCATTCTCATCGGTCTATATATTTAAGTGAAGTTTGTTATGACTTGTGAGGAAGCTTCTTTAATTATGCTAGATCTTCTTATAGAAAAGTCATGTTGGAAATATATTTTTAGTCTTGAATTTAGTATAAATTTATATATATATATATATATATTTGGAAAAAATTAAGGTACAAAATACCCATTTCATTAATTTGAGAAAAACTTAAATTCAAAGTAAGAGAACTCTCTTTTTCTCAACTTCTTGATCTAAAAGAAGCTCCAGTGAAGTAACCCAAAAATAAAGTCTGGCTAATCAAAATTGGGAGAAAAAACTAATTTATAGGAAGCAAAATCATACACAACAGTATTTTTTTTTTTTTTTTACCCCGGGAATCAAACGGATGAACTCAATAGTGAATTTTGTTTGGGCAGCACTTCCCATCCCTAAATGTATTGTTTATATACCAGATTGCTCATAAATCATGCATATATCTCGTTGGATTAAGTTAATTTTCTTGTCATTTCATCGTCATGGACAATTTAGCCATCTATTCTATTTCATATATACAAATGCCAGAGGAGATTTATTTTATGAAGCAATCAAGAAAGCTTTGTATCTTATATTTTTGGGCATCACATGGCTGGATATATCTAGGTATAAAAGAAAAAAAATTCTGTATTTTAACGAGTTGTTAGAATGTGGAGATCTTTGATTCCAAATATAAAATTTGACACCCTCTTAGGTATGAGATGATTTTTTTAATTTTATTCATGATAATGTTTTGAAGTGACCGAATATCTCAACCCCTTATCACATGTTGATATATGCTAGAGTAAATATGTGAGTGTACCAAACACCTCCTAAGAATCGAGGAAAATATCATACATGATCATATGGAAACAAAAGTACAAGTACCTTCAGCTCTCCAATTGAATTTTTCTTAGCAAAGTGAGAAAAGCCAATAGAAAGATGAAGACTTGTTCCTAAAGCTACATGGGCTTGCCCACCTCTCAATCTTTCATACCGAAAGTGACAGGGACTAATGGTTGAGCTGTTTTGTTCAAACCTCTGAAAATCTCCCGCCAGCTTTTTCATCATTCCTCGCGAAGTTCTTGCTTCAAGATGCAGATATTAAAGAAAAGAAATTTTAAAATTAAAAATTAAAATTAAGGTGGGAGTGTGAGAAAGAGAGGGGACAGAAAATATCACAAAAGATGGCATGGTGCTATTACAAGAAGGAACGCTCAACAACCATGCAGTAGGTGAAAGTGAAACATCCTATGGCATCCACTGTCAATGTAGTGCTGATCTTCTTTTTAACACACTGGTAACATGAAACAAGGCGTTGCAGGAACGTGATCGATCCGGTGAACTTCGGGGCAATGGGTTTTGGCAGAACGAAAATCCAGCAGCAGGAATGTTCCTTATTTCAGAAGCTGAATATCATTTTCTTGGCTGCTCTATGTCTTATTATGATAAGTACTCCTGCTGGTAAGTTCTTGATCATATGCAGAACATGGAAAGTAGATTTTAATGGTTTACTAATTCATTCTTCTTTTCTTTTTCCTATGTTTAGAGGCATATGATCCATTGGATCCAGGTGGGAACATAACAATCAAATGGGATGTCATGTCCTGGACACCAGATGGTTATGTGGTAACATTAATAAACTCTGATTATTCAATTAATTTCTGATTTGAATTGAGTCATTCAATATCCGAGGAGAAAGAGAGTCTGGAATTACAGATATGGGGTTGTGTGGTGTTAAGTCTGAATTTGACCGGGTTGAGGTATTCGAGGTGGTTTTCAAGTGGCTCTTGGGGACTTTTATGCCATTGGAAAACTAGAATTTCACGAACCATACAGCCGCTATTGTTATCATCATGTACTGATCAATGTTTCAGTGAATTTTGGCAGGCTGCAGTGACAATGAACAACTTTCAGATGTACCGGCAAATTAATACTCCTGGCTGGACTCTAAGTTGGTCATGGGCTAAGAAAGAAGTTATCTGGACTATGGTGGGAGCTCAAACTACAGAGCAAGGAGACTGTTCCAAGTTTAAAGGAAACACTCCTCACTGCTGCGAAAAGAATCCTGTAGTTCTTGACTTGCTTCCTGGAGTTCCTTACAACCAACAATTTACCAATTGCTGTAAAGGAGGTGTGCTAGCATCTTGGGGACAGGATCCTACAGCTTCAGTCTCAGCCTTTCAGGTGAGTGTTGGAGTTGCCGGCACCTCCAATAAGACAGTTAAACTCCCCAAGAATTTCAGTTTGCTTGGTCCCGGACCAGGGTACACCTGTGGTCCAGCAAAGATTGTGCCATCTACTGTCTTCCTCACACCTGATCCGTAGGCGAAAAACTCAAGCACTGAGTAAGTATGAATATGAACATATATTTTCCTCCAGTCCTTTTTAAATCCCGTATTCATGAAATTCTATTCTACTGCAGTGACATGGAATGTTACGTGCACATATTCTCAGTTTCTCGCCTCAAGGAACCCAAGTTGTTGTGTTTCC
This sequence comes from Quillaja saponaria, assembly GCA_029379385.1. Classification (NCBI taxonomy): domain Eukaryota; kingdom Viridiplantae; phylum Streptophyta; class Magnoliopsida; order Fabales; family Quillajaceae; genus Quillaja; species Quillaja saponaria. The sequence goes on along the minus strand of CM055606.1, from coordinate 2,974,031 downwards.
TTCTCATCTTTCTACAATGGTAGTATCACGCCTTGCCCATCTTGTGCTTGTGGTTGTCACAACAGAAAAAACTGCGTCATGTAAGGCACATACCCAAGTTTTCCCCTTAGTCTGCTTATACGTTATTCTCAGACATCTAAAACTAATAATTATTTCACTTGCATAAGTTATATAATCAACCACTACTTTGGCTTTAAAAAAGATATGATAGTATAAAACTATCCAGTCTAACTGTATTTCTCATTGGATATAAATCTCAGTGATGCTAATTTTACTACCCAATGTTGCTTGTGTATAGGAGTGAGTCAAAGCAAGCACATAAAGCTGGAATAAACACTCCGAAGAAGGATAATGCACCATTACTCCAATGCACACACCATATGTGTCCTGTTCGAGTGCACTGGCATGTTAAACTCAATTACAAGGATTATTGGCGTATAAAGATTGCCATCACTAACTTCAATTATCGTAGGAATTACACACAGTGGACACTTGTGGCACAGCATCCAAATCTCAACAATATTACCCAAGTCTTTAGCTTTGATTACAAGCCCCTTGTACCCTATCAATCTATAAGTGAGTGCCTAACTACAAAATTGTGCAACTCAAATGAAAACATAAAGCTTGATGAGTTTTTCTACTGTTGTACTTGAATGTGCAGATGACACAGGCATGTTTTATGGTATGAAATTCTACAATGACCTATTGATGGAAGCAGGACAATTTGGGAATGTTCAGTCCGAGGTGCTTCTTCGAAAGGACAAGAACACATTTTCATTCAAGCAGGGTTGGGCATTTCCTCGGAAAGTCTACTTCAATGGCGACGAATGCATGTTACCCCCGCCCGGATACATACCCATTTCTGCCAAATTCTGCTTATGAAAATGCCATTACAATTTCATTCACAGCAGCCTCTGTTATTATCATGCTATTGTATATTTGGTGATAAGTTTCCTATACGAGGGGGAGCAAGAGTTTCAAATCAAGGGTAATGAACGAAAGTTGATTTTGAAGGCTATGCCATCACTGGCAACAGGTATATTACAACTTATAGTTATGGAATTCAGAGTCTACTTTTCCATAATTAATGGAGGAGATTCATGAGAGGAACGTGCTTGGGAATACTACACAAGTATTCCAAGTCAAAAGGTCCCAAGATTTTTAAGTTTTACCACCTGTGTAAATGTTTCTCTTACCTGCTAAATTTTCCTCTACGTGATTAGATTTGCTTTTTTACAATCCTTTGGCTGTATGAAAGGATCAGCTATTTGCTGTCTGTGCTGAGACATAACTCTTGATAGAATCAAATGTTAACTATGTCTTTCTTCAGAATTTTTATTACAACAGCTAAGAGCATATTTCTATCAGATATTTCTATAAACAAAGTAATCGAGTGTACATTAAATAAAATTAAAAGATCAAACTGCTAAATTCTCACAAAAGTGGAAATAAAATTAACTCCCAAGCAAATAACAAGACGATTGTTTTTTGACAAACATTTGTGCACCTGAGCCTCTTGCATTGATTCAGTTGCAGTTCCAACATATTCAACCTGGACTGGAATGCCTTAAATTCAGGCACAATCTGAAGCAGATGGACACCCTAGAATGCTCCAGTAGAATCAATAGTCTTTTACCTTTCAAGAGACAAATCACTATGCCTGTGACAATAGGACTGCCAAAGATGCCAAGATAACCAGTACCGTATATAGTATAGAGAAAATTAGCTGTGAACTAGCATTTGGCAACCATGGATAGGAATCTGGAGGTGGCATTACACAGTTATCACCATTGAAATAAATTCTTCGTGGGAAAGCCCATCCCTTGTCAAATGTAAAGGTTGACTTGTCCTTTCGGAATAAGATCTCTGACTGCACATTTCCAAGAGGTCCAGCTGTTGAGAGAAAATCATTATAGAACTTGACTCCCCATAACATGGCAGTGTCATCTGAAAAAAAAATAAAAAATTCCATATGAACAAATTCATGGAAGTTTAGAATATTTCATTAGGAAGACTGGAATGTTGGGAGTGTAACTCACTCAAGCCTGCATAAGGAGTTAATGACTTGTAATAGAAGCTGAAAAGCTCGGTCAGATTATCAAAGTTCGGGTGTTGCACAACAAGATTCCACTGTGTATAGTTCATTCTGTAATTGAAATTCGTGATTGTGACCTTCACCCTCCAATACTCTTTGTAGTTGAGCTTAACATGCCAGTGAACTCGGATTGGACACATATGGCTGGTACATTGTACTAGAGGCGTATTTAGATTTTTGCCTTGGCCTGATACAACTGAAGCTAAATATGGAGAATCTCGGCTGTATGACAAACCAGATCAGAAGAAAGAAAACGAAGATGCAGAAAGCAAAAAACATAATGAAAAAATGAAAACTAAAGTTGATTTAAGAAAATGTTTCAGATATTCCACAGAAGAAAATAAAATAAAGTACTTACTCTACACAGCTCCCAGGGTCTGTTTTGTTGTTCTGACAACCACATGTGCAGGTTGGGCAGTTCACTATCGTATCGTTGTAGAAAGATGAGAGGGAAACGCAACAAGTGGGTGTCTTTGAAGCCAGGAATTGAGAATATGTGCAAGTAACATTCCAGGTCACTGCCAGAAAGGACACGATTTAGGATAAACAGAATTTGAAAATTGTTTTCACATTTTAAGCCAAGACTATAAATAAATGGTCAAAATTAGTCACATCACAAACCAATGATCGGTTTGATGAAGAATCATACTCCTCTCACATATTTAAAAATCTAATATACAAACATAATGTAAGTTATGTAACCAAGTAGAAAGATGGAATGAAACGTACAACTTTTATGTATAGAAACTAATATTTGTTGTCTATATTGTTTTGTCAAACTCTAGATATTATAATAAAAACAGCAATAGAAATGCTAATTCATATTTACAGATCCAAATCCAATCATCCCAGCCAAAAAATAAAAACCATAATTTGTATAATTAAGATTAGCCTAGATTCCAGTGTGGATGATGCATTCTGAATTTTAAGTCAAAATTTGCAAGTAACTTACTCAATGCTTGAGTGACTCTCCTTTTATCTGAAGTGATAAATTTAGTCGGTCTCACAATCTTTGCAGGACTACAAGTATATCCAGGCCCTGGTGCTTTCAGGGTGAAATTCTTTGGCACTCGAACAGTTTTGTTAGTTGTTCCAGCAGAACCCACACTGACCTGAAAGGAACTTGCAGCATTGGTGGGGTCCTGAGCCCATGAGTTTAGTACTCCCCCTTTACAGCAGTTTGCAACCTGCTGGTTGTAAGGAGTTCCTGGTAATAAATCCACTACAGTTGGATCCTTCCTACAACAATGGGGAGTGACTCCTTTGAACTTTGAACAGTCCCCTTGATCTGTGGTTTGCCCTCCCATCATGCTCCAGATTACTTCCTTTTTTGCCCATGTCCACCCTAATGTCCATCCAGGGGCTTGAATATGGCGATATTGTTGAAAGTTGTACATTGTAACAACTGCCTGCCGTGCTCAACAAATAGGATACAGTATGTTAAAAAACACTATGAGAGGCAGCAGATAACATTTCTATTCTTCACTTTGCTAAGCTCCATTCCAAGTAAAGGCAGTGTTTAATACTTTTTATGAAGAACAATAATCACATGGGACGTAGCCAATGCATATTATTATTATTTTTTTAAATGAATGTAATTGAGAAAATCACTGGGAAGTTACCATCATGAATGGATTTGTCACGCCTAATGATAATCTTCAATTCTTGAACAAACATGACTTTTACAACTAAGAGTTTCCATTAAATCAAATGATACTAGTATTACATAACTTGTAGTTGTACAGTTTCTAAGTCATTTTCCCTGGCAGCTTTATCAAATAAAGGAAATATGCTCTTTACTTACAACATAGCCGTCCGGAGTCCAGCTTATAATATCCCATTTGATTGTTATATTCCCTGTTGGATCAAGTGGATCGTAGGCTTCTGTAGGGAAAAAAAAAAAAAAGGAAATAGAAGAAGTTATTACTGCAATCTAAAGATACTTGAAACATTACAAATCAAAGATCTAGTCCATCTCAATTTCCTTTATTTGAAAGTGGAGCAAATTAAGTATAAAAACCAGAAAATGTGACTCTAATCTTGTTCTTGTAAAAAGCCATTCCTCCCTTTTCCAGAAGTTTAAAAAAAAAAAGGAAAAAAATATTTACTGCATATGGCAATCTTCAATTAAGAAAACCAAGATGCCCATCAACCAAATCTACTTAATTGCGTATTATCTGTGGCTAATGAGTTACAGAATAATAAGATGCTGAAGCCTGAACCCATAGAAGGGAATTAGAATCCCACACAATTAGATCAGAATACATAGAGTAATTTCAGTTACCCATTCTTAATCTATGTACATTAACTAACAGAAGCCCACATAACAGCTAGATTTTGAGAAAAAATTGACCAAATAACCTGGTAAATAGCCACAACCCAGATGCAGAAAACAAGAAAAACACTTCCAAGATACTAAATTTTAGGAACACGGACAAGAAAGAAGCAATTTTGATTACCTGTACAAGTAAAAGTGGAGCAGGAGAGCAAGAAAACAAGTAAAATGGCAAAGCTGCTAAGCTTGGCTATGGATCCAGTGCTTGATAAGCACACAGACTCCATTTCTTGATGCAGATTGGCCCTGAAAGCGTTGTTAGCCTAAAGATCTGCACAGGAAAAAGAGTAAGAGAATGAGAGAGAGAGAGAGATGGGAGTGGCTTTTCTGTTCACAATTCACATAGGCAAGTAGTTTTTGAGTTAGAGTATGACTAAGAGACTATTAAAGTGGCTGTGCAAGCTCATGATGTGGGTGAAATTACCGTGCAATGGTTGTCACGGTAGATAGGTTGAAGATTTTTATAATAAGACGAATTAATTTACAGAATAAAAGAAAACATGTGGAGGAAGACAGCAAAGTATGTGGGCCATAATGCATGGAATCCCTTTATTCTAACTCTGTCGGTGGAGTCTGGAGAGAGAATTCAATGACTTTGTGTTTTGGGGCTTTGCTTACTGTCCATATCTTGCCATTTGCTCTTAGTCTTCTAACAACCAAATTAATAAAATTTGATACTTGGCATATCATTTTGGCCTTTCTTTTTTTATAACACAAGTGCCAATATTATCATATATTTAGTAATAAATAATAATAATAAAATTTAATTTTAAATTCTAAAAAAACGCATAACCTAAATAATAACAATAATGCACCATAAATAAGATAATAAGAAAGTACCATTGTTGTTTATTTTTGTGTTGTATTAAATTAACCTTTATCTTACCGACAACATCTATAATATTTTAGAAGTAGCTTATATGTCAATGTTGCAATTAGAATTAGTCAAATTAAGCAAAACCACCATTCATATCTAAATTTTGTCCAATTCAAAATTATTATAAAACAAAAGAAATTGTTTGTGGGTTGGAAATAAATTTTCTGTTTTTTTTTTTCTTTTTTCAAACGTGAGTATTCATAAGGATGATTAATACTTACCATACTTTTTGATCTATCTCTACCAAGAAAAATTATCCACCTATGTTGGATACCATATGTGATTGTTAAAAAGAATAATTGAATCAGATTCACACGTGGTTAATCGGGTGATTGTATATGGGCTGTATGATCATGACCTCTATATATGTATTTAATTATCTTGTTAGAAAATAATTAAAGAAAACTTAAGAAGTCTATTATGAAAGTGACCTTCGTTTTATGGTCTGGCCGGTTTTAATATCAAATAAGATATAATTGAAATTACTTTTTTTTTTTTTTAAATTAATCTCATATCTGATTTTTTTTTATTTTTTTTTTTGGCAGATCTGAAAGTTATAGTGTCATTTTTTTTCAAATCTTATTATTTTTATAGCAGATCTTGAGATTTTTTTGGTTTCAATAACAGGATTTCTCTCCAGAAGTTTGGCCTATAGTTGATCTTATCTACCCTCTCCTTTTAGGATCATTTTTATAATAGATTGAGACTTTTCAAAATCAGTAATGGGATATGTATCTCTAAGAGTTTTGTTACCATTGATCTGGTTTATCCTCCCTTATTAGGAGTTTCTAATCTACAATATCACATGAGCACTGACTTTCGCATCACAGCAACCATTGGAGTGGACATATCCGTTGGCAAAATATTGGGCCATCGATTTTTGTTAACTTTCATATCATGATAGATAAAGATGCGTTTAAGCTAGAAGGAATTAATAAAGTTAAAATTTATATAGTAACAATAAATTTGATCAGGATTTATCAATCTTGTGCTTATATTGTAAATGTCATTAGGGTTTTTTTAATTAACAGTTTTCCCTATAAAAAAAAAATAGTTGTAGAGATTCAATTCTTAATTGTATTTAATGGGAGTTTTGAATGTATCATTGTGTTTAACTTGTACATGGGAGATAACATAATATTTTCATGCGAAAGCAACCTAAAAAATCATGAACAGTTTGCAAACAATTTACGATATATTTGTTAAAATGTTGAATTTGAGTTTGGCTTATTTTCTTAATGAGTTAATATTGAACTTTGTTTTTAAGGTCATTAAGTAAATGAGTTGAATGCAAGTTTTATAATACTCGCTCAAAGAATAAGGGTGCTAACGCATCTAGTTAAGTCGTAAATAGCTGATGCACGTACTTGTTAAAATTTCAATATGAGCTAAACTTATTTTTTAAATGAGACAATTTTGAATTTTATTCTTAAGTTCATTGAATAAATGAGTCAAGCTTTTCAAAACTTAGCTCAAAAGCACGACTCATATAATAATAATTTAATATTTTTATTATTATTTAGAATAAAGAGACATAAAAAGTAATAACTTAGTAGTAGATTACTTTGTTGACTTTCTATCTCCTTTGAATTTGGCTTGCTAGCTAGGTTCACACTAACACGAAATGTCATGCCTCCAATTTCTAACATAATATTTAGGAAGAGTGATTGGCCACAAGTTTCACTTGACATCATCAAATAAAAATAAATAAATAAATAAATAAACTGCAAGGCTTTTAATAATTATACTTAAAGCATCCTTAATAAGATATAAGTCTTGATAATTGAAAATCTAACACCTCATAAATTGTAAGAAATCACTCAATGTTTATCAGGATTACATGTCTCATGCTCCTTTTATTTGTACTAAAAATTCAACATTTATTTGTAAACACAACGTCTAATATTCAAGAATATAAAGAAATTCAACAAGACATGTCCCAACTAATAAAAGAGGACAAATTGTGAACAAATATCCTCTCGCTTCCCTAAGCAGTTCTAATTTCCCACTTATTTATCTGAAAAAGGGTATGCAAATATATAATTGACGAGTTTCATAACTCAGTAAGTAAAATTTTAAATCATGTACATAAATAATAATTAATCATCATATGTACATTTTACATATTTTTCACAACTTACTACATCATATAATAAAGAGATTAATGCGTAAGCCAAGATATCTAATAGTCACCATTAGCCCTGTGATAAGGCTCTACACATGTCATATTTAGTCTTGTGACTAAGCCACTCTTGTCATGTTTAACCCTATGATCAGGCCACTACCATTATGTTTAGCCCCATGACCAGGCTACTACCATCATATTTAGCCCCATGGCTAGGCCACTACCGTCATGTTTACCTATTAGACTTCCCTGATTTACCACAATAACTTTTACACATACTACTACCATGTATTAATAACACTTCATAGACTCACATAATATAACACTAACAACAATCATCAATTCTCAAAACAACATAATAATTATCAAACTTCATCATATGTAATTCACAAGAGTATGACAATAATACATCTTAAGAAAATACATCAATCTCAATTACAATGTGAGAGAGATAAGAATTACTTACAATTTGCTATTAAGTAGATATCAAGCGTACCCATGTTCCAACAAGTCACACAACTCTTAATTATGTCCTATAAAATTTTATATGTAAACATTACCATAATAGTACATAAAAAAACATAATATTATTATTTGTATTTATTATATTATTAATATAAACTACTCACATTATTCCTAATTATATCGTAAATATTATCATATCTCATCTCTTATTGAAATAAGAATATTTACTGTGCGTCAAGAAATTATTTATTTTTATCTAAAGGTGATCAGATATAAATCAACCAATTAGATGGATATACTTTGTTTCTTATTTGAGCAGTTATATAGCTTTCCAACTATTCCTTACCTTGTATGATTGGTTGACTGATAACAAACTTCTTCTATAACATAAATAAATTAGTATATATACATTCACATTGGGCCTACATAGAGTCTTAAATTTTAGTTCATAAATAAGCTTTTCCTAATATTTGTACGCCTTCCCACAATAAGCTAAAGGTGTGAGTTACACAGGTGATATATATATTAAGTAATTTGAGATGCAACTCACAGGTGCAACTCACAATAAGCCAAATCCGCAATGTTCTAATTTATATACATATTAAGTATGAGTTAGGGCTACTGACATCTTTATCTTTCATTTTTTTTCTACACCAGTTATACCTAGTTAATATCACTTAAAGATGACTTCTCTCTCTACATAAGAGCTTCTCTCTCTTCATGAGAGCTTTCTAAGCCTTTGTTTGGCTTTCTGAAATTTACCATCTCAGTGTGGTTTTCTTCTAGCCTACCCTAGTGCTAATTACTTTCCCTTAGTGGGTTCTTTTTCCTAGTGTGAATAGTAGTGTTGCATGCACTTTTCCTTTAGTAGGAATCATAGTGTCTAATCCCTTTTTCCTCCGTGGAGCCATTGTGTCTATTTCATTTTTACTTTAGTAGGAATCATTGTGTTTAGCACTATGAATTCTTTTAGTAAAAATACAATACAAGTTATGGAAGAGGAAGCAGAGGAAACTGAGAAGGAAGAAAATGTTATAGCTAGTATTTCACTATGCTTATTTGGGAAGGTATGTACTGATAATACATTCAACTCATAGGCTTTTATTAATACTATGAAAGCAATCTGGAAATCGAAACAAGGCCTGGATGTCAAGGAGGTAAAGAAGAATTTGTTTGCTTTTTGTTTCTATCACATGAGGGATAAGGTACAGGCTTTGTAAAATGAACCATGGCACTTCAATAACAACGTGATTATACTGAAGGATGTGGTGGGTATAGATCAACCCCCTAAACTAGAATTCAATTTTGTTCATTTTTGGGTTCGGCGCTATGATTTGCCATTTAATAGCAAAGGTGAGAAGAATGTGAAGAACATAGCTAAAAAGGTAGGATTTGTCTTAGAGATAGATAAGGATAATGACCTAAAATGGGATCTTTATGCTTGCTTTTAAGTCATGGTGGATATTCATAAGCCATTAAAATGTGGTGCCATGATTAAGCCAAAGGATGGTAATGGCCTTTAGGGTTGAATTTAAATATAAAAATTACCAAATTTATGCTATGAGTATGGATTGATAGGTCATGCGATGAAGGAATGTGATAAGGATCAGGCATGTTTGAGCGATGAAGATGATATAAAACCATATGGAGCTTAATTAAGGCACCTCCTAAGCGGTTGAACCAGCATCATTCTTTCTATAATGCAGAACCAACCTTTGTCAGAAGGAAAGAGGAAGATGGTTGTGAAGTGGCAAAGACACTCAAAAGTCCACGATCTGTTGGAACATGCATTATCAGTCAACTACTTTAGGGAGCCATCATCACTGCAATTAATGGACTTAACTTTAGTGGCAAAACAGTTGCAGAGGTAGTAATTGGAATGAAAGAGGTGAAGCTTAGTTCAAACAAATTAGCTGGTAATGACATGATAGCCAATCTAAATAACATAAGTTTGAAATCCATTATAGCTACCTCACCAGTTGTAAACCCCTGCCCATAAATTTCGAAATCTATCACGCCTTAACCTAAGCTACCACTCCATATTCAAATTAGCACCCACTACTTCATAGACTTTCTTGGGCCAAACTTACTCATTATCTACCCCATTTGCTCTCTGGCACCTTATTTTCTCTATCTTTCTTGTCCCTAGTTAGACATTGGACATAAAGATAGTTCAATCAAATCCTAGTAAATCCATTAAACATGATGAATTTTTGGATACTTCTCAGTTGAACCTAGTACCTATATCATTCCACCCTATTAAACCATCATGTCAAAATAAACAATTTCAACTATTAAAACACTGTACCATAACAACACCAATTACAAATACTGATAAGACTAAGACCTGGAAACGGGTACATAAGGCTACAAGCGAGAAAGAAATGCATGGTGCTAAAGATGAAAACAAAGGAAAGAAGAAAAAAGATTTGATTGAACTGGGTGTTCATATTATCCCAACGGTAGAAGTTGTGTATTAGCCTTGCCAGCAACCATGAAAATCATAGCTTGGAATTATCGTGGGCTTAGGAACCCACATGTAGTATCAGCCCTACATAAATTATGTAGGCTTGAAGCTCCCAACATAATCTTTCTTTTTGAAACAAAATTACGTAGCTCTGAGATGGAATGAATTAAATTCATATTACAATTCTAGTTTGGAGCTCGGATGGAATGTTCAGGGGAAGGACGATCTAGTGGAGTAGCAGTTATTATGGGATGAAACATTGAAGGTGACACTATTGTCACAATCATCGCATCATATTCATGTAACCATTTGTGATGATCAAGATATAGTAATTTGGAGGTGCAATGGTATTTATGGATGACTAGAAGAGACTCATAAGAGGAAAATTTTTGATTTGATCTATCATTTAGCCTCTTCATATTAACTGCCATAGATATGATTTAGAGACTTTAATGCTTTCCTTAGTAATGAGGAGAAAGATGGGGGTGAACCAGCAGACTTTCAACTACTGCAAGATTTTCAGGACACAATTCAGGATTCTAATTCTAAGATTTAGGATTCTCAGGCAATCTTTACACTTAGTCGAATGGGAGGATTGAATGATCCAATGTACAAGAATGGTTGGACCAATTTTTGGTCAATCCTCAATTGCTCAACATTTTCCAAGATTTCTAAGTTACTGACTTAGTTTGGTACCATAATGATCATGCTCTTATATCTTTATCCACCTCCTCTGATATGGAGTACAAAGGGTGGAAGAAAAGATTACGGTTTAGCGTGTAGGGAAGTTATTTCTATAGCATAGAATGATTGTACCGGAATTGCATATGATAAATTCACGCAAGTGCCACTAGCTCTTGCAACATGGGAAAGAAAGATTTTTGGAAATGTTACTAAGGAACAAAGGAAGATGCAAAAGCAATAGATATCTCTTCAATTAAAAGCCCAAAACGAGATTAATATTGAGGAACAGAAATGGGTTTCGAATGAGATAAGTGATTTGCTAGATAAGGAAGAAATTATGCAGAGACGGAGATCTAGGGCTATGTGGCTAAAGGAAAGGTACAAGAAAATTGGTTTTTTTCACAAGAAAGCCTCCCAAATAAAGAAATGTAATTCAATTACATCTATTCACGATGATTCAGGCACTAATTTCAAAAAGCATAAAGATATTGCCAGGGTAATTAGTGATTACTATAATCACCTTTTCACTTCCCAAAACCCCTATGATATGGAGGAAGCAACAAATCCAGTTGTGGGAAAAGTTACTGCTAAATGAATAGTCATCTCATGAAGGAGTTCATAAGATAAGAAATAACTCACGGAATTCATCAAATGCATCCTTAAAAAGCATTGGGTCCTAACGAGATGCATGCTATTTTCGATCAAGCATTCTGGAATGATATAGGGGATGACATTGTTCAATTAGGGATAAGTTTTTTAAATGGGGGGAAGAACCCTTCATTCATTAATCACACATTTATTACACTTATCCTGAAGATGAAACAAGCATAGCATGCTAGAGATTTTTGACCTATTAGCCCTTTTTAATGTGATTTTCAAAATTACCACTAAAACCATTGCTAATAAGTTGAAAATAATACTTCCAGAGATAATTTCAAATACATAAAGTGCTTTTGTCCCTAGCAGAAACATAATGGACAATGCTTTAGTTGCCTTTAAGATATTTCATTATATGAAGAAGGAGACAAAAGGGAAAAAAGATGGTATTTGGCCTTTAAATTTGATATAGCAAAGTAAATGATAGGTTTGAGTGGAATTTTCTACTGACAGTTATGATAAAAATGAGATTTGATACTCACTAGGTGAATCTTATTATGAGATGTGTAACTTATTATGTTATGCTTATTAATGGTGAACCTTATGAAACCTTTATACCTCAAAAAGATCTTCGTTAAGAATACACGCTTTCACCTTACCTCTTTTTATTAGTACCTGAAGTTTTTTTCAGAGTTATTGCATCAAGCTGAATTGTCAGGCTCTCTATATGGCATTAAAGTGTCGAACCAGCACTCCTTCGGTTAGTCATTTATTCTATGCAGATGACAGTTTGTTATTTGCAAAAGCTTCTCATAATTCATATGTTACTATTAGAGAGATCTTGAATCTATATGAACGTGCTTTTGGGTAAAAGGTCAATCTAGATAAGTCAGAGCTTTCCTTTAGCCGAAATGTACATGAAGATTTGAAGTCAAATGTCCAAGTTTAGATGGGAATAAAGGCCATGTAAAGTCCTCCAAAGTACTTAGGATTACCTACCATTGTTGGAAGGTCTAAGAAGCATGTTTTTAATGATGTGGTAGATCGTATTCGAAAGAAAGTTAAAGGGGTGCAAGGAGAAAGCCTTATCAAAAGCAGGAAAGGAAGTCTTAATTAAGTTAGTGGTACAATCCATACCCACTTATGTTATGTCATGTTTTAAGCTGCCTATAACTGTTTATTCACAACTCATTTCTCTAGTAAGTTATTTTTCATCGGGTAGGAAAGAGAATGAGAAGAAAATGCATTGGTTGAAATAGGACTGAGCTTTGTTTACCAAAGAAAAAAGGAGGCTTGGGATTTCAGAATTTCCACTGTTTTAATCTCGCCATGCTAGCCAAACAAGCTTAGAGATTGCACATGGTCCCGGACTCTTTGGCAACTAAAGTAATGAAAGCTCGATATTACCCAAGAAGTGATTTGTTGCATGTAAACTTAGGCTTCCAACCAAGTTATATATGGAGGAGTATCCATAAAACTAAGAGTGTGATTGATAGGGGAACGTGTTGGCTCATTGGTAATGAACGATCTATCTGTATCTGGAAGGATAAGTGGCTTCTTGAACAAAGTGGTTTTAAACTATGGTTTACACCAAATATACTTTCTCCATCAGCCGACGGTCAATATGTTGTGTGATAATGATTCACATGGGTGGAATACCACCCTTATTGATCAGATCTTCATGTCTTTTGAAGCTAACCAGATTAAGTGAATCTCGTTATGTCAAGGCTTGCAAAATGATCAACTCCTTTGGCATGCAACGAAGGATGGAGAATTCATGGTAAGGAGTGCCTATCACCAGTTATTGATAGCCCATCTTAATCAACATAGGTCTGGGTCCTTAGCTAATGAGGGGATTTTAGGACAAACTTTGGAAGTTAAAGTTACCACCTAAAATCAAAGCACTTTCTTTGGAGGATAATAAAAGATACCCTCCCAATTCAGGAAACATTGGTTGGACGAGGTATACATGGATGTTCACATTGTCCCAGTTGTGGAGATTGGGAAACCAGTTTCTATGCAATTATTTCATGCCTAGTAGCCAGTCAAGTTTGGTGTCAGTTTCATCTCGGCTTCCTAAATGCTATTACCAAGCTTAGTAGACTTGTTTCTGGCTTACTTTAGCAATGAGAGCCTAGAACGATAGAAAGCTTTGAGACCATATCTTGGTGCATATGGACGGCATGCTGAAGGCTTCTATTCGAAAAGAAAAAGACCCAAATAAGAGCCATAATTCAACATGGCCGAATGCTATTAGAAGATTATAGAAAGGAGAATGCAAGAAGTTCCAATTCAAGGCCGAGTGTTGAAGTAGTCAAATGGAAAGCTCCTCTAGCCGGTACACTCAAGCTCAATATAGATGTAGCTGTGTTTCAACGAGGGGCTTCTGAGTTTGAAACTATAATTTGGGATTCCTTAAGATAAACCATGGGGGCTACAACATGGAACAAAGGGATTGCCTTTGAACCTTATGTGCCAAAAGCCTTAGCCTTAAGGTATGGATTAACCTTAGCACTTAACTTAGGGCTAAGGGAGGTTGTAGCTGAAACTGATTGTTTCATTCTTTTTGATGCGTTAAAAGATTAAAGTCCTTAAAAAAAAACTATTTTGGAGGTTTAGTGCAAGATTGTAGAGACTTTTCTAGAAAGTTTAGAAACCTAGCTTTCTCTCATACTAAAAGACCTGGTAATAAGGTGGCTCATCATTTAGCTAGGTCTTCATTCTTTATTCATGTTAACTGTATTTAGGTGGAGGATGTTCTCCCAGATGTAATGATGCTTGCATCTGAGGATTTTCCTTAATGAAAAAGCTCATTTTCTTCTCAATACATATATATATATATATATATATCACTTGACTTTGTGTGCTTTATTGATCAAAGGAACACCTACAATTATCCATTTCTAATCAACCCATTAATCATTGCTATCCAACAGCCAACGACTCTAGTTAAAAAAAAAAAAAAAAAACACCTACTGCCTTCCTCAATCAATCTGTTTAATTAACATCAATCAAATACAAGCATAAAATACAAAATAACCTCTATTACATATATTAATTATAACAACAATAAAGTAAATATTAATATTATAACAAGAATTAATAAAATGAAAGGACTTCAATCTTTTTCTTTATTCTATTTTGTGATCAATAAGAAAAACTTACAGTCTATCGTAAGCAAATCCTTGACACATAAAAAATGTCTCTTAATTCTATGTCCTTTCCTTCTTCCACTAAAAGTGTTCAACTAATTGTCTTCCTGTTTTTTGAGAAGCCAGCTTTCCAACTCTGGCTCTTCCAGAAGAAAACAAATATGTAAAACAATAGTAACAAGATGTAGTTATAAATTTAGATTCAAAATTAGAAGGTTAAGTGGTTATAAGAGATTATGTGTTATCTATATAAGGTTGACTTTTAAAATAATAGAATGATATATCTATTAAAAATATTAAATAATAAAGAGGAATTTTATAGAAAGTGGGACCAAAAAGAAAAATACATATTTATATATAAGAATTAAGAACAAAAGAATCATAAGTGCTTTGCATTTCTTCATGGAGTTGTACGCCTTTTGTTTACTATGGGTAAGCGCAGTTTACTGTAGGAAGGCGTGCAAGTTAGAAAGAAGTTAGGAAAAATTTATTTTCTATATTCAGATTCCATTTTGTCCCTTTAGATTTTCCTTAAGCTTTCCCTTACCATTTTCGGTGAAAGTAATCTTTTTGTGCCTTGCTCAGTCTTTTTTTTTTTTAGGTCCTATATTAGGGGTTGGTTTGTGCAACTTTTGACCTACTTTGTCTATGATTTGAATCTATTCAATTTTGATCTGAGGAAGAATAGATGGTTGGGACACCTCTCACACTCGAATGTAGGACACAATTTTAAGGGTATTACAATATCTCTCACTTAAATTCTTGACGTCCCCATTAAGACCCAAGACCAGGATCCTCCCCTAAGGTGATGTGAGTTTCTGGAGGCATAGACCTAGCTCACCACGCTGTTATCACTGTTCTCTGGAGCCCTCATCTCTCCCCGCCGAACCGGATAGTACCCAGGATACATAACCTATGTGGCTCGCACACCATGAAAGATAAATGCTTTGATACCATTTTGTAACACACAAGCTCAACTGGCCTAAATACCTAGAAAAATTCATAGCTTACACTACATGGGTTAAAATGCTAGCTTCAAGGTACTTAATCCTTGTGGGTTATAAATAATCCTATCACACCTCTCACAATTGATGTGGGACACAATTTTAGAGGTATTATATTCTCCCCTACTTAAATCCTTGACGTCATCGTCAAGGCCCAATACAAGGATCCTCCCCTACGTGATATGGGTTTTCGGAGGCATAGGCACGTCATAGGCCTAGCCCACCACACCGTTGTTGCCTGTCCTCCAGGGCCCTTATCTTTCTTCGCTGGACCGAGGATGCACAACCCACGTGGCTCACACACTATAAAGGGTTAAATGCTCTAATACCATTTTGTAAAGCCTCAAGCCCAACTGGCCCAAGTACCTTGAAAAGTCCACACCACACCACATAGGTTAAAATAGTAGTTGGAAGGTACTTGGTAGTCAATCCTTGTTGTATGGGTTGTGGACTTTTCAAGGCACTTGAGCCAGTTGGGCTTGGAACATTACAAAATGATATCAGAGCATTTACCCCTTCATGGTGTGTAAACCATGTGAGTTATGCATCCTCGGTGCTATCCTTTGTCCGACAAGGAGAGATGAGGGCTCCGGAGGATAGTGACATCGGTGTGGTGGGCTGGGCCTATGCCTCTAGAAACCCATATCACCTAGGCGAGGATCCTAGCATTAGGCCTTGACGAAGACATCAAGAATTTAAGTGGGGGAGATTGTAATGCCCTCAAAATTGTGTCCCACATCAATTGTAAGAGGTGTGTTTAGATTATTTATAAACCACAAGGATCAACTACCAAGTACCTTAAGCTAGCATTTTAACCTATGTGATGTGAGTTGTAGACTTTTTAAGGTACTTAGACTAGTTGGGCTTGGGGACGTTACATGAAAGCTTGACAAAACTCGATTTGTTGTCACCCCATAATCAAATTCTCCCATTTGATAAGTGAGACGGTCACGTCAATAGAACAAAATCTATAGCTCGTTTGGCTTTTTTAAGTTCTAAAGCTTATGGAAATGTCTAAATTACCATCCATTTACTCATAGTAAGAATGATTTCAGTAAACAGAGAATATATTCAAAGCCATCAAAGGACATGAAAAAGAAACTTAACAAATATGGTCATTCCAAAGACAATAATAATCTGTGTCATTTTCAAATCAAAACGCTAACATTTCAATCTTTATAATCTTAGTAGCACAGATGGGTTTAGTTCATCCCCAATCCAAATGACCATGGCATCCTGCAAGCCTAAGGAAATATTCAATCAATTTTACCAAGTTTTGCTTTGACTTGCATGGACAATTCAATGTAGCATTTTTTTAGCAGTGGTGTACTCTTTTGGAATAGTAACTGATTAGAAAAATGGTATCAGCTCTTCTTAGCCAAAAGAGCCATTTGCATTCCTTCTTAAGGTTCATAAATGGGTTGCTAGCTTTGCTTTGCCAGAGGTAGGGCAAACTAGTCTTGACTCCTAATCCTAAGTGATCACTTACAACTTACATTACCGAAAAGAAGTACTTGTAAGTGTAGTACAAAAATTACAGAGACAATAAAATACCTTAAAAATGCCTGAATCGAGTTAGAATTTCTCTTTCATTAAGACTATATTTGTACTTAACTTATAACGAGTTACAACAAATAAGTCTCCTAAGATAAAACAAACTCTTTTATATCTAAGGTTGCTTTTTGATATAAACAAAAACTTCAACTTGAAAAGATAAAGAAAAAGAAGAAGAAGAGATATGAAAAATGTGGTTAAGCATGTTACTTTTATAGGTTTTCCATGAAACGACATTTCTATTTATATAGAAGTTAATATGCAAAAAGAAATGTTTTTCCTTTTAATCAAAAAGTAAGTCAAATAGTTATAAAAGTTTTTATAAGGTTTTTCGTGAAAATACATTTTTGCTCGTAAATAAGTTACTTTTATGACACCAAGTGTCTTTTCACTTAAGCAAAAAGTGATAATTTTTTGATTAAGTCACAATAACCAAATCTTTCTTTATTCTCAATACTTTAATAACTATTCATATAAAAGCTATTTTATGAAAGAAAATAACTTTTCATTTGAACATAAGTAATGACTTTTGACTAAGTCAAATTACTTTAAAAACTTATGAAAATTCCTAACAATTTTCCTCAATTTTCAAAGTATTGAAACCATTTTGTAAGTGCCTCTTTCTCTTGACATCATTGGTTGGTTGCATAAGGTATTCTTAGACTTGAAATTTTTCTGGTAATTATAAAATATCAGAATCCAAAATGTCCTAAGACTTGAACTTTGTAATCTTTAGATGGCACCATATATATCACTCATCCATACAATATTCCAATTATAATTTCTACTTCCCGCACATTAATGACCACGTGCTACATCTTAGGAATTCATATATGTCTTTGAGATAAGCTTTCTGATCTCGCAGAAGCGACCACACTTCCTATATATATATAGATGAATTTATAAATGTATTGTATAATTTGTATTTTTCCCTTAGAACATAGATTTATCAAATGTTAAACCTACCATCTATTTTTCTCCATACTAGCATGCACTTACTTTGAGATGACATATAACCTTTATATTTGTAAAATGCATAAATTGATTTTAATTATGTGTTTGTTTCCATTTGAAACTAGAAGATTAAGTTTCTTTTCCTAACAGTCTAGTTGATTTTCCATATAAGTAACCTCTCATTTTAAAAGCTTTAATCATATCTCCTTCGATATCTTCCATATCATATCCCTACCCAAACCTTTAGTAAAGAATTTGCCAAATTAACCTTTGACTTTACATGACTAAAATTCACAACTCTTTTATTGAGTTGTTCTCTAACATAGTTATGTCTTAAACTGATATGCCTTGACTTTCAATTGTATACTTTGCTATAAGCTCGTGATAGTACTGCTTCATTATCACAAAATATTATTATAGCAGACATTGGTTTAGGCCATATTGGAATTTTCAATAATAATTCCTTAAGTAATTCTGCTTCCATTATTTCAATTGCTAATAGTAAATTATGACTCTATAGTAATGTGTGAAATCAAGGTTTGTTTCTTAGATCCCCAAGAAATAACTCCTCAACCCATGGTAAAATCCAATCACTTGTAGATCTTGATTCAATGAAGTCTGTTATCCAACTTGTATCGATGTAACTTTCTAATACTGTAGTAAAATTACCATAACTTAATGTATAATTCATTGTGCCTTTAAGGTATTTTAATACCTTAGAAATGGTATTCTAATTATTTTTTCTAGGTTTATGATTAAACCTACTCAAAACACTTATTGTATAAGTTATATCTGATCTAGTACAATGTATTAGATACATTAAGCATTCTATCACACTTGAGTACTCTAATTGTGAAATACACATTTCTTCATTCTGTATTAATTTTACGGAATGATCATATAGAGTACTAACTAGTTTGCAATTCTTATGATTAAGTTTTTTTTTCTTAATGTAAAGAGATTGACATAAAGAAAATTTATCACTAGACCTTGTAATTTTAATTCTAAAAATTACATTTGCTTCTCCTATATCCTTCACATCAAAATTTGTTAATAGAAATTTCTTTATTTCTAATACCATGCTTAAATCAGTACCAAAGATTAGCATATCATCTTCATATAAATAAATTATAACACCCTTGTCATTCTTAAACTTTGAATAAACGCATTTGTCCAATTCTTTGATTTTAAAGCCATG
Organism: Quillaja saponaria; assembly: GCA_029379385.1. Taxonomy (NCBI): domain Eukaryota; kingdom Viridiplantae; phylum Streptophyta; class Magnoliopsida; order Fabales; family Quillajaceae; genus Quillaja; species Quillaja saponaria. The sequence continues at coordinate 2,954,524 of CM055606.1, read as the reverse complement.
CAAAAGTATGACTTTGTCAAACTTTTTTATGCCATTGTTTAGGAGCTTGTTTTAGGGATATAAAGATTTAACAAGTTCACAAAATTTCTTTTCTTGGCCTTTAGGGACAAACCTTTTGGGTTGATCAATATAAACCTCCTCCTCTAATATATCATTTAAGAAATCATTTTTAATATCAATTTGGTGTATAACTAGTTTATAAATAGATGCTAATGATATCAATAGTCTTATTGTACTAATTCTAGCAACAGGAACATATGATCGAAATAATCTATTCATTCCTTTTGTTTAAACCTTTTTGCTACTAACTTGGCTTTATATTTATCTATAGAGCCATCCATTTTAAGCTTTCGCTTAAAAATCTATTTAAGCCTATTGGTTTAAAACCTGGCAGTAAATCAGTCAAAAATAAAGTTTGATTAGTCATAATTTTCATTATTTATAGTTTCTTGTCATAGTGCAGAATATCTTAAAGTCATAGCTTTTTTATATGTTAAAGGATTGTGCTTTATGTTATATGCAGAACAAAAAAATATTTTCTTATACCATGTATTGGTAGAAGAAATCTGGACCATAGATTTTTTCTTTTCTTTCCCGTTTACTTCTTCTGGGCTCAATTTCTAGATTGATTAAGAATCAGATCATTGAATTTCTAAATTTGTATAACCATCTTGATACTCTTGATTTACTAATTTCTTTTCCTTTTTCTAAAGAATGAATTCTCAAAAAAATTTGCATCTCTGGATTCTATAATTATATTTTGATTTATGGAATCGGTTACTTTAATAGTAAGAAATTTGTATGTCTTACTATTGTAAGCATAACCAAGAAAATTATACTCAATCGCTTTTTCTCCTAGTTTGGATCTTTTAGGATCAGTTAACCTTACTAATGCTTTACATCCTTAAACTTTTAAATGGCCAAGAGAAGGTTTTCTCTTCTTCCATAATTCATAAGGAAAAACATTAATTTTCTTGTGGGGTATATGGTTAAGTATGTAACAAGAAGTCATGAGTGCTTCCCCCCACAAATTCTTAGGTAACCTTAAAGTTAGTAAGCAAAGTATTTATTATATTTACTAAGGTCCTATTTTTCATTTCTACAAAACCATTTTGTTGAGGACTACAAGGTATAGTGACTTGATGGATTATTACATTATCTTCATAAAAATCATTGAAAGAAGGATATTTACTGCCCTTATCAGATCATAAGATTTTAATCTTTCTTTCTAATTGATTTTCCACTTCAGCTCTGTAAATTTTAAATTTATCAAAAGTCTCATCCTTTGTCCTTAACAAATATACATAAACATACCTAGAATATTCTGATATAAATGTTATAAAATACCTTTTACCACTTCTAGTTAGAATATCTTCTAATTTACAGATGTTAGAATGTATTAGATATAAAAGTTATTTACTTCTTTCTACCTTCTTAAAAGACTTCTTAACTATCTTAGACTTGATGTAAGTTTCACATTTTTTTTAAGTCATTAGATGACTCAACAAAAATTGCTCCAAAGTTATTCATACTTCTAATAATATTCTAGTTTATATGACCCAAATGAGCATGTCATAAATAAAAAGAAGAATAAGTAGAAGTAGAAGAATAAGATGAAGAATAAGTAAAGTAAGTAGAATTTATAACTTAATTATTAATAGTAATCTTATACAGCCTATTCGTTACTTATGTTTTTCTAACATAGTTCCCATCCTTATTTAGAATTACACAATCTGATTCAAATAAAATCTTAAAACCATTCTTATGTGTTGAATGACGAAAAACCTTCTCCAACTATGTTTTTAAGATATATTAAAAAGAGGTCCTATGAAAAGCATTACTCTAACTCATTCTATCATCAAAACCAATGACAGAGGAAGATTGCATAAAAGGTGAACTAAGACAAGCGTGACTAATTTGATTACAGAAACAAATGCTAATACAGAAGAAAGGATGGTAGGATTAAGACAAACAGACTCATTAGAAAGCAAAGTAAGCATATGTCAGAGCCGGCACTAAATCAACAGAAACAGTAACCGAAAAAGCAAGAAAATACAAGCTTAGCATTTAGAATTAGATCATCTGAAATGGGAAAAAATATGAACTTTTTTATTCTTTCAGAAAACCTAGATCCCAGCTCACTCAATTACTTAAATTCCAAATGATAGGAGACTTACCAAGCAATCATCAGTCAATAATGAAGATGTACTTCTTTTTGGAGATCAAAAAGCCAAAGTTACGACAATTAGGATCCTTGAAAGAAGTGCAAGAGGCTTTAAGACCCATAACACAATTAATGTCGTTATGATTGTAGAGCTCGTAATTGAATCCTTTTGGGACCTTGATCACCTTGGATAGGTCACCATCTTGTACAAAAATAAGATGGTAAGGTCAGAAAAATGGCCTTCATGCCTCCAAAAATATGAGACTCCTAATCGTAGGGATGAGAATGTTAAGTTCATCTTTTCAGGAGAGGTGTGAAGGAGATAGCAGCTTTTGTCGTAGCTAAGCAGCAATGTAAGCAAAAAAAATAGAGAGAAAAAGATCGGATTTTTAGGAGAAACAAACACTAGAGCTAAGAATGAAGGAGACTTGTCGTGTGAATCTTGTGAGTTGTGGAAGCGTTTGTATTTAAATGCATGATCTCAACAACGAGTATTGTTGCACATGCGAAATATATTGTGTCACGTGTCTTGGACCTTTATGATTATATCAGTTTTTAGTTTGGTCTTCTAAGAATTTTTTTAGTCAATTTTATTCGACAAGATTCAAAATTTTTCAATCAAGTTTTATTTTTCCGTTACATATTGTGAATTAATAAAATAATCATACTTGACGTAAATATTATAACGTATATAAGTTATTTTTATATTTTACAAAACTTTTTTATTTATTTTATCATTAAATTATATAAAATTACTTTATTTATGCATAACATGAGAATGAAATAACATAATTTGATTGAAAAATTCTAAGTTTTAGAAGATGAAATTGATCGAAAACATTCTTCAATGACTAAATTAAAAATTGAGGCAATTCTAAGAGACTAAAATAGTAGTTAAGCCTTTTAATTTGTTAAATTATTTAGGATTAAGGAGTTGAATAAATTAAAAAATAAAACATCAACAAATAAGTATTAATCCCTTAAAAATGGTAATCTGAGTACTATTTGGATTTGGATATGTTTCCCATTTAATGTTTTATTTAATTTTCTCTTATCTACTTGTGATTTGGAGTATAATTTTATTTATTTATAAAGAAAATTAGAGATCTTAAAAGGTAAAAAATCAGATAATTACCATATTAATTATATGAATATCAAGATTTGATATTTTGGATATAAATTGTAAGTTATGTAATTTTGTACATAAATTTTATAGTCCACACCATCTCAGCATTAAATGTAGAGTTAAATATTATTTAAGCATCTCAACTTAGAGATTATTCTCAAAATAAGTACTTGTCTTTTTTCTATATTGTTTGAGACAATCTTTTCTTTGCATAAGATTTAAGAGGCTCCACCATAAAACTGGTAGGCCACTTCAAAATAGTGATATGACAATTTTTTTTTTTATACATCATGGTATTTATTTTTGCTCTTTCTTTTTATTTCATTTTTCATTAATTTCCTACTTATTTCTCAAAATTCTTAGAATTCATAATTTTAAGGACTCAATTGTAATAAAATGAAATGTAGAGATCAAAGTGAAATTTAAGTAACACTATGGGGATCTAAAATATAATTTTGATTTATATGGTAAATTATAAGTCTTAAGAGAAAATATGTGAGATTTATTTCATATAGGCTTAACTACTATTTTATTCCCCACCGAGAGCTTAGCTCAAGTAGTTGGTACCTGTTTCCCACCCTACAGTGTCGAGTTCGGGCACTCCCGATGTACTTTCATCCTCTAGGATTAAGATTTTTTTATTAAAATGACCAAAAAAGTTGTATAATATATCAAAACAACTTATGTACGTTATTATTTTCATGTAATTGTGGTTATTTCGCTTATTCATAACATGTAAACCGAAGAATTGAACTTAATTGAGAAATTTTGAATCTTGAAAAATAAAGTTGACTGAGAAATTTTTGAATAACCTAATTTAAAACGAATATAATCATGAATGACAAAAATAGTAGATAAGCCTTATATATATATATATATATTAGGATTTGATTTTGTCCATGTCACCTCAACATTAAATGAAAACCTAACAATTTTTATTCTTTTTGCTAGAACATTTAACCAAAGTTTAATTATAAATCTAAAATTGCATATTGATAGTATGACTGTGCAATTTATTTTTATTTTTTGACATTTACCTAGATTATTTTACAAAATTTCTATATGCTTATTGGAGTGCATTGTGAAATGGCTTTTTTTCTTTTTCTTTTATTTTTTCTTTTTCCAACATTACCCATGAGACAAAACTTAGAAATCTCAAAAAAAAAAAAAATATTTATGTATAATAATAATATAATTAATCTTTCATAAAATTCGCAAGGTTTGTTTCATCATAGGTAAAGGCTAAAAATAAAAATAAAAATTACCATGTTAGTTGATGCTTTTCAAAATTCATTCTAGAGATTTAATAAAATAATCGCATAATACTGAAAAATATATCTAGCAAAAAATCTAGGGGCGAGAGGGAAAAATAATCAGTGATGATGTGTAAAAAAATTATCATGTCATTATTTTTAAGTGACTATACTTATTACTTTTTCTATTAAGCATCTTAAATGGTACAAAAAATATGAGTGTTTATTTTAAGAATAACTTCTCAATTGAGGTTCTTAAATGATAACTAAGCTCAATTGAAAATTGACATAGAATTTACTAAATAAATAACAAAAATAAGGTCGAAGTAAAAAAGAAAGTAAATATCTAGAGTACTTGCATATAAATAGGTTATTTGGTTCGAAGTCTACATACTAAATAAATCTCCAATTCCAATAAATATAAGATCAATGTAGCTATCATCTTGTTGAAAAATAAAAAATAAGCAAGTTTAAGAGTAATAGCAACAAATTGTTCTTTTTTTTCAAATGAAATCTTAATTTGACATGCACATTCTTTTTCTATTTCCTATTTAATTTAGCAAACGTGCCAAACCCTCCTTTATAATGAACAAAGATATGCTTGATATTGTAACAAAAAAACATAATGATACCAATAACAGGTTAGTCTAGCGGTTAAGGCAGCGCTCAAGAAGTGCTCCTTAAAAAAAATGAGAGTTCGAGTCCCCTTTATGGTCCTTTTCAGGAGTAAATCTAGGATTCTGCACATAGGGATGGCAATTGGGCCGAGTCCATATTAGGCCCAGTCGGGCCTACCCAAATGGGTTTGTATTTGGGTCCTAAATGGGTTTGGATATTTCAATATTTTTACCCATTGGGTTTATGATCAATTTATCACCCATTAGCTACCATTCAATTTCTAAAGTCACCCATTAAACTACCACTCAATTTTTAAAATCATTAATTTTTTATCGAATATTCGACTCTAGATATTTCACTGGTATTATTAAACATGATTTGTAATTTACATAAAATATTAAAATTTATGGTTAAATTTAACGATTCGTATATGCACATGCATGTCACATGAGTTAAATTTTTAAAATATCTATCGACCCTACGGTATAATTTATTTGTTACCCAATCTTTCTATTTCTTTCTTTGAAATTCCGATTTGACATTGCCATTCGATTGACTTCTTCTCACTTGAATATTGCTTTGAAATCAACTTCGTATGTCTCAAGCCTTACTTCATTCTTCTTAATCGATTACTTTTACGTTATTTTATTCTATCGTTGATCAATATTTTAATTACATGTCACTAAATAACATTAGAAAAAATTAGTAATAAATTGGATCAACATTTATATATTTTAGCAAGAAAATCTTTAAGTTGTTTATGGTGGCTGAGAAAATTTGGGCAAAGAAGGAAACCGAAATTTTGAAGAAAAAAATATAAACTTCTTTAATATGAGTATTCTAATTTTTTATATTTTTATGTTTTATCTTACAATGTCAATTTGAAATGTGGGGTAGCTAGTAGTGGATTTTTGCTCCTTTTTTTGTCATGTTACTTCATCATAACAGTATGAAATTGTATTAACTGACCAAAAATTCAATGTGGCTTAAGTTAACTAATTTTTAAAAAAACATAGTATTTTAAAAATAAAAATAAAAAATATTTTTAAAATTTATTAAAACATATTTTTTGAAAAAAAAAAAAAAAGTCTACAGGTGGACCTATTGGTTCTTGGTATACTCAATAAGTGATGAATCTAAAATAGATCTCATTTTTGGGTCCGTAATGGTATAGATAAACAACTGGTTGGTTCTAATCCATTCTCATTTCCATACTCCCACATCGAGATATTGGTTATGAGGCCGAGAGTCCTGATTCTTCAGGTGGTGTCAACAACTGGAGTAGTTAGCAGATAATGGTGGTTGGTGGTGCACAACACCTGAAAGCTAATTTTTCTAGTAGTGGGTGATATTTTTTGGCTTCAATAATATCATGGTTGATGATTATGTAGGTTTTTATAAATTTGAAAGAGCTAAGAAGAGAGGGAAACATATGAGCTTCAATTCATTCTTATATAAGAGCTTTAAAAATGAGTTTTTACTTTTGAAGGCTTTCAGTTATGTTTTTTATTTCCACTTGCATAAGTTATATAATTAACCACTATTTTGGCTTTAAAAAAATATTATAGTTTAAAACTATCGAATTGGTTATATTATCCAATTCTATTATTAGACCAGTCCTGCTTGTATTTCTCAGTAGATATATCAGTGATGCTAATTTTACTACCCAATGTTGCTTGTGTATAGGAGTGAGTCAAAAAAGCACATAAAGCTGGAATAAACACTCCGAAGAAGGACAATGCACCATTACTCTAATGAACACACCATATGTGTCATGTTCAAGTGCACTGGCATGTTAAACTCAATTACAAGGATTATTTGTTGAATATCCAGGCAACCACTTTCTTTGACTCATTTTTATCTTTCTTTCATTTTCTTCTTTCGGTTGGGCACAAGTTACTCTTGTTCCTAACCTTTTTCTTTTTTTTCTTTTGGTAGAGTCTTAGCAAGTTAATGGCAACTTACACCCATATGCACCAACTTGTAGAATATGTAGAGCAGAGAAGAGAGGAAGAGAAAAAGAAGAAGCTCTCAAGTTCTTATGGAGATACAAAAATGGAAGGCAAGTAAAGTGCCGCCTAATTAAAGTGTTAGGTGTGCTATGTGAGGTTCCAAAGTGAAAGCAAGTGTGTGTGTAGAGAGAAAAATAGTAAGGAAATACTCATTCCAGGTTGAATGTGAGTGTAAATTGTGGGTCACTATTTTTGGAATAAATCTCTACACTGGATTATTCACTTTGATGATATTTGTGTACCTCTAGTAGTAACTAGAAAGGATTTGTGTACCTACTATTTATATAGTAAAAGATATGTCAAAGTTTGTCCCATGATTTTTTCCTTAACTTTAGAGGGTTTTTCACGTAAATCTAGTGTTGTTATTCTTCTTACTCAATTACATTTATTCTCAACAAGTGTATCAGAGTTCTGCTGATTTCTCAACAAATAGTATCAAAACTAGGGTCAGAACCAAGGTTTGTTCAAGAACAAGGTTTATGTTAGGCAGTTATAAGTCACTGTTTACGTATACGGAGGTACTTGTTCAGATATACAAATATTGTTCACATATACGGTACTATTGGTGATTTGATAATTATAGAGAGCACTAGTAGCTCAAATTCCATGATTAAATTGACCACATCAAATTATTCCATATGAAAGCCCATGATGAAGGATCTTCTTTACTGTTGTGATCTATATGACACAGTAAAAGGGGAATTAGCAAAGCCCAAGGACATATCTGAGAAGGATTGGGAGTGATTGAGCAAAAAAGCTATTGGAAAGACCCGACAGTGGATTTATATTAGTGTGTTCCACCATGTTTCCAAAGCAACGAATGCACAAGATCTTTGGAAACAACTGGAAGCATTGTATGAAAGAAAGAATGCGCAGAATAAAGCCTTCACAATAAAAAAGCTTGTCAATCTTAAATTAAAGAAAGGACAATCGGTAGCCGAGCATTTGAGTCATTTCCAAGATCTTGCAAATCAATTGTCCACGATGAAGATTACATGATGAGTTACAAACATTATTCCTTTTGAGCTCTTTTCCGGACAGTTGGGAAACCTTGGTGGTAACGGTTAGCAACTCGGCTTCAAATGGTGCATTGAGTTTAAAGACTGTCAAGGACATTATGTTCAATAAAGAAGCTATGCGGAAGGAGTTGGGAGTTGAAAATGAGAAAGCCCTTGTCATAGAGAACAGGGACAGAGGCAAAAGCAGAAGGCCTAAGGGACTTGAAAAAATCTAAAGGCAAATCCAAGTCCAGAAATAAAGTGAACTGTTAACACTATGAAAAAGCTGGTCACTTCAAGAAGAATTGTAGGATCTTCAAACAGGAGAACAAAGATGGAAAGACTCACAAAGGAGCAGACGATAATACATCAGCCACAACAGAATCAGATGATGATTCAATAACATTAGTTTGTGCAAATGGTGAATGTAATCATATTGAAGAGCCAGATGCTGAGTGGATAGTTAACTCAGTTGTCTCGTACCATTGTATTTTCAAGAAAGAATACTTCACTACCTACAAAGCATGAGACTTTGGTAGTGTGAAGATGGGTAACACAAGTGTTTCTGATATTGTTGGAGTTGGTGATATTTGCATACAAACTAGTGTGAGATGTACCATGACACTAAAGAATGTGTATCACATTCTTGATCTGCTTCTTAATTTGATCTCTATAAATGTTCTAGATAAAGAGAGATATGAACATCAATTTAAAGATGGAAAATAGAAACTCACCAAAAGAAAATTGGTTATTGCTCAGGAAAGTTATGTCGTAAAATGTACAAGACACATGTGAAGGTTTGCAGTAACTAGTTGAATGCTATAGAGGATGACGCTTCTCCAAATTTATGGCACAAGAGGCTGGCACACATGAATGATAAAGGGTTATAGTTACTGGCTAAAAAGTCCCTCATTCCTTTAGCCAAAGGTAAACCATTGAACCCTTGTGATCATTGCCTATTTGAAAAGCAACATAGAGTTTCTTTTCGTAAGCATTCTAAACAAAAAGAAAATAAGTTGGAATTGATATATTCCAATGTTTGTGGTCCCTTTGAAGTAAAGACCTTGGGTGGTAACAGATATTTTGTTAACTTTATTAATATGCTTCACGAAAGATGTGGGTTTATTTGTTGAAGACAAAAAGCCAAGTTTTTAAATACTTTCAAAAGTGTCATGCCATGGTGGAGAGAGAGACATGAAAGGCCTTGAAATGTCTCCGTACTAACAATGGTGGAGAGTACACCTTTAATGACTTTGAAGAGTATTGTCAAAGAATGACATAAGACATGAGAAAATAGTTCCTAGTACCCCACAACATAATGGTGTAGCCGAGAGATGAACCGTACTATTGTGAAAAAATTTAGATGTATGCTGAAAATGGTTAAGCTTCTTATGCCTTTTGGGGTGCAGCTGTATGTGCTGCATGCTACCTAATCAACTGGTCTCTGTCAGTTCCTTTAGGTTTTAATATTCCAAAAAGAGTATGGTTAAGTAAAGATGTTTCATATTCTCATCTGAAGGTGCTTGGTTGCAAAGCATTTGTGCATATGACCAAGGAACACAGATTGAAACTAGACTACAAAGTCATTCCTTGTGTGCTCATTGGTTATGGAAATGAGCAGTTTGGCTACAAGTTATAGGACCCGATAAAGAACAAAGTAATCAGAAGCAGAGATGTAATCTTTCATGAAGATAAGACCATAGCAAATTTTTATAAAACTATGTATACTAAGGGTGATGTTGTTGATCAAACACCAGTTTTTATTCCTCCGAGAAGTGCCACAAATGGGGAGTAATGGATGAAACAGAAAGTGGAAGGAACAATGAGCTAGCTACTATGCAAGATGAGCCAGATACAATTAGTAATGGTGTTGAACCAAATACAGAGGACTTGGAGCAAAGGGAGTAACCTCTTATATCGGATTCAGTAGAGCCTCAGGTCATAAAGTCTACAAGGGAGCATCGGCCATCATCCATGTATCCTAGTTCTTAGTTTATTTTAATTACTAATGAGAGGGAGCCAAAGAGCTTCCAGGAAGTGTAGTCTCACAAAGACAAGCATTGCTAGATGAAAGCAATCGAAAGAAGAAGAAGTGTAATCTCATAAGTATTGTTCTTTGAAAAAGAACAATACTTATGAGTTGATTGAACTTCTTAGAGAAAGGAAAACACTCAGGAATAAGTGGGTGTTCAAGCTAAAAAAGGGTGATGACAAGTTAGTAAGATACAAGGCTCAATTGGTTGCTAAAGTTTTCAGCCAGAAGAAAATGATTGACTTTGATGAAATCTTCTCTCCAGTAGTGAAGATGAGTTCCATTTGAGTTGTACTTTGTTTAGCAGCTATCTTAAACCTTAAGCTTGAGCAGTTAGATGTGAAGACTGCATTCTTGCATGGTGACTTGTAGGAGGAGAATTACATGAATCAATTGGAAGGATTTGAAGTGAAGGGGAATAAACACATAGTTTGCAAGTTGAAGAAGATTCTTTATGGTTTGAAATAAGCACCACAACAATGATACAAGAAGTTTGATTAGTTTATGGTGAGTCAAAAATACAAACGGACAGATGCAAATTATTGTGTATATGTTAGAAGATTCCCTAGAGGTAACTTCATTATCATGTTGTTATATGTTGATGATATGCTGATTGTGGGACAAGATGCAAAGATAATTCGTAAGCTGAATGAGGAATTGTCTAAATCCTTTGATATGAAGGATTTAGATCCAGCAAAACAAATACTGGGAAAGAAAATAATTCATGGCTAGAAAGCTAGAAAACTATGATTGTCACAGGAGAAATATGTTGAACAATTGCTTGAACATTTCAACAAGAAAGATGCCAATCCAATTAGCACACCTCTTTCTAGTAGCTTTAAGCTAAGTAAAAGATCTTGTCCCAAATCAAAGAAGAAAATGGATTAGATGGCATCGATTTCATCGATTTCTTATTTCTTCGCAATTGGATCTTTGATGTATGCTATGGTGTGTACACTGCTAGATATTACTCATGCCATTAAAGTAGTGAGCAGATATCTTTTGAATCCTGATATGAAACACTAGGAAGCAGTGAAGTGGATCTTGAGATACTTGAGAGGTACCTTAGATAAGTGTTTGTGCTTTAGGGGTTTAAAACTACTCTCGGAAGGGTTTGCTGATGCAAATATAGCAAGTGATTTTGATGATAGGAAATCTACATCAAGATATGTATTTACTTTTGCGAGGGGAGTTGTGTCATAGTAGTCTAAATTGTAGAAGTGTGTTTTCTTATCTACTATCGAGGCTGAGTATATTACAGCTAATGAAGCGAGAAAAGAAATGCTTTGGATGAAATGATTTCTTTTGGACTTAGGGTTGAACTAGAAAGAATACATAGTATATTGTGATAGTCAAAGTGCTATAGACTTAAGCAAGAATACTATGTATCATGCACGAACAAAACACATTGATGTGAGATACCATTGGTTACGTGATGTAATCAAGAGGAAGCTAATGCAAGTGAAAAAGATTCACACTGATGACAATACTATTGATATGATGACGAAAGTTGTTACCAAAGAGAAGCTTGAGGTTTTCAGCAAGCTGGCCGAGATAGACTTTAAATAAGAAGTCATGAGTGATTTCTCCTCGAAATAGAATTCGAGGGGCAGATTGTTGAATATCCAGCCAGCCATTTCTTTGACTCATTTTTACCTTTCTTTAATTTTCTTCTTTCGGCTAGGAACAAGTTGCTCTTGTTGGTAACCTTTTTCTTTTTCTTCTTCCGGTGGAGTCCTGGCAAGTTGATGGCAACTTGTACCCGTTTGGACCAACTTGTAGAATATGTATTTTCTGCAACTGTAAATCTGGTGTTGTTATTCTTCTTGCTCAATTATATTTATTCTTGTCACTTGATGGTCAATTGATTTATTCCATTGTAGTCCCAACAAGTGGTTTAAGAGTTCTGCCAATTTCTCAACATTATTGGAGTATAAAGATTGCCATCACTAACTTCAATTATCGTATGAATTACACACAGTGGACACTTGTGGCACAGCATCCAAATCTCAACAATGTTACCCAAGTCTTTAGTTTTGATTACAAGCCCTTGTACCCTATCAATCTATAAGTGAGTGCCGAACTACAAAATTGTGCAACTAAAACATAAAGCTTAATGAGTTTTTCTACTGTTGTACTTGAATGTGCAGATGACACAGGCATGTTTTATGGTATGAAATACTACAATGACCTATTGATGGAAGCAGGACAATTTGGGAATGTTCAGTCTGAGGTGCTTCTTCGAAAGGACAAGAACACATTTTCATTCAAGCAGGGATGGGAATTTCCTCGGAAAGTCTACTTCAATGGTGACGAATGCATGTTGCCCCCACCGGATACATACCCATTTCTGCCAAATTCTGCTCATGAAAATGCCATTACAATTTCATTCACAGCAGCCTCTGTTATTATCATGCTACTGTTTATTTGGTGATCAGTTTCCTATACGAAGGGGATCAAGAGTTTCAAATCAAGGGTAATGAATGAAAGTTGATTTTGAAGGCTATGCCATCACTGGCAGCAGGTACATTACAACTTATAGTTATGGAATTCAGAGTCTACTTTTCCATAATTAATTAAGGAGATGCACGAGAGGAATGTGCTTGGGAATACTACACAAGTATTCCAAGTCAAAAGGTCCCATGATTTTTAAGTTTTATCACCTGCGTAAATGTTTCTCTTGCCTGCTAAATTTTCCTCTACGTGATTAGATATTGCTTTTTTACATTCCTTAGGTGTATGAAAGGATCATATATTTGCTGTCCGTGTGCTGAGACATAACTCTCGATAGAATCAAATGTTAACTATGTATTTCTTCAGGATTTTTATTACAACACTAAGAGCATATTTTTATCAGATATTTCTATAAACAAAGTGATCAAGTGTACATTAAACAAAATTATATGATCAAAATGCTAAAGTCTCACAAAAGTGGAAATAAAATTAACTCCCAAGCAAATAACAAGACGACTGTTTTTTGACAAGCATTTGTGCACCTAAGCCTCTTGCACAATCTGAAGCAGATGGACACCCTAGAATGCTCCAGTAGAATAAATAGTCGTTTACCTTTCAAGAGACAAATCACTATGCCTGCGACAATAGGACAGCCAAAGATGCCAAGATAACCAATACCGTACATAGTAGAGAGAAAATTAGCTGTGAACTAGCATTTGGCAACCATGGATAGGAATCTGGAGGTGGCATTACACAGTTATCACCATTGAAATAAATTCTTCGTGGGAAAGCCCATCCCTTATCAAATGTAAAGGTTGACTTGTCCTTTCGGAATAAGATCTCTGACTGCACATTTCCAAGAGGTCCAGCTGTTGAGAGAAAATCATTATAGAACTTGACTCCCCATAACATGGCAGTGTCATCTGCAAAACCAAAAATTTTCCAGTACGAATAAATTCATGGAAGTTAAGAATATTTCATTAGGAAGATTGGAATGTTGGGAGTATAACTCACTCAAGCCTGCATAAGGAGTCAATGACTTGTAATTGAAGCTGAAAAGCTCGGTCAGGTTATCGAAGTTCGGGTGTTGCACAACAAGATTCCACTATGTATAGTTCTTTCTGTAATTGAAATTCGTGATTGTGACCTTCACCCTCCAGTACTCTTTGTAATTGAGCTTAACATGCCAGTGAACTTGGATTGGACACATATGGCTGGTACATTGTACTAGAGGCGTATTTGGATTTTTGCCTTGGCCAGATACAACTGAAGCTAAATATGGAGAACCTCGGCTGCTTGACAAACCAGATCAGAAGAAAGAAAAAAATTATAAACGAAGATGCAGAAAGCAAAAAAGATAATGAAAAAAATGAAAACTAAAGTTGATTTAAGAAAATGTTTAAGAAATTCCACAGAAGAGAATAAAATAAAGTACTTACTCTACACAGCTCCCAGGGTCAGTTTTGTTGTTCTGACAACCACAAGTGCAGGTCGGGCAGTTCACTATCGTATCGTTGTAGAAAGATGAGAGGGAAACGCAACAAGTGGGTGCCTTTGAAACCAGGAATTGAGAATATGTGCAAGTAACATTCCAGGTCACTGCCAGAAAGGACACAAGTTAGGGTAAACTGAATTTGGAAATTGTTTTCATATTTTAAGCTAAGACCGAAAATAAATGGTCATAATTAGTCACATCACTACCAATGATCAGTTTGATGAAGAATAATATTCCTCTTACATATTTAAAAATCTAATATTCAAGCATAATGTAACCAAGTATAAAGATGGAAATCAAACATGCAACTTTTACGAATTGAAACTAATATTTGTTGTCTATATTGTTTTGTCAAACTCTAGATATTATAATAATAGAAATGCTAATTCATTTTTACAGGTCCGAATCCAATCATCCCAGCCAAAAAATAAAAACCATAATCTGTATAATTAAGATTAGACTAGAATCCAGTGTGGATGATGCATTCTGAGTTTTAAGTCAAAACGTTTGCAAGTAACTTACTCAATGCTTGAGTGACTCTCCTTTTATCTGAAGTGATAAATTTAGTCGGTCTCACAATCTTTGCAGGAACTACAAGTATATCCAGGCCCTGGTGCTTGCAGGGTGAAATTCTTTGGCACTCGAACAGTTTTGTTAGTTGTTCCAGCAGAACCCACGCTGACCTGAAAGGAACTTGCTGCATTGGTGGGGTCCTGAGCCCATGAGTTTAGTACTCCCCCTTTACAGCAGTTTGCAACCTGCTGGTTGTAAGGAGTTCCTGGTAATAAATCCACTACAGTTGGATCCTTCCTACAACAATGGGGAGTGACTCCTTTGAACTTTGAACAGTCCCCTTGATCTGTGGTTTGCCCTCCCATCATGCTCCAGATTACTTCCTTTTTTGCCCATGTCCACCCTAATGTCCATCCAGGGGATTGAATATGGCGATATTGTTGAAAGTTGTACATTGTAACAACTGCCTGCCAAGCTCAACAAAAAGGATACAGTACGTTAAAAAACACTTGAGAGATAGCAGATAACTTTTCCATTCTTCACTTTGCTAAGCTCCATTCCAAGTAAAGGCAGTGTTTAATAATTTTTATGAAGAACAATAACCACACGAAACGTAGCCAATCATATTAATTTTTTTTTAAATGAATGTAATTGAGAAAATCACTGGGAAGTTACCATCATGAATGGATTTGTCACACCTAATGATAATCTTCAATTCTTGAACAAACATGACTTTTACAACTAAGAGTGTCCATTAAATCAAATGATACTAGTATTGCATAACTTGTATTGTTTCTAAGTTATTTTCCCCAGCAGCTTTATCAAATAAAGGAAATATACTCTTTACTTACAACATAGCCGTCCGGAGTCCAGCTTATAATATCCCATTTGATTGTTATATTCCCCGTTGGATCAAATGGATCGTAGGCTTCTGTAGATAAAAAAAAAAGTTATTACTGCAATCTAAAAATACTTAAAACATTACAGATCAAAGATCTAGTCCATCTCAATTTCCTTTATTTGAAAGTCAAGCAAATTAAGAATATAAACCAGTAAATGTGACTCTAATCTTGTTCTTGTCGAAAGCCAATCCTCCCTTTTTCCAAAACTTATAAAAAAAAGGAAAAAAAAAAAAGAAAAAAAATATATTTTTCACATATGGCAATCTTCAATTAAGAAAACCAAGATGCCCATCACCCAAATCTACTTAATTGCATATTATCTGTGGCTAATGAGTTACAAAATAATAAGATGCTGAAGTCTGAACCTATAGAAGTGTTGGAATTTTGAGTAGGGGAGTGTTGACATCAGATCCTATATAACAAAAACTAAAACAGTGTATGTGGTGGTGCATTATTTATTGGTAACTTATTTGGTAACCAGAGATGCATGACATATGCAATGCAGAGCTCCTAAAAGAGATGATACGAGGAGACTCTCAATAGAAAACTTAAATTCTCAATCTTTTTTATGTACTTCTTAAATTCTCAATCTTTTTTGATATACTTCCTTTGTTCTAACTTAATGACTTAGAACTTACTTATATGGAAATGCGTAAAACTCTAGAACTCTCTTAACACTAATTACTTGGACTCAATCATCCACACACAGCACTAGATACATTCATCACACTTCACTAAATACACAACTTAACATTTCATGTATTTTGCCTTTCTAGGCTCCACATTCATGTCCTTGAAATTATAAATTACCACAAATTCCAACACTCTCTCTTAATTCATAATTGCGCTCCATGACTTTTCATTAAACCACCATCCTTGAATTTTGCTCCTTTTTTCCTACTCTTTTATAGCTTCTTCTATGATAGCTTCTTTTGAATATTTTTTTTTTCATGATAGCGCTATTCACAATTCTTCTCCTTTGCTGGCTGTTTTTTGCTTGACCATTTTCCAGATGATGGATGATACAAGCCAATTTCTTTTTCTCCTTTTCATCTTCCTCAGTGCTCTTATATTGGCCAATATTTTCTTTAATAGTTGCGGCCTTTTTTTATGATTGTTTTACTGATCATTTTGGAAAACATAATGCCTGTATAGTAACCTTCATGGATATCTTGTCATAGTGCTTTTAGTGTCATTGTCACTCTCTCAGAGATACTATTTTGTTATTTTAGTGATAGTACTTGTAGAGCCATCGTCACTCTCTCAAAGGCACTATTACATGCACAGTTGAGTTGGTCATTTCTCATAGCAATAGATGATCATTTGCTCATCCATTTGATGTGTTTCAAAACTTTTATGCCAAAAAACATTCTTTCATCATGCCCTTGAATAGTAGAAGCTTTTTTTTAACCCCCCAATAGATCACAATTGTTGTGATATCATGTTAAAATTTTAAGTAGGAGAGTATGTACGTCGGAGCTTACATAACAAAAATTACTTATATAAGCTATGCAAAGCTTCTAAAAGAGATGATATTAGGAGACTCTCAACAGAAAACTTAGATTCTTAATCTATTTTGATGTACTTCATTTGTTTCAACTCAATGACTTAAAACTCACTTTTATAGAGATGTCTAAAACTCTAAAATTCTCTTAACACTAATTATATTTATTAGACTAAATCACCCACCCAACTCAATGACTTGAAGCTACTTATATAAAGATGCCTATAACTCTAAAATTCTCTTAACATTAATTACATTCAATAGACTCAATTGCTCACACCAATCATTAGATACATTTACCACACTTTACTAAATACACAATTTAATAGTTCATCTATTTTGTCTTTCTAGACACCACATTCATGTCCTTGAAATTATGAATTACCGCAAATTCCAACAAGAAGGAATTAGAATCCCACACAATTAGATCAGAATACATAGAGTAATTTCAGTTACCCATTCTTAATCTATGTACATTAACAAACAGAATCCCACATAACAGCCAAATTTTGAGAAAAAAATGGAGCAACTAACCTGGTAAATAGCCAGAACCCAGAAGCAGAAAACAAGAAAAACACTTCCACGATACTGAATTTTGGGAACACGAACAAGAAAGAAGCAATTTTGATTACCTGTAGAAGTAAAAGTGGAGCAGGAGAGCAAGAAAACAAGTAAAATGGCAAAGCTGCTAAGCTTGGCTATGGATCCAGTAGACTCCATTTCTTGATGCTGATTGACCCTGAAAGCGTTGTTAGCCTAAAGATCTGCACAGGAGAGAGAGAAAGAGAGAGATGGGAGTGGCTTTTCTGTTAATTCACATAGGCAAGTAGTTTTTGAGTTTGAGTATGACTAATTGACTAATAGATTATTAAAGTGGCTGTGCAAGCCAATGATGTGGGTGAAATTATTGTGCAATGGTTGAAGATTTTTATAATAAGACGAATTAATTTACAGAATAAAAGAAAATCATGTGGAGGAAGACAGCATGGAATCCTTTATTCTATCTCTGTCGGTGGAGGAAGAAAATCATGGGATCCTTGATTTGTGGGTTTAAACTTTAAACTACATCTTCTATCAATACCAGAATATCCTTGATTTTCCGTTTAACTCTCGATCTCTTGGAGCAGGTGGGGTTGAATTCTCTCGACTCCTCTTCAGTCTATTAGTTTATTCTCTTCTTAGAGAAGAGCAATAGAGCACCTTCTATTGGCTAAACAGGGAAGATAGCAAAACGAAACGATGAGGGGAGATGGGTGTCTTGATGGCCCTTTCTTGCCTTGCGGTCCTCAAAATGTAACCTCATTCAACTCTCCAACTCGATCACCATCAAAGAGATCTGTTTCAGGTAAGATAAAAGGATTCAAAAATCAATATTTTGTTTTAGTTTATTTTTAGTTTTTCTGGATGGTACAAAAACTCTGTCAAGTTGTTCTAGAGTTAGATTCTGCCATTTTTGCAATGCATCATATATGTTTGATAAAATGCCTCGGAGAACTTCACATCTGAGTTAGTTTAAGTTGCTTTTACTCGTACTGGATATCTGTTATTGTTCCTATCCTTTCTTCCTCTTTGATCTCAATCTGCAATATTCTGTCCTAGATAGCACTATGTAGATTTTTTTTTTTTTTAGAATTGATTTCTGATTTTTCCATTAAGAAGCTGTATTTATATGGGTTTTATTTCTCATTATCAACTATTCAACCATGACTGCTCATATTTTTTTCCTTTTTTGGCATAAAAGCTAAACAGGAGGCCGATGCTTTGACAATGTTTAGCAAGTTACACAAAGTATGCACAATCGAGAGTTCCTTCTTCTTCTCATTCTCTCTCTCTTAAGCATGTCTATAATGAGTTTTCATGGGAGCTATTGGCGAAATCTTGATTGCTAATAGGCTTTGACTGAATTTGTTATTTGAATTTGTTTCAGTAAGGGTAGATGACTCTACCAAGCTGGCTAATGATCTCCTGTAAGGATGTAAGTAAATCTAAAATCTGTTTAAGTTTATGAATAATTTCGATCCAAGTTTTTTGGTTGCTGGGAAAAAGGAGGGTGCCTAACTAAAAATTTATGAAGTTTTTTACTTTTGTGCTGTTTATTATATTGTGCCTTTGGTTCCATATCAATTACTTCCATAAATTACTTAATCTTATATAATTATGTTAAATTTCCTGCATTTTTCGAGTCCTACAAAATGGTCTCAAAAGAAGAAGAAAAATTTGTGATTAATATTTACAATTTATTGACATTAAAGATATAAGGAAAAGAGGTTGTCCATTGTAGTATGCAGGATTTGTTCTAATTGAGTTTCAGATTTTGTTAAGCACCATTAGTTCCCACAATTTAAAATTTTAACTGGAGTATATAAGGTTAGCTAAACAAGAATAAAATTTGTTGTCGATAAAGATATCAGGAAAAGTGGTTGTCCGTTATAATATATTGGATTTTTCTAATTGAGTTTCAGGCAATTTAGTGCAATGCTCTTCCACTTAAAATTTTTGCAAAGTTCTTGAAGGAGATAATTGTAGTTTTTCACGTCTCCATTTGACTGCTGAAGCTGAAGAAAATGAGTGAATGAAAAAGTAGTGATCACATTAATTAGTTAAATAGTTCAATAAACTCACAATTTGATGAATCTAGCTAGAACCTTCAATCAGTTGATCCCTTTTGATTTTGCATGAATAATAAAATGGTTAAAGGATATGATACTAGTATATGTCATTTTTCCTAATAAACGTTGTTGTATTGTTTAATTTATGAATAGGCTCAGAGATTATGCTAAAGCACATGATTGTTTAATTTATGAATAGGCTCAGAGATTATGCTAAAGCACATGAATATTATAAAAGAACAAACAAATTAAATTTGTAATTGGAATATATGGGATTGGGCAAACAGGAACTCAGGACTAAACATTTTAGTCTATTTAGTTTATTTCGTTTACTAATATTTCTACGAGAAATGCTGAAGTCTTAAATTCTGGTTGCTTTGTGGACATATAAGAAGAAAGCAGCACAGCGATAGCAGGCAGAGAATAGTTATGTATGCTTTGTCTTAATGAAGAATCTAGCACCTGAATTTCAACCCAAGCCCAATCTGTAGTGGGATGAGTGGGGTGGTAATGGCATTGGAGTTTGCTCCTATTATTGATTTGGATTATTTACAGGTATGAAATTCTTTTGTTCCAAACTTATTCAAAGATCTTAATTGATATGTTCTATTGTTATATTTGATTATCAAATTAACAATCAAATGTTGGATTTTCTTTAAGAAAAAGAAGCAGAGGTGTGTGTTACAACATTTTGTGCAGATGTATAATTAGATTATTTCAATTTATTTGCTGGGTTATGTTAGTTTCTGAGTCATCAATTTTTAATTGATATCTACTGCACGTATCTGAGACCTAAATTTAAATGTCTGTAAGTCTTTGAACCTGTTTATTTGTAGAAAGAATCAAGATGAACAAACTATATCTTTTTAATTGATATCTTCTTTTCTTTAATTTTCAACTTTTGCTGAGATTAGAGTGTATGACAGGCCCAGATATTTTAGGCAACTAATCCTATAACTTAAAAAAGAAAATGTTAATGCAGAGATCCTTATGTCCATAATTGAATGGTTTGTTTAAGAGAATATATTTTCTTACCTTTTCATAAGCAGCACCTAAAGGAAATTTTTTTTTTTTTTTTTTTTTTTTTGTGCTACCAAGATATGACTGCTCTAGGCATTACTGAAAATAATATCATGAATCAATGTGAATGGAGGAAAAGATTTATATAGCCGACCCCAACTAGTTTGGGATTTAAGACTTAGTTGAGTTGAGTTGAGGTATTGGAATTCAATAGTACCATCTCGTATTGTTTGATATTGCCTACCAGGTATTGTTTCCTTGAAACCAAGATGAAAAAACTTTTTGTCAAGAATTCGTACAACTTATTTTTGTGAGGAATATTCTGAAATACATGTTGTACAGTTGTAAATATTATATCCATACCTGAGAAATCTTAAAATAATACTTCATTGGTAAAAATAGATATGAAGCAGATGGTGTTGTACCATACTACCATTTCCTTCGTAATTGGTTACAGTGTAGATATTGTCATGGCTTTATGTTAGTTCTGAAATCTGAACCAAGCACTATTTTTAGAGATTTGTTTTGTGGAAGCCTTGACAATGATGCAACATCTTTGAGATTATTTGTTGCAAGTTGTATGGAGGTGCTGGTTGCTAAGTCATACAGTAAAAATCATGGTCTTTATGCAGAAAGAATCAAAGCGATGAATGTTGTCTCATCATCCGCAGAAGCAGCAGTAAGATTTTGTATATATTCGTCTATAATGGTAATAGAAACTAAATTTGGATATATGGATTATAGGAAAGTGTGACACATCAAGATTATGGGGGGCACAAAGGTACTAAAATAAGATGTATGTTCAGGTAATGAAATTAATTGGTACTTTATATTCTTGATGCTTAGTTTCATGAAAGTTTTGGCTGGTTTTTCTTTTCCTGAATTTTGATGTTGGAAACCGTTTTTTGAACAACAAAAAAACGAATGGTATTTTTACGTGTTTTGTTGGTTGGACTTAATTGGTACTCTTTGTTCTGATACTTAGTTTCATGTTGTTATCTTTTACACTGCTTTGTCTATTCCCTCTAAGTCTCTTTCAGGGTTGTATACATCTTGGTTGCTGAGGCTTGGCCTACTGTCTATTAGGTTTCTAAAGGTGTTCTCTGGCAGTTGCAGCCATTTGAGATACTAGCAAATTAGGATGATTAAAAGAAAACAAACAAACTACAATTACAATATTAATGTGGGTATGTGGTACTTACTGGTCCTTCAATTACTGATTTAATTCGAAGAAGTACATCTGGTATTCACTCTCTTATTTATTTTCATTAATTAAATAGACAAATGAGAGCGTACATTGGATGAGTATTGGATTAATTTTTGTGACTTGGTGAACAATACTAAGCAATGAGGAATCCTTTGCCAAGTTAGGATAGGAGGCAATAGATTCCCCCTATCCTATATGTTTCTTATTAACATGGCTATCAATACTATTGTACCAGCCAAATTCATGTATTACTTTTTCATATCAGCCAGATTTTTTATTTTCATCTATGAATATGTTATATAATAGTCTACTTTCCAAGTACTTAGCCTTACACCTTTCTTGCTGAAAAGCCTTCAAGTTGCTGCATAAGACTCGTGACACAACCACTATAGGTGAGTAATTTTCATATAATTCATTGAAGAATTAATGGTAGGTCTGAACATTTACTCGAGTTTCTGAGACTAGGTGACTTATTCCATTAATAAATGCTGTGTCTTTGGTCGTGGTGATGCTCATTATGATTGATCAAGGATCGCCATACTAAAAGTTGAAATTGTTATAGAAATTGATTGTTTAAGATTATAGAGATGTGCACGAAGAATATTATGTCTAAAACAATTGTTTATCTTCCCAACTCATTTGTTACTTTAGGTTTTTTCTTTTTTCTGCGTTTGTATATATTTGTGTTTGTATTGTAATCATATACAATTAAAAGATGTGAAGTATGAGTTTATCAATTGATACCCACTTTCTTTCCCACTCTTGATTCAAGCTTGAATGATTTTGTTCAGTACCTGAAACCCCAACCAACTAAAGCATCGAGCATTTCATTGAAAATATACTAAAAAAACTCACAATTTAAGTTAAAGACGTAGAGAATTTTAGAATAGCCTTTTAAACTTCTAATTTGTGGTTAACTGAAAATTAGAACAAATTGATGCAGAGGAGAACATTGTTGTTTTCTTTCTTTCTTTCTTCTTTCCACATGTTGTCAATCTTCACTGAAAATATTGCATTGCATGTTTCTCCTTTCTTTTGGAGCTTATCAGATTAACCAATGACATTGGCCAGAGTATCATGAGGTAATCTGAATTGAAGAGAAGAGAAGATGAAGGTAAATAAGGAGAAATTACTGAATTAGGAAATATTATCCCAATGTGTGATAGTACCAATGACCTTTATGTAAGGGACAATCATTTGAACTATTATAAACAATATGTTAAGAAAATTGGTATCTCTTATATTTATTTTTGAAAAAAATAAAACTTTTATTATCTTAAAAATGTCGGACTATAGAAAAGGTGGCCATCGCTCAATTGCTATCAATAGTTAGGTATGCAGAAATGTTCTAGATTACTTCAAGACTGTGACCATCAATGCTTGCTGGAATTCTACACCCGAAATGAATGAGTTTCTTTACGACACTACTTTTTGTTAAAATTTAACAGATACATAGTAATTAACATTTAGAGAGTATCATTCGACAAAAATAAATTGTGTGACACTCGTCGATATAGCATATTTTTTTTAATCATATTTAATTGTACAATATCCAGCACGAGTATCCTGAAATATCCTGAAAATTTAATATATGTTTTAGAACATTCATATGAAACTTGTGTGACTAGGTAAATAAAAATTTATACAAATTAGGTTTAAAGTGAATAAACACTAGCATGTATATTTGTATATATATATTAGAAAATGTATTTTTATTAGATTATAGATTGACTTGGAGTGCATTTTATTTAGAGTGTATTAGTAAATAAAATTTATTATGAATATAATAAATTATAAAACAATAATTGAGTATATATATGTATAATTATAGGTAAATTAGAACCACAATTTACCACTTGTACACTATAATATATTATTTTATTACTAAGTCTTTTTCTTTTGTTAATTTCTTTTATTTATTCCTCCTCCTTTTTCTTTGTGGCCGGTACCCTTCCCTTTCTATTTCTTCCTATACCACCTTTGATTCTTTTATCTTTCTCTGCTTCTCGAAAGTTCAAGAGAAAAATTTTGTTTCTCTTGTCTTTGGTCCTGCCGTGGAGCTCTTTGGCCTCCTTGCTTTGCCGTGAAGTCTCCATAGACTCTTGTTAGTTTATTTCCTCTTGCCATGAACAACTTGTCCTTCTCTCTACTATCAGACTCTTTGGCGTGACTCAAGTTGACTGGCAGTTCTGCAACCCCTTTTGCCTCATTGAATTCGATTTAGTGCAATCAGAGTAGTGATTTGTGATCACCTATTCGTTTTCTAGTGGCAACTAGTGGTACGTTACATTACCCACTTGCTTTATCGCAAATTATTCAATCTTGGTTTATATTCTCAAGAAGAGACTCTGTTTTCAAACACCCATGTGCTCAATAGTTGATTTTAAGGAAGTATTTATTCAAAGTTGATTCTGCTTAGTCTGGTATTAGTTCTAGATTTGTGGTAGTGTTAATACTAAGGACAGTTTACTATAAGAGTCCACCTACGTTATATTAATTGTGGCATTGTGGCTGAACTTTCAACTAGATCAAAGATGAAATAGATAGTTTAACCAATCTAGCTAGCTTGATCTTTTAATTCTAATTAACCATAACTATAATTTTCAAAACACATAAATGTTATATATATGAATCTCACACATTCTCCCATCAACAATATTTTACAATTAAAGTCTTTAAAAACATGGGCAAATCCAATAAAAAGGAAAAGCAAACAAATCTGCCCGAAGTTCCAAATGAAATTAAAACAAGATGATAATGATCTTAAGAGAAAGCCTCCATATATTTTTGCACTTCTAGAATGGAAATCTTTACATCTATTGCGTGTTTATGATATTTTTGTATCATCTCTTGCAAGCTGAATCATCCAAGAGAAAACATTTCATCATTAATTACAACAAACAATTACACATATATCAATTGATCATGCTGCAAACTCGATCCAATATCAGATACATGAAATTTATTGCAGATGCTTGACAATTGAGACATGCAGCACCAAAGCTACACATACTTGTAGCTAGAGGTCTAGGCTACTATATAAATACAGAGACAATGAAAAATTTCATAAATATTAGCTAGCAAAGAATTAGCTAGAAAAACCAGATCAAACAAGTGCTAGCTAGTACCATCAGATTGTGACTATTGGTTGAACTATAGATATGCAAGAAACTAATTATAACATATTGAGTAAAATTTAGTATATTCAAATCCTTGAGATTAGGAATTATTGGAATTTGAACAAAAAAGTTCATGAGTAAGAGTAAAGAATGATCGGTTAAAATAGTAAGGAGTTAATAAAAGAGTTCTAATACGATGACCTAACGTATAATTTGAGATGTTGTGCGTAGATTATAGTGAATATGTAAATAATATACTTTCATAAAACTAAGTAAAATAGGAGGATATACATATATATGTATATATTGATAAATTAAAGTTCACCACCTTATTGGTTGATTTAGATATAAATTTTATTTCATAACAAAGGTATGATAGGAAAAAAAATATATTGGTATATACATGTAAATATAATAAATTAAAGTATAAATCAATGATTATATATATATATATATACACACAAATATATAATTGAATTATTAGCATCACATGTTCAAAAAGTGAATCATAAGTGGTAAAATTATATTATTTTATTAACTTTCTTCTCTTTTCTTTCATTGCACTAGCCGACTTAGCTCCTTTAGCATGTCTTCCCTTGCTTTTGTTGGTCAATTGGATTCCTAACTCCTTGCTTGGCCGGTTAAGCTTGTGAAAGGTAGCTAAGTTACTTCCTCTTTGTTCCTGCGTTGGTAGTTTAGTTCATATGTTCTATTTGCTAGTTAAATAGGTGCTTGTAGTTGGCTTTGACACGCGTTTTCTTGGCTGTCTGTTGATGTTTTATGGCAGTTTAGAGGGGATTAATACAAAGGAGAACTGATCTCTAACTTAGCTTGAAGTTTAGATGGTTTTTGGGGTGTTGTGGTGAAGTTGGATCTAAGATTGTGGTGGATTGTGTTGACTGTGGGGACTAGCAGATTTTTTTTTTTGCACTATTTTCTTTGGATTACTAGCCAAGAGTGATGTGTGGAGTGAGGTTGTTTCTCGGCTATGGCAGCACAGCTACCATAGGCGAAGGCAGTGGCCTGGCTGTGTGGGTTTTGGCTGGCAATTTGTGGCTATTTCAGCCCGTGTAATGCTCTTTTCCTGTTAAACCATGAGCTTGATTTTAGTGCCATGGAGGCACATTATGGTTGCTAATTAATTCAAGTGTTAAGGGTAAGCTAGTCAATCAAGCAAGTGGAGTGTAGGGGGAGAGGTATTGGCCGGTTATGGATTTGGGAAATTAAGAATTCACCTATTGCTATGTAAGTATATTTAGGTGTCCATTAATTATTAAATTAAATTAAGAACTAATTGAATCTAATTAAAGGAGGATTAAGTGAATTAGAAGTAATCATAATTAGTATTTAATTTTAATCTTGGAAGGACAATTTAAGTTAATTAGTTCACTTTCGATAATTAGTGTAAATTAAATGTTGTGAATAGCACATTAGTAGAGTTGGGATCACCTTCGTAATAGTTATGTGTATAAATATTAAATTATGCATATAAGTTAAAATGAGGTATATATATAATATGGGCAAGTTCCGCTTTAGAGAGAACTATGACGAATTTACAATGAACGTTTTATGTTTAATAACCGAATCATAGTTTTATTTTAAATCAGTAATATTTTATTTGTCATAACTGTAATGCGTTTAAGAGTCAGGGATGTACAATACTTGAGTATCTAGGGTTACAGGGAGTATGGTTATTCATTCCTCCTACCAATCATAGTTTTATTTGAGGGTGTGATAGAAAGTGAGTAATGGGTTTTAACAAAGGAGGGTTAATTGTGGGTAAAGTGTTGAAAAATGGGAGTTGAGACATTGTTGAAGGTGTGCAGGGCCAGATTTCATGGGTTAAAGAAATATTATGTTTTGGGTACTTTCGAGGTTGAATTAAATTAAGAGTTCAAAAGAGAAAATGTAGCTTAAGTTCTTGAGATGATGTCTGCAAAATTTCGTAATTTGGTTCTAAGTATATTTTTTGGTAGAGTTATTGGACTACAGATGAGTCTGTGCAAGATTTTTAGTGAGCTTCAATCAGTCCAGAGAACTTTGTCGCAAGTTGTGATTTGAATTACCCTAGGTCTTTCAAATAAAAGTTTACATACTAAAGAGTAAATATGGGATAGTGCAGGTCTTAATTCTATGTTGTGTGTATTTTGGAGGTATTAGAAGTCATGGCTATGATTTTCAGATCTTGACTGTACCTGTTTTGAAGTAATTAAAATTACGAGGTCTTAAAGAATGAATTAGCAGAAAGGGTGAAAGATTAAATTTTTCTAACATCTTGAAATACTAGATTGGAAAGTTTCGTAATTTAACTTTCAAGTATAAGAATTCTATAAGTAGCGGAATTACAGGTTGGCAACTAGAATAGGTAGTGCCTTGTTTTTGTTCAAGTGAAGAATTAAATAAAATTTAAATAATTTATTATACTATTGTATTCATCCAAATAATACATATGATACCTATCTAAAAAGATGTACTTTTCTATTAATAAATCCAATAAACAAAATTAGATTTTATTTTTCTAAGAGAAAGTTATGTTCAATTAATTAAGGTAAGGTCAGAGTTGCTAAAATACTATATTTTGCATAATTTGATACAATTTCAAAGAATAAAATATATTAATATATAATCTAAAAATTACAAAAAATTTGTCATTATAAAGTTACATGTGTCTAGTATTTAATAAATTTTACAAAACTAGATTTATAATTTTCTAGAGGAAGATATGACTATTAGAGTGAACACTGGCCCAAATCTCAAGTTTAGACAATTTCGACATTTCTAACTCACTAGTATTTTTATCTTTTCTAATAACTTCTTTCTATCCTATGCATTGTCAAGACACATCTAAAATATTTTTTCATTATCAACCTTACCACATAATGTATAATTCATACTACTTGACATTCAACGGCTTACTAGAAAACTTTCATAAAAAAAAACCTATATAAGCTTATTAATTAAAAGATTATAACGTTAACATTTATGAACTAAGTATTATTTGAAAATATGAATTTCAATTCTAGATCCTAATATAGACCTGATGAGACTCGTGAACGCAAGTATGTGTGATGAATAAAATCGGTTAAAGGTGAGTGGTTAATTATTATCGTTTGGTTCCTAGATTAGTGTGTTTGATTGTCTTTATATATTTATGTATATATATATACACACACACACATAAATATATATGTTATATAGTAGGAAATAAGAATTTTATTGATATGATTGATTTAAGTGAACTATGTTTGATGTTTAAAATTGTTTGTGGTTAATAAGGGCAAACGAAGTGTTTTTCTTTTCGAAACAATTTTTACTCCTAAAATAAAGTCCTAGTGCACCTAGGATGTTTTGATTTGAGATTTTCTGATTTTGATAAGTGTTTTTAAAGAATTGAGTACTCAGCCCTGGAGGTGGATTTAAAGATGGGATTAAGTGATACTGACCTTAGTGATTCTATTTCTGATTCTGTTTGGTGCGCGAGCCCAAAACTGCCCAGTACGAGGTAGTGAGTGGGGCTGAGTTATTCTGCTGGCCCTTTGCTTGCTTTGTATGCTTCAATTGCCTTGATTGTTTTAATTGAAATGAATTTGTTAAGTGTTATATTTTCGTAACTGTACTTTGTATGCTTTAATTGCCTTGATTGTTTTAATTGAATTGTGTTTGTTAAGTGTTATATTTCCGTAACTATGTAAGTGTAACATTAATAATTTTGTGGTTTATAATATGCTAATAAATTAAATGACTATATATATATATATTATATTAGATTGCTTGTGTTTAATGATGCTAGTACCTTTTGAGTACTATTTTTTACTTACTGAATCCATAAGACTCACCCCTCTTATGTGGTTATTTTTTTTTTATAACAAAATCTCGAGGATGGTTATTACCGATAATAGACTTTGTCATATGTTTGGTGATAAGTTAATTCTTCATAATCTTAATCTTGAAGTTAAAGGGTAAAAATTTGCAGTCACACTAAAGTTGTAGGGTATCTAGTCTTATATTGTGTAGTAGTCTAATTATTTGTTATTGTGAAAAGAAATGGAGAGGAGTTCCTTGTTGTTTTTGTTATTGTTATTGTTATGGTTGTATAAAAACAGGAATTATATATTTGTATTTTTGACCATGTTCCACTTTACAGGGAATTTTTGTCGAAGTTTTTATTAAATTGTTATTTATTTCAGTAAACAAAACTTTTACAGTTAAATTTTGTTTTATAAATTTTTTCTTTTATTCATTGGTTTGGTCAAGAGTTACAGTTGTTTCTTTATTTTGGAGTCAGGGTCATAGAAATTTGGTTATTCATTTTTCTGGCCATTTATGTCTTCGTGAGGGATATGACTTATCTGGCACGAGTAATTCCCTAGTAAATAATATAGTAGCAAAGTATCATTGTCTATTTTTGTGTTGCATTGAATTGAACTTTATCTTACCGACAATATCCATAATATTCTAGAAGTAGCTTATATGTCAATGTTGCAATTTGAACTAGTCAAATTAAGCGAAACCCACCATTCATATCTAAATTTTTTCTAATTCAAAATTATAAAACAAAAGAAACATTATTTGTGGGTTGTAAATAATTTTTCTGTTTTTTTTTTTTTTTTTTTCAAAAGTGTGTATTCGTAAGGATGATTAATACTTAACCATACTTTTTGATCTGTCTCTACCAACAAAAATTATCCACCTATTTTGGATACCATATGTGATTGTTTTGAATCACATTCACACATGTTTAATGGGTGATTGTATATGGGCTATCTGACCCTTTTTTTTTTTTTTTTGGCAGATCTAAAAGTTAGTGTCATTTTTTCTTTTAGATCTTATTATTTTAACAGCAGATCTTGAGATTTTTTTGATTTCAATAGTAGGATTTATCTCTCCATAGTTTTTTTGATAAATTAATCTTATATCTGACTTTTTTTGGTTGATCTAAAAGGTGTAGTGATTTTTTTTTTTTTTAGATCTGATCATTTTTATAACAAATCTTGCAATTTTTAGTTTTAATAATGGGATTTGTCTTTCCGGGAGTTTTGTAATAGTTGATCTGGTTTACCCTTCCTTATTAGAATATTTTTATAAGAGAACCTGAGACTTTTTCAGTTTTAATAATAGAATTTATCTCTCTTGGGATTTTGTTGCAGCTAATCTGATCTACCCTCCGTTATTAGGAGTTTCTGATCTACAATATCACATGAGAAGTAACTTTAGCACAACTGCAACAATTGTAGTGGAGATATCAGTTGATAAAAATAGTGTCATCAATTTTTGACAACTTTCATGATAAAGAGTTGAGATAAAATATGCATTGTAGTTAGAAGGAATAAAGTTAAAATTTATATAGTAACACTAAATTTAATCAGGATTTATAAATCTTGTGCTTATATTGTAAGTATCGTTAAGATTTTTTACCAATAATAATTATCTTTTTTTCCCAAAAAAAAAATAAATTAGTTTTAGATATTAAAATTTTAATTGTATGTAATAGGAGGAATTGAATGTGTCATTGTGTTTAACTTGTATAAGGGAGATAACAAAATATTTTCATGCAGAAGCAACCTTAAAGATCATTAACTTAGGTTTGTTTAATTTTGTTTAAAATTGACTTATTATAACTAATAATTAGGATTAATTATTATTTATTTATTATAATCAAAATTTAAATTTTTATAAGTCGTATATAGTGTTTGGTAAGAATTATTTATAATCACTTAAATAATTGATTAAAAGGTATGTTAGTATTGATAAATTTGCTTAATTGATTATTTTCTACCAAAAAGATACTAAATGATATGTTTTGTCTTATTTGATATTATTTTTATTTTCATAAAAAAATGTTAAAAAATTAATTTAGTTAAAGTTTTTTCTCCAATACTAAATTTTGACAATTTATATAAGGGTCGGAGGCCATAGCTTATTAATTGTAAAATATTATAAATAGATTAAATTGTCCTTAATTTATAATGTTTTAAAAATCAATTGTATAATAAATTAAATTATATTAAATTAAAAGTGAGAAACCAAAAAATAAATATGCTTTTGTTCTAACATGTTCATATTCCATCTCTCTCATCATCTTCCTCCTTTTGCTCTTCACTCTATCTCCTCTCTCCAACTTCACAAATTGTTTGGTTATCTCCCGTATCATCTTCAGTAATAATAAATTCATAAATTTTCAATAATTATAAGTTAATAGCCACTAATTTCTGATTTTTTATATTTAATAAGTACCTAATAATTTTAATATTTGTATTTTTCATTATTATAATATTGTTGTTTAACTTTTATTTCATAAAAAATTATATTTTTGACAATAATTATATTTTAATAGTAGTTAATATTAAAATTTTCAAATTCTTTATTTAATAAGTTCCTAATAATTAGAATATCTTTTAGTTCTTCTCATATTTATGAAATATTTTTTTTAAATATAATAAATTAAAAAATATTTAGAGTACGTAACTTTTAATGGAAGAAAATTTATTTTCTTAAATACCTTACGAATTTTTACTATTATATAAATACTTTTATAATTGTTATTTTGCTTCAAATATTCTATTTTTCATTTAACTACTCTCATTTTTATTTTTTTTAATATTAATATAATTATAATTATTTTATGACCATTGATTTATTTATTCTAATTCTTTTCAATATTAATAAATCTGTAATTTGTCAATAACTATATATCAATAGTAATTAATACTGAATTTATCAATTTTTTAATTTAATAAGTTACAAATAATTATAATATTATAAATTAATTTTCTTTTAAAATCTTATGAATGAAAAGAAATATTAAGAGTATAGTTTTTATGATTATAATATTATTGTATTAATTCTTATTTCATCTTTAGAATTTTTTTTAAATAATTTCTTGATATTTATATGAATTGTTGATCAACATATATTTATACTATATACACATAAAAGAAGCTTAATGGCAGAATTTTTTGATTTCCTAAAATATCCATTATAAAAATTCAACTTACATTCTTTTTCGTTTTTAATTCAACTTCTAACTCTATGATTTTGCCTAAATAATTTTTTAATAGTAATACAATTGTTTCCCTAAATCTTCTCTATCTTAATAGTAATAGAATTAGAATTTTTTATTAAGAAATTTTTAAGAACAAACTCTAATAGTAATTAAATTTTTTATATTTAACAAATTATCTAACGAGTTAAACTCTTAATCTCATTTCTTTTATCATAAGATTGTAATTTTTTTCATTTATATTAATAAATTTTTAATAATAAGAAATTCTAACAATAATTAATTTTTCTATATTTAATCAGTTATTAATATTTTAACATATATAAAATTCTCCATTTCATTTTGTTTTATTACATAAAGGTCGTTCATTATTTTGTGTGTGTTGTTCTTAATTTTTTAGGAGTATGATTATATTTGATTAACATCTCGATTATTTAAGGGTTTTTTTTTTTTTTTTTTTTGGTACTGAATTTAACAATGCTTCTTAGTTATTGGATTGTAATTATTATTATTTTTATTTTATGTTAATAAGTTTTTACTAATAATAAACTTTAATAATAATTAAATTGAATCAACCACATGGTTTAAATTTAATTGACTTTGTAGTTGATTTTTTTAATACTTTATCAAAAATGTATTTAACTAATCTATAAGTATAATTAACTAAAATGAACTGAGTGAAAAAAAAAAAGAAAAAAAAAAGTCAATTAGAATCTTGGTAAATACCCTATCTAATTTTTTTTATTTTTTTTACCATTACAAATTCAAATCATTCATGATTGTGCACTTGAAATTTTTTTACAAAATAAATATAATTCAAGTGCAATGAGTGATATATAAACTAGTTTATATACATGTATGGAATATTTACTAAAAACAATTACCTTTTACACCTTTTTTTAAATAAAATATACTTTATCTCTTGTGATACGATTTTTGTCCAAACTCATATTCATAATTCATTTTATCTCAAATTACTCTTGTAGTTAGGACTGACCTATATTTGGATGCATTTCGTCCAAATTAACAAAAAAATAGACTCATGAGCATAACACGTGAGTTTAAACTTTAAGTAAATGACATTTTTGCCCATGATGTATTATTTTTTTTCTTTCTAAAATCATACGTGTGGTTTATTTTATTTCAAACCCTTAATATAATTTGAACAATAGTATCTTTGCACACTTATGATACATGATTCAACAATGGTGTCTATGAATATTCCAAGGCTAAAATCTTTTTTGTTGACCATCAATTTCTTCATATAGCTCACAGAGCTAGGATTGAACAATCGATCGTGTCGGGTCAATTTTGGATCATTCTCCAATTAACACAACTAGGTCGAATGATTCAAAACTGTAACTAATATGGTTAAAATTGGGGATAAGGGTAATTTTGTATTTTGATAGCAATTCATTAGTCTATAAAATGGTATGGTATTGTATTTGAGAGCATCTTGAATATAATGAAAATTGGCAGAAGCTTTAGTCTCTCTCAATTTTCTTCTTCTTCTCCCTCTCACTCTTTGTGAATTTAAGAACCCACCTCCTGGAGGGGTTTGCCATAGCTAGCGGCTCTACCTTTGGGTTTCCTAGAATTACCCTTTGTTTTTGGAATCACTTTTATCAATTGGTATCAGAGCCAGGTTCTTGTGTATGTGAACATGAACGCAGCTGCAATGGATCTGAGACTTTCGGCTCTAGAATCGAGGATGGATATGATGGATGCAAGAATCACAGGTCTTGATGCTTCTCTAAAAGCTATGAAAGTAAGCTTGGATTTGAAGTATGCAAGCATTGGCACATTGTTGCTGATCTTGAAGGAGAACAACTTGGAACTGAGGAACAACTTTGATGCAAGGTTTCAAGCTGTAATGGATGCCATATCATCATTGGCATTGAAAGTGTCACCAGGAGAGTGCAGTAAACAACAGTCACTGGTGAGAGTTAGAGAACCTGTTCTTCCCTCACCGTCCACTAGCTGTCAAAATCCTAACTTGCATCAACCTCTGACTCTAACTGCAGAGGTGGACAAATTAAAGATTGTGATTTCTCCAAGAACTCCAAGGAAAGAAACAATCTTCTAAGAATTTCGCAGTCCAAAGATTGTGAGCAAGAATTGCTGCAATTCTTTGAAAAAACTCCTTTGCAACAATTGGTAGGCAAGGACTGGTATGATAACAGATCATCTCATACTGGGTTCCAAGCTATAATGATTTGGATGTTTGCTGTGAGGCATGAATATAAAAAGGAGTGCTTTCAAGTTGCTGAGATGAAGACTTGGAATTTCCATTCACGGCAAGGAATTCAAGAGCTCATCTGCAAGGAAACTACATCAGCAACAATGAGAATAAAGTTTGAAGCTTTGCTGAAGCATTTCTCTTACTTGATCAAGAATAATCTTCCACCTCTCCTACTGCGGCATCCAACAAGTGCTCTAATGGCTTCTCCTGCTAGCTCAATCAATCTTCTAGCTAATTTTTTAGGACAAGAATTATTTGAAGAAGTTGAGATTGATATGGGTAAAATTGGAGATAAGAGTAATTTTGTATTTTTATAGTAATTAATTAGTCTATCAAATAGTATTAGGTATTGTATTTGAGGGCATCTTGAATATAATAAAAATTAGCAGAAGCTTTCGTCTCTCTCAGTTTTCTTTTTCTTCCTTCTCCCTCTCATTCTCTATAAATCTAAGAACCCACCTCTTTGGAAGGGTTTGTCATAACAAGGGGCTCGAGCTTTGGTTTCCTGGAATTACTCTTCGTTTTTAGAATCACCCTTATCATCAATGAGTGAGACGCTAAAATTTTGTTTTTTCAAAGTCTCCAACTGCCGGAAATCGGTTGGTCTCGGTCTATTTTTGGTCTGTTGTGTCACTTAACAATTTTCTATAGAATTCAAACAAAGAAGAGACAAAAAAAAAAACCATGTAAGAGTTATTCAACAAGATTTTTTATTAAATCAACTACTAAATCTAAAATCAATACAGCCAATCATTAAAACAATCAATCTATAATTTTAAATCCCTAAATCTAAACCCAGTACGATCTATTAACAGAAAAATCAATTCACAAATTCAAAATCCCTTAGCACAAACCTATACAACCCACATATAAACATGAAAAATCTCATAAATCTGTATCATACTTGTATATTCACAATCTTCATGCAAGTTGATGCATCGCTGAGAAGGCCAACAAAACCACCAATTTCACTTCCCTGCCCCCACAGATCGGAACTGTATAGTAGAGCTCTTTGTCTCCTTGTTTTTCTGGCCTCTGATTTGGAGTGAAATGAAGAGCAAGACTATTTTTCTGTCTCTCTCCTTCCTTGGCTGCCGAATTGACAGTGTAAAAAATCAATCTCAGTGACTGAGTGAGTGAATAGTTTTAGACTTTGGGTTTTATCTTATATGGGTTGGAATGTTTTTGATTTACGTGTGCTGGAGTTAGAAACCTGGGGTTAAAAGTTGGCTTGAGTTAGAAGTTGCGCTTTCCAATATGGATAAAAATAAAAATAAGAGTATGCACCATATTCTGTTGGGTCAATTAACCAACCCTTAAGTTTTGTGAGACCCAAAAAATCGACCCGATCCAGAATACACAAAAAAAAGTCACCCGAATTAAAAACTAATATTTTCGAGTTGGGTCGATTATAGTTCAAATTGGCCGATTTTTCGTTTATGCAGATTGTGTGCCCACCCCTACACAAAGCAATTGATATATTGTCAAAATTAGGGGTCAACTTTCTAATATTGACCAGATAAACTCAATATTTATGCGGTACTGCGATACACTAATTATTTTATTTTAAATTAATTTATATGTTAATATTTTTAAAAATTATAAAAAGATAATAATAATAATTTATGAAAATATAATCTTACAACCAACTATTATTGATCTTATTTTTATTATTTGATTTTATATATTTTTTAATGAATTCAATATATATTTTATTTTGATTATATTATTGTAAAAAATGACACTTCAAATTATTTATTTATTTTAATATTAATAATGTGGGTTACAATATAAAATTTACAAGCGTTTTTATTTTTTTCTTTATTGGTGTTATTTTATTTTATTTTTATTTTCTACCTATTTATTTATTTTTATTTTAAATAGTGAGTCCGAAAAATCAAATTATAGTATAAATTTTATTTTTTTTCTTTAATTGGTGTTTTGAATTCTTACATAAAAAAAATTATGTGTAAAAGTGTAAATAGTTAATCACTTAAATATTTAAACTTAGTAAGTTTTTATTTTTCTTATTATTTCAATTAAGGTTTAATATATGCCTAAGTTTTGCATGGGTTAATGTTCTAAATAATTGACTTGTCAAAATGATTTGTAATTTTCTATTTTATTTGAAAGGTCAATGGTTCAAATCACATAAACTCGTTGTTGACTTGTCAAGATTACGTATCAAAATATTAGTTGAATCATTTATTTCAAAATTTATAAAAATTTGTTGCTTAGATTAATAAAATATTTTTTAACATACCACATTTTTGCATCCAACCAAATTAGAAACTCAATTTAGATATACTCCCCATACACTCTTTTTATCTCACTATTTTATGTGTTAAATAAAAAGATAGTTTTATTTTTTCTAAAATAAGCAAAGGAAATATGTTCTTTTTTCCTTATTTCTATGAAGCTCCCACCTTTTTTGTTTTTTTCGTAATCCAATTTAATTCGTTCATTGAACTTAATATATGTTACAATTATTATATATTAAAGGTAAATCATTCTATATACAAAAAAATATATATAATTTTTTCAATCTGATATATATAATTTTGAAATTAAAAAGTTTTTCTTTTTTCATCATTGGTGGCTGAAAATTTAAATTTTCTTTTCTCCGCACACATTCAATCTTATATATTGATTTTCTATATGTTATGAGTTTCAAAAGTCCTACTCAATTTAGTAGATTATCAAATCTTAAATTATGGAATTTGTTTAAACACTTTTAGGTAGCTTTTTAATTATTTAAAAACTAATTAGCTTGTCAAAGTGATTATTAATATCTTATTTTTTGTTTCAAATTTTCAAATTTTAGAAATTTTCTTTTAGTTTGTGAGAGTAATAGTATTTTCATTAACAAAATTGTTGATTTTATTTACCTATTTAATTTATATCTTTATTTGTATGAACCATATTTATAAATATATGTATATATATTTATTATATTTTGATTAAATTTAGAAAAATATAGTATTTCAAATTATTTATTTATTTTGACTTTTAATAATGAACCTAAAAAATCAAATTATAAAATTTTATACCAATTGTTATTATTTTTCTTATTTTTCTTTATGATGCATTTGAATTTTTGAATAAAAAAAGTTTATGTGTAGAAATATAAATGGTTAGTTACTCTTTTTTTTTTTTTTTTGTGAAGATAATTTTTAATTACTTTAAAATAGCTAAACCTAGTAATTTTTTTTTGGTTCTCTCGTAACAACTAAGATTTAATATATGGTTATGTTTTGTTTGAGTTAATATAAAAAATTAGTTGTTCAAGTTGTAATAGAGTTATTATTTCATTTTAGAGATCGAAGGTTAATAATAATAATTTTTAATAAATTAATTTAATATTTCAGTTCGATTTTGGTTAACCAAATAGTGCATATAAAAGCAAACTAAAAAAAAAAAAATTAATTTTTAAAAAGTAAACAATTTTTTAACCATCAAAAAATATAACCATAATTTTGGATTGGTTTGAATCGATTCTAGTGGTTTAACCAAACTGTCCACACCCCTAATTGCCCAAGTGATGCACCATCCAATGCCTGAAACATTAGATCTGAGCATTAATATACAAACCAATAAATTGAGATACGCTTGTCTATAAACTACATCTTTTAAGGTTTGATGTAACCTGTAAGTGTAATCGAGTGAGATTTGATCGAATATATCTCTTGGCATGCTCATTTCAAATTGAAGTTTTTCTTTGT
This sequence comes from Quillaja saponaria, assembly GCA_029379385.1. Lineage (NCBI taxonomy): Eukaryota > Viridiplantae > Streptophyta > Magnoliopsida > Fabales > Quillajaceae > Quillaja > Quillaja saponaria. The sequence goes on along the minus strand of CM055606.1, from coordinate 2,916,534 downwards.
CTATAAGATTTTCATATTCAATATTTCTAGAATAATCAATTACATAGTTAGGGTTAACTTAGTACGTATAAATGATCATCCATGCATAATTCTATGGAATAATCATTCATTTGTTTGGTACATATTTAATTAGAATATTTATTCTATTTTGACCATTTTATTATATAAAAATAAGAATTCTTAAACCCACCTAGGAGGTGGAACTCTCATTCCTACTTCTATGGAATCAGTTTAGTTCAATCAAAAGACAAAAATACCCTTCTATCATATAAAATAAAAAATTGTAAATAAATAAAATAATAATATAAATAAATAAGCTAAATAATAAATATATTTAGTTTAGTCAAATAATAAAAATATCCTTCACGTCGTATTAAATAATATAAAATAAATAAATAAAATTTGTATATAAAAAAATAACAAATTAATTCGGTTAATTCAAATGACAAAAATATTAATTAATTAAGTAATTTTAAACTAAAATATTAATATTAATAAATAATAAAAATAAAACAAAATAAGAATAAGAAAAAAGAAAAAAATATAAGTAATAATAATAATAATTTATAATAAATATATTAATAAAAATATAAAATTTTAAAATAAATTACTAAAAAACTAAGAAGTATATAAATTTCATAAATTATGTTAGATTTTTATTATTTTACCTATTTAGGATATTTTTGTCATTTCAACATAATTTTTATATCACTTTATATCTGAAAATTACATATTAAATAAATAAAAACATGAAATTACTATATATATTTCTCAAGAACATTACTAAATAATAAAAGGAATAATCATTTCATTTCAAAACATTTTATTCATATTTTCTTTCTATTCCAATTCCGTAAAAATCATTTCTTCATACTAAATTAGCCTCTAGAGATGTGTGATGATTAGTTACTCTCTAAAATTACAATTAGAAATAGAATATTGACACTTAATTTTGATATTGATATGAGTTGTATGAAGAAAATGATGATTAAAAAAAAAAAGATTTTAATTTGGAATGTTTATAGACACTATTGTTGAAACTATATTAAGATGTTTTGAAACAAAATAAATTGATTTTGAAAAAACCTATCACAATGGGTAAACTGCAAGACACTACACTTTTTTTTTTTTTTAACATTTCAGATGGGTCAATGGGGTTTGAAAACAATGATTTTGAGTGTTCCTTTAAAAAAAAAAAAAAAAAAAATAAAAGAATTTTACAAAAGGAAAATTTTCATTTAAAGAAGAATTTGATTTTTTCCCGGAAACTAAAAATAGAAATAAAATGAGTTGTCCCGTTGAAAATGGCGGCAGCTAAACTGGGGAATAGAGATTGAGAGTTAAAGACACTCCGTTGATTTAGGAGTCGACGAACGCAGGTTTCAGCTTTTTAGGGTTCTAGGATTAAGGAGGTGAACTCGGATTAGGGTTTGTTTTTCTTCTGAAAAGCAGATGGACAACAGTTTTGAGCAGACTCTGCAAGATGGGAAGCTTTACAGACAGGTCAATTCGCTAATCGTTGCTCATCTTCGCGACAACAATCTCACTCAGGCAAGCAATCATTAGCAGTGTCTGTGTTCATGTTTATGGATTTACAATATATTGTCTTCTGAATTCTTTATTTTGCCAAATTAATTCCACAACTAGAAATTTTAAATTAAAGCAATAGTCTAGACAACAGTAATTAATCAAGCAATAGAATGTCTATGTGAAGCTCTCTCAAAGTTTCCAACTTTTTATGGTTTCTGATAACTTTTGATACCAACTTTTCTTTATGCTACATTAGTTGCTTTTCAGTGAACTTGATTTTTATAACGTTATTGTTACTGCTGATTTTGTGAAATTCTGTCATATAGGCCGCAAATGTAGTTGCTTCCGCAACTATGACACCATTGAATGTTGAAGCCACACCTAATAAGCTTCTTGAGCTGGTTGCTAAGGTTTTCTGTCATTTCTATTCCTTATCTGCATTGTCATTGATTATTAGGTAAGCATGAATAAACTCTTTGGTTCTAAGGATATAACAGGGTCTTGCAGTTGAAAAAGATGATTCGTTAAGAGGGGTTTCTTCTCCACTGTATGATATGGGTGCTTCTGGACCAGTGGCATATGGCTCGGTCCCTGCTCCACGCACTGCTGCTGTTGATTTCAGGCAATGTTCCTATGAATTGCTTTATTTATCATATGACATTCCAATTGTTATGCTTTATTGAAGCAAGATTTAATAAGTCGTTAATATCTCACCAAGTAGGTTATACTCTATAGCTTACCATGACTACCTTCTCTTCTAGCAGAAGTACATCCATAGTTAAGGTCCTGCACCGTATAGACAAAACTGTAGTAAAAATTGATTATTTTTCATGAGATACTCGGTATTAGTGGCACTATAGACATTCTTGACAATTCTTGCTTTGAATGAATCAAGTACTCGCTTTGCTGTCAGACCGTAGCATATAAGGTTATAAGACATAAGAGTTCCAAAGTATGTGTGTGAGTTTGTATATTTATACAAAGTGTAATTTTGTACCTAGTTTAATATGCCGCTGCACCAAATATGGGATTAGACTTTAGAGGCTCTAATCCAATCTGAATTATAGCTCCTTGGCCTTCGCAAAGTCTTTCAAGCTTATCTTTTAGTTATATGCCTTTCAAATAGCTCCTTGGTTAGCAGGGGAGGGTTGATTAATTTGCAGTATTTCCTTCAAATTAATCCTTGAAAGAAAGGGAAAGAGATATCTAACAATTTTTATTTATTTTTTATTTTTTACTTTTTTTGTCGAAACAGTGCAGTGCAGGATATAAAAGGCCCGTCGAAGAGCTTCACAAAGGCATGAGACACGACATCTTTCAGAACACAAGGTCTGAAACATTTATAAATCAGCTAATGAAATATCGTCTACATTAGCTTAATATTCTACCTGTAGGTTAAAGCACTTACAATTTTGCTGCTCTTTTGGGCTGATTCCCTGAATTTCTAGAACATTGCCAGATGTGCAAGGTTTAGTCCTGATGGACGGTTTGTTGCCACTGGAAGTGCAGACACGTCAATAAAGCTGTTTGAGGTATTGATTCCTCATATACCAGTTATACCTCTTTTTCTCTCTCTCATTTTGGCTTTAAATCTTATGCTCCATTTCTGCTTGCAGGTTGCAAAGATTAAGCAAATGATGCTTCCAGATTCAAAAGATGGTCCTGTGCGACCTGTCATACGGACATTTTATGACCATATACAAGTAAAAGTTCAACATGAAAAATCTTTTGTGCTTTTTCAAATGCTGTAGAATTCTTGTGAACTGACACCTTACAATGAGTTTGTCAAATTGTATTCATGGTTATGGTGCAAATTGTAGCTATGTCAAATCCAATATTTTAATGGTTCTTTGTGCTTTCCCTGAGAACAGTTACAGTATACAAACAATTTGAGTTATAGGCATGATATTTTCTGTCTAGTTAGTAATTAATACTATGACATTGCGAAAGATGGGGAACTGAAGTTGGATGCTATTCCAACAATTAGTTGTGAGCCACAGATAGGAAACCAAAGAAATTGGTTTGGGGATTGGCGTATGGGAAGACTAGTGAAATTTCCAATATCAACTTTAAAGTTTAAAGTACGTTTTCGTGTAATTTCAGATGATAAAACTTCTGTCAGGTCCTAGTCCTTTTGTTTAGGAAATTTATGACTCATTAGGTACTTCTGGCTTGTCTTTGCATGAAAGTTAAACAGCAGTTGCTGCTGGTTAATGAAACTACTTTGTTGCTGTTGAAACTATATGATTACTATTTGAGTATCTCATTGGTGCTTTATAGCTCTTGCTTTGGTAGAGCTATTGAAGTCTTCATTTAGAATTGTAGTGTTAATGGATTACCTACCAGGAAAAAAAGAAAAAAATAAAAAAACATTATATGTATTGACAGTGTTGTTTTTTAGTCTGTCTATACTGCTTTGAGAGTGGATTATCAGGGATGCTCTCTCTAAAGTTTTATGAAGTGCATCTTCCTTTTCTCAATTCTTTTTTACATGGAAAAATGTTATTAAAGGGTCATTCCAGATCTGATTCTTATATTTCTTGTGCAACTGCAGCCAATAAATGATTTGGATTTTCATCCACAAAGTACAATCCTGATTTCTGGGGCCAAAGACCACACAATAAAGTATGTCTTCTTCTTTTTAAAATTATGTAATGTTGGTTGCCGTCATATATTTTATGTTGTCATTTATATATTCTGTACAATTTCAAGTAGTTCTCTTGTATTTCTCTCTCTTATTTTTATTATGAATTACAAATTATCTTCAGTAATATGAACTTGCAATTTTGAAAAATTAGATTTGATACTTTCCAGGTTCTTTGATTTTTCAAAAGCGACTGCGAAGAGAGCGTACAGAGTTATCCAGGTTTTGCTTGTCAGTCTTGTCCCGTAGTTAACCATCATTCTTTAACATAAAAATATTAAAAATCAAATATGAAAATAACAGTTCAGTAATAAATTTTATTTGTGCTTTTGCAGGATACTCACAATGTCCGCTCCGTATCTTTTCATCCCTCTGGGGATTTTCTTCTTGCAGGTATTAATGGTCTTTGCATCTTACACCCAAAGCCTGTTCTTCTTTCAGTAATTGTATGCCTTTTACTTTTCTAAGATAAGAGAATCTGCCTAATTGGACTAGTTATAGACTATAGTCAGTCAGTGCCTATGTAAAAGGAGCTACTAGATCTTGGTTCTTTAATTCTGCAAATCCACTCTCGTTTCTAAGCTTTGGCAATGGCTTTCTTGCACTTAAATAGTTTTCTGATCTTAGAAGTAAATCTCATGAAAGTACAATAGCAAATTTATTAGCTGGGAGATTTTACATCCTTTGGAAATCAAGTCAGATTTAGAGGTGGAACATAGTAATATGTATTGTTGTTCACTATTGTGATAGTGATAACTAAGATGTAGTATTGTGATATAAAGAGTCAATGTTCCAATTGTATTATGATTTGTTAATTTTGGTTTCTGTGTTTTGATGACTGGTCATGCTTCAAAGTTTGTCTGTAACTTATTTCTCATTCTAACACGTCGATGTGACTGTAAAGATAATGTTAGATGATAAAGTAACATATATTTTCTTGTATATTGTAATAACCCTCTATAAAAAGATAATCAGATGCAGTAAAACTATTGCCTCTGAAATGAAGTTATGCAATAAAGTTCGTGTTGTATTCTATTGCTTGGAGTTTTCTTTTAAACCTTTTTAGGGGTTTGAACTAAGATCCAACTCTTCTAATCAAGTAAGGTCTTACAGTTGCCTATTCTGCTATGGAAGGGTTTTGTTTTTTATTTTTTCCTCGATATGCCTAGTAATATTGCAGCTTCATGTTGTTTTAATATTCCATTCCTGGATCACCCTGTCTTCCTCCTCAAATTGGCTGCTGACAGAATGACACATAAGAAATGTTATTATCCTTACAGGAACTGATCATCCAATAGCACATTTGTACGATATCAATACCTTTCAGTGTTATCTGTCTGCAAATGCCCCAGAGATTGGTGTTAATGGTGCCATAAACCAGGCAAGGAACAACTCAATCTGTTATGAGATAGTCAACACATTCCACAAATAAAGTGTCAAGATCCTTTTTCCAATCATTATGTTGCATTTGATCATGTAGGTCAGATATTCTTCTACAGGTGGTATGTATGTTACAGCCTCTAAAGATGGAGCTATACGGTTGTGGGATGGAGTTACTGCAAATTGTGTGCGCTCCATAGTTGGAGCACATGGAACAGCTGAAGCCACAAGTGCAAATTTTACAAAAGATGAAAGGTATGGATCCCATTTTGACACAAATAATAAATATATACCTGCATCAACAAACAAAGAGACACACTGAGAAAATCTAGTGCTAGCTGTGTAATGGATTGTGGATGACGTGACTCATTCACTGATATATGATCTTGATGTATTTGCCTGAATATCTGGCTTTAGACAAGTACTGGGAGTAACAGTTTACGTTGCACTTTCAGTCCCACTAGACCCCAGTAGTTGTAGGCCTTCCAACCATTGGGATACTTTATTTCCAGGTTCCAGACTTGTTCCCCTAATCAAGTGGTTTTTCTCCTCCAGTGCTAAGCCCATTAAGTAGAAGAAAGGGACAATTCATCGAGTGCCTTTTATTGATTTGGCTGTTGGTGCAGCACTAAGCCTAGTAGGTTGGCTAACTAAAGACCGAAGAGTCAAGACCAGGCTCCTAATGGAATGTTTAACCGATCCATTCCAGGATCGACCGAATTGGTTTGGAATCTCTACGGTTTCACAAGATTGAACCTTTTTTGTTCAAGCGAAGTTAAACAAATGTATCCTTGCTTGCTTATTCATGTGATGTTGGATTTGCAATTGAAACTAAAGCCTCACCAGCAGCTTCATCCTCTGGTTCTGTAAGCTATTCCCTTAAAAACTGACGTTTTACCTCTCATGGTGGGGACCTAAGCTTTGCTAAAGCCGTGAAAAGGAGTGGTTTGTAATCTTGAAAAGATGCGGATATTAAGTTGTTCAATCTTTGGGTGCTTTGAAAAGCTTTATTCTCGTGTAGACATGATTTGACGGTAGGATTGATATTTTGAAGAATAAGAATCCAGAGCCGACTGATGCATCTATACTATTTAGTTGAGAGAAAGAGAAGATGGGACACTAGTTTGCTACTCCCGCAGGCTCTACTTACTTAAAGCTTCTCTCCTCCAGGAGGCAAGGGATTGCTGCTTCCACAGCTGTCTTCACTCAGTCAAATGCATCCGCCTGTCTCTATCTCCACTGCTGGATCAAAAAGAAGAGATTGCTTATTGAAAAAGGACATAATGAGAGAAGATATTTTGTGGGTGATAAGTTTTAGAATCATGGTTGTGGTATTTGATGTTGAATTTGTGTGCCACCTTTCTTGTCCTAGAACTTGTACATTTAAAATAAAATATTTGCAACAAAATCCCTGTCTATAGCTACATACAAAGGCTGTTGACATTGTTTGCATGACACGATTCACACATGAAGGAAAAACATACAGAAGCACCAAAATCGGATCGGGGAAAATGTTTTCCTTTGTAATTAATTGCAAGCCAATGGATATTGCTTGTACTATGTAATTTGTTACCTTGATCAGTGTCAGATTTTACGATGGTCAATATATTACTAAGCGTTGAATTTCTAGGTACGTTCTCTCTTGTGGAAAGGATTCCACTGTGAAGCTCTGGGAAGTTGGCTCTGGCAGATTAGTTAAACAATATCTTGGAGCTACACATACACGACTGAGATGTCAGGTACCAACTGTAGGCATATACTAGCTCAGAGAGTTTACTTCTTGTTGGATATACGAGTGCTTGTTTGCATTCTTTTCAAATCAATCACATTCGATTGATATAACTACATTGATGCATCAATAAGGTGTCTAATAGATAACATCGAAAATGGATGCAATGGCCGAGGAAATTCTTAAGCTCATTCAATAATAGTGCATATGCTCTGCTTCTGGTACTCGTATTTTAATTTTGGATTTTATTTATTTAATTTGTACATGTTTATCCGCACTTCTTCCCCTCAATAACTGTAGTATTTCCTACTATAATGTGAAATAGGAAAGTACAGCTTCTGTATGAAGTTTAGTAAGTCTTATCGCCATATTCTGACTCATCTGTACACTTCCCTTGCAGGCTGTTTTCAATGACACTGAAGAATTTATTTTATCCATTGATGAACTAAGCAATGAGGTTTGTTCAGTCCTTTGTCCTGCGTGCAATAATGTATAGCTTAGTCATAGACTTCATTGGTAGAATCTGGCATTTTCCACAGATTTTTATCTGGGATGCAGTGACAACAGAAAAGGTAGCAAGATGGCCTTCTAATCATATTGGTGCACCCCGCTGGCTTGAACACTCACCAGTAGAGGCTGCCTTTGTTTCCTGTGGGACTGACAGGTCAATACGGTTCTGGAAGGGAACTATTTAATTGTGATCGTGGAAGGCAGGGTCGAGAAAATCATCAATTGCAATGCTTAAAAAGATGACAAAGTGGAAGTGTACTCAATGAATTCTTCAAAGTTATTTTGTTAGTGGTGTTAGTTGGCTTGAACTGCTAAACCACTCATTCAATCTCTGTAGCATGTATCTCAAATTGTGAGGATTTTTCGTTCTTGGGTTATCTGAGTACTCAATCTTTCTGGGAGTCCTTTACATTTCTCGCTTTTGTTAAATCTCTGCGTAGGAAGGACCATAGTAAAAATCGTGCCTCTTGATTCCAGGTTTGCACTCATCCGCCTTCATTTTAGCAAAAACATTCAAAGCATTATCAATTTCTTCTAATTCCACACAAAATCTTAAAAAACAGGTAGTAACCATTCTTATCTGAGGCTTCACCATAACCTGCAGACTTTATCCTATCAATCATTTCATCCCTCTCTTCCAACCTAATAGCCTGGTACAAACTCCTAATCGAAACCAAAAATGTAGTCTCCATTGGGTGACACCCCCACTCTCCCATTCTGTAAAACAACTTCATTGTATCTTCAGTCTTCCTAATCTTACACAATTTAGTAATAAACACATTAAAGATCTCCACATTTCTGGGAACCCCACAAGAGTCTATATCCAACAGGAGCTTCTCAGTTCTCAGCCTCCGAATGTAGCAGAAATGGATCTTGTTTTTTCCTACAAAGCTTGCACACACGATTGAGAATAGCATTATACGCCATTGTTCCAATCTCAAACCCTCCTCTACACATCTCCCCTGCCAACCTTCGAGCCTCATCCAACTTCCCATCAACACACCATCCCTTGATTAGCAAATCACATATCAACTCGTTTGGAAAAAACTTCGTCCAAGATGAAAGCACTTTCAGATTGTAAAGACTTAGAAGACAGACCTAAACAACAATCGCTAGAATGCAATTTTGTTTTAAGGAAAAAATTAAATGTATTTTTTCAGTACTAATACAGAAGCATAAATGATAATTTTGGAGGGTAAACATTCCTTTAATAGGTAATCATAAATTTTGAGAAATTCGAGTGATTATGACTATTTACTTTTAAGGACGCATGCAATGTAAAACAAGTTCACAAGGTTAAACTTTGTTTAGTTTATTTTTTGGTTCTATGGAATGAAATGTGGATGATGATTTTCTCATATGATTCTTTTAAAGCTGTCTCTGTAACTTGGAAGTTTTAGTCAATTTTTTTGCAGAGTTTTCCTTGGGATTAAATCACAAACACCAGCAACTCCAGCTCAACGTGGCACAAGTTTTGCAAAATCAGGAAGGTATTCTATTATCAACTGTATGTTGCATGTCATGCTTGTGGATAGCCATGTTACTTTTGGTAAATTTATTATCAACTGTTACATAGAGGAGAACATAGCCTATGGATTTGATGGCAATGTTAACATTGCTTATAGGCTTGCTGCTGTAAGATTCAATCTCTAATTATATCAAGGAATGAGAATGCAGTAAATGGCCATTGCACATGAATTTATATCAAAATTTCCGGGAAACCATCAAACACATGTTAGAGAACGTTGAGGGTAACATTAACCATGGGTAATATGTTTACCTTTTCTGCATCCCATAAATTTGGTGTATCAGAAATAGAAACAACTAATTGCTTCCACTGCATAAAATTAGTACCAGGGCTTCTAGAAATCCTGGATAGTAAGCATGAACAGCTAATCAGAAAACTCAGTTGTTTAAGTCCTCGAACAGATCATGTTACTCAAATTTTTCTCCCCAAAAGCAATATAATACATTAGACGGTTCTTCCATCACTTGGATCACATCAAGTAGATATCCCCCTATGAGTACTCTCTTCCTGAGGAAGATGAAGGGAACATAATAGGCAGTATTGTACGCTAGAACAGCAATTCCATGAAGGACTTCATGTTCACCACATCTTCTCTCGATTCAGGGTATTTTTTAGGTTTCAAGAGCTTCCAAAGACCAAATGGATGATTGATTTTAACTTCTGCATTGCCTGAAAATCTCCCAAACATTTTTTCACACTCTGGATAGGGCTTGACATAAAGATTGTAAAATCTAAGCCTACTAGGTTTTATCAAATCCTTCAACCCAACTTCAAAGCCAATTGCACCTTTTGCTATCAAATACTCCATCACATTGTGTCGAGGAACAATCTGCTTGTCAAAATTTACACCCAAATACTCTGGAACATCAGGCAAACAATCAACATTACATTTCATCTTGTACACTAAAAACTCAATCTTCTTCTCAATATCCTCTATCTCATATGTAATCAACCTAGGTTCTTTCCACAATATCTTAAAAGCTTCTCTTCGAATTAGTCCATGACTGCACAAACAATCAATTCTCAGTTTCACTTGAAATCCAGCTCTAAATACGCCCTCGCCATAAATCTTCTCACTGATACGCGCACGGCAATTCAAAGTCTGGAGCAACTGTAAGCATCGTGAAAACTCACCCAATTCCATTCCGAGAATCTTCGGTTCCCTAACAATCTCTTTCCTGAGCTCATCATCACAAAATCCCAAATTCCCTAATTCACAAAACAATGGTTTCAGCCTGTTTTCAATTCCAAGTCCTAAAATCCTTGGAAACAAACATAAAATTCGATCAGTCCCATTCTTTCTGATCCCAATTTCTGTCAAAAAATCAATTAGGGAACGAATATCCCTCTCATTCATCATGATAGCTCTGGGAAAATCCTTCAGCACACTGTCAATAGCAGAATGACTAAATCCTAAACCCCTCAAAATATTTATACTTTTCAAAACTGCATGCGGTTCTAACTGGAACTTCTTCGAATGCTCCAATAAATTCCTAATCGTCAATGGGGAAACATTCGAAAAACCCAATTTTGAGAAACCCATTTCCCAATTCTTAAGAAACTGAAATTCCAATATCCCGGGACAATCAATTACCAGTGAAACCAGAGAATTCTGCGGTATTCTAAATGATAACAGAATAAGCAGAGACTGTTCTAATTCCTGTAAACTGGAATTTAAAAGAAAGCTACTCTTTGCCAAAAAACTATGCAGTTGGAATGTTGGGAAACCATACCTTTGAAAAAGTTTGGCAAGATGAATCTCTTCATTGCATAGAGTTTTCTCGGAAAATTTAGGGGAAAATGGGACACTGGAATTCGTTGAAAAGTATTGGGTTTTCTGGTTTGGATGAATAGATATGGGTCTGAGAGCTGGTGAAAGGCAAAGAAGACTGCTCCGAGTTACAAACCTTGCGAACATTGATAATGCTTCCCTGAGCTTGGAGAATTGTTCAATTGAGAAGAAGCTTTCAACTGTTCAGAAAAACTCTTGGTTTTTCTACCCTACAACTTCTTCTGAATTGCCCCACCTTGTTTCTCCAAAGAAAAATTTGATTGTTACACATAATTTGATTTTTCTTCTTCTTTTAATTCAACCCTATAAATACCATCATATAAATCAAGGTTTTTTTTTTTTTTTTTTTCTCTATTTATCATCTATACACATGTTTTTCAGACTACAATTATAATTTATAAATTTTAAATAATCCAAACACATACTAAAATTGAGATAAGACAAAAATTATAATCTCATACCAAAGTTCTCGACTCTCTTCAAACGGACTCATGACTCACCCATTGCAAGTGTGCCTCCATAGTTAGTTTTTTTATTTTTTTTATATAGGTAAGTAATTACAAAAAGTATGCTCAATAAAATTGTCCTTAATTATCCTTTTTCTTGTCTCTCTCCACTTCTCCGAATTTGGTTTCAAAATTCAGATTCCATCCTGGGTCCCTAACAATAAATCACGCCCATGTCATCCAAGCAAGGTATAGTGATCTTTATCGAAGATCTGAACTTCTTTAACTTTACAAAATTCTTTTGTTCCATGTTATGGACCATTAGTTATATTAAGAGAGCAGCACCAGAAATACCCTCCTCCCAATAGTTAACTTTTGGGAATAAGTTTTTACTTTAATCCTTTAACACTCCATTAATTTTCATATGGGCATAGAAAAATTTAAGTCTAAAGCAACCCAAGGCTGATAAGAAAGACTACAATGAGTTATGGTTAATCATAATGAGATGAGTTATGGTTAATCCTTATGAGAAGTAGGACCCTATTTTTAACCAAAATTTTCTTGTTGTTGCTTGAATCGGGACCTTATTAGTATTTTTTTCAAATGTCTTGTGATTTAAGTTAATAATGATTGATATAGCTCTATTTTCTGATATAAGATTGCGATGGATTTGAGTATTGTAGTGCATAAGATGATGATAAGAATAGGAAAAGCAAGAAATAAAAGATTCTGAAGTTACTTTAATGGGGTGGAGTTTTTCCGTAGAAAAGGAAAAATGGAGATTGAAAAAGAAAGTGGGAGAAGATAAAGGATAATCTTATTATTTATATTTTTTTCAGTATTTATTAGGAATTAATGTGACAATAAGGCTACCCTATTATATATTATATTATCTTTCTTAATCATAGTTATTAGGATAAAATGACTACATATCATGTAAAAAAAACATACAACTTTTTAATATAAATACTAATAAAATTTTAAATGAAATATGACATAATTTAATAAAAAAAATTCTCAAAAGGAATCAGTTCAATATTGAAAAAGTGAATTTTTTTTTTTATCTTTTTTTTTGGTGTAAATTTTTTAATCATATTTTGATTTGAGGTATTTATTTTATAAAATAAGTAAGTTAAATGAAAATCATTCAGAACAAAGGAAAAACAATGAAATGTAAAAATATATCCATGATTTGTGTCTATCTTAAACTTTTACTATTATGGTTAGATAAAAAGTTTGTTATTTTCAATAAAAAGTTTTTTTAACCATTAAGATTATGTAAATAAAAAGTTATAATATTTATTACCTTGGTTAACTATAGTTTTAGTGTTATTTAATACATAAATTGTTATTTTAAAAAAAAATTTAACTTCTAAAATTCATATTTATTGCATCTTAATAAGTACTCTTAGAATACCATTAAAAAAAATCCTTCAATAAAAGATTATATTTAAACAAGAACATACAATTCTTGGCCAAAAAAAAAAAAAAAAGAACATACAACTTATTGATTCATGAGTGCAATAATGATTCAAAAAATAACTTGGAAGACTTTAAAAGAGAAAAATAAAATTATAATTTGATAATTTTTATTTTTTTTAACTTGGAGGAAGCTCTTTGGGTCTATGAATAGAAATAGCTCTCTTCTCTCTCTCTCTCTCGTGAAGGCGAGATTCGATCACATGTCCTTGGTAACACTAGTAACTTTACTAGTTAAACCAACTCACACCTTCATAATTTGATAAACTTTGACAAAAAATTCAACTTCCTATTAAACCATTTATTTTCTCAATTTTAGTAAATTTTACAATGAAAATTTTGTTTTATCAAATTTTAGCAGGACATAATTGTTTTATCAAAATTTAAATGAAAATATTTTAATTTTATTAATAATTAAATTATACCTATGAGTATTTTTGAAGTCTTAGTAGGATTATTTTCTCCATTAGACCTAATATATTGTGGAGTAATTCTACATACACACAAACATGCCAAATCAGCTTTTTAAACTTGTAACCAAACACCACAAATTCTATTTTTACATCACAATCCATCATTTCTCTATTTTCTCTTAAATTTCTCTCTATTCTCCATCTCACCTCATCACAACCTATCCATGGGATTTAGACATAATGTCGTGTGTATGTAACATTACTCTATAACTTATAGAGTAAAGTACATATAACCCCTTATGGTATAGCTTATTCCCAAACTTTAACATGTGTTTCATTTTGTCTAAAACCACCCTCTGTGTTTTGGATAAAAATGTTTTTTGACAGAATTTGTTACATTTAACTTTTAAAACATCCACTTGTCATGCACGTGAGTAGATGGTTCTGCGTTTTTTTTCTACCCAAACTCTGAAATCTCTAATTTCTTCCCTAAACCTCAAATCTCTAAGTCCCCAAATCCTTACTTCCGCATTCTGTCTATGTCTTTCTCACCTAAACATGGTTGTTTTGTTTCAATTGTTATATGTAACTACAACCCTAGCCATTCAAAAGATAATCAGGAAAGTCTTTGAAGGTTGAACTGAGAAGCTGTATTACTAATCCACCAAATTAACAATTTGTTGATGATTAAATCTAAAAAGACCAAGATACATGAATCAAACATATTAGCCCAAGTACGTTAGAAAATATATGTTCTGCATGGGTTATCTGAAGATCGGTGTTGGTTTTAAGAATGTTATTGTATTTACAAGTTACAATCTTTCCACATTTGTTGCAGAGATATTGTAGTCATGAAGCAAAGACTTGCATTATGGAGACATAACTTGGATACAAGGTATTTTGGTTCCATTATTCTATTCATGGAGACTTGTAGATTGAAATGTACAAGATAGACCAATCACACCACACTCAACATTCCTTGTAATGTCGATGGATAAAGATTCTTTTCCCATTGCAATGACTGATTTGGGCAAAAGGGTACAAATTTTACTACTTCTATCTTCTTTGTCAACAACTCTAAACCATCCATCAAAGGAAATCATTGGAAGCAATTGGGGATTTAGGGTTTTGAGGTTTAGGGGAAGAAATTGGGGATTTCAGAGTTTAAGGTAGAAAAAAAAAAAAAAAAAACAAGTTGAGGCAATGGTTTACTCACATGTGTGGCACATGAGTAGTTTTAAGAGTTAAATATAACAAATTCTGTCAAGAGATAGTTTTATCCTGAAACACAAAGAGTGGTTTTGGACATAATGAAATACATGTTAAATTTTGAAAATAAGCTATACCATATTGGGGTTATGTGTACTTTTCTCTAGTTTATATTACGTGAATGCATTAGTTAGGAGTGATTTGTGTGAATGATTTTTTTTTTTTTTTTCATCTGAATTGTTTGAATGAGTTAGTTAAAGAAAGAAATGTGTGAGTTATGTTAGTTAAAAAAATTACTTTTTATTTTTGCTATAAAAAATTACTTATAAATAAAGATTTTGTGTCCTATGATATCATTATTCATGTTATTTTCGATTATTTTATTCCAGTTGTATATAAAATAAAATAAATTTCCTGTACACTCCTAATGGTTTAGTTAATGATTAATCTCACACTTTCACAAAAAAATTAATGACAAATATCGATTTGGGGAGCCTTAAGCCGTTAGAGAACAAGAAGCACACACGACACACTAGTATTTACTAAATGATCTTAGGGGCTGTTTGTATGGAATGCAACTGAAAAGAGCAAAATGCCTCAAGTACCCTTCTGTTAGAAAATTATGGGCAATATCATTTTGTCCACATGTGATGAGTCAAAATTATTTTGATTACATCATCGAGAACTTAGCTCAAGCGATTGATACTTATTTCCCTATTTCCTAGTATCACGTTTAAGCACTCCTACATTACTTTGCCCACGTGTGGCTCATATAACAGATTGACAAAGTGATATTTAAATGATAAATTACACTCTTCTGTATTAAGATTTATTGAAACAACACTGTCCAAATTTTTAGAATATGACATCCCTCTTTTAGATACATAGAAAATCAATGGTGTTAATGAACAAATTTTTTTAAAAAAAGAAGAAGCTAAAAACCTTAATTTTATCTTCAAAGTACCAAAAATCTCTTTATTTTTCATTTTTTATTTTATTTTCAAATGAGACATAAATACAAATTTTTTTCTAAATTGCAACTCCCTTTTAGTTCTGTAGTCTTATATTTTGCTATTTTTAATGGCAATATATTTTAACTTAATTTGTTTAATTGTATTATATTACTTTTAATAAAATAAAAATAAAACATTTTACAAGTAGATTTTAATTTTAATATTAAATAAAATAGGATTGAATTGTGTTTTTTATTTTATCATGATATGTAATCTAAAGTAAAAACTTATATCAAAAGATAAATTCAAACATTTGAAAAAATAAGAATTAAACAAGTGATATATATATATATAAAGAATTATTGTGAAATGAGAGAACAAAAATAACCTATTAATTTTTGAAATTTTTGATTCTTCACAAATAATTATATTAAATTTATTATATTTTTTATTTGTATTATATAATTTTTTTAAATTTTTACTTTTTAAATAATATTTTGAACCTAAAATATTTAAGAAAACCATAAATGTGAAAGTGGTCGGAAAATATTTTCTTATATTAAAATTTATTTGTCTTGTGTAGTTAGATTTTTTAATTTTAAGCAGATATTATAATTTTTTGAGGTATCACTAAAAAATTATAATTTTTATTTAACTAGAAAGAATATTATAATTAAAAAAATAACATATATTAAAAAAATATATATATATGGACAAAAAAAAATTAAAAAATAAAAGACGATTAATATTTAACATTCATTTAAAAATAATAAGATTCAAAATAAGTCGATTCAAAAAATTGGACTTTTAGTATTCTTTTCGAAATTGTTTTGTTAACACCATTAATTTTTTAAATAATTTTCCAACTCCACAACAAGCAGCCTCGAGTGCTCCATTTCCAAAGCTTCCAAGTTCCAATTCAAACAAAACGGTTGAAGAATGCAGAGCTCTCTGTGTCGCAAAGTTGCATCACACCTCTCCAGGAAGCTCTCTGACAACTCCTACCGTCTCCTTCACCCCCATGACTACAAAACCTTCTCTTCTTTAGCCAAACCATTTCAAACCCAAATTCAAGATCACATTTTTAGTTCCTTCCCGAGTCACCCACTATATCATTCTCGGCCATGGAGGTCACAGCACAACCGTTTTGGGAAAATTCGGGGATTTCTCTCAGACCCAGTACTCCAAAAGCAGTCCGTGTTGAATTCAGCCAATACCCTTTTGAGAGTCGCAAGCAAAAGTTTCATAGACTGCAGAGTGAAGTTTCAGAGAGCTCAGTTTTCCGGACGTAGCTTTGGAATGAGCCAAAATTTTGATTCTTACAGGCGTGGCTGGTAATGTCTTTGTGTTTTCTGTTCCGTTTGATTTATAGGAAATATCCATAGAATATAAAGAAAAAAACCTTTTAAACGACAGCTTATTTTTCATTTCTCGCCCCTTTTCTTTTCCTTTCAGCCAAGCAGAATTTTAGGTTGCGATTACACAGGGAATGCTCATTATAGTCCTCCGCGTGATAGCATTTTTTTTTTCTCTTTTAGTTAAGTTATTAGTGTGATTTCTATGCTAAGAAATTGGGAACATAAAAACTTACTCTGGTTTACTTAGGGTTTCTATGCTTGTGTTTGCGAAAGATATAGTATTGAGCTGGAATTCATAAATTGGCTTTCCAAACAGAAAAAAGGAAAAATGCTTGAGATTTTGTCCTTGAGAAAAGGTGAGAACTCATCTTTGTGAATTCATGATAAATGTAAGAAACTACAGCCGGGGAGTGTAGTTCCACTTGAACTTTGGGGGTAATGTGTTTTGATATAAAATGGATTGACTACTGTTGTAAATTTTGACACTGGCTTTTGGTCCATTAAAAAAATAGTGTGATTGTATCTTCCTTTGAAGTTAAAGTTGAAAAAATTGAGTTAGATCAGTAGTACTAACATGCACGGCATAGAAATTTCTCTGTCTCTCTCTCTCTCTCATCTGTCATCTCTCAGGCTCTATGTTTTGTGTCCTGTATTGGATGTAATCACAAGTTCGCATCATTACTTTTAAATTCTTCAAATTCATAATGTGCTTAGTCTTGTATCCCCCTCTTGTGCTTCAGTAAAGGAGGAACCTGTGAACTATTTTATTCCAATTACTATTATCTATAACATATATGCTTAGACAGTGTACATTTGTTCTACTATGCCCATAATATTTTTTTTAACCTGTTCACAGGAGATCATGGTTCCAGAGGCTTACAAGTAGTGACATTGTCTTGGGCTTAATTGTAGCTAATGTTGCTGTTTTTCTGTTATGGAAAATTGCAGATCGTAACTTTATGCTGAATAATTTTACAGTAAGTATTAAGATTTTAACATATTTGCAACACAATGATGCCATATCTAGATTTTTTTTTTTGACACCCTGAGAGTTAGCAATTAGCATAGCTGTGATTGCATGAGGGTTTTGGAGTGTGTTAGGTTGACCTGTCCTAGACAAGTGAGTACGAAGGAGCTCCATTTATGATCAGTCCATTCAGGGTTAAGAGCACATGGTTAGCAATGCCCTTGGGCTGGGACATATTGTTTGCCATCCTTGCTTTGTAGGGTACTCCTACCTTGTTGGTTGGTGCCTAAATAATTTCTTAGGGCATAACGGGTGAAAATATCACTAGGATAGCATGTCTATGTCTTTAAATCAAAAAATGATGCTTGTGTGAGGCTGCATCTTTGGCTGCAAGTACTGAAGTACATTAGGTCTAGCTATTGGAACACATTACACGTTATCCATGTTTCATGTTAAGGATAGTTGCAATGGATCTGTGTAGTTTAAGTTAAATAGTCCATTTAATACCACTTCATCTGATTCCTAATTTAGTGATTTCTTTGTGCAGATCTCATTGGACAACTTCAAAAGTGGACGTTTGCACACTTTGATAACTAGTTCATTCAGTCATATCAAAGCTGAACACATTATATCCAACATGATTGGACTCTACTTCTTTGGGAATAATGTGTGATTGCTCACTCTAAAATCGTATTTAAAGCCATGCTTTTTCTTTCTTCCTTTAATTTTCTTTCTCTGATTTTATTTTATTTCTTGTATCTGAATCTTATAAATGGGTCCTGTCACAATGGTTGTTCATTTTTCTACATTTTCAATTTGATGAAGAACAAGGTCCAAGAAATCATTTAATAGGAAGACACAGATATCTAATTTCTAATATTGCAAGGGGCAGTGTTATGCACAATGTGTTAATTGAGGTTTCCCAGTTGAAAAGCAAAGTGTGCTAGATCCTTAGGATTGTGTTTTCTGGTAGGCAATTTATTGAATAAATTATACTAATCTATAAATTATAACATTGACAGCTTATTGGTTACATTTTAGATAACATACAACTCTATTTTAGTATCTCAAACCACAATATAATTTAATGCTTCTCAGTTAAGGTTGTTAATTTTAAATTCTTAAACTAATTATATTAGATGATGGATTCGTGTGGTGACTGTTATATGTTAACACTTTTTACTGGCTTCTTGATAATAGAAAAAATCTGATATTCTATTACAGTAGATACTGATAATTAGGTTAGGATTCTTTATACGCAAGATTTATGTCTCAGCATCTTCAGGTGTGAATTGATCAGATATTTTTCATCCTTAATAATGATTAATATGAGATAAGTAACTAAAGACAAAGAAACTACTAGAACATGGAATGGATAATGAGCTTGCTGTTTGACAAGTGCAAAATATATATTTAGACTTTTTATGCTTAAGAATTGGAAAAATCGTGACTTTTTAAAGAAATAGAAATAATATCATTTGTCATTGGTCATCCCTTAGAATTTTAGTTGAGATAGATATTCTCCATTTCCCTGTAATTTGTTTAACGTCAAATATCTGTATCTTTAATTGAAACACTTGGCTATATTTTTAATTGGTTTACATATTGATCATTCTTTTCTGTTGACTAGATTGTAAGAGTATTTGGTGCTGAATATCTGCTGAGACTGTATCTTGCCGGGGCACTTGGCGGGTCAATCTTTTACTTGGTGCATCATGCCTTCTTGGCGTCAAAGGTTTGAGAATACTAGAGAAAGAGTTGATTATCTAATTAGCAATATTCATCCTAGATTCTCTCCTTTTCTTTTTCCCTGTTTCCCTTTTTGGTGAATGAAAAAGAAATTGAACCAATCTTAAAGTTCAAGTACTGACCTTTAATCACAATTTTAGCCAATATCAACATCTAACTTTTGATTTCATAGTTTTCATACAGTTAGCTTTTAACTGCGAAAAAATATTTCTTGAGGATTGACAAATGTTTGGTAGTTTTTGACCCAAAAGTAGAAGGGAGGTAAAAAAATGATGATTGATGTGGTTGTGCCTCAAAATGATAATTGATAATTCCATCAACATGGTAGCCAACAGATGTGTTTAGTATTGTTTCTTAATTGGATCTGAACATATTTTCATGAAATATGCTTTAGAAAAAAAATCCTTCATGACTTTGTGAACATCTATTTTGTATTTTTTGTTCTCTTTGCTGCAGGAGCGAAGAATGTGGAGCATGAACCCTTCGAAGGCACCAGGATTGGTATGATCTCTGTAGCCATTATCCGATGGGCTTGTCTTTTTTCTAGGAGTAGGTGAATATCTGAATTCAGATGTACAATTTATGAACCTTTTCTTTTTTCTTGAGGAACTATGCATTACCTGAGAATGCTCTCTGCTTATATCTGATCGAAATAAGAGATAATTATATTTTTAAATGGATATGAGCTGAAATTTATAGTTAATGATGGATAACAAAGTTTTACTTTAGATAACTAAGTGATTATCCTGCATATGTGATAAACTGTAATTTTTTATTTATTTTTCTCAGATCAGGGTAATTATGTAAATCTCCAATAATTTATAGTAGAAAAATCATTAGAAAGGGAATGCTATCGGTTGAACATTACCTGAATGTATTATGCTCCAGTTCTTCATGGCTTTATTAAATGAGAAATCAAGTTTCACCATTTTCTCACACATTGCTTCTCTTTTGCATTTAGTGTTTCATATCTGTGTTAGTTCTGAACTTTCTCCTTGTTATCTTTGTGGTATAAATATCTATATATCTGTGACATTGCTCTCTGATTCACCAAATCTTGTCTTGTACTGATCTTATAATTATCCTTAGATGTCGTAAAACTCCGCTATCTTCAGGAATTGTCTATGTTTGCATAGTCACTCATTTCAGTGAAATTATATGTAACTGTATAGAGATCATTTGATGTTAGAATTGGAGATTCTTATCTTCTTGTACCCATGTGGAACATCTTGAAAAAATTGCAACTTGAAATATTTGAATATTTTTCTGTTCGTGATATCTAGGGGGCAAGTGGAGCTGTAAATGCTATCATGCTGCTTGACATATTCCTTTTTCCGAAAGCTACCCTCTATCTTGATTTTATTATACCGGTTCCTGCAATCTTGCTGGTACGCTCACTTTAGCTTATGCCAGTTTTCACTGTTGGAGGTTGATAATTCAAATCCTCATACTTCTTTCTTTGTTGTACTAGGGCATCTTTTTGATTGGAAAAGATATGTTGAGGATAATAGAGGTATGTCGACTGTTGTCCAATTCTCCTTTTTATCAACTATTTTCCCGACAACTCAATCTCCTGCAGTTTCTTTGGACTGGAAAATGAATGTTTTTTAGTGTAGTTTATAATTATAAGCTCTGATTGAATAACACGATGGCTTCTGTGAACTTCTTCCAAATCTAGAATGTTCCGTGATCTTCAATCTGCATTCAGTAGAGATGTGTTATGTCAAATATGAAAGCTCCTATAGAGAGCCTAATTTTTTGTATCATGTCTGACACTACTTAGATACTGTTGTTTTGATCATCTTGATACGTTTGACCTCTTCTAAGAGCTCTATCCTCCCTTCTTTATTTATGGTTGGAAACTCATTCAAGTAAATGATGCCTGCATGACTTTGAACTTAAACAGTAGAACTCCCATTCCTGTTGAAGGTTTACAGATTCCTATTCCATGAAAGTAGAACAGAGTAAAAATTATTGATGGGCTTTAGTATTTTCAATGATTATCATTTTGCCACTGTAGGGGGACAGTCACATTTCAGGATCTGCTCACTTGGGTGGTGCAGCAGTTGCGGCAATAGCATGGTATCGAATCCGAAGAGGACGTTTCTGAATCCTTCATAATTCGTAAACATGTTTCTTATATTTTGTTAACCTTCATGTTCATCGGTTCTGTATAGTAGGTGTAGCAGCCTCTCTCTTAGTTTGATGTCCCCAATTGCAAACGATGAGGCTGCTTCTCATGCAGATATCATTTGTTGTTATCAGGAAACTGGTTTTTATACCCTTAGTATTGGCTAATATGATGCTTATAAAATGTTGATAATCGATGCCAGCAGCAACTCATTACAGTGATTATGATTCTGCTGAAAACTCCTTCAATACAGGTTTTCACTATTTTTATTCTTTCGTTTGCCCAAGATTGAACTTCTGTTGTCTGTAAGGGTTTGAATACATTAGGGATAAAGAATTACCATCTTATGGCTAATAGTAAACCCAGATGCATGTCTTGGTTTCTGCTTCTTTGACAATACTTCGAAATAAATCAGACTGCTAAGCTTCTTGGCTCTTGCTAACTAAGCAGTACCTCAGAAAGAAAAAAGGAAGATTGAATTGAAACGCCTCTCTGCTCTAGTTGACTGAAATTTCTTAATCTTAGTTAATAGAATACAAAAGGGTAAAGCTTTAAGTATGCACTTGTGGTTAAGGATGCATGTTTAATTTCTTGACCAAATGAGTTTAAAATCTTGCTGGAGGCCAAAATATTTGTTTTCTTGTTACTTAGGTGGGAGTATTTAGGTGAGACAAAATTTTCTTTTCTATAAAACTGTGCATAATCTATTGGCACAAAGAAGGAAATAATTATTCATATTTCTAATGTATGTCATTAGCACAATGGTCAGAGTAATATATGAGCTTTCTATTTTAACCTTGTAATAATTTAAAATGATATATTACAATTAACGAAGAGTTTTCTTTTTTCTTTATAGTTTCTCGAGTTTTTTTACAATAAACTAGTCTTTTAGGCTTTATCACTCCATCAATTGCTATCAGATTTAATGACACGTAGTACAACAATGTTCTAGATAAGCTCACCTATCAATTTGATGAGAGTTGGGCCTAAATTCAAGCTTAAACTAGGCTTGTAAAGAAATTTTAAAAGATTTTTAAAAATTATCCTAATTAAGGGGAGTCAAACCAATAACTAGGTAAGATTCAGTTAAGTATACTGTAATCAAACCAAATTATTTCATATTATTTTTGCATATAACTCTATTTGTTATAAAATAATAATAAAATTATATAATTTAAATAAAGTAATAATTTTCAATTTAAAAAAGTAATAATTTACAAGTCAAAATTAAAAATATTAATAATTTCTACTAATTTACTAAATGATCAAATTTATTTATTTATTTTTTACGAGATCATTAACAATTAGTTCATGAACAGTGTTTACTAATTTATTGTAGTTTTGGGGATACCGTTAGAAGAAGAAATCAGCTGTGACAATGTCCCAGTGTGTCAAAAGATGAAACTGACATTAAGCCATTGTCCGTGTTCCACGTTTCATATCTGATCTGTAGCTATCAAGTGTCAGACTACTTAATGACCCACCTGCACCGGTTAACAAGCTCGGATCACAAAACCCATTGAAATTTCCTCTCACCCCGTCCGTCAGATTCATTCATTCGATTCGAGTACTACTCTCTCTCTCTCACTCTCTTTCTCTTTTTAAATTCATCTCAGTTTAACCATTTTCACTCTGCCATAGGAAAAATTGAAAATTTGTTTAGCCCGTTTTATAATTTTCTTTTGCATGAACTGGAAAATTACGCAAAATACACTCAATTCAAGGCTTTTCCCTCTCTGATTTCACCTTCCCAAATAAAAAAAATAAAGAAAAGGAATTACCTTTGATTGCATTTTCTCACCACCGATTGTTTCACACCACCTTTTTCTAATTGATTCCCCAAAATGAGGTGGGAAAGGGTCCAGGTGAACCCCGTATATGGTCACGAAGAAGCTGCTCGAGGAGTTGGTGAGATATCTGGACCAGGGAAGAGGTGGGGACACACCTGCAACGCCATTAAAGGGGGAAGGTTTCTCTATCTCTTCGGGGGTTATGGCAAAGACAATTGCCAGACCAACCAAGTGCACGTCTTTGACACTGGTGGGTCTTCTACAAAAATTCCCATTATTTATCTGGGTTTTTTTCTCTATCTAGCACATTATCTTCGTCTGGAATTTGACATTGTTGTTTGTTTCGTGCTGAGACAAAGTTCCAAATGTATTTGATGTGCCTGTTTCGTGTCATTATTTATGATGATAGGTTCTTGGTTAGGATTTATAGTGGGCATTGGATTCCTATTGAACTTTTTTGGAAGAGTTTTTCTTAGTTTATTTCTATTTTCGGTATGTAATCTAGTCAGTGTCTTATTACAACATCAACTATGATTGTTTCTAATTTTATGTCAACTCTTTTGAATGGTGTTTTCTTTTTCTTTCGCTTTTGAGGGGTCCCAGGTGAATTCTAGGGCACTCGTTTGTTCTGTTGTTATTGTTTTGTTATGTTAATATTTTTAATTTATGCATTTACTGTGGTTCCATTGCTAATTCATTTAGAGATTTTTCATTCTCTCATCCTACATAGCTCATTTGCAGTTAAGCAGACATGGAGCCAACCTGTGATAAAGGGCACCCCTCCTACTCCAAGGGACAGTCACAGCTGTACTACTGTTGGTGATAATCTCGTTGTGTTTGGGGGTACAGATGGGATAAGCCCTCTCAAAGATTTGCATATACTAGACACTTGTGAGTTATTTTTCTCTTGTTTTCACCACTGTGTGTCCTGTAAATGTTTACCCTATATTCATGATGTCTTTGGTTGAATTCTGTATATCTCAACATATTTTTTGAGTAGGTAGTAAAATAATGCCACTGAAGTAGTGATTAACCCAGCCCAGTTTTCATCTTAAGCATCTAATCGCTGTGACAAATCACGCAATGAATGCAAAAGAATATTGCCAGATACTTGAAATTAAATCATCTATTCTTAATAATTAATAAAATTTTGTCTTGGCAAAAAAAGGAAGAAAATAAAAGCAATAAAATCTTGGATTTTTTTGCTTTTTTGCCTTCTCATCAGTATTCCAACATTTTGATTTCCACCTGTATTATGCATGGTACATTTTCCGCCTTTCAGACCCGGGGGGGGGGGGGGGGGGCCTAGGGGTATGTGAGAACTGGTCATTATTTTTTTCCTATCTTTGGGGGGTCTTGGGTGTGCTTAGAATAGATGAGATCATTTTCATTTTCCATGGTATTTACAAGTCAGTAATCTCTTGCTTGAGTAATTGATTAAGAAATCTGAGAATGTTATGCATGCATGCTTGTATCTGACCTCTTTGATATATATTTCATTTATGATTTATCTCATACTCAGTTATGTGTTTTTATCATCTTTTTAGCTTCACATACTTGGATATCTCCAAGAATAAGAGGAGAGGGACCTGAGGCACGAGAGGGTCATAGTGCAGCGTTTGTTGGTAAACGGTTATTCATATTTGGAGGAAGTGGAAAAAATTTAGCTACTAATAAGGAAAAGAATTTCAATGATCTTTACATACTGAATACAGGTGATTTTTCTATATACCACTACCTTTCAATCTCATGTTGATTGCTATTTCATTTTACACTTTATAAATATGCTTCTAGTGAGGCCATGACCAGGTGGTAAAGTTTTGATGGAACTGAGTGGGATTTCTCATCCTTTATGACCATTATTTGAGACAATATCTGGAACCTAGAGAGAAAAGGAACCTGCTGATCTGCTAGTATATGGGCAGTTGTTGGGATATGTGGGATCAAGTATGATCCTTATTTTAGTTTCTGTGGATTCTGATGTAGGGGAGTTGTCTTATTTATAGCTATAGTTTCATTTCTGCATAAAGAACAGATGGGTTTACACCTGTTTGGGGGTGGGGTTGGGAAATGAGGGGATGGGGTTGGGAAATGAGGGGATGTAGAATATCCCAGGTTGGTTTGTATATTGCTTTTGTGACCTTGACATTAAGTTTACGCTTTTGTTGGATACTTGATCATAGCTTCGAGATTCATCAATCTGAATAAGTTAATTGTTCCTCTTTTCATTTTTCACTTGTAGAGACATTTGTATGGAAATGTGTTACAACAACTGGTACTCCACCATCTCCTCGTGATAGCCACACTTGCTCAGCTTGGAAAAATAATTTTATTGTAATTGCTGGCGAAGATAAGCATGATTACTATTTGTCCGATGTCCATATCCTTGATACAGGTTTGCAACAATTATTAATGAAGCAGGCTATTTATCAGACAAATGTTTCAGGTATTCCGTATATTTTATTACTTTTCTTTTATTATTCTTTAGATACTCTAGTTTGGAGGGAGCTGAATACATCAGGCCAGTTGCTACCACCTCGAGCTGGTCATGCCACAGTTGCATTGGGCAAGAACATGTTTGTTTTTGGGGGATTTACAGATGCACAAAATCTATACAATGACCTTTATATACTCAATGTTGGTAAGTCTGATATAGTTATTGAAATGTTTTCTTGTCTATCTTTTTGTCCACCTTATTGTTTCCCTTATGATGTTAATATCATAGAACGAGAACCTTTGTTTCGGAAACCTCAGTAACTGCATACAGCTCTAAAATATTTGACACACATTAGACAGGTGCTTCCGTATTATGGATCCATTAACTTTTAACTACATTCTTTCCTAATATTTAATAGGCAGAACAATATTTGTTGCACACCTTTGGTGAAGATTTCAGGAAAAGAGTTTATAGATCATAAGATTCTTATAATCAGCAGAGGCTGAGATCTCTCATTTGATAGTCAGATTAGAGGCTGGGACTGGCTATATGGTTTCCCATTAAACTTTTGTCTATGACTTGTTTATTTCTTCTGGTGGCTATTGATGTGGTCACTTGGAGAGACCTAATTTTTATATTTAACATACCTATCTCCTTTCAGTTGCTTGTCCTCAAATGTGGTGATACGAATATAATATGTTTAGATTCCTCATACATACTGCTTAATTTTTGTTAGCAGTCTCATCTGTATCCTTTAAATCATTTCTCATATTCCATTTTTGCAGATGGTGGGGTGTGGACCAAGGTGGCAACTTTAGGCGAGGGGCCTTGTCCTAGGTTTTCTGTGGCTGGTGACTGTTTAGATCCATGTAAAAGTGGCGTTCTTGTGTTCATGGGTGGTTGTAGTAATAGTCTAGAGGCACTGGATGACATGTATTACCTGCACACAGGTTCTGTGTAATCTTTTAATTTTTTTCCTTGCATTACTTTTAGCCAGCGTTTTTCCTTTATGGTAGTTTCTGAATCTGGGATTTCATTGTATACTTAAATGAGTTTGTAAGTTAAAATCTGATAATGTGTTTCTGAATTTTAGGGCTTGGCAGGGAAGGCGAACAGAGACTAGAAAAGTTATCTTTAAAAAAGCAATTGAAGCTGAAGTGTCAAGAACAAAATCAGAATAGCAAAGCTCTGGTCGCATTCAGTGCTGATATTATCCAGCCAATGAATTTCTCGTGTAATAGCCAACCAAGTAAGATATTGTTAATGGCTTTAGTTTATCATCTTCTCAAGTCGAGTTTTTAAATAATTGCAGCTGAAGAGGAAGGTGTCGTAGGCCTGAACTAACATTTTCAGCAAAAAGACATATGCAAATTGCCTCGAATATTTCATTTTTGGCAGTTACCAGATATTTCTAACCATGTCTCCTAAATAACCGTTGTAAACAGTACAGAAAAAAGTAGTTTGAACGAAAAATATTGATTGTTTCAGAAGTGTCTGGAAGATTTTGCTAATTATTCATACACATGCAGTAGATCATAAAATTAACCATTGGTGGGGGAAGGGCTCAGTGGGGAACTGGATTACTTGAGAGCTTTATGAGTTTGAGAATGAATTTTCATAATCATGAACACAGTGAATGGGTTCTCCAGAGGTTTTATGTGACTTTTGCCATTATTTAATTTAGCGAGTAATTGCTTTCCATTCATGGTGCTTTTATTCAATTGGCACAGTATTCAACTGGTCAAGAGTTAACTTATGATCACTTTTTTAGAAACACTTGTTAATCTAAATAAATAGTTTTGATGGGTTGTTTGAGACTTGAATACTAATTTCAGTCTTCTCATTTGTTATTCATGAGGACTAAAGTAATGGATTAATGATATTATAATCTATTCTCTCCAACTGCCTTGGGTTTCCGTAATGATTGTCCTAAAGACACTTGTTAAGGTGTAATAAATAACATCTTTGAAAATTGAAATATTCTAAAAGTGTCAATTCATTAATTGCATAGCACTAAAATCATTGTCTACCACTGCAGTAAATGCTAGAAAATTTCTATAAATCACCTTAACAAGTGCCTACGGGCCTCATTAGAAAAACCCTTTATTAGTTGGTACCTGAATATCGAGTATTGCAGTTGCTGGTAGGCAGAATATGCAATTAAATCAACACCTTCCTCCTTCAGGGAAGAAAGCATTTCAAGCCAAGGTGACCGAAAGCATTACACACGGATATACTATAGAAACTGTCATAGATGGAAAGCCGTTTAAAGGAGTATTGTTTTCAAACAAGCCAAACTCTTACCATCCAGATATTGTTGGTTCCAGTAGGTATGGTTGTTTCTCACTTTCTTCATTCTAAATGTGTTTCTTGTCTCTCACTTATCAAAAAAAATAAAAATGTGTTGCATATTTTCCCATTCTCTGTAAATTTATGTTTAAAGTACACCCAGTAATTTTCAAACCAGGAAAAGGGCTGCTGGAGAAACTGGTGATGCTATTTTAAATGGTGTTTACTCCAGCAAATTAAAAACTCCTAAAGTGCTCAATCCCGATGGAGCACAAGACAGGCAGGTGGATAGTGTTGATGTAAAAGTGTCATTATCTCTTGGGCCCCAGACAGAAGCTGCTGCTGCTATCATTTCAAACATTCCAACAACTTCTGATCCTTCTCAGCCCCACAAGGTGAATATCTTTTTCCTTTTGTTAAATAGAATCCTAGAAGCAATGCTTCATTGGTAATTCTGGAAATCTTTTTTAGATCAGTGACAGAATGATGAGAAATTTCTAGATTAAGGACTTCACCAACACATGGATTTATTTGAACCTTGTGCTTGGTGTTTAATAGATTAGTCTATTGTGCTTTAAAAGTCCTGGGAGTCTGAAACTATTGATTTATGACTTCATTATATTCCTCATTTATAAATGCTATGAAGTGTTTTTGAGTGAAATGGTACTTTGTTTCTTACAAATTGTAATGCTGTTACTGTTGGAGTTCACTTTTCATCTTTACTTGGACTTTTACCGCTAGTATGGTTATTCTTGATTCTTCCATCAATAAAACTTTTTCTTCAGATGATTTGGCCAATTGAAATTGTTTTTCTCAGCTATAGGTTAAATTATATACTTCTATTTTATTTCCTTGTATTTTACTCTTATTTAATCTTTTTTTTTTTTTTACTTTCTCCTTTTTTGTTTTTGGATTTGAGGGGATTGTTGTCTTTCTTTGGTGTTCTTAGCGTGTCTCTATTCACCTGCGGTGAAGTGTAGTCATGTTTAGAAGAAGAATCACTGTCCTATAGTGGCATAGATTGCTGTAGTGGAAAGGATTGAAAACCATAACTGTAGCAGAGAAAGGAAAAGAAAATTAAAAAATAGAACTCAAGAGCTTGAGCTTGTGTTATGGCTCTCATCTCAAAATCTAATGTACAAGCACAAGTCTCAGGATTTTGCTTCTTTGTGTGTTCATGTTTGCTCTGACATCATGAGATGACTAGTCAAATTGCGACTTCCTCAGCACACTATGGTCCATTGTAAAAATTCTTAAAAGGTTATCCTAATTTTGGATTGTTCTGCAGGAATCTACCAACCCAGAGCCATTACTGCTTTCTCTGAATCAGGAAAATGATCAAAAACTTGATGTACCAGACTCCATTAGTGAAAAACCAAGAGATGATATGAAAAATAGTGTTCCAAGCTCCACCAACAGTGATGTATTGGGTGATGATCGATCAATTGATGCACAAAACCACAATTCCGAAGCTCCGAAACCTGCTGCTGCAAAGGACTCATCACAAAATCAAGGTATGAATATAAGGAGCAGTTACTGAAAATTCTTTGGCTTTTAAGCTAGCATGTCCATGCACGCTCTGCTGAAATTGGTATTTTCTCATTTTATTTTTGCTAGGTCAGCTGTTTGACTAATGAGCCAGTTGAACATTGAACTAGAAATCTTGGATTGGTCATTCTTTGGCCTCATCTCTGTATATGTTTTCCTATAAGTTTGTGGACCTAGAGATAGCACAAATGAGTTCTAGATCCTAACTACATGTTGTGATGCATTTAAATCATATAGCCAATAATTACAAATCTAACTATGATTCACATGGAATTTTATTTCAAAAATTTGTGATAAAGAACTAAAGATGGAATTGCAATTGTCTAAAGATGGTTTGCATAATATGAATCTTCTATGTATGCAATATACAAAGCTTGAGAAAATGTTTTATTATAATCTGATGTGAGTTAGTCCCCACTTTGAAAGGTTTTTCCATGTGCATGCTTTCAAGCATACTGAAGTATTAGAACTAATAGATATCTTATTTTGATGGCAGATGATGGAAAACCAACCACAGTAGAAAGCGATCAAGCTGCGAAAATTAGTTGAAACTAATTAAGGGATAATTTCTGATGGTAACCATAAGAACTTGCCATTTGTACTTTTGTCATCTCTAAGGTCATCATAGATGCATATAACAGGCGACATGAACAACAATTTGCTAACTGCTCTGATGCTGCTAGCCTGCTACCTACTCACTCACTGCGTATATGAAAAATTCACTCTAAGAAGCATGATTGCTATTGCCTGTAGTTGTACCTAGTAGATTGTCTGGAAAATCAGGAGTTCTCAATTAGTTTGTGCTTCCCCTCTCTTCACTGAGAGGAAAGAGTTCTTTTTTTTAAAAGCAAAAGTTGGTGGGGCTATTTTATTTTGCTGCAAAAGATTAGATTACTTTTCAGCAGTGCCCAACTGCACGTTCGTCTGCTGGCTTCATTTGCATGGATGTCTAAGTACGTCTGATTACTCTCATAGGTTCCTTTCCGTGTAATAGGAACTTTGGTTCAGTGGAAGAGTTTTTCTGTTTCTGAAGAGAATTTTTGTTCGTGCACAGCTTGAAAAAAAATCAAGAATATAATGAAAGATAAATAGAGCTTTCGTCCGGAGATAATCTCTGGTTAAGCAATCAGCATAAGAATTTGTACTTCTATAATTCTCGTGAAGACTTCACAACTTGAACCTATCCTGAGTTTTCTAAAAAATCTAATTCTTATAGTTCATAAAACATATATTTAAAATGGAACATTTTTAGAAGTAAAATAATATTTTAAGAAGCAAAATTGGAATTGGGTCAAAAATGCAACCTCGTGGGTTCAGCTCCCGAAATGTGCCAGCTTGCCAGCTCCTTATGCCTGGGTCTAATCTCTTTCTAGCAGAAGAAAAAAAAAAAAAAAAATATATATATATATATATATAAAAAGAATAACTTCGTCATTTAGCTCACGATTATATATATATAATTTGTGTTTTCTTTTTTTTTGTCCTTGTAAATACATGCTTTTATTTTATTTATTTGTTTATTTTAAATTGCTCTCTGTATTTTATTTTTTTTTCATCTGGTAAATACATGGTTTTATTTATCTTTTGTTTAGAAATTTCTCCCTAATATTTCATGTACCATACATGTTGACCACGTGAAATTAACAATACTTGCAATGTTTTCATATATGTAATTACTATATTGTTTACAGCCTTTGAATGGCTGAAAGTTGAATGCTTTAAGCCTTTCATATTCCCATGAACAATAATTGTAGGTATCTAATGATTTTAAGTGCTATATTTTTTATAATATTTCTTTATTATTTATTATTTTTAAGTGTTAATTTTTATTTTTATTTTGGTTATAGTTTGTAGTTTATTTATTTTTTAGTTAGAAAGAATTTTTTTTTTAAAACTTAATGAAGACAATAAATAAAATAATTATAATAATTTGTTTAAATTTTAAAATGATTAATTGTAAAGTTTTTTTTCTAACCTGATTAATTATTCTCTTAAATAATAAAATTATTGTTTGTATAATAAAATGATTGTTTTAGCAGTAAAATTATTATCTGTCATGGTAAAACATTGAAACTATTATCTAAAATTATTACTTAAATACTTGAATTATTGTCTCAGTAGTGAAATTCTTGTTTGTACAATCAAATTATTATTTAACAGTGAAAATCTATTATTTGAAAGCTTTAATTATATGTTATTTTAAAGATCTCTCCAATTATAAATTATGCATTTATTTACATTTTGTGCATACTAAGTTTGTATTTGATAAATTTGTTAATTAATGAGTATTCAGTATAGTGTTGAAAAACTCTTCACTTCAATGGGGCACTATTCATTTCACGTGGCCAACATGCATGGTACAGGAAATACAATGGAGAATTTTTTTTTTTTTAAATTAAATAAAAACATGCATTTACAAGGAAAAAAGAAGAAGAAGAAATACAAGGGAGCAATTCAAAAAATAAAAATAAAAATAAACAAAAGTAGCATTTACAAAGGAAAAAACATAAAAAGAAAAAAATATATACAAGACAATACAGTAATTTCATGGTCGTTACTATACTATACTTACAATTTTTTTTTATTTTACTGGATAGATATAGGGCCTGGGTGTGAGAAGCTGACACATTTCGTGGGTTGAAGTAGTACTTTAGCCCATTTCCAAAATTTACTTTTACGAATGATCCATTTTAAATATATGTTTGAGAAAGTAGTCAATTTAATAGATTTTTTAAATACATCACAAGGTGTTCAAAGTTACACCATTTGAATTTGTTAAAAAAAAAAAAAAAAAATGGGAGCTCCACAATAAGGTGGGTCCTGACCACTTTTCGATTTTGATCTGTATATTTATGGGAGGGGTGATTTAATGGTGATTAGTTACTATGAAGACTCCACAAATTGGCCATTGCTCATAGAAGGAAATAACATACATTTTTTGGCATCCTTTAAAAGCAATGTGTGATAATCATGTTGTGACATATTGCATTTAATCCAGTATTTGAAGAGAGAACAAAATATATAAAGGTAATTGTCATTTTGTTCAAAAAAGCTCCTCGATGACACAATCAAAATTACCTATGCAAAACTAACCTTGATTAGGTTGTATCATAGTCGACTTTCCTATATCTTAACTTGTATAACACACAAGTGGCCTTTTGGCCAATGACATCTATCTTCTCTTGCTATCCAAGAGGCTCTAAGGAATCGATTTTCCAAAAAGCCATCTCTTTTACATATTTTATTATATTGATCGGAGATATTTTGACAAAGAAATCGTTCCCAGTGCAAATGATAAAATTAATCAGAATTAGAGCTTTTACTTTCTTTAAAACATTGTAACTGGGATTTTGTTTCTTCATGCTAGTAAGTTTAAATGATAGATTTTTCCTGTTAGACTCCAAATCAACATTTTACATAAATTTGGGAAAATATGTATCATCACCAAGTGAAAACATTAGCACTTTGTCTAAAATATTGGGATTAAAAATTGATAAAATTAAATGGTTGGAGCCCAGATTGTAATAACTGATAATTTATTACCAACAAAAGAGTTTAATACCATATTTTCTGTTTACAAGTCCAATAGTTTTCATCACTATCCCCATCACTGTCACCTTCTTCATCTTCATGTTGGTAGTTGGTGATGAGGGATAAGAGTTTAAGAGTTGAGAAATTGTGCAAGTGCATGTATCCCAACCACCATTTTCACAAAAGCTTCAGCTAGCCATGAGTAGTATGGCACGTACTTCAGCTTCAGTGTCAAGAAATCCTGTGTCTTCCCAATATAAATTCTGGGCCCACAAAAACTTAATATGGGGTCCCTCTTTGTGACTAGCAAATTGGTTCAATCCTTGTGTCTGGATCACAGAAACTTTTGTGAAAACCCCACTAAATCTAACTAAATTAAGGATAGATATATGATGATCTTGAAGTTTTAGGTTTGGTGTGGTGTGCATTATCTTTCTCAGTCTTCTCCATAACCAATTCATTAATAAATAGTTGGTGACTTGACTCTTTCTCTAATTTTTATCAACCTGGCATATGCTGTAGATTCATTTCTGATATGTAAAACCTAGAAAATCAATTCCAATACTGGGGTTTACTCTAATTTCTTTCAATTATACCATCTTTAGTATTTAATATGTTATATGTTTTTAGTTAATCTCTATCAAAAAAGATAATGGTTTGTATAATATATTTGTGGCTTTTTCGTTAATGAGGTGCTAGGATAATGAGATTTTAGATTTGAATATTATCATCGATGAATATGAGGATATGTTTTTTTATATTTTAAGTGGGTTGTTTTTCACCACTTTATGTATTAGCAAATTAATGATATTGTTGAATTGAGTTAGCTTAGCTTGATCATATATTGATATAGTGTCATCTATGACTGATTTAATTAAACATTGTAATGATAATTGATAAATTTATATATATAAATATATATACTTTTTTTTTAATTGAAAAATGAAGACCCGCTGACATTGAGACTAGAAAATTTTAGTGAAAATATACGTACTTTCATTTAAAATACCTGATCCCTTTTCCTACAAGGACTAAATGGTTCATGTATGATATATCATTGTCAATAATAAATCACCTAATCAAGGAAGAGAAAAGTGGTTCATGTATGATATATCATTGTCAATAATTAACCACCTAATTAAGGAAGAGAAAAAGGAAAATAAGGATAAGTTATACTTTTCTCTTGACATTCTAAATAAATATTACAATATATTTATATTTTCAAAAACTCCTACTTTTAAAATTTCTTTTTAAAATAAGTCTTAAATTTTAAACTAGCACTTTTATATCACTTTAATCCTTATTTTTAATTTTTAATTTTAAGCTTAAACTATTAATTAAATAGACTTTTTTTTTTCTTCCAAAAGACACATTATTTAATTTATAAAACTAAAATTTGTTATTTAATAATTAGTAGAAGAATAAATCTTTTAAAATTTATTGAAATTTTCATCTTCTCTTTAATATGTTAAAAAAAAATTATCTTCATAAGTAATTTTAGATTCATATGTATGTCACTTGTTAGTAGTTAATTTTCTTACAGATGAATCTAGATTTATTTATTTCTAGTTCTTATCATGAACAAAATATAGTAATTCAAGTTGAATATGAAAATAATTTTTTTTTTAAATATAGTTAAAAATGAATCAAGATTTGAGTAGGTTCCACGCATTCATTACTTTTTTCTTCAATCAAACTCTATGGACGTTGCTAAATCAAGCTGAACCCATTATTGTTAAGGAAACTAATTGCATTCAATGGAGTTCATGACTACCCCTGGAATTTGTATTAGAAACAACAATAACTAAAATTCATCAATTTGTTATCCATGGATTATGCAGCACTTGCATCCCAATTTATTTTAATATTTTTATTTATTATTAGATAAACTTGTAGGGTTTGATACCAACTTTGGTTGAAAATTATATCTGTTTTCACTTACATCGATCAAGTGTCTCAAACACATGATGACTCATATTGGTAAGGAATGGAATTGTTATAAGGCATAGTGTGACAATCAAAGATGGTTGATTGGGATAGGTTAGTTGCTCCCTGCCTGTTAAAATTGGAGCACACCATGACACCAAATTGATGCATGCATGCGATGTGAGTTCCTTCACTTTGTCAATGTGGGGTTCCATTCCTTGGCCTCAATCCATCTTCTGTACCTACATATCACTGTCACTTTCAATTCTTAGATGATGAATGAGTACAAATGTCTACTTTAGATTTGCATCCATATCTATCACAAATTCACATGAAAGTATATATATAATCATGCATTATAACACAAATTCATTCATACATTGGTTATGTATTGATGGTAGGATCAAAATGGATGCGAGCTCTTTTTATTATTATTATTATTATTAATTTTTATTAATTTTTTTATTTTTATAATATACTTTAGGAATAATAAAAGGGAAAAAGATTTTACTCATAGTAGAAGTTGTAAGGAGGAATGGAGAAATGATCTAGCTAACGAGAGAAGTCTCTCACAAATTTAGAGTAAAGAATAAAACTTGAAATATTTTACACTATAAGAAAAGTTACTATGACAACAAAACATTTGAAAGTGAAAAGCTGCCTTGTCAAGCCTTGTTGGAAAAAAATGGATGCTCCTGCCCTAGTCACTAATGAGACTTCTTAGCGATAGCAAAATGATCACCAATAACATCATTGAAACTTATCACGACAGCTTAGTTGCCAATTATAGCTCCTAGTCACTAATGAGACTTCTTAGCAATAGCAAAATGATCACCAATAACATCATTGAAACTTATCACGACAGCTTAGTTGCCAATGATAGCTTTCGTTGAAAATAATCAACGACTATTGCTAATACCCTAACATTAATAGTGTTAAATTTATCTAACATTATATGTGACAGTGGTTAAGTCTGGATTTGACCAGCTGAAGAGTCCTCCACGTGACTAATCTACAAAGGAGCAGTTTTTTGGACCTGTAAAAACTCCTGATGCCAAAATCAAATATTCTATCAGAGTATAAATAAGTTGAAAAGCTATAAAGAATATGATGTTATAGAGAACAATATATTTTGTTTTGAAGTTTTATGTCTCTTTATATTAGAGTTGTGTCGGAATATTAAGCACAATAGTTATGACGTCCGTTATATAATAATAGGACTATAATAACGTCTGTTATAATAATAATAAGAATTAGTGGTAGCAGTTATGATTCAGATTAATATGTTATATTTAATCATGCCACGTGTAATATTATTGATTGGTACAATCCTGTACTATCAATAGTGATTGTTGTGGCAAATAACTTAATCCAACATTATCTGTGATAACCCTCTACTATCATATATGATTAACATGTTATTCCTAATGAGATTTTCCAATTCCTTTTTATAAACCCTTCATTTTTTTATTTTTTTTATTTTTGGTGAGGACTTGTTAGATATAATATTTAATGAAAGAGAACTTCCAAGTATTGAAAGGAAAACTTAAGTAATATTAATTATTCATGTATAAATACATTAGTACTATTATAATTTAACTTATACATAAAGTGAAAACAACTTCAGTTCAAGACAATAAAATAAACTATCATCAACACATATTTACTCATATACATATGTTGGTCCAAATGAGAAACCATTTGTTCTTACAAGTCTTATTCATATCCACGAACGTACTGGTACTTTGACTCCTCAAATAAACACTATTTTATTGCTTTCTCTAGTCCTAATTTCAAAGTTTACTAAGCTAAACACTTAAACAAGCATAAAATGCATCCGTTAATCAAAAAGAAAAATCATTTGTTCTTACAAGTCTCGATTGTCTCCAAGAACGTTCTGTTACTTTTGGTAATTCCTCAAACATATGTCAATTTTACTATTTTCCTCATTCGAGTGCCGATTTTCAAAGTCTACAAAGCTAAACATATCATAAATTATAAATATAATTTTTTTAATGTATTATTGTTTTACTTACAATAGATGTAGGGGTGGAGGTTGCTAAATTTGAGCTTGACCACTCAACATACTAATTCTACAATCTTTGATTTATTCTATCCACTGTATCAACTCATTGGTCAAGGGAACGAGTGGTTGGGGGCTGTGATGAGGTTCTGGTGCTCTCAATAATGTTTGAGATGCTCTACTCAATTAGCTAAGAATTCATGCACATATGAATACCAAAATTAAACCCATTGTAAATATCTAACAACACAACAATAACAAATAATATAAATAAAACAATAAAAGAAGCTAGATTTATGTGGTTCAATCAATATAGGCTACGTCCACGATAAGCACTAAGCCAGTAATAACTTTTATTGAAAAATATTACAATTACTCAAGCACACACTTACAAGGATTTGATCTCACTCTTGCAGAAAATTCTACTCTCGACAGTGTTTTCTCATAGAGATTTTCTCTTTAATCTATTTTGCTCTCTACTGTTGTGGCATTTTATGGACCAAGGCAACAAACTACCAAGTTGAAGAAGTATCAGGTTTCACAAAACAACAATCTCTCACTTGAAGACTAATTTTTTCTTCTTCTTCTTCATCAATCTAATCTTCACTTGACTTAGTGTTTACTTGCATTCATCAACTATTCTCTGAGATTTACTAAAGCTGAGTACATGCTCGACTTCTCTATTTCCACTACCTTTATCAACATGTTTGCAGGATTCTTGTTGCCTTCAATTTTATCAAGTTTCAGTTACCCATCCTCTAACTATTGATTTTATGAAGTGATATGTCAACTGAATACGTTTCATCTTAGAATGAAATTATAGGTTTTCTGCCAAATGAATTATACCTTTGGCTATCACACCAATTAAGTGAATTGTCTTTATATTATCAAATTCTTAAAATCTAGAAAGAAAGAATGAGAGAATATAATATGCTTTTGTTATTCTCTTTATATTTTTAAATTCTTAAAATAAGAGAAATGATAAATGTATTTCCTTTACTTTTCTCCTGATTTTCTCTCATTCCAAGCTCCCAAATAAATTCTTAAAAAATTTCTTTTATGAAGGAAAAAAAAAAAAAAAAAACTCGTATTGACGTTTTAGCAAAAACAAAATCAAACTACGGGGCGAGGAGGAGGAAACTATGGTCTCAATTTGCTATCTGTTTGGATTGTCCAATGTGTCAATGATTTGAAAAATAATTGTGTACAAATTATCAAAATGACATTTTTTATTGTTGTATTAAAAATGAAAAAAATTATATTTAGTTTTGACTTTTAATTTAAATTGAAATAATTTTTTATTTAGTTTTGATTTTTAGTTCAAATTAAACTATTCTTTATTCAATTTTGTTTTTTTAATTAAAATAAATTTTTTATTTTAATAAAATTCATTTTTTATTCATTTTTTATTCTAATAAATAATATACTTAAATGATTTAGAAAAATAAATAAATTCAATTAGAAACTAAAAGGCATAAATAAAAACAATAGAGTATTTGAAATGATTGTATTTATAGGGTTAGACATGAGGGAAAAAATAGAGAGGAGGCGCGGTGAAAGGGAAAGGAAGGCCTTTCTCATGGCGAGTTTTCGTTTTTGATTGCTTACCATGAGAAAGGGAGGGTGGAGGGGGGAAGTGGTGAGGCGGGCCCCGGAGTATTTATGACTGTTGGAGGGATAAGGTAGTAATTTTCAATTATTTAAGGGTCAAAACGAAAAAGAAAAACAAGGTAACGGTAATTTTTGTGAGTGTTGGTGGGATAAGGGTGAAATTTTTACAAAAGGTAAACTACAAAAAAGAGAAAAAAAATTCTTGAGAATAATAAATTGTAAGGATAAGCTTAAATTTTTTTAAAAAGATATAGAGAAAGATGGAAAAAATAAAATCTAAGGATAATAAGTTGGAGGGACAATGGAAATTTTTGAGGAATACAAAGGGCAAAATTAGAAGAAAAAAAGCCTCAAGGACTAGGCTGTGCTCCAAAAAACTTGGCTCGTGAAGCTTCAAATATGTACGGCCCGAGTCTCCTAAAACGCAGCACGTGGCTGGTCAAACGAGTTGAGACTGCGTCCCAAGCTGGCCGCGCCGCTGCTGGCCTTCAAACGCGCTTCCGTGGAAGCTGGCCAAACGGGCCCTGTAAATATCATTGGTTAAAGGTATACTACAAAAATACTTTAGATAAATTTCTCTGATTTAAGGGTATTGTGGTAAGTGGGTACCTGACAATTGTTTGAAAATGGCACTTGTACTTTGCTGGTATTAGGAATGCTTGTGTTTTCCACATTTCCAAGTACATGAGCCAACTCACTATTTCCTCTTGGCTCTTGCCGCCCTCCCTTTGTCCTGACATAATCACATGCACGTACAGGGACCAACAAATACTCATCCCCCTGGGATTTGTGAGATGGAGCGGTAGAGCCCGTAGGACACTGACCCACATTCGCTTTTCTCTCTCCCTCATTGAAAATAAGAAATTTATTTCCAGCTCTAACCAGATTGGTTGTTCATTTTCTTGATATAACAAATCTTCCCATCTTCTCCGGCGGTCTTTGCATTTGTTTTCTTAGAAGTACACCAAGACAATTCTTCTTGGATCTGCAGAGATTCCTGTTCAGTTTGTATTTGGTATTAATTTCTTTTGGATAGTTGAAGATACTGTTGCTCATAACTCTTGAGTATTGTGTGCATATGAAATGAGTACTGGTCCCTACCCTTTCCTTTTGGTTGTCTTATTATGGTTATTATAACATAAGGTATTATCCGGTTTGTTTTGTGAAACCCGATAAGGTTTCTTTCAAATTCTCATCCCAATTGATTTGGTTTTCTGGGCATAAACCTTTTGACTTGTAGATTCCCGTAATCCTTGCAAAATTTGAGATTGGGGAAAAATCTATCTGAAAACCCCGAAAGGGGAAATTAGTTATATGAAGACAAGTTCTCTGGTTGGTATTTTGATCAAAAAGTGTATAAGGTTTAATATGGTAGATGGTAAAAGAAGCCAAATTTACTGTATTTAAGCTGTCATTAGCTGGAGCATTTTGGATTCTGTAAGATATTATAAAGTCCCTTAGTGAGCAAGAAGTTGTTGTCTACTGTGTTAATGCCTCTTTGTGTAGCTGAATTTGGGATTAGGATTGCACATATGAGAAAATTTCTCTGTTTTCTTCTGGCATTTTCCACTGGGGTTGAGACAGCATAAACTGTGGGGTAGGTATTGTGAGTAAAGAAAGACGAAAATAGGGTAGGACTTACTTATTGTCTTCTCAGTACACTGGTTTTGAGTTTCAGAATTGAAAATTGTGAGCTTTTGGAGTTGGTTCTGATTGAAAATCTTCAAAGGTGGAATTTGAGACGTTGTAATTCTGAAGATTTGGGTGTAAATGGAAGAGGGTTTATAAGTGAAAGTCAGTGATTGTGTTAGTTGAGGATTAGAGGATAGCAAAGGAGGGGAGGTGGAGATGGCTGCAAAGCTCCTGCTTTCTTTAGCAGATGACAGCCCTGATTTGCAGAAACAGATAGGATGCACGACTGGGGTGTTCCAACTCTTTGAACGTCACCATGTCCCCAGTAGTAGCCGCCTTAATCACAAGAGGCTTCCTCCAGGTAATCCTTTAAATGGGGTTTTGCTTAAATTTTATCACTTCAATTATCTAAAATTGGCTTTATTTCTGCTGTTGATTTACTAAATATTCTCGCTATCTTCCTCCTATTTTTTTAGGGAAGGTGGGGGGTGTCTTTGCAGTTTTGTGATTTTTGATTACCTCCACCTGCCTTTAGATTGTGCTCACTGATCTCAATTCTGAACATATAATTGGAATTATCCTTTGGAGTCTAATGCTTTTGTTTGGATAATAGGTTCCCCCTTAAATGATGGTTGCCTGGAAAGAGACTCTGGTAATGTAAACTGTCGCCAAACAACATCTGTAAGAATCTTCTCTTTCTCTTAAGTTATGACAAATTCATATAACTTAAACTTACTTATAGCCATAAACATTAGCATAAGGCTTAACTAGACTTGAATCCAGGTCTTGCAGACATATTTCTCAAAGTAAGGATAGTTGCATAAATCGATCAAATAACATATCATCTGTGACTTATTAGTCTATTTTTAACTATTGTCTATTCAAATTGAAATGAAAAGGTTGAGTATGTTTATAGTCAAGTCATCCTCAGAATTTTTAGCATACATCCCATCTCCTCGGCTGTCACTACATATATCTGATTTAGGTTGTTTCTTTTCCAATTAATTCAATGCCCTGAACTGTTACTGGTTATAAATTTCAAATTTCTTCTTTCTTTTGTGCTCGAGTCCTGGTTATGAAATTCTATATTTGTTCCTCTTTCTCTCTAATTGCCAGAATTGAACTGGTTTGCTGCTATCTTCAGCTTAAAACTGAGCATATACCACTTCCGGCTTTGTTGCAGGATTTGAACTTTAACAAGGGTGTGAATGAGAAACAAAGAATTTCCGCTGAATCATCAAGAGCCTTGTCATCATCTTGTTCATCTACTTTGTCCTCTCTGGACTGTGACAAAATATCTCAACCGGAGCCTTCCTTTGACTGTATTATTTTTCCTGAAAATCCATCAAGGGACCCAGTTATGAATCAACCAACCACCTCTCCAGAATTAGGACGGCAGTCCCTTGACCTCAGGGATGTGGTGAAGGACTCTATGTATAGGGAGGTCAGAGTATTATCAGTAAAAACTGCAGGCAAAGAGGAAGTTCCCCGTCATGCTGTGAAGCATCAAGATTCCCCAAGGCCTTTTTGGCTGTCCAACTCTGTTGATGGGTCATATGCATTTGGGGTAAATGGGAAACAAAATGTGTCTGTTGATCGAAAGGAGTCTCTTAGAGTTCTTGCTAACCTTGTAGAAGCTCCACGGTATTGTAATGAAGATAGTGAACTTCCAAGATCATCATATGAAGTAAAAGATGTATCCCAGCATTTTTCAAAGGATGCTCCTTTGTTTTCTTATGATGGAAGAGAAAAAAACCAATTATCTTTTGAATCACGAAATACCTTCAAATCGACGTCAAAGTTGAAAGAGCTGCCTAGTCTTTCACTGGGACAGTAGAGAAGGTAGTTCAACGCAAGGTTCCATGCCTGATTTTAAACCAACAAACCCCTCAAGAAGTTCCCAGCACAGTGGCAATTCAAATGACAAAGTCTCTAACTTCCTGCAATCTTCAGGAACTCAAAAGCGGCCTCCAAATGTTGTAGCGAAACTGATGGGCTTGGAAGCTTTACCAGAAGCCTCCTTGGCTAGTAATACTCAGTCAAGTTTAACAGAAACTTCCATAGTTGAAGATAGAGAATCCTTTCTCTAGATCATCAAAAACAAATATTTTAAACAGGCCAATTCGAACTTCTAATTCTCCAAGGAACTCATTGAAAGATCCAACTTCCCCACAACAGAGAAATCCTGATTTTGTTATGAAGCCCATTTCAAGTTCTAGATTTCCATTTGAATCTGCACCGTGGAAGCAGTTGGATGGAAATCAATATTCTCAGAAACCAAGTTTCAGTCCCAAAAGAGTTCCATCAAGAACAACAGATTCTTTCCCTTCTGTTTATAGTAAGATTGAGAGGAGATTGAAGGACATTGAATTCAAACAATCTGGAAGGGATCTCAGAGCTCTTAAACAGATACTGGAAGCAATGCAAGCAAAGGGGCTTTTAGATACCAGAAAAGAGGAACAAGCTGCAAATTTTGGAAGTCAAAAAAGCTATGAAGTGACATCTACTAGTTCCAATCAGAGTTCAAGATCAGT
Organism: Quillaja saponaria; assembly: GCA_029379385.1. Taxonomy (NCBI): domain Eukaryota; kingdom Viridiplantae; phylum Streptophyta; class Magnoliopsida; order Fabales; family Quillajaceae; genus Quillaja; species Quillaja saponaria. The sequence goes on along the minus strand of CM055606.1, from coordinate 2,873,395 downwards.
TAGGCAACAAAACCCACAGCACAACAGTGTTACTTCTTCCACAGGTTAGAGGATCTGACTCAGCAAAGCCTTTTGAATCCCCAATTGTGATCATGAAACCAGCAAAGCTTGTTGAAAAATCCGGGATTCTTGCTTCTTCAGTGATTCCAATAGATGTCCTTTCTGGTCCACATAGAAACCAGAGTGAAGGATTTGTAGATAATTTAGCTAATGATCGAATGGCTAAAGACCATTATCAAGTTGGCTGTGAGAATTCTCCTGGAAGTTCCACTGAGAACAAAACAAGTAGCAGGAATACAAGATCAAGTCAATCTCTTTCTAGGTCTCAACAATTTTCAAAAGAAAATACCCCGAGTTCAGTGAAGAACTCAGGATCTATCAGCCCAAGACTGCAGCAGAAGAAGCTTGAATTGGAGAAACGATCTTTTCCACCTACACCACCATCAGATTCAAATAAATCTAAAAGGCAATACATTAGGCAGGCAAAAGAATCAAGTTCACCTGGTGGAAAACTAAGACCAAAGTCATCTAACTCGTGTCGTGATGATGACCAATTGAGTAAAATAAGTAATGAATCAAGGGTCTTCAGCTGCCAAGGTGATGACAGTTCTCTGCATAAAGGTGTCACTGCCTTGGATTTGAAAATAGACATGGAAGTCACAAGCAATTTACAATCTCCTGACATAAATGATAGACAGAGTCCGGTCACAAAGGCTACAAACTTGGTTTCTGTCTTAGGGCTGATGGTGAGTGCTTCTGAACCTTGATCATCTCATTCTATTAAACCTTTTCTTATTTAGTCCTCCACTTACTGAAAAAGAATTTTTTTTTAAAGAATTTTTTTTTTCCAATTGTTAACAAGTATTCTATGTTATTTTTTTATTTTTTTATTTCAGAAATCAACTCCAAGGTTCGATGAAGAAGGGTCATTTGCAGAACTTGCCACTGGTGCCCCTGAACATCCTAGCCCTGTCTCCGTTCTTGATGCCTCAATATATAGAGGTGATGCACCATCTCCTGTCAAACAGATACCAAATGCCCTCAAAGGTATAGTTTCTGTCTTCCAATAAAAATGATGATACACATGCATATTTGTTTTGATAAAATAATGCAGTATCAGGTTTACTTGTAATGTTAGAAATAGAAGTAGTACTCATGATCATTATTTTTCTTTACTCATTGAAGAATTTGATAAAGATTGAGAATCCTCCATTACAAGAGATTATTTGCTAATGGGATGTCAGAACCTATACTTGAATGTGGTTTTACCTAAATAAAGTTTGTCTGCTAAAATATCTGGTTTATTACCAATGTCAAGCTTAAGATCCTTCTCAAAATATATTAATCCATATGGTATTAAGCTGGTGAACCTGATCAAGAAACAACATAATAACATTCGAAGATCAAGACAAAATTAAGAATGAGGGGTATAGCTACTATTGTCATAACTTATAATTTAATAAGAAAAATATTTTTCTAGACTGCCCACAACCAAAATCATTGATGAATGCAATTTATTTCCTTCTGCAACAATGTTGTCTCTCCTTTCCTCAGGATGGAGAGTAGACACCTAAGTTTTCATTTTCTATTTATAATTATATGATTAATTATCCAAAAATAAATATATATAGATTTGAAATTATTACATATTTGATCCTAAAAAATGTTTTGTGTGCGTTCCAAGCTAACGCATTCCGTTCCAGCGAACCAATCTGAATAAGCCTACTCTTGTCATATCATGGTGAGTGATGTTCTATGTTCTCGTTTCATGTACCGTATTGATCCGCATACTAGGTAACTATGATTGAGACAACTGTTTTTCAGTTACAACAATGATTGCCATTATATTAAATAGATGGTATATGAAAATGTGGTGGGCATCATGAAGGTTTAATTTTAATGTGTTACATTGAAAGTTAGATTGGCTCCATTTAACCTGCTCCCGCTCAGTACCAGAAAGTAGTGATAAAAAAGGAAATGTAGTTTCATTTTGACACTTGTGATGTTAAGGTATCTTCTGTCTACAACATCTCACTATAATATTCTCTTTCTGCAGATGATGGTGCTCAAGAATCTAATGACAATCAGACTGAAGATCTCTGGTACCCTGGGGATAGCCTATTATCTAACAGCACTGGATCTGGATTTACATCCGAGATCAATCGCAAAAAGTTACAGAGCATAGATCACCTGGTTCAGAAACTCAGACAGCTGAACTCTAATCATGATGAAGCTAGAACAGATTACATTGCATCTCTTTGTGAGAATACAAACCCAGACCATAGATATGTTTCTGAAATACTTTTAGCTTCAGGTCTCCTGCTCAGAGACCTGAGCTCAGACCTTCAGACATTTCAACTCCACTCCTCAGGTCATCCTATAAACCCTGAGCTATTTTTTGTCTTGGAGCAGATTAAGGCAAGCAGTTTGCTTCGAAAAGAAGAGTGTCTCCCTGTAAGGGTTTCTCATTCAAATCTAGGCCTGGAGAAAGTTCACCGAAAACTCTTGTTTGATGCTGTGAATGAGGTTTTAGGTGGAAAGTTAGCTTTAGTTGGAACTTCTCCTGGGCCATGGTTGAAACTTAATAGACTAGCAAAGAAAACCCTTGGTGCACAAAAGTTACTTAAAGAATTGTGTTTTGAGATAGAACAAATTCAAACCAAGAAATCAGAGTGCAGCTTGGAAGATGATGATAGCCTGAAAGGTATATTACGGGAAGATGTAATGTATCACTCCGGGAGTTGGACAGATTTCTGTGATGATATACCTGGGGTAGTGTTAGATGTTGAGAGACTGATATTCAAGGACTTAATTGGTGAGGTGATGACTGGTGAGGCTGCTTGTTTGGGGGCCAAGCCAGGTAGGCGCCGGCAACTGTTTGCAAAGTAGTGTCTTCTGTTCTTCCCTTTTCCGAATCTATTTGATACTTCCTTCCATTGTGATTATACAGAAAAGTGTTTTTTTGTCAAGCATCACAGTTATGCATTTGAGCTCCAGTTCTTTGCTTCGTTGTAAAGGAATTAACTTCTCAGAGATCTGCATACACATGTTCTTAAAATAAAATTTTGGAGTCTCTCTCTCTCTCTCTCTTTGCCTAACTTATTTTTGTGCTTTTCTTGAGTCTTGATGTTCAAGTTACTTGTTTTGTGTAATACCAGTAATTCTTACAGGTTCCCCATTTCAATGCAGCCGGAGCAAACATTATAAATCTTATCCAAAGCTTGAAATGTGAATAAGAACATTGAATTGATTATATTCATTGGAGCATTTATTAACCAAAGCTTGTAATGCATGAGGGACTGGAAATTTTAATGAAGATAGAAAAATCTTTTTATTTTTATGAGACTGAAAAAAAAGTCTTTAGAAAACTAAATCAAGGTTTTGGTTTATGAAAAAATTGACACTACTGTTAAAAAGGAAACTACTAAAAAGGTTTCCTTTTACATATTTTTTTTCACAAATATTCAAAAAACAACCTCATGCTTTCATTGCAATCTATTTTTAATAAATCAATATATTTTTTCAAGACTGAGCCCCTCCAATAAAAAGTAAAGACCACCTGAAGCTCACTTCTGTAGTTTCAAAGTCTTATTTGGTCAAACCTATGATATCAGAATTAAAAAATAAAAATAAAAACCAAGAAAAAAAAAAAGTTCATCGTTGAAAATGACTAATTTAATTTGACAAAGTTGATTAATCTGCCTCCGTAGCATAGTGGTAGTGCGTTCGCTTCGTAAGCGAAAGGTCGCGAGTTCGATCCTCGCCGGGGGCTTTGTGAGAAGTAATGTCGAAACACCCGTTCCTTATAACCACACCTGCGAAGCACATGCAAAAATCCATTAATAATTTTGATATATTATTTCTAATATTTTCTTCAAGTCTAATACTATTAATAATTTTGATAAAAAAATATTGATTGATCTAAAATATTTCATTGAATGTCACGTGTTAAGTTGATAAGAATTCAAAAATCTGTTTCTAAAGTAATATTTTTTTGGGTCAATTTTATCATGAAATGAAAATATTTTTGTCAATTTCGTATTAAAATTATTTTTTGAAGAGAATTTTAAGTTACGCCAACAATTTCCTATTAAAAATGTTTATGGTGTTAGTGTTAAGGAAAACTACAAATGATTTAATAGTTTTGAGATGAATTTTATCAAAAAAATATTTTTGAGACGAATTTGATTGAAAAATACTTTTGAAACAAATTTGACCAAAAAATACTTTTAGCACAGAATTGACAAAAATATGTTACTGAATTTTTTTTTATCTTTATTTCCATTATCTAATTACTATCTACTTTTCCGCTATCTTGAACCTAATTATTAATTATTAGAAGATATAAGATTGAAAACATAATTATCTGAATTTTTTTTTCCAATAACATTGATAAAAAAGAATAATATATATGAGTATACAATAAATTATTATTACTTAGATTACTAGCTAGTAGGGTAGCTTCATTTCTTTTTCTCAGTGCAAAAAGGAAAAAACATCTTTATGTCAAAACTATATATGATTTTTTTTGTTAATTAGGAGGAGAAAATTTTTTCATTAATTGTTAGATTGGGTTACACATAGGACTAGAAAGGAGCCAAGTTACCAAGATAGCTTAGGTTTGAGTAAAACGTGTTGTGCTCGAGCTCGAACTTGAGCGTAGTTCACAACTCGAGCTCCTCGACTTGAGTCGAACTCGAGTATGAATTCAAGGTACTCGTGAGCACTTTATATTTGGACTATTTTGCTTGGTATATATATATATATTTTTCCTTTCTCAATTTAATTATATCTTTCACTTGTTCTTATTTCATTATGGATGACATCCAAACTTCAATTCTTATCATGAACTTTTTGATTGGAAAGTTGTAACAGGGATGAATTTAAATTATCTTTTTGAACAGAAATTATCGTTTCCAACATAGTATTGTACTTTACTAAAAAAAAATTATCTTTTCTAACATTTATTCCTTGAACAATTTTAATCTAATAAATTATATGTATTTATATATTCCACGGTCAGTACATAACATTATAAAATAAATCTACTAAAGGAAGTTGTGAAGAAAATCTAGCCAAAAGAAAGTATAATGTTTTCTTTTTCTCATTAGTGTAGCATATATATTAGCAACTAAAACAAAATATTATATTATCAAAAAAAAAAAAATTTATAATATCTCATATTTTTCAAAATACAGAAATCCAAACTGTTGTAAACTAAATCCGAACAGCTGCAAACCAAATTTAAAGTAACACGTGTAATAATGCAAACCAAAACACTAATCCAAGATGACATAATACATCAATTACTCAACCAAATCTAGAATAAGAAACTACAACTTAATAGTGTCCATATTCAGCTAAAAAAATAAAAATAAAGAGAGTATATGAGAGCATATATGTTAAACTGATGAGTGAAAGCAACATTGACCAGAGACGTTTTGCTTCTTTTTATTTTAGGCTAGTATAATATGTATATAATTAATATTAGTATATTAATTTATATAAATTAATAAATAAAATTCAAACTACTCATTGATCCTCGAGTTGAGTATCTACAATTCGATACTTGACTCGAATATCTTAACGATCTTAAATTTCAAACTCAAGTTCTATCCTCTTAGGTGTCAAGCCGAGTAGTTTTTGAGCCAAATCCGAATAGGGCTCGAACTACGTACTCTACTCAGTTTCTCAGTCCTAGTTACACAATTTCAGATAAAATATGTTTCATCTAATAATAATTAGACTAAATTATATACTAAATTAAAAAGTATTTATATATATATAAACTTAAAACTTTTCTTTAAAATATGTTTGGTTGCAGAGAAAATTTCAGCCATAATAAAAATCAAACTTGTGCATTTGAAATTTTTTTACTTAGATATATTAAACAAGTTTGTTGATTGTCATCGAAAATTGAAATGAAAATGGAAGAACTAAAAGAAAGAAAAGGATGAATATTAAAAGGGTGGTCCTTTAACATAAGAAGGTATATATAATATAGGACCACTGACTTAAAATTGGCATGTAGAGGTAGAGGGACTACTCGACTGTACGCCTACTAGAGCGTGTAGCATACCGGATCAAATTTGTGTTTTTCAATTTTCGATTTTATCTTCGAAAGCTTTTTAAATTCAAGTGGCTTTTCTGTAAATATTATATTATCAAGAATGAAGAAGAGAAAAGGAGATATATATGTTTTATTGGAAGGAGATGTAGGACTAAACCTTCATTTAAATTTATATTATTAATTAAGTCATTGCTCAACCTTGAACAATTTAAAATTAAACAATTCGTGAAACAATATATCCATCTCAATTTTATGTCTGTAATAAGTATGAATTTGTTATATGTACAATGTACAAATTAAATTATCTTAATTTTATTTTAAATTATTTATACTTTAAAATTTATATATATTTTTTAGTTTGTGATAATATAATATTAATATATATATATATGAATCCAACATATATTCTATTTTTATTAGGTTATTGTAAACAATGACACTTCAAATTTTTATTTTGAATTTCAATAATGAACCTAAAATATGAAATTATAATATTGATTTTATCATAGTTATTTTACTTTTCTTTTTTTTGTTCTTTATTAGTGTTTTTCGATTTTATTTTTTCTTTTGAAATTCAATACATATATTTTTTGTTTAATAAAACATATATGCTTATAATATAAATGTATTGCTTTATAGTATCATCGTTTAGAGATGTACGCATAAGCATATGGTTTAGAATAATTATCTATATAAGTTGACGTCGACTCTATATTGTCAATAATGTTTAATATATCCAAGCTAATCAATTCGTAATTTGATTTTGTATTATTGAAATCCTACATTCGTGTTATTTTAGGGGAGAAGGTTTAGAAGAATTGGGAAGGGAGGAAGAGAGTGAGCATTTATTAGATTAATGGCTAATATATAATTAGCTCAACCACTACTAAAAGCTAATCCACTATGTCATCTTTAAACACGGTTCGCAAGCAAGTAAGTGGAAATCACATATGATTAATCATGAAGGTAAAATGTTTGTGAGTCCATTGAGTTTTTTTGTATGGGTCCAAAATTTTGGTAATTACTGCAACACAATTCGTGCTAACCCACTTGAAATTTGGTATGAGGAGGAGGGTTAAAAGAATTGGGAAGGGACGATGGAGCTATTTAACGGCATTAATCAAGACAGTGGCTAATAATTGTAAATTAAGAAGGAGTACTTTCAAAGATTAGGGTGAAAGAATTGATGAGCAAGGTGGGGAGTTATAGAGTTCAAAGAGGGTTAGATGAAGTGGATAAGGAAATGGAAGGAAGAGTTATGAGTGGAGTGTGCCTCTTCCACTCTCTTTTTCTTTAATCTTTTTCTTTTTTTAAAGAAAAAGGTGTATTTGATGTGGCTAAGAAACATTATGGAAAGAAATAATTTCAATATGAAACTTATAGTAAGAAAAAGAGGGTGAGGGTTAAAAGAATTGGGAAGGGAGGGAGCCCATTTAACGGCATTAATCAAGATAGTGGCTAATAATGGTAAATTAATTAAGAATGATCGATATTTCAATGATTGGAGAGGGTGAAAGAATTGATGAGCAAGGTGGGAGAGTTATAGATAGAGATGATAATGGGTTGGGGTCAGGTTAGCTTAGACCCGACTCGTTGTTTATCCATATTCACCATGGATCTTGAAAATCAGATTTATCTTAAGCCCATCACTTATTGGGTATAATCAGAACTGGACCCAGTTTCAATGGGCCGCCCATAGATCTTAGTTTTTTTCCTTTTTCAAAATCAATTTTCTAAATAAAAGGACATAGGCAAAAAAATCCAAAAGAAAATTTTGCATAATAAAATGTTTAATTGAATAGTTATTATCACATAGAATTCTTTTTCCTTCACTATTGAAGTTGGTTTTTACATCCATCTATTTGTTCCAATGATATTAAAATGACAATTGGGACATTAGTTAAAACTTAAAGGATGGTTTCCAGTACTATCAACTCTGCAGAATTCCACATATTTTTGTTCCCTAAATTAAGTCCTCTTTAGCAATAAAAAAAAAAGAAGAAGACCCAATCTAGACTCATATTTTCATGGATATGTCTGGACTCATACTATAAACCCAACTTTATAAATACACATAAATATATATATATATATATATATTTGACTTGAATTATGACTATTTCAATAAATAAAACAACATAAGATAATTATAGATAATTTTTAGTACTCATTTTTTCTTATAAGATTAATAGCAATAAATTTCATAATTAATTTTTTTCATTACATTTTCAAAATTTTAAAATAAAGTTTTTATATCAAAACCATTAATACAAATTATTTTTCCATATGAAAAATTTTGAAACTCAAAATCAAAATATAGTATTACAATTATTATACATCCCTTTAATCATAACAATCATAAATTTCTCAAAATTGAAAAATACATATTTTGATATTGTTGAAAAATTTATCTTAAACCCAATGGGTAAAATATGAAAATACCCAGACCGATACCTATGCCCATTAAAGACCCATTTAAATCCAATAAAATCCTTATTAGGGCTGGGCCGAGCTGGACCCGACCCAATTGTCATCTCTAGTTATAGAGTTCAAATAGGGTTACAAGAGTGGATAAGGAAAGAGTGGGAAGAGTTATGAGAGGAGTGGGCTTCTTCCACTTTGTTTCTATTCTTTTAATAGAAAAATGTGTATTGATGTGTAAAAGTAGTTTCAAGAGACTAAAAAACATGATTTGATTTGCTAGCATAATTTGCTGATGTGGCGTCGCCACATCAAGCAATTCTTCGATAAGAATTATATAACATTACTACATATTGTTGTCACCCCTCAAACAGTTGTTTAAAAATTAATATTTGTTTTTATACCATTTGTAAGGGTAAAATAGTACTAATCAAAATAATTGCATGTACCTACAAAAAGAACACACTTAATTAAGGTAAAAAAAATATTTGTAATAGAAAAATCATGAAACTAATGATAAGGTTTAACTCAACTTGTTAAAACAGAGATATTGAAATTTAATGATTACCGGTTTAAATATCACAATTGACTGATATTCAATTATTTTTTCTTAATTGTTAGTGATTTTAACACATTAGTATAGTTTTATAGAATTATAATATCGATAAATTGAAAATCTCGCACTATAATATGATATACAATTACAATAAAAGACATACTAATGAACCAAAAAAAAACCATCAGACTCACAAAAAATAAGAAACTCACTCTCTCAACTCGTGGTTATCTTGCACAATATATATGACCTCCACCTTGGTATGCCACCAGGGGTGAGTCGGGTCAGTTGACCTCACTCAGTTTTAAAATTATATGTAGGATATTGATCAAAATTAATTTGACCCTACTAAGTTAAAAGAAAAATATAATTATGTCTCTATAGGTTTTCAATTTTTTCACAATAGTCCACCATCAAAATAAAGTATATACTATCTTAAAATTTGTTTATTGTAATTTAGCCACTAGTCCACTAAGCGTCAATGAAGTTGATTGAGGCTATTTTGAACTTTCTTGCTTAAATCTTAATATTGTGTTTAATATAAATATTATATATATATATATATATATATATATATATATATATATAATTCTCTATTCTTTTCAAAAATAAAATGATTTTTTTCTTATATTTTTTCTAATCCACAATGCTTTTCTTTAATTTATCTCTCTTCTTAATACTTTTTGATTTGAAAATAGCTTTTTTTTATTCAATTTATTTGAAAATATGTTGTATCAAAAAAATCAACTCATATAACATATACAAATAAATTGATAAATTTTGTTTATTTAATAATTTTAAAAAAAAGTTCTTAAAGAAAAGATTAATTAGAGAATAAAATAACTAATATTTTTCAATTAAGGTGAAATATATCATTATCAATTTTTTTTTCATTATTAACTATAATTATATTTATTTAATTTATAAACCGACTAATAATCTCAGATGTGCCACTGTGCACCCACACCTGATCTCTTGATGTAATTATTTAAGGCCATACCCCTAAATTTTCATAAACGTCAATCAATTTATATTTAAATGCCAAGTGCCAACCACTTATGGAAACCATCAAACCCTAAAAATGAATAAATGAATAAATAAATAAACTCTTTCCCTTTCACAATTATGCCACAAAATCCATCGTTAAGAGGAAGAAAATGGAGAGCAAAACCCAGCTTACCAAATGAGCTGGCCTTGTGGGAAAGTTTTTTTTTTTTTTTTTTTTTTCTTTGTACTTTTTACAGAACCACATTATTCATTTTCTTAATTGAAATATATATATATATATATATATAAAAGAATCATAGCTGTATATATAGATAACACAATTCCAGAAGTTGTCAGTTAATTCAAAGCTTTTTTAGGATTAAAAATATAAGAAAATTAGATATGCAGGACCAGGACCACTGCCTAATAAACCTTTAGGTCCTTTTCTTCAATGTCACCTTTAAAGGACCCTTTAAATTCTCAATTAATACTATCTTGGATCATGTGACAAATTATTGTACGAATACAAAGCAGACATAGACTACTTTGAAATTCAGTCTCTCCTGCTTCTGATTTATGTTCCTTCCTTTTCATTCTCAGAAGAACTGCAGATTTTATAACATTTTCCCTTCATCAGTCCCTCTCCTTTAATTTCCAACCCCCCCATGTGTACTGAATACTGATAGATGCTTCCATGCTTAATCAATATGTGTGAAATAGGGTACAAAGGTGAAAACAGATAATTGACATGTTGCCCCTATTACTCTCTGTTTCTGCAATATCTATATATATGCATGCAGCAAGAGAGAGAGAGAGAGAGAGTGTGTCTTATTGGAATGTTGAGCGAGATGCTTAATTTGGGTTTTACTATACATTATTATTTTGTATTAATAGTAATATATATACTAGTACTAAAAGTTAGGTGAAGCTATATATACTACTAGTATATAGCTTGACCTAATTTATAGTACTTTTACATGCAATGGTTACCATTTTTTTATTTTTTTTATAAACAGTTTACACTTAATTATAAGTGTTTAGTGGAATATTGATGTCTATTCAACTTTGCAAAGAAGAGTTTTTGGCGAAGTAATGCCTGTCTCATTCAATGTATGCACTGCATTGCACTGCACGTACAGTTAAATAGACGAAGATTATTTATCTTATTTGAAAGAAAGTAATAACAATTTTCAATTTTTTATGTTTTCTATTATACATGTTTATATGTTTATCATCTCATCTGTTTATGATTTCTTTTATGTAAACTACCATTTCTTCTGATATCATTTCATGTAATGCATAGAAGTATTGCTTTATATCAGGTTATTAACTACTACCTATTAGCTTAGTGACATGCATTATATGGCCATGTCCATAACAACAATCATAGTAAAAAGGCTAGGCCACTTTGTAAGAGAAATGAGGATTGATAATATATATAAGCCTTGAATATCTTGTTTTCTCTAGGCCAACAAAACAGTCTCCTACCTCACAGCATTGTAAAGAAAACAGCTGAAATAAGTAATTAATTAATGATATATAGACAATATATAAGGGAAAGAAAAGAGTACAGACCAAAATGTATAACATAAACTTCCTGAAGGAGTGTAAGACAATCATCCAGGTAAATATTAATGGTTGCAAAACTCTCTTATTTATCAAGCCTAAGAATAATCAAACATGTAACTAAAATTTGCATCAGACTTGGTATATACTAATTACCTGCGAGGCTTCAGTAATCAAACTTAATAATTTCCTTTTTAATTTCCACTATATTTATGGATTAATATGTATATATGTGCATGCTTTCACACTATCATTAGTCAGTTAAAAAAAAGCTATTTTTTAACTAAAAAAGGGAAGAACAATCTTGAGGACTGTATGAGAAGGGATCGGGATAAATTCCTAGCTGTCACCCATGGTCTTCATCGATCTGGCCCATGGTGGGTTGATCTAGACTATCATGAGGTTAAGCTCGGTGTCTTTACCATTTGAACTAGAAACTAATTGTATATAAGAAATTAAGAAGCGTGGTACATATGTTTATATGACGAGCTGCTTTTGAATGTGTTAAGCCTAAATATATATGACCCATTGTTGAATGACAACAGAGTATATATCATGTGAGCAAAAGAACAAATTTGAAATTTAAGGCTGAGTTGAGTAAAAGAACAAGGGCGTAGTCCTTAAGTAGAGATCATATCTTATGGAGCTTCTCTTATAATCTACTTAACTAGCTAGAAAGCTATCAGTTTTATAAGATAGCTTGTTCGATACATATACAGGCTAATTGCTACATCCATGGAGATGGAGTTGCGAGTTAACTTATCGACCTAGGCAACTGAACAAATGAACAAGAATCTCAATTTAAGAAAATAAAATTGAGGAAAACATAAAGCTTATTATAAGCAAATGAATGCTATTTTTACATTGATTCATTCTAAATTGTACCTTGTGTACTATAGCATATGTCAAACATGGTAAATATAAGTACAAATTAAAACCAAAGCAATCAAATACAAATAGTTCACATTCTATAATTCTAAAATTGTGTCTCACAAATTAACTTGCACGTATTCAATAGTGTATTAAATGTAAGGTAGATAATTCATATATACTTATCTTACTTGCCATGAAGAACACTAATCCCCAAGCAGCTGAAATCTTCAATTCTCTCAATACATGTTGGTCCCATTGTTACACATGAAAAGCAGGCTTTAAGAACCAGTAATATCCTTGTTATTTTCTGCACCATGAAACTTGGAACTAAATTGTGTTGGAAAGAATTCAAGAGGTGAACTGGTTGAATGAAAAGATGGAATGGGAGAATGAGGTTGCAAGACTTGCGAACTTGAGCTCAAAAACTGCATATGGTTGAATTGTCTTGGGTCACTCTCCACTTGGGTGGTAAAATATGGAGGATATGAAGTAAAAAGTGATGGTGTTGCAGAAGATGGACATAGATATAACTGAGACCCAGATGGCATTGAAGGTTGAAATGAGGGTACATTATTCCCATTGCTTGTTTGAGGATCTATATGGGAGGAAAATAGTCCGTGGGTTCCAAAATGAGATAGAGATAGATTTGGGGGATCTAGATGATGGGAGTAATTATATGTCATGCCATTGGTTAAGAAGCCAGGTAAGGGGGAGTAACTCCCTATGGGGGAAAACTTTGAAGCTGAAACTTGCTGTCTGCCATAACCACCAATTTCATTGTGATTATCTTGATGATGACCATCATTTGTTTTGATCCATTTGCCTTTCTGATCGTAAATAGAATCTCTTTCATCATCATAATCCTTACATTTTAATCTCAAAAATGCAGAATTACCATCAAAGAAGGCAGCAAGAGAAGATTGAGAGGTATTTGATTCATGAGGAAACAGTGTTTGTTGATGAAATTGACCAAAATCATGTGGAATTGGAAGTGGTGGGAGCTTATCAATATCATGTTTAGTGGCTTCAAGTAACCAATCTATCACTTTGCTTGGCTGACCAAGCCCGAGCTTGTCTTGAAGGTCATATAATTGAATTGCTGTGGGTACTGAAAGCCTAATCCTCCTGTCCCTCAGTCCCCTAATAGTGCAAACCTTGCTATGCCTATCTTTTCCTCCAAAAGAACGCGAAACTCGTACAATTCTGGGATTTCTGAATCCTGACCATTGTCTTGAACTCGAAGCCGCCTTTGAGAACCTCCCAGCATTTGTTTCACCCTCTTGCTTGGCATGAAAACCATCCTCTGTTGAATTCGTGATCATCTTAAATAGTACTAATTACCATCTCATCATACTTGTGTCTTTAATTACAACTGATATTCCTTTCCTTATCTCGAGCTGCAAAGCAACCAACTGAAAAACAACATTGCTCCATATATATGTTAGTACCTAAGATCTTATTTTATGTGTTTCATTCAACTGTATCTGCTAGATTGTAATTATTCATGCACACTTGACTAAGAATTGTTCTCCATTTTCAACTATCATTAGAAAACAGGAATCGATTATGGGTTACAAAAATGTACTGCAGATCAAAGAGAATATCAAAATTGAAGGTTAGAAACAAGTATTCTTCATGGAAGTTTTATATTAAATCAGTTATGCATGTTTTCCCAATTTACATATATGTGAGAGTTTCTGTGGTACTGAAGTTATATGTGTTGGTCTCAATCTAGGGCAAACAGAATTCTCTTCATTCCAACACTTTATCAATCAAATTGAAGAAAAGAAATCGAGTGGCGGACAACTTAGTTGAATATTAGGTACATAATTGAGGTTTTTTGGAACATCAAGACAATTAGTCTGATGCTTGTATCAATATATAGATCACAAGATAAACTTACATGATGAGAGAAATTTCCAGCTGATGTTCTTCAACTTTGGTTCTGAGTTGTCCACCATAGGCGAGAAAGAAAGGAAAAGGATGTAGTCATGTAGGAACACTTCTGAAGTGTGCTTTTCAATGTAGATAAGTTCTGTAGATGATCCTCAAGCTTAAATTCTAACCCCTTTCTGCAAAGAAGCTTATATTAATTAATTTAATGACAACTATGGTAAAGAAAGTTAAATTCTGAATTTAACTGCAGTATGTTGTACCAAATTAAAAAGGAAAAAAAGGGAACATGATTGGATACTTGTGAGCCATGTGGCGTCCATATATAGTGACTTATCAATCAAATTGGCCAGTGGTAACTTCATGAATTCATTCATACCACACACTGAGCAATCACTGGCTTAATGATTAAGATTTACAATGTAGGTCTTCAATGTCTTGTAATCAAAGGTAATAAACTTCTTTTGCCTCGATTTCAAAGTCTTGGGTTCAAACAGTCGTGATGTCTCATTTGATGTTACTCTTTAATATCCTTAATTACTATGGATAGAGGCACATGATGTCCTGACTCGGGAGACGAAATAACAGTATCTACTCTCGAACTTTATTAAAAATAAATAAATAAATAACAAAAAGGTAACTAAACAGTAATACAATAGAAAATTATTCTACATATATAGGACCATCCACAACTTTTGAGGGTTTAGTACTCTTTCATGGAGACAACAAGTAATATCTTCAATTATCAGGGAATTCCCTACAGCATTTTCTGAAGAATGAATTATGGTAATTTAGTGTAAAACCTACCGACAGATTGATATATATATATATATATATATGAGAAATATCCAATTTTCTATGATTATAAAGATGACTAGGAATTGCAGTCAGTTACGTTACAAGAAGCTAGTCGATTAAAGACGCTAAAGAGGAATTCAATATTTTAGTTGAGTCATAATCATTCATGTTTCCAAAGTTGTGGTGTATGCTTGGAGTTTTGATAAGCTGGTTTAGACATATTAGTAGATAGACGGCCATAGCTGCCTTAATAGAGGAGGGACCAACATAAAGCATCCACTCAATTAATGGAAAGAAGGGGACCAGTAAATGCATGCTGATGGCAGTGAGATTTGCATAGAACAAGTTGGACTTTATGACTTTCATTTGTAGAAATTAAAATTGGTGTATGAAACTATATATAACCCTAGCTATCTAGTTTAATGTTTCTTTATGCTTCTAATTTAATAATCAAGTTCCTATGATTAATGTGTGCATGCAAGATGTGTCATAGTTCATGAAAAGAATATGTGAACTAAGTTCCTTTCATCTATGAACTTTTGCTCGTGAGTTGTGCATTCTTATTCTTACCTCAATATAACAGGACTTTTGTTGTCTCCAACCAAGATAATATGGTTTGCTAACTTCAAAACTTTTGGCATACTCTGCCTTGGTTCCCAACTACCTAAAGTTCTGTCTTGTGGTTATTTACATAGCCTAAAAACAATGGGAAACATTTAACTAATAATATTCATGAAATTCAAAAATAGATTCTTAATTTTTAAATCATGAGACATTAAACATTTAAATGAAAATATCAGGTGAAGGAACTGATCGGAAAACCCAACTTTCATCTACTCATTGTGGAAGAATGAAATAATTATTAAAATTTATATTTGGATAAAACTTTTTTAATTAGGTTTAAGATCCCAATACCTCTTTCTAAAATAACAGGACAGTAATTAATCAGTTACAGTATACTATCAGCTTTTAAGCAGGAGAGCTAGAAACCTTAGTTAACAGTTGTGGTCTTTGTAATTGTGTGCAGATCTTGCAGCCTTTTTTTTTCTTCTTCTAAAGAGTCTACAGAGGAAGAAACTTCTTCAAAATAATTGAGAAGTTTTAATATATGTTGCAGCTGCAGTCAAAAGCTGGGCCTACTTTTTATATATAATCTAACACTGTGATACTGTTTTAAGATACTTGAAAGTTGAATCCTATATACCTTCCTCAGCATTACGGGGTCAATATTCATTTCTGCACCCAATTCTTAGGTTGAAAATATGTAATATTACTAATTAATACCATTAAAGAAGAAATTAAGCATAAGTATGAACCCTAAAACCTATTCATTTTAGAGAGAGGAAGGGGAGAAGAGCATGAACAAAGAGATGGATAATTGACAGGCTATATATTTATTGTCTTTTCTGCTTAAGGGCTTTTCTGTCTTACTCAGAAATTTCTGATCTATGTCTCCCCTAGCTATCTGTAAGACAAGTTAATGCAGAAAAAGGGTGTGGGACTTGAGAAGTATTTCATATGGTTCTGAATTATTATTATTATTATTATTTTTTATTAGGGGAGGGGACTCGAAGCCTGAGCCTGGACTTTGGGAGAGGGGAGAAGGTATATGATTCTGAATTCATCTTAAGATAATCAATTCCCTTATATCCTAGCTGACAACACACCTGCTCTCTGTTCAAGCAACTATTGCTCTTCTGAGTGCTGACTATTAGTTTCAACTTTGAACTACAGACTTTTTTTTTTGGTTAGAAAAGCTTTTGTGGCTACTGTTTCTTATATGCAGAAACTCCTACGTGTACAGTATTTTTCCTTAAAAAGCAAATTAATAAAATATACAAAAGAGAGAGAAGTTTATCTTGATCATTTCCATTTTCTTTTCAAATTTGTTTAACGAGTCCTGGAAAGTGTGGTAACTAGTAAATCTACAAATACTTGTAAGCTAACTGAGGACACCAGGAAGGAAAAAACAAGAGAGAGAGAATTCTGCTACCAAACTTTGTCCCCATAACTTTTATTCTCATTGTTTCTTTGGACTTTCTAAGAATTCCATAAGAGTAAAGAAAGCATTATAATTTATTACTAGAACATTTAAAATCAATCCTAATTAATTTGATGGAGTTGGACAAGAGAAACGCAGATTAACTAGTTAGGACAGTTAAAAAAATAATTAAAAAAATAATTTATAATGCAGCTGCATGAAAATCAGTCTGAAATTAGACACAAGCGGCTGATTTTTCATTAGTATATAACATCCCCTTGGCAATAACTTTTTTCATCTCTTTCTTTTTGTACATGCGAGTAGCTGAGAAATGCTTCCATTTCTAATAGGATGGGAGAAACCATGAGATTCATATATATATATATATATATATGACCTCTTCACTTTTCATTTCTATGCCTCATATACCCAAGTATAGGATACATACCTATATATGCTTAGTATGACAATTATTTAAGCATGTCAAATAGGCATCTAATGTGTCTCTCTTTTGCAGAGGTGTAATCACATCCTCTCCAAACATAAAACATAATTCAGCCTGAACAAAGAGTAGTTTACTTCTCTAAACGTTTATTATTGATTACCTTCAAAGATAAATGTTATAATTAATAAGATCTTATATATAAAACATATAATATATATGCACTGCTAAGTTTTTTTTTTTTTTTTTTTTTTTTTTTTTTTTTTTTTTCATATAATTTCTGTAACATTTTTCACCTCTCTCTGTTAGTAGGTTTTCTATGCACATGTGCACATAGGATTACCCTTCTTTTATTTCTCGTGTAATGGGAGAACACCATATATCATATTAACTGCAAGAGGTGGATATGTACTACAAACATCACCATCATCAATGCAATGACCCATTTAATGTCTGTCTGCGTGTGTGTTATATGGTCAGAGAGATAGTGAGACTGAGATCCAAATTCATCTAAATTCTGATTGTTGGTTTGGAGAAGAATTTATAAATATAATATATATGGAATTTGGAATTCAAAGTAGTTACTGATATAGATTTTGTATATTGATGAAAGATTCATAAGAAAACTCAGAAATCATAAAAAAAAAAAAACTGGCTAAATTCTTTTGATTTTTCAATTTCCATTTCTTTTTCTTTTTTTGGTAATATATTTTCTGCATTTCTTTGCTCATGTAACTAATTGATTAACTATAACTGTGTCTGTGGCATGAGAGTGACAGCACCAAACCCTGCCTCGCTGCCAAGACAAGTACTTTTCCTCTTTTGACCTTTTTCCAACCAAAGCTGCTTCTTTTTTTCTTTATTGTCCTAATGAGAAGCCAAGATCATGCTTCCTATCTATCTTCTTAATAGGCAGTGGAAGGAAAATATAATATTACATTGCATCTGATCATATTTAGATTCTGGTGGGTAACAAATTTAGTAGGTGAGTTTATCAATTGAACAACAGCTGGTTGAAAATTTCGATCTGTGCAATTTCGGATTAATTATAAGCAAGTCAGGCTTAGTTAATCCATGATTCTACCAAAGAGAATATGGATCTTTTACAAAATAATTATGGAACTGAAAGAACAATAACTAAGGTGGTCCTGTTATACTAAAGAGACATACAATTGTGAAAAAGAATAAGCAAAGTTTTTTACTTAGTATAAATGAAGGTATATATCCAGCCACTAACCTCCACTTCTTTTGTCACCGTCTTAGAACTACCAATCACAAATGTTCCTTTCAGTGTGAAAACTCCAATATGCTCCTAAAATCAAAAGCAGAACACCCTCAATGCAACATGCTTCTGCTTTGAATTATCTTGCATAATACTTTAACTCAAAAGACTTTTAATATAGGAAGGATTATGATATGTACCTTTTTTTTTTTTTTGGACCACTTAAAAGATTTCGAATATAATGTGGGTATTCTAAAAGCTTTGAGATTAAGAAGAGTTTAGTCAATAAGAAATAATCTTAATCATAATTTTTAGTCCCCAATAATTTCACCAATAAATCAATTTACAAAATCTGAATCTCAATACCTACCTGCAATTCGACAACATTGCATCAATTCAGAAATTATTTTGTAAAAATCAAAATCATATCGACTAAATTAAATGAAATTATATAGGTTAAAAAATATATATAATTCAGCCTAAAAAACATAATTCAGCTTTGAAAACAAAATTTAGCTCGTTCCCCATATTAACTCAATTTTCTATTCCTGGTACTTTAAAGTTTAGCTCAAGAATTTTGTAGTTACGGTGCACATGTAACCTGGGCTCCTGGAGGCTTCTGTTTCGTTCTTATCTTCTGAATGGGAAATAGTGAAATGGTCTTTTGAGTAGGACAGCAATGGAAAAATTGGATAGCAAAAATGAATAAGGATCATTTTGACTGACCTTTGACCCTTGCCAATCTTTAATAACTTACTTGAAGAGCTTGGTTGTTGTTCTCTTTATGATATCCATCTATCAATCTTAAGAAATGCAGACCAAATGAAACTATAAGCAGATCAGTGTGGAAGCAAGCTCCAAAATCAGAACGTCTTTGGGAACTTGCAATTCTGCAAATCAATCCATGTAACAACAAATTTGCAGCTGCAGGCTTTAAGTTTCATGCATCAACCAAGAAACTTTTCCCCTCAAAATCAAGTCTGTAACTCAGAAGCAACTAAACTTCTGGAAATAAAAAGTTTTTTCTTTTAATTTGGTACACAGGGAGGTTGTGGTTTGAACCCTCATCGGAAAAAGGCCTACAATATCATGCTAAGTGAACTATGCTCCCTGGGGAAATAAAAAGTAACTTCAATTCAGCAGATTCTATGTAAAATCAGTTTTCCAGATGCATCTGCAAGATACATCTATCAACCACCAGCATTTTTCTCACAACATTAAGTCCATAAATTTCAGATCAGATAGCCAAAAAAAAAAAAAAAACCTGTGTAGTTTGAAAAGAACTAACTCTAACTCCACTTTTGTAAATCAGTGTAGCACAAAAATATTCACGTCTGGCCTTCTGCATCACGTATTCCTATCACAGTTTGAATCAGCTTTTTGTGTTGTATCCGGCATTGGAGTCCACATATTATACTAAAGGTACGACTTTTCATCACCAATGGAAGAAAAGTGGCACTACTATAAGAACTTGTAACTTGTAAGGTAGACCTGAAACAGATAATGAAGCAGCCGCAACATTCCAATGCATATCATCTTGACCATAGGAACACTGTAAGCCAAAAACAAAAGCTGGCTGCCATCCTTTGATTCTCATGAAGAAACTAAAACACACATCCTTATACAGTTGCAGTCGGGAAAAGGTTCAATAAGGGGATCTTGAGAGTTGGATGGATTTGTTAAATATTAAACTACAAAACTGCTATTGCAATTTCATTTAATTAACCACAGTAATTCAAGAAAGAATAAAATTAAACAAAAGCAATTTAAGCTTCAATGTGGGCAACTACCCTTTATTGATTTGAAATGATACATCCTCTTTAACAGGCAGTCTTCACAGATCTTGGCATAACATGACCCACACCTCTTCAGTGATAGAACAAGAGGGAAACATAAAGTTCAAACACAAACGTCATTCCAGAATTGCACCAACCTGGTGACATGCAAAACGCATTTAGTCATTGACAGTGAGTTGAACCCATATTAATTAAGGCTCTTATGAATAAACGTGTTCACTGTTATAAGAGGTTGGGACAAGATATGATTTTTTTTTTCATCTAATAGTACAAGTACAGATAAGAACAATGCAAAAGCATACAATTACGTGACATGTGAACTGGAATTAGTAGCATCGAGATGCAGTGTAAAATGAATGGCCGATTTCTTCCACATAACTTCTCAATGGTTAATCCAGTAAAAGTGCAGAATATGAAACCAGACTGAGATCTTTCAGTGGTCAACTTACAGATGTCAAAGGCCAAGCACAAAAACGCACACATATGCACGCATGTGGACACATCAAAATTCAAATATCGAGAAGATAACTTAACAAATGCTGCATTTTTATTAATACATCAACTCTAGAATAGTTGTTACGAAACATTGACTACACTAATCTTTATTATATTAATCATATGTCATATCTACAAGCAGTAAAAGTCCAAGTAACAAAAGAGGATCCCTCTAAATATTCCCCTACCAAACCAGGTTCTTTCTATTTTTCTTTTTTCCTTTTTCCTGATTGGTAGGTTACAAACACAAACTAGGTGCGTGTTTTTTTTTTTTTTTTTTTAACCACCCTCCATTATAGGGTAACTGCCGTCTTACTGGATCAAACTCTTTTAAGGATGACATATTGAACCTTGCAAATTCCAAAAAAGGAGGAATGAAAGAAATATTAAATGTTTCATAAAGTAGCAGAAATCTGCTTGCTCCATCAAGGAGCAATAAATGCAAGTGTAAAGCCCAAGCACCACAATTTATCTGATGTCGGAATAGAGACTCAAAATTTAAACAATAGATAATACTATTGGTATTTGCATTCATTTATGACCTTTCAGATCTAAGTGAGTTCTTAATTTTTGCAAGAAAAATGAATCAAAAGTTTTCAAAATATAAAATATAAATCTCCATTTGCTTAGTTGGGATACATCCTCTGTGGTGCTTCGTCTTAATTTAGACCAGTACAGAAGAAGAATTCCCCACTGGATTTCACTTTCCAATTACACAAGCAAATAAGAACAATATTATTCAAAATATGAAGACAAGCACAATAGCAAGTTGAAGCAACTTCACCATCCACACAGAAACCACAAACTGATGCATAGATATCTACTAGGTTACATGCTTTTATTTGATTAATAAGTCACATAAACATGCCTAAAGAACTATAATCCCAGTCTAGTAGGCCGTCCTCAGTCCCCAGCCTCAAAATTGAAATAATTGCCACCAGGAACTCCCGATCAAGCATGCATCAACAGTCTTCTATGATATCAATTCAATTTGCTGAAAAGTCTCCATTCCAACTAGATAGCAACCAAAAAAATTAGCTTATCTAGAATATATAAGCATATCAATGGGGATTTTAGCAAGGGAATCTGGAGTTGTGTTCGGAAAAGACTTTTGGATTTCCACTTGAGTTGTATTAAATGATTTTAATTAATAAAGTTATTTATTGATTGTTATTATAATCATGAAATTCGTATTGTTTAGGGTATAGATTTCATTATCAGTATAAATGTTATGGTTTCCCACTCCAATGAGAATACGGTTTGAGTACTGTATATCTATTAGAATTTTCTTGTTTTACTTTACCCTATATAAGGAGACTGTTATTTACTTCAGATTTTAGTTCTGAAGATCATCTCAATTATAGAAAATTTTCCTGAAAATTTTATATCTCTCTTCACCCCTCTCCACTTCTTTTGTCTCCCCCCCCCCCCCCCCACCATCCTTTTCTCTTCTCTCTTCCCTCTTCTTCCTTCTACTACTACATCAAAACTAACCAGAACAGTAGTTTTGCATCAAAAACTTCTGTTCTGCAAGACAGACCATCGGTGAACCCATGAAACTTGGTAAAGCAAAGACAATAACAGTACTGCTCACAAACTGCGGGGTGGTACAATGCAACAAGAGATCGTTTACTGATTGGTTTATGATATGAATTCTCTTTTATTTTAATGTGATTCTTCTATTCAACATATTACGATATGTAGTTCAAACAAAGAACAATTTTGACTATTGGGAATGGGGAACCCAACTCTGCTACCACTGACAGCAAGAGAAGTTCTATGTTCAATTTCAAAAATACATACAATTGTCATCTTCAACTCTTTGCTTAGAACCTTACTCCATATTAGGAATTAAGGGTGCAAAATAAATTTAAAAGAGGAGGGGGAAAACAGAACAATTGCCATGAAATTAGGGAGTTACTCCCTATTCAGGGATTCAACAGTCTTGAGAAAAGCCCTAATTAACCTTGGATTCATACAAAGAGCTTCAACTGAGCCACCTAAGTAAGTGGCCAACAGAAAAAATGTTTCTTTGTTAGCATGCTCCTGCCTTAATGGCTCATGGGACCATTTGACAAGGATGGTAAAGTTGAGCATCCTTAAAATGCACAAATAAGTGAAAGTGAAAAATGCAAAAATCTACAAACCATCAGCCCTGAAACCGTAGGAAACTCCAAGAAAATAAAGCCAGACAAGATGGCCCTCTTCCACTCTTCCCATGTAATTTTTCTTGCCAAAACCAAGTTTCTCTACCCAAACAACCAATGAAGTGAACCACATACCCAATCATGCTGCATCTATACAACTAAGATAAGAATGAGACAAAGCAACAGCAGAGTTTCCCAGACAACAATATGATGTTAAACTAAATAATTGGCAGTATCTCGACCCCTCTTAGACTTATAACACCTAGCATCTCAAGTCTTGCCAGGACTGCTAAAATACGTAAAGATGAAGCCATAATGTTACACTCTGAGAATTCCAGTTCTTATAAGTATGTAGGAACTACGAAGTAATTTGTAAGTTGTCAAGTCAGGTATACCAAAGCCATTTACTGTTAACCATTAGCACTAAAAGCGTACAAGAAAAAATTTCAATAGACAATGGGGACGCTACCAGACTCTAAAGTAACAATGTAACTAATCACATTTCCAGTACATTAAACATTCTCTAACTATTGGAGAGGACATCAACTACCAGCAGCTCCACTGAATAAATTAGGTAATACTGAAGTTTGGAGTGCAAAAGTCCCTAAATTCACAAACCCATGCACGATATTTTAAACCCATTGTAAGAAAGCCCTAAAATTTAGATGCCCCTAATACCTTTCCATCCAATTACATTTTCAGAGATACTGAATAAGTAAGAGCTCACCTATTACTGGTAGCCTCCACCTCGAGCATTGTAGTCCTCCTCAACCTGTGTCGTCAAATAAACAGGGGGAAAGTCCGAAGCGTCGAAGGTTTTCTCCTTCATCATCTTCACTACATCGGCCTTCTTCAGAATAGTCCGGATGATCGGAGGTCGGTTTCGACGTTGATCACGGTTGTAGTATTTGATATCATAAACTGTTTCAGGATTGGAAGTGGGTACACAGGCTATTTCTTTGACAGTGGCAGGACAAAAGATCCGGTACTCGAGGGCGCTCGGCACAGCCAACTTGTACTCCGGGTCTGCACATGGACCCGTGATCTCCCATGGCTTCTTGATGTAGCGCTTCAGGTTCTGGGAAAAGGAGGTGAAGGCGGAAGATGCAGGCTTAGCCATGGTTAGGAGCGAGAGAGGGACAGAGAGAGCAGAGAAAACGAGTATAGAAATAAACTAAATTTCGACGAGCACTGCTATAGCCGGATAATTGGCAGTCAATTTGGCACAAATTTTTTCTTCTTTTTCTATGAAAAACATTTTATTTTATTAATATAAAAATCAAACGAGTATCACATCTCACATTGGAGTCTAATCTCGTCCGATATTCACAATAGTTTACAAGCTTAAATTTTAAAATTACAAAAACTAGGATAGTTGAGCTCAAACGTGTATTGTCACTTGAACCATGCCTTCTAGATAATCAAACAATACTTAGATATACAAAAACCAATTACATTTATATTGTAAACAAAAATTCATATTTTAAAAGTAGTAATACCAAATGAAATTCATTAAGTTGAGTCAAACTAAAATTGTCAAAATTGCATCTTTACAATTTACAAACATCTCAAATACCAGTACAAATATTATCGCCCACATAATAGATTAAATTCAAAACCACCATCAAGAAATGAGAAAACACAATTTCAATAGACGGAGAATCACAAATTTTAAACTCTACCATTAAAACAATTAGATCTAACATAAAAACATCACAACACACAAGATCTGCCACAAATTTGCATAGATCTTCAATTTAGTACACAAAAATAAATAAAAAATTAAGAGGATGTCGAATAATTGGGGTGATTAATGATATGGTTGTAATATTATAATTTATTTCAATCAACTTAAATCAATTTCTTAACACTTTTTGCAATATGAATATTCTTTTAAGAAATTCATCTTCAATCATAAATAATGATTGTTACTCTTCTTGATTTTTTGTCTTCTCTTGAAATGAATCTTAACTATCATGTTGTGATTAAAAGCATTTATTGACACAAATGTTGCAACTGCAAATATTTCTTTCATGTATTTATTACTGCACTACAAGGAGCCATGAGAGTTATTGATAGTAAATATCATCTAACTGCAATTACTTACTGAATCATGATCAATTTTCTCATTGGAGCCTTTTAAGACCTATTACCATAAAGAAATTTAAAATAAGTGAGACAAATGAAAAAATGGTAGATAGACACAAAAATATAAGTGGTTCGGCTTCGGTCAACTCTATGAGATGAGAGTAATATATTTATTTCATAAATTTGGAGCTCGCTCACTCACTCTTTAATTTATAGACAATACAAAGATTATTATAATTGACTAATGATAAAATTAAGGTACAAGTTCCTATAATTTGGTCGATTATCTTATTCATAATTAGACCTTTATCCTAGTAATTATAATAACAATAATTATAATTATTTTAATTGGGTGTGATTGATGATTTTATTGTAATATCACAATTAATTTCAATCAATTATAATAAATTCCTTAACATGATGTTAACAAAAAGGAGAGATGACAACCTCTAATTGGTAAGATTGCAAAGTAAACAAGCTAAGGAAAATCAAGGGAGTGAGCACAGGAAGATAGAGAAAGCGTTTAACGGATTGGTGTGTTAAGCTATTAATTGTTTGTTATTGGTAGTTTGGCACAATTTAAGAAGTAGGGTTTAGGTAAAATTGACATACATTGTCCCCAAAATATTATATTTTTGTCAATTTTACATCAAAAGTATTTCTTGGTCAATTTCATCTCATAACTTTTAACACATTTGTAATGTTTTCCATCAATCTAATACCATTAACATTTTGAATGAAAATGACTAATGTGACTTAAAATATAATATTTTCACCACATGTGTATTTAGTTTACTAAATAATAAAAAAAATATTATATGTCTAACTCCTCCCACGCATAATTTGTTTCACTATTATCTCTCACTTGCCTTTTTCATCACCTCTTTTTAAAACTAAAGGTTTTATGATGATTTGAACATTTTTTAAAAATTGACTAAATTTATATAATTTTCTATTTTCTTAGTGATTTTAAGATAGTAAATTTTTTTATTAAAATTACATTTTTATAATATATTTTGATATATTTTTTTTAGAGAGATGAATGAGAAAAGAACTGGAGAAAGTTAAGCTAAAAAAAAATTAATAGGGAGAAATTGACCCAAATAAATTTTTTTATGGACAATTGTTTTTTCCATACTCAACATAAATGTGGTATCCAATAAAATATTTTAAGACATAATTTTATTTCAAAATCTAACAGTGTTAGGTTAAACAAAAATTTGTAAACGTTATAAAAGTTATAGGATGAAATTGATTGCAAGAGTGATAGTTTAAGGGCAAATAAGTCATTTTGCATTAGATTTAGTATGAGTAGATCACTGAAGAAACAAAAAAAAGAAAAAAAAAAGGCACAATATGGCATCTTGTAATACCCCAAAATTTTTATCCCACATTGATTATGTTGTTTATAACCCACAAAGATCAATTGCCAAGTATCTTTAGACTAGCATTTTAACTAATATGGTGTAGGGTTATGGACTTTTCAAGATACTTGGGTCAGTTGGATTTAGGGTGTTACATATGGTATCAGAGTATTTACCCGTTCGTGGTGTGCGAGCCACATAGATTATGCATCCTCGGTTAAGCGGGGAGAGATGAGTGCTCCAGAGGACTATGACAGTGGCGTGGTGGGCAGGGCCTATGATGGGTCTGCCTCTGGAAACCCACATCACTTGGGGACGGATCCTGATACTGGGTTCCACATCACCTGAGGGAGAATCCTAATATTGGCCATTGACGGAGACGTCAAGGATTTAAGTAGGAGAGATTATAATACCTCAAAATTTGTGTTCCACATTAATTGTGTTATTTATAACCTACAAGACCAACTGCCAAAGTACTAAGGCTAGCATTTTAACCCTATGTGGTGTGGGTTGTGAACTTTTCAAGGTAATTGGGCCAGTTAGGCTTAGGGCGTTACACTTCTATTGTTTTATTTACCCTATTGTCAATTTCGTCTTATAATTTTCAAAATATTTTCAATGTTTTCTCTAATACTATTATCGTTAGCATTTAGTACAAAAAAATAATACTAATTTGACATTAAATTTTTCGTCTCATAAACAATTCACACACAATTTGTGCCACGTATGCTATGAATATATATATTAGTCATTGTATGTGCTTACACACATGCTGAATGATATTTAATATATTAAATTTTATTTTTTTTTGGGTATAAATTTAGTTTGATAATAAATACTTTTATTGGGAGAGTGAGAAGGTTACTCATTTGTGTGTGTGCAGCAAGTGAAGTATTTTTTTAATTAAAATAAGTAGTAATTATTAAATAATATGATGTGATTTAGTTATTAAGTTTATTTTTAAATAATTTAAATAAGTATATATTATATCGTTAGAGACTACAATAAGTCTTTCACTTTAATAATAGTATAACATGATTCACACGCAATGGTTCGTGTCACACATGCTGCACGTGCTTACACACATGATTTTTAAGTCTACTCAAAGGAAAGGAAAAGAGAAATTAGTGTGTGAGAGTGTTTTTTTAAAAAAATAAAATAAATTTTCAATTTGATAAAAAATAATTTTATTGGGAGAGTGGGAAGGTTACTTGTTTGTGTTTTTGTGGAAGGAGTGAAGTAATTTTTTAATTAAAATAAATAGTAGTTATTAAGTAAAATGATGAGATTTAGTTATTAAATTTATTTATGAAATAACTTAAATATGTGTAATTATACTTTGGAGACTATAATGGGTCTCCCACTTTTATAATAGGCTAGACTATATTTTAGTCCTTATAATTTAACAGGAAATTCAATTTTGTCCTTATATTTCAAAAAGTTTAAATGCCATTCATAAAGTTTTGAAAACTACACAATATGGTCACTGCCATTACTTTTTGTCTAGTTTAACTTAATAGGAGGTGGCGTGTTAAACATGCATTATAACACGTGGATAAGTTATGTAGGCACTGTTTGTCACGTTACTTGTTGTTTTGTTAGATCTGTCTAAAAGGATCACATTGCACAATTTTTGAAATTATAAGATGACATTTTAACTTTTTTAAAATATAAAGACAAAACTGAATTCTCGGTCAAATAAAAGAGACTAAAAGTACAATTAAGCCTTTATAATAATATACTAAATAAATTTTAAGTGCAATTTAAAATTCAAGTTTAAAAATTAAAAAGAATTAGAATAAAGCATATCCTATTAATAAATTAGAACATTTATTAATTTAATAAATTTGAGAGAGAGTAATGTTAATTTATTTAAATTTTAGGTGTTAGTGTGATTTCGTTAAATCTTATAATTTAATTATGGTGAACTATACAATATCCACTTTTGAAAGTGGGATATTTAGGTTAGGCTTGATAATGTTATAATTTTTATCCTATAGAAAAACAAAAACATCTCTCAAAAAGTCACATCAACCATCTTTGGTAAATCTTTTTTAAAAATTAATA
This sequence comes from Quillaja saponaria, assembly GCA_029379385.1. NCBI lineage: Eukaryota > Viridiplantae > Streptophyta > Magnoliopsida > Fabales > Quillajaceae > Quillaja > Quillaja saponaria. The sequence continues at coordinate 2,844,629 of CM055606.1, read as the reverse complement.
TGAGTAGTAAAAACAATGAACAAACTATTTGCTAAAATAAATCATAAGCTACTTTAATATATAAAATGACAAAAATAGATTATAATTAATATTGCTTAACTTTTATTAGATATTTTATTAATTAATTAAGGATATATTTAAAATTTTAAAATTAATGAAATAAACTTTATATTTTTAATTTTGAAAAATCACAGTTAGCTTTAAAATATTAGTTTATATATTTTTAAAAATACTATTGACTTTTTAAAATTAATAGAAGAAAAACCACAAAAAAAAAATTAACCAAGTAATTTTTTAAAAAAAAAAAAAAATCACAATACCCTCTTAAAGTAAATTACCAAACTCACCCTAATTTGTTTCAATCATCCACCATCTATTTTTATTCCTTTAATCATAACCGTTAATAATTTCAACCAATTGCTTGATTGTTGTAAATTTTACAATAAAATATTTTTTTACCCCATATCTAGATTTTTGAATTCACTCTAGCACCTTCTCAAACTCGTACTTTGTGGCTTCTGTTGGTAAAAGAAAACTGAATCCCACCATCAAAGAGGAGCTCGATCGTCGTAAATGTCTACATTTAGGGTTGATTATTCGATCGGGTCGGTCTGTTTTGGAGCTTTTTTCGACCAACTCAACTATGTCGGTTTCCTAAAATGTTCTACCGACTGAACAACCGAAAATTTCGGTTGTCTAAAGTTTCAAACTGCCACATTTTTATTGTTTTACAGTTGATTTCGGTCGGTTACGGATTATTCATTCAACACAACACAAACCCCCTAAAATTTGAAGTCTAAAATCAAGCAAAGAGTAGAAAAGAGAACAAGTAAATAAGATCGGAAGAAAATTGACTATAACAATTGTTCTTTAGTTGAGAAATACAATCTATATAAAACAAATTTCTTCACAGATCTAAAGAAATATCAATGACAAAGAGTTATGTGCTCCTTGATCTTGGTTTTTTCGTTCATCTAAGAGCATAACCATGACATCAAATCTAGGTTGGCAGATGAGGGAAAGAGATTGAGCTTTGGAGTGAGATGAGACTTGGGCATTGTTGTAATCTCGTGGAACAAGAGCGAGGCTGAGACTTTTGTGGCTCTTTCTCATCTGGCGGCTGCTTTCTCTGCTGCAAATGTGAGAGACGAAAGAGATAAGGTGTTTAGGGTTTTTGACTTTGATTCTAATGGGCTGGAGTCTTGGACCTTGTAAAACAAAAGGTAGGCTTGCTGTAATTTAAACATTAAACATGAAACTAAGCTCATTTCGGTCGGGTCGGTTGACCGGCCCAACAATTTGAAACAAACCGAAAAATAGACCGACCCGATATATATTAATAAATTTAACCCGACTTTAAATATGACTGAATCGGGTTAGGCCCAAATCGGTCATATTTGGGTCGGATTTTCAGTTTGACAGTTTATATGCTCAGCCCTAGTCTACAAAGCCTCATATCATTACAATTTCAGCAGCCACCGAAATTTAGCTGGAATATGACGTTTTTGGACTTTTTGGAATTTCTTACTATAATCCAGAAGGTTTGAGCGAATCTAAATCCCTTTTAGAAATTCGTGTTGCAAAGTTGCGCACCCACCCAAGTTGTCGCTATTCTTTTGACTTTTTGCAATTTAAATTATTTTGTTAACGATTCATGGGACAACTAGTTGTTTATAGAGCAAGAGATATTTTGTTTGGTAAGTCTGAAAAGTACATCAAAATCCCATCTTTTGGTAAAGTGTACAGAGCCCAGATGTTAGGTATTTTCCCAGAGTTGAATTCAACCCAAAAATCCAAATGTTATTTTGACTGCAGAATATCTTTCAATTTTTGTTTGAAGTTTGTGGTTGTGTCAAAATTTAGAGGTTTTTGGTATTGGAAAATTTGTTTGATATGGGTAAATTTAGGGATGAGGTTAGAATTGGTATATGATCAATTATGATTGTTTCTTGAGTCAGATAAGGATATTAGATGTATCTAAAACTCTTTTTAAGAGATTGAGCGATGTAGTTTCAATCATCTGATTCCATAATTCAAGACTATTCTTTGCAACATTCCTAAAATTTAGTGTTCGATTTGGTGTGAGGGTGGCTGTGGGGTGGGGGTGTAGTAGTTAATACAACAACCAAATTGGTGCAAAACATATTTACAAAATTATTGGTAGGTTTGTTTAACAAGTAAACAAATACTTAACAGGTTACTGTGATGATGTCTCCAATTTACTTGGGCACTTAAATATACAAAAGGTATTAACAAATGATAATATAATAGATCCATCCACTAAACTATTATTTCAATAAAATTTTGATGGTCATTTTAAGAAGATGGGTATGAGATATAAGGGAGATTAGCTTTAATGCAAGTGAGAGATTGTTAATGCAAGTGAGGGATTGTTAGTAATATGCTCCACCAATATTTTAAAAACTGGACCGGTGATCGACTCTAAAAATTTGTCTGGTCTCAAGCCATTGGTTTAATCGAGGTCTGATTGATAGTCAGATCGGATGACATCATAAATATAATTAATTATATTTTTTTAAATATACATATATTATATAATTTTTTATTAATTATAAATATCAAATACATAAGAAAATAAAAAATAATAAGAATATCAAATCACAAATAGTCAAATAGAAGTTATTATTAGTTAATATGATAATTGATTAATTTATTTTGTATTACAATATTTAAGTTTCAACTTATAAATCAAAATAGTAAAAGTAATATCAATATAAAATATAATTATTTAACTAATCTCTAATATAAAATACAAATATTTTACTAATGTTTAATACAAATAATAGGTTTTTTTTTTTAATATGGTTCGAATCAATCAACTCTATACTCAATTTTTTGGTTCTTTGTATTCTTATGGTTTTAATCTGTAATCACTATAGCGATTTTTTTATTTAACTGGATCGATTTATTGTCTAGGTGACGGTTTAACCAGTCTGACTAATCGGGGCAATCCAATTTTTAAAATATTGTGCTCTTACAAGTCAATGTCATTAGATGTATGTGATATATTATATGTAAATGCAGTTTTATTCAATTATTAACATCATTATATGATATTATTATTTTTTAATTACTTGCATTGTTAATTAATTGTTTAGCATGAACATGAGCAATAGAAATAAGAAGTATGAGGCATGAGATATATTTTAATGTCCAACTTTTGACATGGGTAGTGGATAAATCACTTTTAATCACAATATAAGTCAACCAACAAAAAACTTAAATGGTCAAACAGCTTATGAGTATAACCATAATACATCATAATTGGCATCTTAGGAAGAGGAGCGCGGAAGACATCTTTGTGATCTTCTAGTACAAAAGCTCCAGAATCTTGTGCTTCACTTTCTTCGCGTCCAAGCCTCTGTGGTTCTTCCTAGTTCCTACTGGTTACAGAGCTCACAGATCTCTTCCCCCCTTTACCTCTGTTTAAGAATTTATTAACCTCCAAACAGGTACTGTCTTCTCATGATCGTATGGTCGGTAATTCATGTTATTCATTATGCTAAGGTTCATTTGCAATTTTCTTTTTTCAGTTTACTGATGATTGATCCGTCAAATTTTTCTATTTCAGTAGAAGTTTTCATACTAATTTTCGTTACAGAGTTAAATTGCTTAAGGGTTTTTCTGGGTTCTTCTTCTATTGGCGATTTGCGAGTTTATCGCTTAGAATTTGCAGTCAAATCGTTTTCTTGACCGTTCGGATATTACCCTTCATGGGTCCATCTCGCTTTGAGGCATCTATGTCTTTTTGTGGGATTGAATTTCTTCTGGGAGTCTGGTGCATTCCACCAATGGCTCCTGCTCTGCTAACATGACCATATAACTCTCTAGGTTTGCATATGTTGCTTGCTTATAGGTTTGGATATGTTGCTTGCTTATGCATGCTTAATACTACTGAAGTACCATAAATGGTGAAGTCATAATTGGGTTACAACTTACCGTGATATTCTCTTGAAGTCATACAGAGCATCATTATAGAATGGTTCATCCCAATTGCCTACCTAATTTCATCTTTGGTACATGAAGGTGTTCTGATTTCTCATATGTGCTCTTGGTTTAAGTATTTCATAAAATTGTAGTTTTCAAAAGTCTCATCTTGCCAAATTCTTTTGTTGCTTTACCTTTTAAAAGGTTTTGATGCGTTGGTGTTGCTTTAGCTGTTCACATGTATTTTAAATATTTTTGGGTATCCTTGGTCAGTAACTCTCTCTCTCTCTTTCAAGGCAGTTACTCTCAAATCTGTTTGCTTATTTTTCAAAAACATTTGGTGGGATGGAAGTGGAAGAAGATTATAAAAGATAAAGTAGCGATATGCCCTTTTGTAGATTTGACTATTGATATCTTCTTTCTCCTAACTTATTTCCAGCATATGTTATTGTCTCTTTCCATCTGATTAACTATAGCATTTGTTTAATTATGTATTATACATTACATTGATGTTCGTTTTTTTTCCTTTTCTACAGATGGCAATGCAGGAAGCAAGTCCTGCCCCTGCTCCCAGTGCTCAAGTTGTTGGCAACGCCTTTGTGGAGCAATATTACCACATTCTACACCAATCACCAAACTTAGTACACAGATTTTATCAGGAATCAAGTTTCTTAAGCCGACCAGACAGCACTGATGTTATGATAACGGTGACAAGCATGCAAGTAAGTCTACTCATGTATAAATCCTTCTTCTGTATGTAGCATGAATATAATTTTATTCAACAGGATGTTTCAAAAAAAAAAAAAGTTTTTTTTTTTTGGTTAATCTTGAGTGTCAAAGGTTAAGAATACAAAGAATATAGTGCGACTAGATCTTTTATTGGGGTTTTCCTATTGACATGGAATTATCTTTCTTGGTATTGCTTTATTCCGCATTCTTTGCATGATCCTACATCAATGGTATATTGAGTTTGTATTTCAATTGTCCATAGGCTAAAACTTCAGATACAGAAAGTGGCCTGTGCATTGTCACTTAGGATCTGACATGGAGTGATGCTAGATAAATGTTTTAGTTTGGCTATAGGAAGTGAGTGTTAACCACAAAGATTATAGAAGTTGAAAGGAATTATGAGAAAAGGAAGAGGAGGAGATATAAACCGTAGATCCTTTTACAAAAAAATTACCTACAAAACTCAAATTGCCTGTGTACTATACTTTAGCTATTTCTTGAAGTATGTAGATAATTATTAATCCCTACCTTTGCAATAAAAAAATGGAAGTGATAATCCTAGTGATGCAGCAGTAATGGGCTTAGGCTAGTTAGAAGTTTTGTCCTATTTGGAAGCCCAAAGCTAGATCCAAAAAGCCCTTTTTGTCAAAAGTTATTTGGTTTTTAAATGTAGGGGCAGATCTTTTAAGAGTGACCTGTCAGTAATTGGATTTGGAAGTTTTTCCCTGTGTTTGTTTTGAAAACTTGATCTCTGATATGCTGCAGTCTGAACTTGATTTGATTGTAACATATTTTCCATTCAAAACGGAAAAAAATTGATTTGATTGAATTGGAAGTGTTAAGTTTCAGTTCTAATTTTTTATTTGTTGATTGACAAAATGGAATTACTTATTGGAGCAGGCAATAAATGAGAAAATTTTGTCCTTAAACTATGAAGATTATACGGCAGAAATAATGACTGCAGATGCTCAGGAGTCATTTGAGAAAGGCGTGGTAGTTTTAGTAACTGGATGTTTAACTGGGAAGGATGATGTGAGAAAAAAATTCACACAAACATTCTTTTTAGCTCCTCAAGACAAAGGCTACTACGTATTAAATGATGTTTTTAGGTTCATTGAGGAGAAAGATGTGCTGCAGATGAATTCTGACTCCGTGAATGCAATCAGTGAAGATGCTGCGGTAGCTGCCACAACAGAGCCAGGTAAAGCATATTTTTCTTCATTCTTATGTAATTGTTTGTTTGTTTATAATATATAAATGTTTTTATATTGTATTGTATTAGGTCACTTTAGACTCAGTTTATAATTGCTTGTAACTCATTTCCAGAGGTGGTCATGCATTCTTCTGCTCAGCTTGCGGTGGACCCTGCAACTTCTGTGGAGGAGGAAAATCTTAATAATGGTGGTGAAGTTTGTGATCCTTTGGAGAATGAGGAAGAAGGATCAGTCAGTGAAGAAGAGATTGTTGAACCCTCTACTCATATAAGTCAGAATGAGATTGTTACAGGTGATTCTGCTCCTGCAGTCCCGGATGATGCGCCAAAGAAGTCTTATGCTTCAATTGTGAGTTCATGGTCATAGCTTTTTTCTCCAGAAAACTTGCATCTTTTGATTTTGTCCTCATTTTAAATTACTGATTTTAAATTAGGTGAAGGTAATGCAAGTTAATATGGCATCTGGTCTTGTCTATATTCCTACGCGTAGCACAAGGGTGGCAGCTGAAAACACTGATAAAAGGTTTGATGGTTCTGCAAAATCGTCCTCTGCAGCTCCTATTAGTAGTGACAGTGCTCTTAAGAGTAGCAATGTACACGAAGAAGGTATCTATTGATCTTTGTGAATATGGTTTAATTGTTATTTCACTATCAGAATACAGCCTGAGATTAAGGCATATATGTTCCCTATCTCATGGACAGAATCAGGTTGTTTATTCTCTACCATAATTTTTAAAGATTAAACCAGGCGTAGGTGTTTTCAAGATTAAATTTCCTTTTCTTTTCCCCTGGGATAAGGAAAATGCTTCTTCGTTTAAAAAGGAAAATTGTTACAAATGTACACCTCTAGTACAGAACCAGTCCTAAAGATTTTAGAAAAAATATATTTAGCCAAAAAGCTCAGTCCATAAAATAGACAGACCATATGGGCTCCAAATCATGTTAAGTTTAGCATACAATTTGTCGTAGAAGTACTCTTAAAAACTTGAGTTGACATTACTTGCCAAAAAATAAAAAAGTGAGTTGACATTTCCATTTCCTCCGAAAGTCTTCCCTTTTCACCAAACCACCAACATTAGTCATTAAGCACCAAAAAAAGAAAAACTCATTTGCAGCTTCTACTGATATGTTTTCCTGAAGACCTATTCGAGCACCAGAACAAGTCAGAATTCTTCACTGGCTTCATCCATCACATCCCAAATAGAACCTAGCTCAATGATGAGTTGTTCTCTGCATGTGGTTTACACATACTACATTATGTTATAAGAGCTTTTCTTCCCTTAACGAGGTTACTAATTTTCTTCCTAGGGAAGGCATTTCAATAAGCTTCCCAAAACTTTGATGCAAGATTTCACACCAAATTGATTAGCCTTTGCAGGGCCAAATCCAGTATGTTGTGTTTTTGTTTTGTTTATTAGGAGTGGACCAAAGTTTCGAGGTGCGACCCATTGGATAATCACGGCCAGTTGGATATTTTTTTTTTTCCTTTTTTAGGGTTTCTTTCTTTCTTGTAGTCTATATATAAAGGTAGTTAGCTCTAGGGTTTTAATACATTTTTGAGCAAAACACTTAAATATTCTCTAAGAACAGAATATTAAATTTCGATCTCTTCGGTGAGGACGTAGGTTAGATTGAGCAAAACCTCAATACATTTTGTGTTCTTTCCTTTCATCATTTTTTGTTTTTCAATTTTAGATTTCATCCTATTCTCGCTTCTGTTTAATACAATACATATACAAGTCAGAATTCTTCACTGGCTTCATCCATCGCATCCTAAATAGAACCTTCAAATCCAGTATGTTGTGTTTTTGTTTTGTTTATTAGGAGTGGACCAAAGTTTCGTGGTGCGACCTATTGGATAATCATGGCTAGTTGGATATATATATATTTTTTTTCTGTTTTTAGGGTTTTTTTCTTTCTTGTAGCCTATATATAAGGCAGTTAGCTCTAGGGTTTTGGTACATTTTTCGAGCAAAACACTTAAATATTCTCCAATATAAAAATAGTAAATTTGATTTCTTGCTGAGGAAGTGGTTAGATGACAAAACCCTCAATACATTTTTGTTCTTTCTTTTAATTGTTTTTTGGTTTTCAATTTTAGATTTAAATCATCTACTTCTGTATTAGGCATAGCAAAACATCGACATCTTGTTTTTTTCTTTCATTGTTTTTTTTTTCATTTTAGATTTCATCCATTTCGCTTCTGTTTAATCATACCTACAATCAGATCTTCACCTTCATCCATCATCCTAAATAAACCTGCTCATGATATTGTCTCTGCATGTGGTTTTTCACATACTACAAATTTTTAAAAGAGCTTTTCTTCCCTTAACAAGGTTACTAACTTTTCTTCCTACGGGAAGGCATATTCAATAACCCTACCCAAAACTATTGATGCAAGATTTCATTCACAGCCAAATTGATTAGCCTTTGCAGGACCAAATCCAGTTGTTGTGTTTTTGTTTGTTTATTAGGAGTGGACCAAAGTTTTGTGGTGCGACCTATTGGATAATCACGGCCAGTTGGATATATTTTTTTCCCCCCCTTTTTTAGGGTTCTTTCTTTCTTGTAGCCTATATATAAAGGCAGTTAGCTCTAAGGTTTTGGTACATTTTCGAGCAAAACACTTAAATATTCTCCAAGAACATAATAGTAAATTTCGATCTCTTCGGTGAGTATGTAGGCTAGATTGAGCAAAACCTCGATACATCTTGTGTTCTTTCTTTTCATTGTTTTTCAATTTTAGATTTCATCCTATTCTCGCTTCTGTTTAATACAATACATATACAAGTCAGAATTCTTCACTGGCTTCATCCATCGCATCCTAAATAGAACCTAGCTCAATGATGAGTTGTCTCTACATGTGGTTTACACATACTACATTATTTTAAAAGAGCTTTTCTTCCCTTAACAAGGTTACTATTTCTTCCTAGGGAAGGCATATCAATAAACTTCCCAAAACTTTGATGCAAGTTTTCACACCAAATTGATTAGCCTTTGCAGGAACCAAATCCAATACATTTTGTCCTATTGCTTCACGCTGCATGAGCTGAGCACAGCGTATCAGAAACAGGCTCCACTACTTCTAATTTCCAGCCACAGAAAGTCTTTTGAATATAGGAACTGATCTGTCTGCCCCAGTTAAGTATGAAAGAATCTGTCAATCTGCCAATCTGCCAATCTGCCAATCTGCCAATCTGCCAATCTGCCAGCCTTATCAGCGGTAATGAAAAATATAGAAATCTATCTTTCAGCACCTTTCTGGAATGCACCAATTTCGCAAAAACTGAATTATGTTGCCTTTTCAAACCTCAAATTTCATCTAGTTTTTCCATTTACTCTAGTCCAACTCTGTATGTGCCACAAAATTATACATGAGGTCCAGCTTTCCTGTTCCTCCTGAAATTTGCATCCAATCACCTATTTCCATCTCTGGTCAGGCCCTTTCCTGTACCTCCATAGATACTTATATTGCACAGGACTGGAAGTAATTATCTTCCAAAATTCCCAAGCTGCTTGCACACAGTAGAACATACTACCTTCCAATCAAAGAATATTATACTGGAACTCCTCCCATAGCCATCCCATAGGACATCCCTTTGGAGGTCTCCAATTCTGTATGGACAGTGATAAAAATAACTAGATCAGTACATTATGAGATTAAACAATGTTCATTTGATAGTAATAAGACACATATTTCAAGCAGCCTGCCAAATGTTCTGCACCTTTCCGATGACTGGATTTGGTGCAATTTGGCATATGATCAGTACCGAGAATTGATCCCAGATATGTGAAGGGGTAGTTTGTCTTCCTTTCATGCTACAATGTTTGCTGGTTGATCAGCTCCTTCTACTTGCTCCATATTCAAGAATTCTCTCTTTGTCCAGAATAACTTTTAAACTGGTCGAAGCCAGAAAGTTTCCTTATGTTGTTTGATAATTATCTTTCCACTTTGAAAAATCAGTAGTTGACTCACATATTACACCTTATAGCTGAAGGTCACTCGATATATGTCCGGAATTTGCCATATGATGCAACTGTTGAACAACTTGAGGTGGTGTTTAAGAAATTTGGGCCTATCAAGCATGACGGCATTCAAGTTAGAAGTAGTAAGGTCTGTAGATGTTTTTTGGTGCAATTCCAACATGCTGTGAATTTATTTATGTAGGGCTTACATGTCTTTTCTTTTGGTCTCTCTCAGCAGGGTTTCTGTTTTGGCTTTGTTGAATTTGAAGCATTGAGTTCCATGCAAAGTGCAATTGAGGTATAAGCTGTTCCATTATACTGTTGACTTTTATGGTTGTGGACTTCCATTCCGCATGATAATTCTTGTGAGCTCCTGTTCAAATATTTTGGGGAAACATAAAACAAACTAGATGGATTAGTTTATGTGTTTGCATAGAACATGGTCATATATAAGCTTAATATTGTAGTCTTAGTAATTGTCAATGTCTACTGGCACTTGGTAATGCAGAGTCAATAGTATCCATAGTTCCCAAATTACAATTTCTAGTAGGGATTTCATTGAGGCTAGACCAGGTGGGACTTGAACATGCTCCTGACATTGGAAGACATGTATAAAAATACTATTTCATGTGATTCTATATAATTCCCCAACTACTTTAGGATTTAAGGGTTCATTGAGTTATGCTATATTTTGTTATACATTTTGCATTATACATGTACTTCTGAACTAAATAAAGCGATGCATATTCTTATATTGCATTGTAATAGCCTGTTGATACTATTGGTGTTGAATTTGTTTATTGAGTTGCTTTTGGTGCAACAGAGCCATGTTTAGGGGGTGAAGGGGCAGACTTAAAAAGCAATTTAGAGCGTCTTTTATCTAAGATGCCTAATAGCTATTAAGCTTTTGGAGTTTCTTTCTCATGTCAATACTTCTCTACATAATTCCATATCTGCACCTTCAGACATGCTTGATTAATGAGAATGTCCTAGTAGAGGATTTCATGTAGTTTTATTTAAGTGTGGATTGGAGCTAGGAGGCTTTTTTATTTGAGTAAGGCTCTTTTGGAAAATGGTTATGAAGGTCTTCTGCTGAATGACTGTTGTGCAGGATTAAAACACAGTAAAGGTAGTGATGGATGGGCAACATTAGAGGTGAGACATACTTATGGGGTTAGTTTGGGGAGAAGTATTGGGAAGCAAGCATTAACACACACACGCCAACAAACAAACAAACAGCTCCGCTATAAGGAGATGGGAGGAATACATTATTGTATTTGATGTGAGGATCAAACTTTTAAAATATTTTTGCAATAGAAAGGCAATAGCTGCTGATTATATGCAATGGAATGGTGGGAATATTCATCCAAATGTGCTCAAATATTTTCAAGATTGGGAGATCAATCCTGTATGTTTTTAGGTTGTTACAGTCCTTGTTTTTTAAACACCATGGAGTCTGTGGCTGATGGCTGATGGCTGATGGCTGATGGCTGATGGCTGATGGCTGATGGCTCATGGCTCATGGCTCATCTTCTACTTTACTGCTTGGTTACTCTTAAATTATGTTAACGGCCTTTCTCTCCTTTTGGAGCATATTAATAATGTTGGGATGGTGTTCTGTGGCAACTATTGCTACGCAGTGTGATGTGTTTATTTATTTAAATTTGACCTGTCAATATGTTTTGGTAAAAGGTATAAATATCTTTTTGTTAGTTCTTGTATGAAAACCATTTACTTCCTGCTAAAGGTAATAAGTCCAAATCCAATACATTTGATGGAAGGGTCCACTGTTTAGAATTTAGGCCTAAGTGTCTGGTAAAACAACTTAATGATAATTTTATACCATAAAATGTGAAGTTCTGGATGTCAGTTATCTTCCTGTATGTGGCAATAAGGTGGAGGAAGGGACAGACTTGTCACTGTTGTTTCACATTATTTGATGTACGTGTTCATTTTTAGTCTCGATTTTTTCTTTAAAGTATATTACTGCATATCTCGAGCTACTGCTGGATTTAATTCTTTCTTGTAATATGATCTTCTTAAATCTTATTTCAGGCTTCACCTATCAGAATTGGTGATCGACAATCTGATGTTGAGGAAAAGAGGACTACTACTCGAGGTAAGTTGATCTAGTCTGCACTATCAATCTTCATGTGTTACAGAAATAGATCCGGCTAGACCTTTGGTTCTAAGAGTCAAAAACTGACAAAGCTGTTGAAAATTCTTCTTCAGTTAGTGGCAGTGGCAGAGGGAGATATCCTTCAGGAAGAGGTGCATTACGGAATGACAGTTTTAGAGGCCGTGGAAATTTGGTAGTGGCCGGAGTTATGGAAGAAATGAATTCAGAAACCAGGGTGAGTTTTCAGGTCGACCTAGGGGTTCTGCAGGACAAAATGGAGAGGGTTCTCAGTGGGTTAGTCAGAATGGAGGTGGGCAAGGAGGGCGTCAAGGTGGAGTGAACCGAAATGCTGCATAAACTTCAGATTGATCATTGATGCAAGAAATTGGTGGATAGCCAAGTTTTTGACAGAAAAAAGAAGGAAAAAACTCTTCCCAATTGATTGGGAGGAGGATTCCAGAAGGGAGTGACTTGAGTGTTGTTTAGGCTCTAGGCATTTAGGTTTTTGACTTGCATAATTTCAACAATTCATGAGAGGATTATCTATATTATTGTTATTAGTGTAGCTATTATTTTTGTTTGGTGTGGGGTGGGAATTATTTAGAGCTTACACGCATAAGAGGGTGTTTTTGTTGCACAATCATGCAATTCTCATAAAGTCATTCTGGTGCTCTCTCACTCCTAGCTTAGCTTATGACCCACGTGCAATTAACGGTTTTTTGTTTGGTCTCCATAACAATGTATGTACTTTAATTTAAATAATGAGAAAAAAAATATATCTTATCTTTTAGCACATTTTTCTTTAATATGCTGTAATACCAAGAAAGTAATGATAATGAATTTAATTGATAAAACTTATATTTTTGTAAACTTTGCCGATTTTAAACCTGGGTAAAGGAGGAGGGTTACGATAGGTTGATTGTTAGTGTAAAATTAGTCAAATTTTATAAGATGAATTTAACTGAATATTCATTGGGGCGTAACTCTCTTAGTAAAGTGCTGCATCAAATCCTAGGTGTAATGAGAAATGAGCAAGGGTTAAGGTTAGGGATAGGTTTAGGTTAGGGTTAGGGTTAGGGTTAGGGTTTGTTGTCACATTCTTAGTGGTGCGCTACACTGGCACTCGGGTGTGGTGCAAAATGAGTAAAGGGTTCTCTTATTGAGCGCAGGTATGGGTAAAGAAGCTAGTCCAATAGAAGATTCGCATAACTACTTGAAATATAGAGACTTTTACTAGTAAATTGAGAAAGTTTGTATATATCATGAGTAGAAGGAAGATCAATATTGTTTGCTTGCAAGATACTAGGTGGGTAAGAGAAAACAAGATTCAGGATGTGATATATAGGTAATAATAGAAATATGAATGAAGTTGCAATTATTACTGATAGAAATTTCAAGGACGAGGTTGTCGAAATCAAGAGAAAATGTGATAGAATAATTTTAGTAAAATTGATGATAGACGAGGAGGCCGTCAACGTCATCAGTGCCTATGCCCCATAAATAGGACTAGAAGAAGCTACGAAGAAGGGATTTTTAGGAAGACTTAGATAAGATAGTTCAAGGAGTACTATTAGAAGAGAAACTTCTTATTGGAGATTTAAATGGCCATGTAGGAAGCACTAACAAGGGTTTTCGAGAGAGTTCATAGGGCTTATGGTTATGGAGGAGATAAGAATTAGGGTGGAAAGTGTATTTTGGATTTTTAGATTATTTACGATTTGATTTTAGCTAATACGTTTTTTAAGAAACGAGAGTCGAACTTAGTCACATTTAGTAGCAGGCCTCATAAGAGCCAAATAAATTTTGTTATGACTATGAATGTTGATAGGGTGTTATGTAAGGATTGTAAAGTAATACTTGGCGAGTGTTTAGTGTCTCAACACAAACTTTTGGTCGTGGATGTTGGTGTTAAACGTTGGAAGAAAAAGCTAGAAGGAAAAGGAGTAGTAGGACTATATGGAAGTAGCACCTATCAAAGAGAAAAAGAAGGGAGAATCTCTTATGTTGGTTTGAATATATCCAACGTCGGGTAGGCCCGTGGACGCTGTAGTTAGGAAATGTGACTTGGTGTAGGTGGAAGGTGTTAGATGTGGTTACATGAGGGTAGTCATTGAGAATGATATGACTGCTTTAGGCATTACTGAAAATGATGCCTTTATCGATGCAAATAGAGGAAAATAATTCATATAGCCGATCCCAACTAATTTGAAATTTAAGGCTTAATTGAGTCGAGTTGAAAACCTTATATTTTTGTAATAAAAAATAATGAGAATATGAAAATCTAAAAATTGAGAAAAAGTAAAATGAAAAAAAAAAGAAAAAGAAAAAAAGATGAGAAACATGATGACAAAAATAAAACTAATTGCAATAACAAAATTAAAATAAGATCATCTAAATAATTCATTGGCATCCGAAACTTTAAATATTTCAAAAAATTAATGATATTATCACAACATCACACGTCATATATTGATAAATAATTTTATGAAATTATAAATCTGTTATTTTTCCATTTCCATTTCAAAGAAAGAATATTTCTGCAATGTGAATTCAATTTTAGTCAAAGCCTAAAAAGAATAGATCACAAAAGTGATACTTCTATAAAAAAGTTTAAACACAAAATAGAACAAAAATAGTATTACCAATTGATACTTTTATAGTGTAATATTATCAAACACAAATGAAACGAAAATAAACTAAGGAAAAAAAAATTTATAAAGGAAATAAAAATATATGAAATGTATATAGATTATTAAGAGATGTTTATATCAATAATACCAAACTGAAAGGCCTACACATAAAGAACAAACTTATAATCATGAAATCTCAATAATCTGCGATGCAACCTCTCTTCTCATATGGGATTGCACCACCAAGATAATAAATAACTTACATAAGCATATTTACATAGTAGAGTTTCCATATGGCTATATATGAAGAAAAAATTAGAAGAAAAAGAAAAATAATTTGAGAAGTTACAAACTTAAATAAAAATTAAATCAATGCAAATGTTATAGATAAATAAATAAAATTTAAGACTCATCCAACTTTTTTTATTATAATGAAAATTTATTTAACTTTAATCTGGAAGATGAAAAATTGTGAGAAAAAAATATCTTGAAAAGTGAGGAATGAAGATTAAGAAAACTTTCGAAATTAAAAATATATATATATATTGGTGACTTCTCCATAAAGAGTAAAAGACAACTAATACATTAAAGCAATAAATTGACATAGCATACTAATTACAATTATTATTTATTATAAAAAAATTATTGTCCCTGTTTGGTTTAGCTTTTAAAACAATTTTTGAGTTTAAGCTTTTCTATAAACTTGTTTGGTAATAGAGGTTTTCTTTTTCAAATTTTACTGAATTTTTTTTTTTTGGGCTTTTAGAGTTCTAAAATGAGCTAAAAACAAAAATTAGAAAAAGAAGTTTTTCAAATAGAAAACAAGAAAAAATCAAATGAATTTTAATAATTATTTTTATTTAGACAAATATAACCATAATATTTTGTCAAAATGGTCTTTTCAATAATTTTAATACTCAATATCTTTTTTGAAAAAAATAATATATATTTTCATATCTCACAACACTTTTACCTTAACTCATCCAAATATTTTTTCAACTTTTTATACAACATTTGCTTTAAAAATATGCTTGAAAAGTGTTTTTACACATAGCTTAACCAAATAGGCCCAAATTATTTCATATATAAAAATTATAATTGCATCATGTATGCAGAACCAGGTATCGCAAACTGAAACTAAGTCCTTTAACAATTATATTACCAACCAAACTTAATTAAATTTGCAGTTGTATAAACTTTTGAATTAATATTTGATACATTGTCAATGTATTTAATTTTTACACAATCAGTAAATAAAAAAGTGATATATGTCACTAACACCAACCACGATCCCTTGATTTTAATCATATTTACTGTTAGTGTATACATTTATACACTAAATTAGATAATAGCTCTAAACATTTAGCCATAACTCAGTTTGAAAGTTTTTTTTATTTTTTTATTTTTTATTTTTGATTTAGTGGTTAGGTGTATCCGGTCCAGCCTACGCACAACACTGGTACTAGAAAATTTATAGGATTTTACTTACACAGCCTCCCCAAGAAAATTCAAACCGAGTAAGTCAATAAAAAAAAATCTCACATTCTTGACCACCGAATTAACTCCTTAAGGTTACTTGTTTATAAAGTTTCGTAATCACTCAGTTATAACTAATAAAGGAAGATAACTCAGTTCTCCAATTGTCTTGGTCTGTTATAAAGTTAGCTAATGATTTTAGGGAGTAGATGAGCCTGGAAGAAATATAGGTTTTATTTATTTTTAACAACTCTAAATGACTAAATACTCGGGATTGTAGGATTGAATTTGGCTAATTTTTGAGTTGTCAAATATTATTTAGAATCCCCGCAAAGATTTTTTTAACAACTAGCAAATTAAAAAAAAATTACGAGAATTTTATTACGACTGGCGAATCTCTTCTTAATCATTCTCTATCATTAGCTGGTTGGTAACTTGATATATTTTACCGTTACATGACCAGACATTGCCTATACAGTTCATTGTGTTAGTTAGTTTATGTCATCGTATTCTTTTGTCCATTACGCTGCGGTTCTCTGAATTTTGAGACATGTGAAATGCACTATTTTTGATGGTTCATACTATCTATATCTACATCTTCTTTCTATCTTATTAGTTATTCTGATGCCGATGAGGCACACAATTCTTCAGATAAACGATCCACTATCAGCTTTTGTTTCTTTTTTTAAAATTCTCTTATTGACAATAAGAAACAACCTATTATTTTTTGTTGTAATGAAAACCTATTGATATTCCTCACCAAAGAGCCCAATGAAAAACCTTTGATATTCTTCAATTTTTGTTTACATCATCGAAGTTTCAAAAGATGTAATGGGCTGATAAGGAGATGAAGCTATATTTTCTTTCTTTGTCGAGTCCTTTGGTGTTTTATCAATATTTTCTTACCTATTAAGACCTAATTAAGGTGATTCAAACAATCATATATATCATAGTGTGTGAATTCGTTAACACCGACGGTATAATATAAATTGTGTATTTAACATTTTTATGTAATATATATTATATTACACAGGTGTAATATAATTTAGCAAATATTTTATTTGCTAAATTACATTAAAAAGTTGGAGGCAAATCTTGGAGGTATTAGAAATTGATTTTTAATGGTTGAAAAATTGGGATAGAAATTTAACATGTTTAAAATATATTAGGGAGAGAAAATAAAATTATTATAGTGTGTAAGCAAATTCATTACGAGTCATCAATTTTTTGTGTAAGTGCTCTAAACAGTACAAAAAAGAATTTAATCACAGATTAAGTTAAGATCCTTAAACAATTCTTAACTCTTTATTTCTGTATTCTATATTTTATCAAAAAGTAATATGTACATATGCATATTATATCATGTATAAAATAATTAATGAGATTACTTAAAAATGATTATTTTGAAAATTTATTAGACTTTAAGAATTGCACTTAAAGAACAATTCATTAAAAGAATCTATTAATTTTTTTTTACTATTTGTAATTAAGTCCCTGGCAGAAATATTGAAGGAGTATATGTATAAGAAATTCAACGAGTTTGTACTAAAATGAAAAATTCTATATTATTTTCATCTAATTATGTAAAATAAAAAAAGTTATTGGTACGAAACCCTTTAGCATTAGGATTAGGGTTTCTCTTCCTTCCTTCCTCTTCATAATTAATCCTATATTATTTTCATCTAATTATGTAAAATAAAAAATTTATTGGTATGAAACCCTTTAGCATTAGGATTAGGGTTTGGGGTTTCTCTTCCTTCCTCCCTCCCTCCCTTCCTTTATATAAGTTATAAAGGATACACAACTCCACCTCCTTCCCTTGTTTCTCTCTAACAAAATATTTAAGTTTATTTGTTGCACACAACACAGGTTTCTTCTTAAATACAGGAATCAATGGTGAGATCCAGCGTACTTTTCTCTTACAGACCCAGGCCTCCAATGTTGGCATCACGCGTTCGTTACAACTTCAACATCTTTAAGAGTGTTTTATACTACCAAGACTACCTAACAACAATAACATCCCATGATCATCACAATGACGACCAGTACTACTGCTTCATCGAATATCACTCCCAAGAATGGACTGAAATCAAAGTTGATCCTGTCCCAAACACTAGACTATCTGTCGATTACAAATTTTCTCCACCAACCAGTTTTGTTTTCAAAATCCCGGTTACAGTTCTCCGTCACCCGGAACAACGTGGATCTTGTATTGAAAAGGAGTTGTCCAAATTGCATGTGCCTCCTGAGTTTTGTGAGCAGTTGAAGCCTTATCTTGATCGGTTTATTTATGATGTGGGTTTAAGGTTGAGATTTTCTGAGGATTTTAAGGTTTTTGTGAATGCTTGTGTTTGGAAGGTCGATTTGATGGAGACCGAAGAATGTGAAAAGATTTATGGGACATTGGCAGGGAGATATGTGGATGATGGTGAAGTTATTAATTATGATGATGATGATCATCATCATCGTTATGTGGAAGATGAAGAAAAGAAGGAAGAAGCTCAAAAAGATGAAGTACAAGTACTTGAATTAGAAGAAGTAGAGGAGGAAGAAGAAAACGAAGAAGTAATTGATTTAGAAGAAGAAGAAGAAGAATTAGAAGTAATTGATGATGAGGACTTATTGTTAGAACAAAAATTCATAGAAGAAGAAGAAATTATTAACTGTATGGTATTGCAGCAAGAGGAAGAGGAGAAAGAAGCTCAAAAAGAAGAAGTACAAGTAATCAAATTAGAGGCAGAAGAAGGAATTGATTTAGAAGAAGAAGAAGAATTAGAAGTAATTGATGATGAGGGATTATTGGTAGAACAAGAATTCATAGAAGAAGAAATTATTGAGTATATGGACTTGCAGCAAGAGGAAGAGGAGGAAGAAGAAGAAATTTGTGGTTTTGATGTTGAAAATTTTAATTAGAAGCTCAAATTGAGTATGTGGACTTGCAGCAAGGGGAGGAAGAATAAGAAGAAATTTGTGGTTTTGATGTTGAAGATTTTAATTACTAGTTTAATTAATTGTAGTTTTATATGTATATCAAATATTTGTGTCAGTTTGTTTTTATTAATGTCAGTCTATTCATTTAAGTAGCTGCAGATAGATAGAAAAGTCTATTGATCAAGTTTATTTATGTATTGCAACAGTTTCTTTTAATTAGTTGTTTTTATTAATGTCAATTTGATTTAAGTTTAATCTGTTTTCCAATTGTGTCAATTATTCTTTAATACTTTTTCTTTCTAATACTGAAGTATTGATGTTTTGTTGGTTAAACTGATAGAGATTCTTGAGCTTTGGAGAAATGCAGATGAAGTGTGCATTGATGTGGATAGCAGGGTCTGGAAAGGCTGTGGCTGAGTGGCCTGCAAGGTTGCTGCTTCAGTTTCGGCCATTACAAGATCAAATCATACCCCAAACTAGAATTGCATATCAGAAAATAGATTTTTCAAGTTTGAATATGGGATTAAAAAAATGAATGAGACTTAATTTAAGTTCGAATGCTAATTTGTTGTGCTAATAGTTCATTATGATTTTTGGTATAACTAGCTCCTTTTTATCCTTTTTTTTTGTCAAGGGAGGGACGGGACTCTTCTGAAGAGACTGCATGCCAAGTTCTTTACCCAATATCATATTCCCTTCATGCAATACCCTACTAGCTTGGTTTGGTTTAAAATTCAGTGATAGGGTCAGAAGCACAACTAGTGCCAGAACAAGAAGCCTAAGCAGCCTCATGATTTTCTTAAACTGCATATCCTGTTTTTCACTTTCCAGTGGAATTCCATTACCCAGTCTGTTTCCACTTTCCAGTCCACATAGCTGTAAACTGGCAATAAATCATGGTAAATATAATTTGCATCTATCATTTGAACTTTGAAAGACTTAAGATGCATGTATGAATATACAATTCAGATGATTGGTACTAAATATGGGGTCTGAACTATACACTCAGGAAAATGAAGATTACTGACACCTAATATTCCTCCTCAAGACTTAACAGTAAGTAGATTTCCACCCGTCATTCAGTCATTTCAGTCTATTCTGCTTAATCTCCTGAAGAAGATCCAAGGCCTCGATACAAACCTTTCAAACTATTATAAATGACAACATCAGGTGGACAACCATTAGAAGACATGATTTCGAGAATATCTCTTGCCTTATGTATTTGTCCTTGAAGGCCAAGTCCATGAATTTGTATATTAATTGTATGTGAAGGAATCAAGCATCATGTCCCGTGAAATCATTAGCTTAAGCAATTCCTCTGCTTTTCCCATCTTTCCACCCTTGCAAAGAGCATCAATGAAAATGTTGAACATTACCACATCAGGATTCATTTTCCACAAAACCATTAGCCTAAGCAATTCTTCTGCCTTTTCAGTCTTTCCTCCCTTGCAAAGAGAACCAATCAACGTGTCGAATGTTACCACATCAGGATTAATTTTGGATGAAATCATTAGCATAAGCATTTCTTCCACTTTGTCCATCTTTCCACCCTTGCAAAGACCATCAACCAAAATGTTGAATGTTAGCCGGAACAGGTTGCACTCCTTGTTCCATCATCTTATTCAACAAACTCGTGGCTTTTCTCATGAGTAATTTTGAGAAATAACTAAATAAATAATATATATGAAAGAGAGAGAAAAATTAGGATACTTAAAAAATTATCATGCCATTCTTTTTTGGTTGATTATATTCATCGATTTTTACCACAATGCTCAAATAATATAAAATAAAATAAAATCAAGTGTCTTAAACGATTATAAAAAATGTGAGTATGTATTTTGAGAATGAATTTTAAATTAATTCATAAATAATAATTAATTCAAAATTTTATATAAAATTGTACTTATATTATTATATTCAATAATAATAATAGGAACATGTTTACCCTCCTTGATTCCAACAAAGAATAAAAAATAAAAAATAAAAGAAAGGAAATTTCACAAAATATACAGAGTCTTGGAACAAAAGTCATGGACAAAAATTGGTTTGGTGCCAAAGTCACCAATTTTTTTGCTTTTTTGGATTAGTTGATATTTTCTTTTTGTTCTATTCACATATCTAAAGATAAGGATAAAGATGATGATGCTAAATGTACCGAAATATTTTGTTTCTAGATAATTTATTCAGAAAGTTGGTTTGGTAATTAAGAAAATTTACTTAATTTTTGGTTTGTGAATTCAAATTCAAGTCACGTGGAGTAAAATTCAATGCATGTAAACTGCTCGACTAAACCAAAAATATAAAAAATTTAAGCTTTTAAAAAATTATGAACCCAAATGAGAGCCACTAAATTATTTTTATTTTCATTGAGTAAGAGGCGTCTTTAGTAGACTGCATACAATTCAAGCCTTACAACTTAAACAAAGTCAATAGGTAGGAAGCTCACGTTAACTCAAATGATACTATAAATACCCCCCACTAAACACATCATATACAATCTGAAGAAGAAGCAGCAAAAAAAATCAAGAGCCAAGTGATAAGGGAAACATGTCAGAATGTCGAGGTATGTATATATATATATATATATATATATATGCACTTCATATTATATGAGTTTTTATTAATTTCCTCTAATTGCTTCTTCTCTATCTCTATAATCTTTATATGTGCAGGTAAGAATTCATGGCCTGAGCTAAAAGGAAAGGAAGGAGATGTTGCGGTGAGAACAATTGAAAGGGAAAATCATTTCGTTAATGCTGTGATTGTCTTAGAAGGTTCATTTGTGACTTTAGATATCAGGTGTGACAGGGTTCGTGTTTGGGTGGATACCAATGGCATTGTAACCAGGGTTCCCCAAATTCAATAATTACTTTATTAATTAGGTAATGTTTGAATTTATACCAACTACCTAAAAATTGTATTTGTATACTTTTACATCATACCAATATGAAATAAGTTTATGATTCTCCCAACAGTGTACTAAAAATGTTTAATAAAATAAGTACTATTTACGATTATTGTGTACATATAAATGGATGTGTCAAGCTGTTATTAGTTATTATTTTATAGAGATTTTATTTATTTGTTTAAATTTATTTTATTACTATTCAAATTTGTGATTTTGCCTTACTCTTTAAGGTGTCGTATTGTTTGAATTGACAACTGATTAACCATAGCTAAAGGCCTAAAGGTACGTAATGCAATTGAATATAACAGTCAAAATCACAAAATCAAAGATGATCACAATTTCTCCAATTTGACTAATAAGTTGTTTATCAATTTTGTTTTCTTAATTATTCATATTTTCTCTGTCATCAATTATGGTCAGTACACATTAGCTGGAATAGAATTAAAGAAGTAATTAGCACAAATTTAAATTATAGCATTATCCCTTCAACGTTAGGGATAAAACACAAGTTATATGGGTGCCTTCCGTACTAATTAAACAAATTACTGAATTTTAGAATGGAAAAATAGTGCCATTTTTCTACTAGAAATCCTTTTAACTTGTTATATTACATTGTGTACATTATTTATTAATTTTTATCGTGCCCACTTAACACATCTTAATAAATCACATACAATTTGAAGAAGAATAAGCAATTAAGAACCAAGTAATAAGGGAAAAAATGTCAACTGTCGAGGTATATATATATATATATATATATATATATATATATATATGCACTTCATTTTATATTGAATTCATGGCCTGACTGAAAGGAAAGGAAAAAGACGCTGCGGCGAGAACAACTGAAAGGGAGAATCATGTCGTGGATGTTATGATTGTCTTAGAAGATTTTATTGTGACTGCAGGTTTCAGGTGTGACAAGGTTCGTATTTGGGTTGATACATTATATCTAGGGTTTCCCAAATTGGTTAACTATTTTATTAATTAGGTGTTGTTTGGATTTATACCAACTACCTAAAAATTGTTGTATACTTTTTACATCATACCAATATGAAATAAAGAGTTTATGATTCTCCCAACATCGTACTAGAACTGTTTAATAAAATAAGTATTATTTATTGTGTACGTGTAAATAAGAATGTCAAGTAGTTATTAGTTCTTATCTTATATTCTACTCAATTTTAAACTTTTTCTAATCTTATGAGCATATTGAGTTTTTAACATATAGTTCTATTCACACTGCGATTAAAAAATTATGAGATTTTATACTTGTAAGAAAGCACTACCCATTATTGATTTTTTTTTTTCCTTCTTTTAAAATATTAATGAAACTTTGGAGGAGGAAATCCAAAACTAATCCTCTTGATACAAAAGGAATCAATACCATCAACTCTTAAAATTAATTGAACAATTATTGGGATTGTTTTAATTTTGCAGTTCGGAAAAAACAAAAAACAAAAAGTAAAAGTAAAACAATTAAAAAATTGTTTTTGGTTAAGTCGGAGGTGTTGAAACCTGTTAATTTAAGGTTCAAATGTCGTTATTATCTCTTTTGTGAGTTATTTGTACTTTTTTGTAAATTATTTGTAGCTATCTATACATCTAATACTATTTTAAAAGTTAGAACATTCTTACGGTCTCCTATTTTAGAATAGTATAAATTAATTCATTTTAAACTAATTTAAAAATAATTAAAATATTGATGTCTCTCCTAATAACTACTCATTACCTAGCCTCTCACATACCAATTACAACTCCTTTATCTTTTATATCTCTTCTAGGTTAGGGATAAAACAAAAATTATATGGATGACTTCCGTACTAAACACATGACTGAATTTTGGAATGGAAAAATGGTGTCATTTTATTCTTGAAATGAACAAAAAGTCTCACAATATTTTTAGAAAATCAATAAGTCATACTTTCAAAATTTTCTAACTAGCTGAATTAATATTGGTATTCAACTCAATTGAAAGTATGAATAGTCTAATAGCTAGTTAGCTAGAGCTGGTCCAACAATTCATTAGACTATAAAAACTTCAAACTTCAAACTTTTGGGGATGTATATATATTGCCTAAAAAGTCATAATAAACCAGCCACAAGTTGTCTAGAAGCCCCTCTGTTTTTCTCCTGTAAATGCTCATTTCAAATCTCTCACCAAGCCACGCAATAACAAAACAGAGTTAGCTAGAAGTCAAGAATATATTCATAAAATGGATTACTCTATTATATATATATATGCACGTGATTGTTATAATAAATGCTAAATTTATAGAATAAGAGTGTTTGGTGAACGATACTCTTTATGAAGAAAAAAATAAATCTCATGTGAGTTTCACTAATAAGAGGAAATATGATTTACGGAACTCTTTTGCATTTTATTGTGTATATACCATACATGCATGTAAATTAATTTTGTATAAACTGCATGCATGTATATAAGGGAAGAGTTCATGGAAAGAGCTTGTTGGCAAGTAGGGAGTTGTTGCTGCATTAATTATTGAGATTGAAAACCCTAATGTCACTGCTGTGGTTACATTAGAAGGAACAATTGTTACCTAAGAATTCTTGTGCACAAGAGTCTGTTTGGGTTGATGCATATTTACTCATAAAGTGCTCTATTAAGGAAATCAAGCATTGTGATACATGTAAGGGAATATTCGAGCTTATAAGATATGATATGACCGTCATGATTCATGTATTGAAACTCTTTTGTTTGAGTATGAGTTATCTAAGTCTAGAAAATTTTGCATATCTTTATGTTTACTATCTATACAATGTCACGCGCAGACCAAATGGGAGAATGTAAGACACAAGTTTAAGTGTGGCCCACTTGTCACAACTATTTAATTTTAACTCAGGGATAATTATCTTTAATTATTTCTAGATAAGGATCAAAGATTATCCCACGCACGCAACTGATTCCTCGATGAAATGAACAATTTAAGTAAGACTCTACAGATCCAGGCTTAGTTTATAAATTACATGTGTTACCATCAAACTCAGTGTATTCAATAACTCCCTCCTCGTACATAAAATGTAAGACTCTTGTAAGTGGTCTAAGGTTATGTGCCATTAGAAAAGGCATGCATATAGCTATTTATGAACTAAAGAATTATAAGTGACAAGATCAGGTTCAATGCTACTGTTGATCATATCTTGAAAAAGCTGCAAGGCCTCACTTATACTTGCATTTTTACAAAGGGTGTCAATAATGGCTTTATAACTGAAGACATGAGGTTTAATATTTTCATTTTGGTTCATCCATGTACCCCAAAAGCCTGTTGGACGTGGGAACAGGTATATATATAAAGACTTATTATGTACTCTTACATTCACTTTTTGATGGATTGAATATTGAGATATCTTTAGATTTTTATTTTTTTTTAAGAGTAGCTCTAGAATATAATTGTTCCTTTTGATCCTTGAATTCTCAATCAACCATACATGTCCTACGTCAAGAACAAAATTTCTAAGTTTTGTTTATAAATCTACTACCGGAAATCATCTAAGGCAATTGGATACACTATCAAGTCTAATAAACACCACTGAAAGTCCGATCTACACAAGAAGAAGAAAGACAAACGGAAATCAACAATAGTCCATGTGCCGCCGTGGGTGGCGGCTTACCTTTCACGGCCTTGCTCACGCCATACTTCTAAACAACCATTGAGTTTAAGAAGTCTCAGTCTCTATGTACAACTTTGACGAAACAGATTAGAGGCAATAGACTATCAAGAAGGGTGAGTGACAGTGTCATGGTGCTCGAACTACGCGTATTCGTGACGCATCATTCATCTGCACAAGTTGCTTTTCCATCATGTGATAGCCGAACTCTGCCTAGCCTTACCTAAGCTGATGAGATGCATTTTGTGATTCAAGTGTTCATTAGCCAGTGGTGACCCCACCTCGTATGCATGCACTTGGCCCAAACTCCTGTAAGTGCACTTTAAGTCTATATTTATTTTGGCCGTTGTTTTATTTCTTTTATTTAAGTTTCTTTAATTTTTAAAATTTATCTTATGAAAAAAAAAAAAGAAAAAAAAGGAATGTCATGGTATCATAAGTTGTTCAAGCGTGCCTATTCATGCTGACCCCAACCTGTTATTACAGGGGACATTGACTCTATATTTATTTGCATGTTTTCCATAATTTTTTAGTCTTGAATTCCCTAGCATCCAGTTTGTTGATGGTGCTTTTTCTAGAATTATTGAAATTCATGGAACTATCCTTGTTCGCTTTCCTAACCACTCATATATCTAGGTTGTCATATTTCGTTAGTTAGCTCCGTGTGTTTATCAATCCTAGGTATTCTTCTCACACTAATCTTTATATTGATCCTTATAATTTGCTTTTAATCCCTGTGTTAGACAATTGGAGAGACGGTTCTTCTTTGGTCGAGCTTGTTTATGTATTGGCATATTACCTTAGTTATAATTACACTCAAAAGTGTCATCCTATAAACCCTCCAGCTTGATACAGTTGAGGCTATTAAACATCAACTCAATGAGGTAGAAAATAAACTAGAATCTCTTAGAGATTCTTTGGCTCAAACCCCCCTCCCCCACGAAATCAAACCAAAATTTGAGCCAACTACCTCATAGCTGAGCCTCAATCCCAGAAAATACCTAAATTACTTTGCAAAAATTTCATGAACAAAACTACTCCAGAATCATAAATTGAACATCCAAACAATGAAGTTACAGAGATTTATTGGCCAACTGTCAAAGTTGTTGAAGGCCAACATATAACATTTGAAGTCGTTGAAAATGACTTGCCAGAACAAAAAGCACAATATGGTGAGATTCATATTCAAGTTAAAAAAAGAAATCAAGTGACGAAGTTGCACAAGAGACAAAAATTGAAAAAGAGTTTGAAGAAATTGATATGTCAAAACTGAAGCCGGAGTAGATATTTAACATTCTGAAACCAAGGTCAGAGCCAATTGTAAACATGTTAGACTCCGAGCATGTGCTTGTAGTTGATGTTGCACCTCCTCCACATGTTGAGCATTTCGATTTTGTCATCCCGCTGAAATATATTCCAGGTTTTTGAGATTCCCAACAGAGTTCTTGTGATGATGTTTGATCCACTAGTTCAAAAGACCTTGCTGCAGGATTTTTTTTTTGTGGTCTATATTCCCTCTCACCAGGGGAGAATGATGGGAACAAGTATATACATGAATTAGAGTTTATTGGAAAAATAATATGTATTATGGGACTTAATTGTAATTATATTAAATATATAATTAGGTTTTAATATTATTTAGGTTTGAATAAATAAATTTTTAATTATAATTAGAATTTCATTTTTGGATCTAATTCTAATTATATTAGAGTTTTTAGGGTTTTAGGGTTTTAGGGTTGTCTTATATAAAGACTTATTATGTACTCTTTCATTCAACTTTTGATGAATTGAATATTGAGATATCTTTAATTTTTTTGTTAGAATTAGCATTGTTCTCTTTTTGATCCCTAAATCCTCAATCAACCATACACATCCTAATTCTATTATAAGTCACTACATCACAAGGGAACTCTTTCTCTTCAATTTTCTTCAAAAGATTCACAGCCAATATGATATTGTTCCCTTTGCACACCCCATGAACCAAAGTATTGATAGTCACAATATTAGCAAAACCCAAATCGACCCCATTCAAGTGGCACAAGCACTTGATGACTATGTTCATTGGAGAGAAAATGGGCATCATCATCTTCATTTATGGAAAAAGTAGCATAGTTTCTTGAAACCAGAAGAGAAGCACGTGAATGTGAATCACAAATGGTTGAAGAAATTCGGACAGAGCTAGCAATGAAAAGCATGGAAGAGCAATCCGTACCTATTCTCATCGTCATAGTGATTCTTGGAGCAAAAGTCATCGACAAAAACTTGGTGCCAAAGTCACCGAATCTTGAAAATAGAAGCCAGAAACACGTTTTTTTTTTTGTTGTTGTTAATTTCTACTTTTTGGGTTAGTTGACATTTTCCTTTTGTTCTATTCTCACCTATCTAAAGATAAGGATAAAGATGATGATGCCCAGTGAATCGAAGTATTTTGTTTCTAGATAACCTATTCAAAAAGTTGGTTTAGCAGTTAAGAGGATTTGCTTTATTTTTTGGTTTCTGAATCAATTAAATCTAAATCACGTAGAGTAAAATTCCGTATATGTAAACTCACTCGATTAAATTAAAAATTAAATAATTAAATATAACCTTAATATTATGAACCCAAATAAGAACCAATAAATGATTTTTATTTTCATGAATAAGGAGGAAAAACGATCCGTACAGCCAGCTAGATCCAAGATAAGTAGATATACAATATTATCCAAAAGAAAGAAATAGAGGCGTCTTTCATAAAATTCATACAATTCAAGCCTTATAAATAAAACAAAGTCAATAGGTAGGAAGCACACGTTAACTCAAATGATACTATAAATACCCCCCACTTAACACATTTTAATACATCATATACAATCTCAAGAAGAAACAGCTAAGTAAGACAGGGAAAAAATGTCAGACTGTCGAGGTATATATATATATATATGCACTTCATTTTATATATTGAGTTTTTATTAATTTTCTCTAATCCCTTCTTCTCTATCTCTATAACCTATACATGTGCAGGTAAGGATTCATGGCCTGAGCTGAAAGGAAAGAAGGGAGATGCTGCGGCGAGAACAATTGAATGGGAGAATCGTTTCGTGGATGCTGTAATTGTCTTAGAAGGTTCAATTGTGACTGCAGATTTCAGGTGTGACAGGGTTCGTGTTTGGGTTGATACCTACGGTATTGTAACCAGGGTTCCCCAAATTGGGTAATTACTTTATTAACTAGGTGTTGTTTGGATTTATACCAACTACCTAAAAATTGTTGTATACTTTTACATCATACCAATATCAAATAAGGAGTTTATGATTCTCCCAATGTTGTACTGAAAATGTATAATAAGTTATTGTAATAAGTACTATTTATGATTATTGTGTACGTATAAATGAGTATGTCAAGTTATTATTATTTATAAGTTATTATCTTATAGTCTACTTAATTTCACACTTTTTCTTCATCTTATGCGCATCTCGAGTTTTCAACAGAAGATTTCATTCAAATTACGATTAAGAATTTATAAGATTTAACTTCTCAGAAAGCATAACTGCATTATTGATTTTTTTTTTTCCTTTCCTTTAAAATATTAATGATACTTTTGAATGAGGAAATCCACATCTAATCCTCTTCATAAAAATAAAAAAAAGGAATCTATACCATCAAAGCTAAACATTAATTAAAAAATTATCAGAATTGTTTTTTTAATTGTAGTTGGGGGGGAAAATAATTAACAGGATTTTTTTTTATTTATTAAGATGGAGGTGTTAGAACCCCTTGATCTCAGGTTCAAATCTCATTATTGTCTCCTTTGTGAGTTATTTGTACATTTATATTTAAAAAAAAAAAAAAAATTTAATTATAGTTCATGAATGAAAGTGTCTCCAATTTATAATCTAAGTTCTCTACTTGGAGACACTAACCCCTTCTGCTAGGCTCAACCACGGTTTTGTGAGATTTATTATTAACAAAATTATTAATTAATATTTATTGTTTTATTTTATTTTAAAGTATTTGTTTAGAAGAAAAGATTAAGCTTATGTGATATTAAAATATTTATTGATGTGTCAGCCTATCATATTATGTCATTGTATCAAAATATTATTCTCCTAACAATTTTATTCTATACTATGAATTTTTAATTTTTAAAGAAACAATTTGTTATATAGATTTGTAATTTTTATTTTGAATATGCATATAACTTTTCTATGTCAGCAGTTTTTTTGTTTTTAGAAGCTTGGCATCAATACTAATTACTGACTTGATTTAAACATAAATTCTCTCTAATTTTTTGACAATTGACAAGCTTCAGTTGATAAAATATTCAAAAAAAAAAAAAAAAAAAAAGAAAGCCATTATACTAATGTTTTGATATTTTCTTTTGAAGTTAAGTCATTTTGTTTTAAAAATGAAGACAAATTAGATTAGGTTTATTCATGTACGCTGTCTTATTGTTTGTAAATTAAGAATTTTTTGTTTAGGTAAACATATTTACAAAAATATCAAACAAAATGTGAAAATAAACATATTTACAAAAATATCAAACAAAATGTGAAAATGGTAAAATTAAAGAGAAACATATAAAACTATAAGTAATAAATGAAAATGAAAAGGTAATATGAATTAAGTTGAAAAAGTAATAAATTATTTTTATATCTACTGGGGAGAAGAGTTTTTATTTTTTATTTAAACTTATTTTACTACTGTTCAAATATATGATTTTACCAACGTTGTGTGCAATGGTAATTAAGCGAGTTGCACTCCCAAAGTGAGAACAAAGGTTCGAACCTTGGAGTAGGTAATTACTTGTGTTGTACTATTTAAATTAAAAATTGATTAATCATCAACAAGCGTTGGGTGCAGTGGTAATTAAGTGAGTTGCACTCCCAAGTTGAGAATAAAGGGTCAAACCTTGTAGTAGGTAATTACTGGTGTCGTACTATTTAAATTAATAATTGATTAACCACCAACAGGGGTTGGGTGCAGTGGTAATTAAGCGAGTTGCACTCTCAAGGTGAGAACAAATGTTCAAATCTTGAAGTAGGTAATTACTGATGTTGTACTATTTAAATTAGTAATTGATTAACCACCAATAAATGTTGGGTGCAGTGGTAATTAAGCAAGTTACACTCCCAAGGTGAGAACAAAGGTTCTCGGATCTTGGAGTAGGTAATTACTGGTGTCGCACTATTTAAATTAACAATTGATCTATTTAAATTAATAATTGATTAACCACCAACAAGGGTTGGGTGCAGTGGTAATTAAGTGTTGCACTCTCAAGGTGAGAACAAAGGTTCAAATCTTAACGTAGGTAATTACTGAGGTTGTACTATTTAAATTAGTAATTGATTAACCACCAATAAATGTTGGGTGCAGTAGTAATTAAGCAAGTTACACTCCCAATGTGAGAACAAAGGTTCTCGAACCTTGGAGTAGATAATTACTAGTGTCGCACTATTTAAATTAACAATTGGTTAACCACCAACAAGCGTTGGGTGCAGTGGTAATTAAGCGAGTTGCACTCTAATGTGAGAACAAAGATTTGAACCTTATAGTTGGTAGTTGTTGGGAGTGTCATCTTAATGAATATTAGTTTTATAGCCATGCCTATGAAAAAAATCTAGGAAAAAAAAAAAAACCATTGATTAACCATAACTCAAGCCCAGAGTAGGTAATGCAATTGAATATAATAGTCAAAATCACAAAGTCAAAGATGATCTCAATTTCTCCGATTTGACTTACCAATTTTGTTTTCTTAGCCATTAATAGTTTATCGGTCAACAATTATGATCAAGTACACATCAGCTGGAGTATAAATCAACAATTATATGGATGCCTTCCGTGCTAAACAAATTGCTGAATTTTGGAATGGAAAAATAAAAAAGTTTCATTTTATTCTTGATATTTACAAAAAGTCTTGCAATATTTTAGAAAATCAATAAGTCATACTTTCCATTTTTTCTACTAGAATTCTTTTACCTTGTTGTATATAGTACATTGTGTACATTATTTATTATTTTTTATTGTACGGTCCCTCTCAATTTATTAAAGTGGAAGAGGAGACAAAAAGAATAAATAATCAGTAATTAATTTTGTATGTATTTCATCTCTCGAGACTATGAGAACTCTCTCTTTTTTTAATAAATTTCACATCGCAAATGAAAGTATGTTTCAATTACAAGTTTTGAGATGACGATAATTTTTTGTACTAATGGAATCAGCTGGCATATTAGTTTCTCAAATTTATTTGTATAATAAAAATTGCATTCTTTAATCTATAACTGAATTTCTGATTTGTTTTTCATGTCAAAAAAAATATCTTAAAACATGTGTCTGATGAGGTGTTAATTACTAAATGTGTCAAAAAATAGGTTTTTTTTTTAATTTTTTATTCCCTGTGCTACTATTTTAAGTTTTTGACATGGTTAAGTTGTCTTTGACATGATATTCAAATTTCTTAAATCGAATTTTACAATTTGAGTATGTTTTGCATGTTAATTAATTTTTTACTTTTTTAAATTTTTTTTATCTAGAGAAAAGATATAGTCTCCTCTAGTAAAGATATGAACACATGCAGAAAGCCTAAAGTCATAAGAAAGCAGATATGTCACACATTTGTGCTTATCTTCTTCATCTTCATCTTTCTCATTATCATCTAATAATTAATTAAGATATCAAAGTAAGTTTATAATATATTAGCTAGTTGGTAAATAAATAAAATATTTTTTTGCCATAGAAAATTGGTATTCATGCACGGAATTCAAGGCAGATTCAAAATCTAACTTTGATGAATTAATATTGGTATTCAACTCAATTGAAAGTATGAATAGTCTAAAAACTTCAAATTTCAAACTTTTGGGGATTTATATATATTGCCTCAAAAGTCATAATAAACTAGAAGCTGTCAAGAATGCCCATTTCAAAAATCTCACCAGGCCACACAATACTAACACTGAGTCAGCTAGAAGTTAAGAATTTTTTCATATAATGGATTACTCTATAATATATATTTAAAAAAAAAATCATTTAACATGCATATAACACATCTTAGTACATCACATACAATCTTAAGAGTCAAGAAAGGGAAAAAATGTCAGACTGTCAAGGTATATAATATACTTCATTTTTTATATTTGAGATTTTATTAATTTTCTCTAATCTCTACTTCTCTATCTCTATAATCTATATATTTGCAAGTAAGGATTCATGGCCTAAGCTGAAAGGAAAGGAAAGAGATGCTGCAGCGAGAACAATTGAAAGGGAGAATCGTTTCGTGGATGCTGTGACTGTCTTAGAAGGTTCAATTGTGACTTTAGACTTGAGGTGTAACAGGGTTCATGTTTTTGTTGATACTAACAGCATTGTAACCGGGGTTCCCCAAATTGGTTAACTACTTAATTAATTAGGTGTTGTTTGGATTTATACCAACTACCTAAAAATTGTTGTATACTTTTTACATCATACTAATATGAAATATAGAGTACTTTATGATTCTCCCAACATTGTACTAAAAATGTTTAATAACATAAGTATTATATATGATTATTGTGTACGTATAAAGAGTATCTTATTAGTTATTATCTTATAATCAACCCTATTTCAAACTTTTCCTTTATCTTATGCGCATCTCGAGTTTTCAACAAATGGTTCCATTCGATTAAAAAATTTATACGATTTTCTAAGCATAACTGCATTATTGAATTTTTTTTTTCTTTTTTCCTTTTAAAATATTAATGATACTTTTGGATGAGGAGACCCAAATCTAATCCTCTTCATACAAAAGGAATCAATACCATCAAAGCAAAAAATTAACTAAACAATTATCAAGATTTTTTAATTTAGTTCAGAAAAAACAAAAAACAACAAGCAAAAGAAAAAAAATTAACAGAATTGTTTTTGGTTAAGTCAGAGGTGCTGGACCTGTTGATCTCATGTTCAAATATTGTTATTATCTCTTTTGTAAGTTATTTGTACTTGTGTATTTTTTTTGAAAATTATTTGTTGATATATATATACACATGCTATTCTAAAAACCGTAAAACTTTATGGTCTTTTACTTTAGAAATATAAAATTAATTCATGTAAAACTAATTTAAAAATAATTAGAATATTAATTTTTCTCTCCTAATAACTACTGATTACCAAGTCATTTATCATAAAACAGAATTTATATGGATGTCTTTCATACTAAACATATGACTGAATTTTGGAATGGAAAAATTAGTGTCATTTTATACTTGAAATGAACAAAAAGTCTTACAATATTTTTAGAAAATCAATAAGTCATACTTTCAAATTTTTCTACTATAAATCTTTTAAACTTGTTGCAGTACATTGTGTGCATTATTTAGTAATTTTTATTGTAGGATCCCTTTCAATTTATTAACTTGAAAGAGGAGACAAAATAGTAATTTAATTTTGTATGAATCTCTCCTATTGGGCCTATGAGAAATCTCCATAGTTTTTTATAAATCTCTTATCCCTAATGAAGATGAAATTTACTCACAAGTTTTTGAGACGATGTCAAAATTTTTTACTAATTGAATAAATTGACATTTTTTTTTTTTACAAATTTTATTAATATAGAAAAAATAGCCTTCTTTAATCTATAACAAAATTTGAAATTTATTTTTCTTGTTAGACATCAAACATCTATATTATTATAAAAATAAATTAAAAAAATTGCTTATGGCCTTCTACTATATAATATCATCCTCCTCCTCATCTAATAATTAATTAAAATATTTAATTATTATTTAAGAGAGTGTTTTCTTTTCCCTCAAAGTGAATTTATAATCTATTAGCTAGTTAGCAAACAAGAAAAGAATATTTTATTTTCTCCCAAAAAAATTGTTCAAGGCAGATTCAAAATCTAACTTGCTGAATTAATATCGGTATTCAACTCAATTGAAAGTATGAATAGTCTAATAGCTAGTTAGTTAGGTATGAATAGTCTAATAGCTAGTTAGCTAGAGCTGGTCCAACAATTCATTAGACTATAAAAACTTCAAACTTCAAACTTTCGGGGATATATATATTGCCTCAAAAGTCATAATAAACCAGCCACAAGTTGTCAAGAAGCCCCTCTGTTTTTCTCCTGTAAATGCTCATTTCAAATCTCTCACCAGGCGACGCAATAACAAAACAGAGTCAGCTAGAAGTTAATAATATATTCGTATAATGAATTACTCTATAATATATATATATATATACCTCATTGTTATAAGAACTATTAAATTTATAGAACAAAAGTTTTTTGTCAACGACACTCTTTTATAAACATAAATCTCATGTTAGCTCCACTAATAAGAGAAAATACGATTTACGAAATACTTTTTACATTTTGATATGTATACACCATACAAGCATGTAAATCAATTTTGTATAAACTGCATGCATGTATATATGTAGGGAGGAGTTCATGGACAGAGCTTGTTGGCAAACAGGGAGTTGTTACTGCATTAATTATTGAGATTGAAAACCCTAATGTCACTGCAGTGATTACATTAGAAGGAACAGTTGTTACCTAAGAATCCTTGTGCACAAGAGTTTGCGTTTGGGTTGATGCATGTTTACTCATAAAGTGCTCTATTAAGGAGAATCAAGCATTACGATACATAGAAGAGAATATTTGAATTTATTGGACATGACCACCATAATTCATGTATTGAAACTCTTTAGTTTGAGTATAAGTTATCTAAGTCTAGAGAATATTGCATGGGCAAATAAAATTATCTTTTATGTTTAGAAAGATATATAATTTTTTAGTTGTGTTATGCGCAGGCCAAGTGGGAGAATTTAAGACACATCTCCTAATAGGAGATTGAGTATGTCCCACTTGCCATAGCTAATTAGTTTTAACTAAGGAATAATTATTTTTAGTTGTCACTTTATATTATCTCTAGATAAGGATAAAAATTTATCTCATCCACGAAACCGATAGAAGGAAAAATCTAAGTGGGACTCTACATGATCCCTGACCTAGTCTGTAAATTGTCTGTGTTACCATCAGACTTAGTGCATTCGGTAACTCCCTCCTCATACATTAGACTAGAAGACTCTTGTGAGTAGTCTGAGGTCCTGTGCCATTAGAAAAGGCATATATTTATGACGAATTGCTTGATTTAGTTAACAGTGGCTTCTCCCAATTGGCCGAGTTGGGCATCTAACAATGATGTTTAATGTAACAGTATCAGGAGAAGTTCCACTATCAATCATGTTCCTTAGAATCCTCGTCACTTCCTTCCAATTACCAGACCTACAGAAAGCATAAATTAAAGAACTAAAAGTAACAACATTTGGCTGTACGCCCTTTTGGGTCATCAGCTCTACATCCAGTTCTGCTTCAACCTTATCCTTCTTACACAAGGCATCATTAAGAGAACTGAATAATCTTAAATCTGGGAAGGCAACGTGGTTGATCAAACTTGTGGCTTATTACCAACGGCCCGAATTGCATAATCCATGAACTAAAGAATTGTAAGTGACAAGATCAGGTTCAATGCTAAAAGAATTGAACCATTAAAGAGCTAGTTCCTCGCTGAGATTTTCAATCTTATGTGCATGAATTAGAGAATGATACACAAAGTGCCTAGTGCATGATTTTGTGTTACTATATTTCTATCCTATAAATATTATATTTGTATTTCTATAATTATTAATCATAAACCCTATCCTAACAACTATAATATTTTTATCTACACTAATATTTCCAACAAAAGCCAAATCGACCCTATTCAAGTGGCACAAGAACTTGATTTATGACTATGTTCATTGTAGAGAAAATGGGCATCATCATCTTCAATATGGAAGAAGTAGCATGGTTTCTTGAAACCAGAAGAGAAGCACGTGAATGTGAATCACAAATGGTTGAAGAAATTGGGACAGAGCTAGCAATGAAAAACATGGAAGAGCAATCCTTACCTATTCTCATCGTCATACAGAGTCTTGGAGCAAAAGTCATGGACAAAAACTTAGTGACAAAGTCACCGAATCTTGTAAATAGAAGCCAGAAACCAGTTTTTTTTTTTTTTTTTTTTGTTATGTTTTGCTTTTCTGGGTTAGTTGACATTTTCCTTTTGTTCTATTCACATATCTAAAGATAAGATAAAAATGATGATGCCAAGTGTAACCAAGTATTTTGTTTTTAGATAATCTATTCAAAAAGTAGGTTTAGCAATTAAGAGGATTTGCTTAATTTTTTGGTTTCTGTATTCAATTAAATCTAAATAATGTGAAGTAAAATTTCTTGTAACCTTAAAAAAAATTATGAACTCAAATAAGAACTATTAAATTATTGTTATTTTCATGAGTAAGGAGGAAAAAAAAATCCGTACAACCAGATAGACCCAAGATAAAATAAGTAGATATACAATATTATCCAAAAGAAAGAAACAGAGGCGTCTTTAGTAGACTGCATATAATTCAAGCCTAAACAAAGTCAATAGGTAGGAAGCACACGTTAACTCAAATAATACTATAAATACACCCCTACTTAACCCATCTTAATACATCACATTCAATCTAAAGAAGAAGAAGAAGCAAAATTAAGAGCCAAGTAAGAAAGGGAAAAAAAATGTCAAACTGTCGAGGTATATATATATATATTTGCACTTCATTTTATATATTGAGTTTTTATTACTTTCCTCTAATCTCTTCTTCTCTATCTTTATAATCTATATATGTTCAGGTAAGGATTCATGGCCTGAGCTGAAAGGAAAGAAAGGAGATGTTGCGGCAAGAACAATTGAAAGGGAGAATCATTTCGTGGATGCTGTTATTGTCTTAGAAGGTACAATTGTGCCGGCAGATTTCGCACCTAGGTGTGACAGGGTTCGTGTTTGGGTTGATACCTACGGCATTGTAACCAGGGTTCCCCTAATTGGTTAATTACTTTTTAATTAGGTGTTGTTTGGATTATACCAACTACCTAAAAAAATTATTGTATACTTTTCATCATACCAATATGAAATAAGGAGTTTATGATTCTCCCAACATTGTACTGAAAATGTATAATAAAACAAGTACTATTTATGACTATTGTGTACGTTTAAATGAGTATGTCAGTTGTTATTAGTTATAAGTTATTATCTTATAATCTACTCAATTTCACACTTTTTCTTTATCTTATGGGCATCTCAAGTTTTCAACAAAAAAATTTCATTTACACAGCGATTAAGAAATTTATAAAATTTTCCTTCTTTTAAAGCATAATTGCATTATTAATTTTTTTTTCTTTTCTTTTAAAATATTAATGATACTTTTGGATGAGGAAATCCACGTCTAATCCTCTTCATAAAAAAGAAATCAATACCATCAAAGCTAAAAATTAATTAAATAATTATCCTTTTTTTTTTTTTTTTTTTTTTTTTTTTTTTTTTTTTTTTTGTAGTTGGGAATAGAAAAACAACGGGATTTTTTTTTGTTCGGACAGAGGTGTTGGTACCTCTTGATCCCAATTTCAAATCTCATTATTGTCTCCTTTGTGAATTATTTGTACATTTGTATATATTTTTTATTTTTTTGTAAATTATTCATATATATATATATATTGGAGATGTTATGTTGTAATATTGTTAATTGTTGATTATATTGATGAATTAAGTTAGAAAGAAAAAAATTATGTTTAATTTGAGAAGTTTCCATCAAATTAATGTGGATATCCTCAATCCATACAGTTTCCTATCAAGTGCACCCATTATTTCTTATAAAAAAGACATATCCGATTATTGCCACACTTGAACCGTTTTATTAACTAGTAACTTGATTTATTCGAGCACGAATTATTTTATATTAAATTTATATTTTAGTTTGTGAGAATTGTTATTAATTAACAATATTATTAATTAATATTTATTATTATTATTTTTTTTAAGTATCAGTTTAAAAGAGAAGATTAAGTTGATGTGATATTAAAATATTAATTGATGTGTCAGCCTATCTTATTATGTCATTGTGTCAAAAATATTATTCTCCTAACAATTTTATTATATACTATGAATTTTTAATTTTTAAAGAAACATTTTGTTATATAGATTTATAATTTTTATTTTGATTATGCATATATCTTTTCTATACCAGCAGTTTTTTTTTTTTTTTTTTTGAAACTTTGATATCAATACTACTTGTTGACTTGATTTAAACATAGATTTACTCTAATTTTTTGACAATTGAGAAGCTTCAATGGATAAATTATTCTAAAAATTAGTCATTATAATAATATTTTGATATTTTCTTTCCTGAAGTTAAGTCATTTTTATTTTATAGATTAAGACAAATTAAATTAGATTCATTGATGTACATTATATTATTATTTGAAAACTAAGAATATTTTGTTTAGGTAAAATATTTTTAAAAATATCAAACAAAACATGAAGATGGTAAAAATTAAAGAGAAACATAAAAAGTCTATGTAATAAAATTGGAAAAAAGAAAAAAGAAAAAAAAAAGGAAATATAAATTAGATTGAAGGTGTTTCAAAGAAAATGTTTTGGTATTTTCTTTCTTGAAGTTAAGTCATTTTGTTTTATTGATAAAGACAAATTAAATTAGGTTTATTCATGTACATTATAAATTAAGAATATTTTGTTTAGGTAAAAGTATTTTTAAAAATATCAAACAAAATAGGAGAATTATATGGTATCCAATATGATTTGTGGGGTTTTAGATGCCCAACTGATGTGGCTTTGTATTAACCATCCATTATCCGTAATGAAATCTGTACCGTTCATTCATCTTGACTAGTTAATTGAACTGTACAGATTTATAATAATTCTGATTTTGCCCCAAGATTTGATTTGATTTTTACATATGAACACAAGTTTGAATATGAAACCATCTAAAGGAAAGTACGTCAAATTTGAATCTTGGTTAGTGTTTTTATAATCAATTCATAAAAAATGGTGGTATTGCTCAAATCACGTGATTTCTCACTATGGAGTTTGATCTCTGGTTGTTGCTTTCAGTCTCTGTTCCAATATCTAAAACTGGACCAACAAACCAAACTGTGAAGATAGGAATCGGTGTCGGAACCCAGCTAACTCAACAAGCCACCATGACCATCCTTTCCTCCTCCGAATATCCTCATCCTCCTCTACATTTGATAAACCTAGAGACGTTCTCGCCTCCCTATTGGCTCATCCAGAACTCGTTCTTCCCATTTCAGAATCTAAGCTTCCTCTATAGACGTTTCAAAAAACCCAACCTTCTTGTTGTTAGCTCAATACCTATGTGAGTTTTTTCAACAAAAATAATCAAAACCCAGTTAATTAAATGCAAAATTTAATTAATGCTAATCTTACTCTTAGATTAATTATAGGTTCAGAAAGGTGGGTTCGAATAGGTAGGAATTTGCGAGCAAGTTGTCTCTTCATGGGCAGAGGCAATTGAAGAATATTGTGAGGAAGAAATATAGTACTACAGGGAAACATGAAGATTTGGATATGGGTAGTTGTTTGATGCAAGTGTTGAAGTCTAGCAAAGTGTGACTCTTAAACAAGTTGAAGCTAGAAATTTATTTTTTGTTTTTTGTACTCCTCTCAACCAGACACATACACCTGGTGAATTGTAAACTAGTAATCTTTCAAAGTACCTTGTTCTTGAAGAAGATAGATCTACTGTTTGACCTGATGGCTATTGACAAATTGAAGGACATGGTATTTCATACTGATCCAACCAGTGTAGGGGATAGTCTTATGGACATCCCAACCAATCAAATTATACACTTTGTTACATTATTTCATTGGCAAGTAGAGATACTAATGCGGCACATAGAATGAGAAGCAACCTCAGTTCATGCCGATTCTCATATGTAATTCTTTATTTGGTTACATTAATGGAACCTTTTATCCCCCTCCTGAAAAGATCATGGATGAAGCTATTACAAAACTGATTGATAATACAAAATACAAAGAATAGTTATAGATGAAGTTGCTTGGGTGTGTAATTGAAAACATTTAATAAACTAGAGATAAAAAAATAAATACTAAAATTTATGTGCAAGTTGAAGCCACCTGGTATTGCAAGTCATGTGGACATGTGGCTAATTTATGGGGTGACACGAATCCAATTTAGTTGGGCATAAAGTACCATAGTTCACCAACAAAATATGAAGATGGTAAAAATTAAAGAGAAACATTAAATGTCTATGTAATAAAATTGGGAAAAAAAAAAAGTAATATAAATTAGATTGAAAAAGTAAAAAATTATTTTTATATACACTGGTTAGAAGAGGTTTTTTTTTTTAATTTTTAATATTTATCTAAAGTTATTTTACTCCAGAGCCTAGAGTAGGTGATGCAATTGAATACAATAGTAAAAATCACAAAATCAAAGATGATCTCAATTTCTCCAATTTGACTCATAAGTTGTTTACCAATTTTCTTTTCTTAATTATTCATATTTTCTCATGATCAAGTACACATCAGCTGGAGTACACATCAACAACTATATGGATGCCCTCCGTACTAAACAAATTACAGAATTTTGGAATGGAAGAAAATAAAAAGTTTCATTTTATTCTTGAAATTAACAAAAAGTCTTATAATATTTTAGAAAATCAATAAGTCATACTTTCAATTTTTTTCTACTAGAAATTATTTTACCTTGTTATAGTACATTGTGAACATTATTTATCAATTTGTATTGTACGGATTCCTCTCAAATTATTAAAGTGGAAGAGGAGACAAAAGTATGTATTTCTCTCATCGGGGTCTATAAGAACTCTCTTTATTTTTCCTTGTAAATCTCTTATCCCAAATGAAGGTATGATTCAATTGGAGGCTTTTGAGACAATGTTAAATATTTTTACTAATGGAATCAACTGACATATTTGTATAATAAAAATTTGCGTTCTTTAATCTATAACTGAATTTCTAATTTGTTTTTCATGTTAGACATCAAGCATCTATATTATTATAAAAATATATATATTTCTTATGATTTTGTACTAAATTAAAAAAAAAAATTAGAAGTTGTTTAAATAAACTAACTAAATTAAAAATCAGTTTAAAAAACAAAAAAAATCTTTAAACATTTGTCCGAGATGTCATTAAATGTGTCACAACATAGTTTTTTATTTTATTTTAATCCTCGTTCTACTATTTTAAGTTTTTGGCATGGTTAAGTTGTCTTCTGCATGATATTCAAATTTCTTAGATCGAATTTTACAGTTTGAGTATGTTTTGCTTGTTAATTAATTAATTTTTCAAAAAAATTTATGTAGAGAAAATATATGGTCTCTTCTAGGAAAGATATGGACACATGCAGAAAGCCTAAAATCATAAGGAAGCAGATATGTCACACATTTGTGCTTATCTTCTTCTTCTTCGTTCTTCTCACCATCATCTAATAATTAATTAAACTATCAAAGTAAATTTATAATATATTAGCTAGTTAGTAAACAAGAAAATATTTTTTGGACCAAGAAAATTGGTATTCATGCACGGAAGTCGAGGCAGATTCAACTTTGCTGAATGAATATTGGTATTCAACTCAATTGAAAGTATGAATAGTCTAATAGCCTAGTTAGCTAGAGCTGGTCCAGCAACTCGTTAGACTATAAAAACTTCAAACTTTAAACTTTTGGGGATGTATATATATTTTCTCAAAAGTCATAATAAACCAACCACAAGCTGTCAAGAAGTCCCTCTGTTTTTCTCCTGTACATGCCCATTTCAAATCTCTCACCAGGCCACACAATAATAAAACAGAGTCACCTAGAAGTTAAAAATATTTTCATAGAATGGATTACTCTATAATATATATATATATATATATATATATACACATATCATTATTGTTATAAGAACTACTAAATTTACAGCAAGAGTGTGTTTCGTGAACAACACTCTTTTACAAAGAATAAATAAATCTCATGTCAGCTCCACTAATTAGAGGAAATATAGGTCGCGCACGGAAAACACCATACATACATATTTATTAATTTTGTATGAATTGCGTGCATGTATATACGCAGGGAATAGTTCATGGACAGAGCTTGTTGGCAAACAGGGAGTTGGTGTTGCATTGACCATTGAGATTGAAAACCCTATATTATAACACAACATCCCTCTAAACTAAAAAAAACAAGGTTTTTTTTTTTTTTTTTGGTTTTAAAAACAAGGGTGATCATAGTGAGTGAATGTGATACATGTTGGTATTAGTGATGAATTAATATTTCATCTAAATGTCAATGTAAATAATTTGTACAATATCAAAAAATATGAAAGCATCACGTGTACCACTACCCTTGATTCCATCTTCCTTATGATTAATGCATTAGCAACAATAAACCAACCACTAAAGAAATAATAAGCATCAAACCTCTAAATAGTAGAAATAAAATTGTAAACTTCTAAGGCTGAGTCATATATATAAAAGTAATAATGGGGAAAAGAAAAAATGGAGGAGGAAGAACGTTCTACCAAACTAGGAAAAAATAATCAAACGATACTATTCCATCTTCCTTATGATCAATAGCTAACCATTATGCTTGATGACGGCAAATTAACAATCTTCAGCAGTTTATGAAGTTAACA
The DNA here is from genome assembly GCA_029379385.1 of Quillaja saponaria. Classification (NCBI taxonomy): domain Eukaryota; kingdom Viridiplantae; phylum Streptophyta; class Magnoliopsida; order Fabales; family Quillajaceae; genus Quillaja; species Quillaja saponaria. The sequence continues at coordinate 2,801,566 of CM055606.1, read as the reverse complement.
AAATATAAAAATCATATGGTATTTATTCCTAGTTGTGGTTGCTAACAGTTAGACAAAAACCAATAATTCGAATAATAAAAAAAAAAAATTATAGCTAATTTCTATCATCAACGCGGTAATGGAAAACAATAAAAAGGCACTAATTTTTAATTATTAAATGAACACAAATTTAATTAAATGACATTTGAAAAAGTAGTACAAATGCTACTGGTTAATAATTTTCTATGGAAATTTGAAAACTAAATAGTGAAACAAAATGACATAAAAATTCATATTGATCTACTTTTTTTAATTTTTGTAAACAAATATAATAAGACATGAAATTAGTGGTCCACTTAGCAAATACACCTTGAATTGTGCTAACCGTACAGTCCACATGGCAAGAGCTGAAAAAAAAAATCTTTTTTTAATTTTATGAAATATTGTATTTATATTATTATATTAAATAATAATGACAGGGACATATTTACCCTCCTTGGACATGTTTACCCTCGTTGATTCCAGGAAACAGATAAAAAGATAAACACAAAAAAAAAAAAAAACTTTCACAAATAAGGATTAGGGTTTCCCTTCCTTCCTCTATATAAATTATTAAAGGATACAGAACACCACCTCCTTCAGTCTCAAGAATCCACTACGTAGAAATAGAATGGTGAGATCCAGCATACTTTTGTCTTACAGACCCAGGCCTCCAATGCTGGCATCAAGCATTCGTTACAGCTTCAACATCATTAAGGATGTTTTATACGACCATGACTATCTAACATTCCATGATCATGATCATCACAACGATGACCAGTACTACTGCTTCATCGAATATCACTCCCAAGAATGGACTGAAATCAAAGTTGATCCTGTTCCAAACACTAGACTATCTGTCGATTACAATTTTTCCCCACCAACCAGTTTTGTTTTCAAGATCCCGGTTATGGTTCTCCGCCACCCGGAACAACGCGGGTCTTGTATTGAAAAGGAGTTGTCCAAATTGCCTGTGCCTCCTGAGTTTTGTGAGCAGTTGAAGCCTTATCTTGATCAGTTTATTTATAATGTGGGTTTGAGGTCGAGATTTTCTGAGGATTTTAAGCTATTTGTGAGTGCTTATGTTTGGAACGTTGATTTGATGGAGACCGAAGAATGTGAAAAGATTTATGGGCCACTGGCAGGGAGATATGTGGATGATGGTGAAGTTATTAATGATGATGATGATCATCATCATCATCACTATATGGAAGATGAAGAAGAGGAGGAAGAAGTTCAACAAGAGGAAGTACAAGTAATTGAATTAGAAGAAGAGGAGGAAGAAGAAAACGAAGAAGTAATTGATTTAGAAGAAGAAGAATTAGAAGTAATTGATGATGAGGACTTATTGTTAGAACAAGAATTCTTAGAAGAAGAAGAAGAAGATATTGAGTATATGGACTTGCAGCAAGAGGAAGATGAAGAGGAGGAAGAAGAAGAATTAGAAGTAATTGATGATGAGGGATTATTGGTAGAACAAGAATTCATAGAAGAAGAAATTATTGAGTACATGGACTTGCAGCAATATATGGACTTGCAGCAAGAGGAAGAGGAGGAAGAAGAAGAAATTTGTGGTTTTGATGTTGAAGATTTTAATTAGAAGCTCAAATTGAGTATATGGACTTGCAACAAGAGGAGGAAGAGGAAGAAGAAATTTGTGGTTTTGATGTTGAAGATTTTAATTAGTAGTTTAATTAATTGAAGTTTTATATGCCTATCAAAAATTTGAGTTAGTTTGTTTTTGTTAATGTCAGTTTATTCATTTAAGTAGCTGCAGATAGATAGAAGAGACCATTGATCAAGTTTATATATGCATTGTAACTGTTTCTGTTAATTAGTTGTTTTTATTAATGTCGTTTTAAGTTTAATCTGCTTTCCAATGGTGGCAATTATTCTTTAATACTTTTTCTTTCTAATACTGAAGTACTGATTTATATAGTGGATTGATGCAATTTGTGTAACTTCACATTGAGAAATTTGTTCTCTGAGTGATTTTGAATGTAGATAAATATTATTTTTTTTGGTGAATTCACGGGTTACACCAATCCCTACTCATTTTATAAATAACAATTTATGGCATCTTGTTATTGACTGTTTTGTTGGTTAAACTGATAGAGATTATTGAGCTTTGGAGAAATGCAGATGCAGTGTGTTTTGATGTGAATAGCAGGGTCTCGAAAGGATGTGGCTGAGTGGCCTGCAAGGTTGCTGCTTCAGTTTCAGCCATTACAAAGGTCAAATCATACCCCAAACTAGAATTGCATATCAGGCAATAGATTTTTCAACTTTGAATATGGGATTAAAAAATTGAATGAGACTTAATTAAGTTCGAATACTAATCTGTTGTGCTAATATATAGTTCACTATGGTTATTGGTATTGGAAAATAACTATCTCCCTTTTTTTTTTTTTTTTTTTTTTTTTTGTCAAGGGAGGGACAGGACCCTTCTGAAGAGACTGAATGCTAAGTTCTTTGTCCAATATCATATTCCCTTCATCATGCAATACCCTACTAGCTTGGTTTGGTTTAAAATTCAAAGATAGGGTCAGAAGCACAACTAGTGCCAGAACAAGAAGCCGAAGCAGCCTCATGATTTTCTTAAACTGCATATCCAGTTTTTCACTATCCATTGGCATTCCATTATTCAGTCTGCTCCCAGTCCACATGATAGCTGTAAACTGGCAATAAATCATGGTAAAATATAATTTGCATCTATCATTTGAACTTCAAAACCATTAGCCTAAGCAATTCCTCTGCTTTTCCCATCTTTCCACCTTTGCAAAGAGTATCAATGAAAATGTTGAACATTACCACATCAGGATTCATTTTCCACAAAACCATTAGCCTAAGCAATTCTTCTGCCTTTTCAGTCTTTCCTCCCTTGCAAAGAGAACCAATCAACCCGTCGAATGTTACCACATCAGGATTAATTTTGGATGGAACCATTAGCATAAGCATTTCTTCCACTTTGTCCATCTTTCCACTCTTGCAAAGACCATCAATCAAAATGTTGAATGTTACCACAACAGGTTGCACTCACTCCTTGTTCCATCATCTTTCAACCATTACAAAGCTCAAATTTGTTCTTCATCAGATCTTATAGGCATATATAAGCATATAAGATCTGATCTGATGATGGAAGATATGATCTCGATCATGATTAAAAAAAGTTGTATTTTTCATTCAGATCATTTGTATTATTTTGAAATGTAATTAGGAGATCTCAGTATGCATATTTTTCTTATATTTTACATGTTCAAACCAGGTTTTTTTTCTATATTTGATTTTTGTTGGTGAGAAGTTGTCACCGAAAAGCTAATTGGCCTGGTTTTCAATTTGGAAGAGTAGACAAAATCTTTGGTGTAGGCTATACTCTTTTTAGATAGGGTTGCCTAGACATCAACATCGATCAACTTGTTTCTGCTGCCATGAGCTTTTTTGATTAAGTTGCTTGACACCTAAAATTCTCTTTCTGCTGCTAGCTGATACATTTTGTTCTGGTTTCTGTTATAGTATGATGTGTACTAAACTTGTGTGAAAGGAAAAGAAATAATTTCAAGTACATCAATGTAACGAACAAAGAAAGAATAATAGTTTTATTACTATCCATCAAGGAAAGAAACACATGATCAGTTCAAATTCTTGTTATAATTTTCAGAAACTTTATCGCTCTTCGCCAAAACCTTTTGTGTGTTGGCTTTCTTAAATTCAGGTCTAGAAAATATTCCACCCTGCACCGATCTAGTATGGCAAGCTTGACCCATTTGCACAAGCTTGCGGCAACAATCCCTAGTGATATTCTTGTCATATAAAATTTTATCAATTACTTGTTTCTCACATTGAGTGCATATTCTTTCTCTGCATTTTCGCACAGCCCTGTCATTCTCATCTTTTGAAACTTGTTTACAAGTATTGAAAATTTTGTCGCTCTAAGCCAAAACTTGGGGTGCAATTTTTTGTCTTAACTCTTGTTTAGTAAGAAGAACTTCCGTCACTAAATCAGTATGGCAGGAGTGACCCATTTCAATCTAGCTTCCCACAATAATGGACGTTTTTGATAGTTCCATCAAACACTTCTCTTGCACATTGAGACCCTTTTTTTTCTTTGCATTTGCTCAAAATCTTGGCATCTGCAGCTGGTTTTGTAACTTGCTGATACTTGATGAAAACTTTGTTGCTTCTGGTCAAAACTTTGGTTGTATTGGATTTGTTAAACCCGGGGTTGGAGGCGATAAAATCCTTCCCAAGTTTAGTATGACAAGATTTTCCCAATTGAACAAGTACAAGTTTATAGCAACAATCTTGATTAATACTTCCTGTCTTGGTAAAACCTTATCAAATGCTTGTTTTACACAATAAAGTCCAATCTGCTTCTTGCGTTTTAATTTCCAGATGATTATCATTAGCAGAGACTCTAACAATCGATTAAGGTAGAGACAGATAATGCCAACAAATTAAAAAAACAACGAAGCAACGCATGATGATATAATATATATATATATATTTTGGTTCCCCACAGGCATTTTGGACGTGAGCCTAATCTCGTTCTGGGTTCGTTGTTGTCCATCCCTTACAAGTGTTTTCTTGCGGACTCGAACCCCTGACATTGCATAAGCCCCTCAAACTGCTGAGTTCAAATGTGCCTTATACTCAAGCCACACATTGTGGGTGAATTGCTAGTTGCTTGTCGAGGAAAACAACTCACTTTGAATGATTTTAAATAGTGTGATATAGACTAATTAGGGATGGTGCTTCATCCTTCATTTTGACTTTTCTTAGTGCTAGTTTGGTACACATGAAAGAATGATTTTTGTGAAATTGGAATGGAAATGGAATGATGTAGAAAAGAATGGACCATTCCATTATATTAGTTTGGTATTGTTAGTAAGGAATAATCATTTCATTCTATTTATTTATTTTTTATGCAGTTTTTAAACATGAAAAAAATATAAAATTATGCTAAAATGACAAAATTATCCCTCAATAGATAAAGCAATAAAAATATAACATAATTTATGAAATATTTTTTTTTTAATTTTTAATTAATTTTTAAAAAAAATTTATGTTATATATATTTTATTATTAATAATTTTTATTACTTATATTTATTTTATTATTTCTTATTTGTACTTTTATTGTTTTTTAATATTAATATTTTTAATTAAAATTACTTAACTAATTTATTTATTTATAATTATACTATTTACTATGATATAAAAGGTATTTTGTCTTTTGACTAAAATGAATTGATATTTTATTATTTTTATGTACAAATTTTTTATTTATACATTTTATATGATTTTGTATTAAATGTGATCTGAAAGTATTTATTATTTAATTTATATATTATAATATTACTATTTTATTAATATTCAATTATTTATTTTATGTGATAGAATATTTTTTTTGTCAATTAACTGAAACTAAACCTGTTCCATAGAAGTAAGAATGAGCAATTCCATGCACCCTTAAGTGAGTTTGGGGATTCTTACTTCTATGAAATAAAATAACCAGAATAGAATATGTCTTATGAGGTTAAAAACGTACTAAAATAAAATAATGTTCATTCAATGCAATCATAAATGAAATAGAATGGTCATTCTTGCATACCAAACTAGTTCTTAATTGTTTTTACTTTATTATTACGATGACTAAGGATGGTGTTCTATTTATCACAAATTAATATAGAAATGCCTAGAAGCAATTAATTAACTTATTTATCGTTATTACAATCCTTTACTTTTAATACTATCTTGTTTGGTCATGCCATTAACATCAAATGACAGTTTAAAAAAAAAAAAAAAAAAAAGGTGTTGATTGACTAATTAATGACTATAGGGTGTAAGAAACCAATCAAGTCAATTGGAAACTCTCGTGGACAAATTTGAAAATTCGAATTATATTGAATACATATACATATTTAACAAGGAATCAGAGCAAAGTATTTTAAAATTTTGACCTTTAAGGGCTGCCACCTCTCTCTTTTGGCTGCAACCCCCAATCTCATCACTACTAATAATTTCAACTATCCAATAATCTTTCGGATTTCATAGTCAATATAATATTATCAGCAATTGATTGTTTAGAAAATCACAAAACAACCAAACCCATGGTAAACTCCAACATGCTTGTTCTTTTCTAATTTTCACAATCTAGAATTATTGGAAAACATTGGGAACAAGCCATCCAAGCACCATCAAGCATCGCATGTAGGGGATGCGTAGAACATGTCATGGCACTCTATGTCGCACGCCTGTATGTGCAAGCCTTGCATTTCGGATCTTCTAACTGATATGATGGAAGCTACAAAATTTGAATTTATTTGCAAGCCAAGCCCATCCAAGCTTGTCCAATACAATCTAAGACTGATCTAAACAGATCCATCATGATCTGCATCGACGATTTTACAAAATAGACTTAATATGTTTAGCTTCCAAACTCAACTACTTCGAGTTTGAGGGGTTGTCAAACTAAATTAAGCCATAATGTTAAACAACTGTCGAAGTCCCAAATCAACTCTGTATTTAATATGTGATTAGTTAGGTCATAGTAAATAAATCTCATTGATTTAATCTCTTATACTTAACTTGATTCTAAGTTAAATTTCTTATGTAAGGAAACTTTGTATAATTTATATAAACAAGCTTTCACTCTTGTAAACATAACATGATTTATACTGAATATCTATTTAATTTATTAAAATTATATAATAAAGTACTATCTCTTTTTATGTGTGCATAATAAGGGAGAAAAAAAAAAAAAAAAAAACTGGTAAAGGTAGATATAATTTTGGTACTTTCCATCCTTGTGAAAAATTAACAAAAGAGAAAAATAAAATGGCAAAAGAGAAAGCAATATATGGACACTAGTCGGTGGTCCTACAGAAATGAAAGAAATTGGTTAGCAAACAAATTTTATAAATTTCCTCGTTTTTACTGTAGGCTATTATAACTCTATCTGCATCCCGTGGAGATAACGGTGCAGCTTGCCTTAGGCTTGGAATTTTAGATGGCGGAGAGCAGAGAGAGGAGTATACATTTTCTTTCATTTGAAGATTTTTTTTTTTCAAATATTCAAAAATAATTAAATAAATACATACTTTCTATTTAGTCATCGAATATTTAAATTAATTTATACCCACCTTCACTAATAATCTTTTTGGTCTAAAGATTTTATTCTCATAATTTCAGTAAAGTAATTCGAAATTAATAAAAAGAGTTGACATTGTTCTATCATTAGCCAACTTTTTAAGAATTAAATAGGTATATATATATCTATATATATATATATATTATTTATTAAATACCTATTAAGAATTAAATAAAATATTTATGTTTTATTTTTCTTTCTCCCTGACTCAAGAATCCCAAAAAATATACCTTACACTCGTATTTTCTAATTTTCTTTCAATATTTTTAAATTTCAAAATTTGGGGAAATGATAAGCCCTCCCCTCCCGTCCAACCTCCCAAATAGACCTTAATTATTCTAAATAGAGTAAGCAATTTTCGAAAGTAAGCTTTTCTTGCTCCTCAATGCCAGAATAATATCACTGAGCCGTATTTACCTTATTATTGTTCCTTTATCAACTTCGTCCACGGCCCTGGTATTCGCCCAAAGGAGTTGTGTCATGTATGGTTTTGCAGAAAAGAAGCTGCTTTCAGACGGATGTAGCTTGAAAGTTTGGTACCTTTCCTGAAACTGGGTTTCTTGGAATTGTATTCCTGTTTTTTATATTGAAGAGTTTATTTCAAGAAATGGGGTTTATATAATTCATGGGTTTTGGTTTACACTTGTGGCTGTCAATTGGATAGACTTAGCATTCTCTTCTAGTTGCTCAAAGATGTGTTCATCTAGGTGGTGATTGTTTCTGACATGGCTTGATTCTCTAATGCCTGTATATGACAAGTTTAGGTCGAAGAAAAGTATTTTGGTTTTATAGTTGTGTATCTGACTTGATTATCATCTTTCTGTTATTAGCTTATTGTTCTTCCTAGGGTTAAGGGATATGTTTATGCAAATCATATTGTTACAAAACATTAATGGCTTAACCCATTGTTTCTTGTACTGGGATTTAAAGTTGATGTTGTTCTAAATATTCTTGTGATAAGGAGGAAAAATCTCTCCTCTGCATTTGGGGGAGTGTTTGCAACTTTCCCTTATGTAATATTACAGGCCAGGGGAGTTAGAGGATTTTAGTTCTAAGGTGTTGAAATTGTATATCAGTTTGACAAGTCTTAACTTTTATCTAACTATTAGGTGCATTTATTCATCTTATTTAACTAATAAAACCGATAAGTAACATTTTCTCTTGCGGATAATTCAATTGCTCTGTGTTTCTGGAACACTCCCTACCTGTAGTTGAAGTTAAAATCAGCGAACTTTTTGTGCTATGCTGGTATGATTATTCTGGATATGGACAGTTTTCAGGAAAGATAGTTTCTATCTATGCTTATTATGGAGATGAATTCATGAATTAGTGTTATTTGATATATGGGACAAACCACAGTAGTCCTCCCAACCTTTCATTGGCTGAAGATGCGTAAATTCAAATTTGAGAATAATGGAATTTGACTTTTGCAGAGTCCAGTATCCAAGCAAACACAATTTAGTCCCAAATTTTCATTGTCTCAAGTGAAAAAGCTGTTGGAAATTGTTGTATAAACAATGGGGAAACAACTTTAATATTCCATGAGTATATGTAATGGACATTCAAATTAGATAGAATTTATAAGAAATTGTTTGTGAGAGAGAGAGATATAGAGAATTTTCATACTTGAATGAGGCAATTACCTTTGGTATTTATAGACATTTGAAGGATGTGATTTGCCTTTGTAGGGAAAGATTGCTTCTGTTCATAAACGTGAATAGCCACTAACAGTCACCTAATTCTATAAACACATCTTAACTCCCATTCAAATGAACATTAATCTTATTCAATACTTGAAAATTTCCAACAAAATCACTACCTATTTGTTTTATCCTTCAAGCTTTGCCATAATTAAGCTGCTTGGAAAGTATGTTCATTGATGTACCCAGCTGCATCTGAGCCTAATGGAAATACGATACAGTTTACAAATTAATAGGAAGAGCTTAATTCAATTAATAATAAGGATCTTAACAATGTAAGTATCATTCTGTAAGGTCTTTGATACAAAATAAGTGTCAGATTGTTGCTCAAAAAACAGCTTGTCACTTTTTCATCTTTTAAACATATGTCTAAGCAACTAACATTCAGGCAGCATTTTGATAATTTGTGTTGTTTTGAGAGAAATCTTGTCTTTAACATCACCCAAGTGAGCACTACACTTATGCAGACATAGAGGTTGTTTGCAAATGCTTTCAAGAGACATATGGAGTGAAAGAGGAGGACATAATATTGTCTAGGCAGTGAGTTGGAAGTGACCTGCTCTGGAATTGGCTATCCATTTTCCTGCTTTGAGGGTTGTCATCCTTCACAGTGTAATCCTGTCTGGCTTTCGAGTAATGTATTGAGTGAAGAAAACATACTGGTTTGACATTTATAAGGTTTCTTCTGTGACATTTTGCTCTCAATGGAACCACTTTTTTTAACTCCCATTTTTTTTTTTTAGAAACTTTGTTCTTTATTGAATTACATTGATTTGTTCCTTCTTCAGAATATTGATAAAATTAACTCACTAATCAACTGTCAAGTGTGGATGATTCATGTAAGCTTATCTGTCCCTTTTTTTTTTATCTTCATGCGAGTCTCATTTCATAACAACAGTGTGATTCTTTGATAACCTAATAAGTATAAAACTTATATCTAATACTCAGCTGAGTTTAAGGATATGCATGGAAGAGATGAAAATGGATGGAATTAAGTGAAACTTGATAAAAAGGGATGTCATTGCGGATGCTTTTAGGAATTAAGTGAAATTGATAGAAGTGGATGTCATGCTGATGTTGCTGATGTTTTCATCTCATTGAGAATTCCTTACTTGTTCTATAAGGTCTCCAGGATACTGTAAATGACCTCCATAATTAATCAAGCAGTAACTATTAAGCTCACATGTCCATTTTTCTGTTTTTTTATTGACTGTTTTGGATGTGAACATGCTTTCTTTTTCTTATTTGGGTGACGGGTTTGAGTTTAAATTGCCCCTAATCAATTTGTGCAATAGTTTATACCAGCTGCATAATCACGTACTAATTCTTTTCCACTCTTCAATTTTCCTTTGAATACTTTTCAGATCTAACCATTCTAGAGGAAGACCGACGGAATTTAAGCTTCCAGTTCCGCAACCAGTAAAGAGAATCATGCTTCTTCTCACGGTTTGCCTAAAATCTAAATATGTGATGGTTGACAGTTAGATAATCCAAGACGAAAGATGGCTATGCCTCAGCTTCAGGTTCTCCAGTCAAGCCCACCCTCTCTGAGCCTAAGCTCGCCCAAGACTCAGTTTTTAAAATTCCGACACCAACTTGAATCATGCTCAACCATGGCCCAACTCAAGCAATATCAATCTCTATTCATTCGACTAGGCCTCTCAGCTGACAACGATGCAATGGGTCGAATCATCAAGTTCTGTGCAGTGTCACCAAACGGCAATTTGGACTATGCTCTCCAAGTGTTCGACACAATTCCTAACCCAGATGCATTTGTCTACAACACCATAATGAGAGGTTATTTGCAATCCCAACTCCCCAGAAATTGCATTCTCTTGTACTTGCAAATGTTGGAAGAATATGTGGAACCCAATAATTTTACATTCCCATCTGTTATAAGAGCTTGCTGCATTGATAATGCTATTGGAGAAGGAAAACAAGTCCATGCCCACATTTTGAAATTTGGGTTTGCAGCTGATGGGTTTTCCCTGAACAATTTGATTCATATGTATGTGAATTTTCAATCTTTAGATGAAGCAAAAAGGGTCTTTGATAAGATGCCAGTGCAGGATGTAGTGTCTTGGACCACTTTGATTACTGGATACTCTCAATGGGGGCTTGTTGATGAGGCTTTTGAAGTTTTTGAGCTGATGCCCGAGAAAAATTCTGTTTCTTGGAATGCTATGATTGCATCTTATGTCCAGAGCAATCGTTTCCACAAGGCATTTTCTTTATTCAATAGGATGAGGGCAGAAAATGTGGTCTTGGATAAGTTTGTGGCTGCTAGTATGTTATCTGCATGTACAGGATTAGGAGCTCTGGAGCAGGGGAAGTGGATTCATAGATATATAGATAAGAGTGGGATTGAATTGGACCCAAAACTTGCAACAACTATTATTGACATGTATTGTAAGTGTGGCTGTCTGGAGAAGGCATTTGAAGTTTTTAGTAGCTTGCCAGATAAAGGAATTTCTTCATGGAACTGCATGATTGGAGGGCTAGCAATGCATGGGAAAGGAGAGGATGCCATTAAGATTTTCATGGAGATGGAGAGGGAGATGATAGCTCCTGACAATATCACCTTTCTGAATGTCCTCAGTGCATGTGCCCACTCGGGGTTGGTTGAGGAGGGGCGTTATTACTTCCGTTACATGATAGACATTCATGCTATTGAACCCAGGAAGGAGCATTTTGGATGCATGGTTGATCTGCTCGGAAGGGCTGGAATGCTAGAGGAAGCAAGAAAGCTCATAGATGAGATGCCCATGAGCCCTGATGCAGGTGTACTGGGTGCCCTTCTGGGAGCATGTAAAATTCATGGAAACATCGAGCTAGGAGAGCAAGTAGGGAAGAGAGTGATTGAACTAGAGCCTGGTAATAGTGGGCGATATGTGTTATTATCTAATTTATATGCCAATGCTGGTAGATGGGAAGATGTTGCTAATATGAGGAAATTAATGAATGATAGAGGGGTGAAGAAGGCTCCTGGCTTTTCCATGATCGAATTGGAAGGTGTTGTTAATGAATTTATTGCTGGGGGAAGGGCTCATCCTGAAGCTAAAGCCATTTATGCCAAACTTGATGAGATGTTAGAATCCATAAGATTGGTTGGCTATGTTCCTGACACGGATGGCCTACTGCACGATCTTGTTGAGGAAGAGAGAGAGAATCCATTGAATTACCACAGTGAGAAACTAGCTATTGCCTACGGCTTATTAAAGACTAAATCAGGGGAAACTCTTCGCATCTCAAAGAACTTGCGAGTCTGTAAAGATTGTCACCAAGCTAGCAAGTTCATCTCCAAGATTTTTGATCGTGAAATAATTGTGAGGGACAGAAATCGTTTCCACCATTTTAGAAGGGGAGAGTGTTCCTGTAAAGATTACTGGTAGCAAGGCATTCGTAGGGCCTTGGCAATCTACCAAAGAGGTTTCTGTATGTCTGTCCCTCTGTATTTCATCCCCAAGTCCTGAACCAAAAAGCAACCGTGGCAATCTATTTGTAGATATATCTGATAGTGGTACTGATACTTGATATTGTATATAACTGCAAAAATTGGAAATTATTTATGAATTAAATGCAGATATAATTGTTTCCATCATCTCTATTTAACTATATGTCGTAGTTGTGCATTTCCTTTATCTCTTGTGTGTCACCCATAAAGTTTATTTCAGATATGGTTATTTGGACCTGCCATTACAGAGGGACAAGGAAGTTTGGGTGCATGCTACATGGCAGTGAATATAACTTCTTTTGAAGCAACCGTGGCATTCAATTTTGAAGACCTGATAAATGGAATAATATTGGCTTCAATTTTGAAGACCTTATAAATTCTTTGGTGTAGGCTGATCTATAATCTTATATGATTGGGTTGCTTGACACCAACATCTCTTTCTCTCTGCTGCTAGGTACATTGTCTTCTGGCTTCTGTTATAGTAGGATGTGTACTAAACTTGTGTGAAAGGAAAAGAAATAATTTCAAGTACATCAATGTAAAGAACAAAAAAACGAATAATGGTTTTATTACTACCCAGAAAGGAGAGAAATACATCAGTTCAAAGTTTTCTTACAATTTTCAAAAACTTTATCGCTCTTTGCCAAAACCTTTTGTGTGTCTGCTTTCTTAAACTCAGGTCTAGAAAATATTCCACCTTTCACCAATTTAGTATGGCAAGATTTACCCATTTGCACAAGCTTACGGCAACAATCCCTAGTGATATTCTTGGCATATAAGATTTTATCAAATACTTGTTTCCGACATTGAGTGCCTATTCTTTCTTTGCACTCTCCCACAACCCTGTCATTCTCATCTTTTGAAACTTTCTTACAAGTATTGAAAATCTTGTCGCTCTTAACCAAAACTTGGGATGCAATTTTTTGTCGTAACTCGGGTTTAGTGAGAAGAGCTTCCTTCACTAAATCAGTATGACAGGAGTGACCCATTTCAACTAGCTTCCCACAACAATGGACGTTTTTGATAGTTTTATCGAAGAATAATCTATTATACACTTCTATTGCACATTGAGACCCTATTTTTTCTTTGCATTTGCTCAAAATCTTGTCATCTGCAGCTGGTTTTGTAACTTGCTGACACTTGAAGAAAACCTTGTCACTTCTGGTCAAAACTTTGGTTGTATTGGATTTCTTAAACCCGGGGTGGGAGGCGATAAAATCCTTCACAAGATTAGTATGACAAGATTTTCCCATTTGAACAAGTTTATAGCAACAATCTTGATTCATACTTCCTCTATTGAGTAAAATCTTATTAAATGCTTGTTTTACACAATAAAGTCCAATCTGCTTCTTGCATTTTTCCAGATGATTATCATTAGCCGAGATTCTACCAACAAAGGTAGAGGCAGATAAAGCCAACAAAATTAAGAAAATGTTGAAGCAAGCCATGATGATGATATTTGATAAAGGTGAATTGGTCTTTGCTTGTTGAGGAAAACAACACACTTTGAATTATTTAAATAGTGTGGTTAAGATCAGAAATAAATGAAGATCATAGTGGTTTCATTCAAAATTTCTGCAAGTTTTTATTTTTCTTTTAAGTTTCTTCAGTTTCAAACCGCTGGTATGTTGATGAATGCAAGTTTTTCCTCTTTCACTGTTTATTAATTAAATTTATTGTTGCATGTGCTTCTGTAATTTTTCTTAAAATAAAAATAAATAAAAATATATATTAAATAAATCTCTCTAACCCTAATCCTAACCTGAGTTAAAATTATATTAGAAATAATTACTTAAATAAAATAATGAATTTAGTTTAGAGGTATTAGTATCATAATATAAAATGGGGACTCCAAGACTAATAAATAGGAACATATTCCTATAAAAAAATAAAAAAAATAAGGTGTTAAATGCTTATTAAATACTCATTATCATGTGCTAGTGAGCATGGAATAGAAAAAAAAAATTATTATTTACTTTGATAATTATGAGCTGAAATTTCTCTTCCATTCATGCTTCTCAATAAATCATGGTTTAGAGTTTTGTATTTTTATTATTGATTTGAAGATTTAATGGTTTAGTAGGTAAGGATGTATTGGTAGCAGAAACATAGGTGTTACAATCTAATGATGTCCTAAAAATAACTGTTAAGTTAATGTAGTTAGTATATAATTGTAATTCTCACTTAAAATTAAAATAATATTTGTTAAAATATAATAAATATAATTATTAATATTTTTAAGAGTAATAATTCATCCATTTCTTAGCACTAAAATTAATGTCAATAAACAATAATTTAAAACTTTTAATATATTGCCACAACTACTAGGCTGTGGATACTAGAAAACAATCTGAGTCTAGATGGCTTGTTTCATGTTTTAAAACATTTAATAGTATCAGTTTGTTGTGATAAGTATCTTAAGGAGATTTATTAAGACAAAATAAATGTAATATTTGAACATGTAAACATTTCAAAAGAATAAATCATTTATTGCATAGTATTGTCACTTATTGAAAAAACCTATCATTTATTGCATTAAATGTAAACAAATTTGGAGATATATTATCTTAATTAACAAGTGCCAAAATATAACAACACATTAAATTTTACTTTTGATTTAAGAAATTTTTTAACAAATAAAATTATAATGCTTATTAAGGTGTAATAGATATAATTATTAAATATTAAAATCTCATTAATTCTTAACACTGAAATTAATGTCAATGAACAATAATTATCAATGTTTTCTAACCTCTCCTGAACATTAACTCGAAAGAAGAAGAGGGTCACTCATTATGTCAACTAGATCAACGCACCAAACTCGTAATTATTTTGACCACCCGTCCTTCTTAAACCTGACTGGATTACACAAATTTTGACAGAGTTTAACCAAATCTAGTTCAAAAGGTGAGTCAGTCGGGTATTTAGGTTGATTTTTAGGTTTCCCAATCTAACTGGCAGAGCAAGTTCTAAGAACACTAATTATAAAAAAAATTATATCTATCTATCTATATCTATATATATATATATATTACCACAAAAAGTATGATACTTAGAAACAAGCTAATATGTTTTAACTTACAAACTCAAACATTTGCTTAAAATATTAAACGTGCATGCCATTTATTTCAATAAGTTTTATTCAATGCCATGGACGTGTCAAAATATTCCAACTCATCCTTTGAACATGTTTTGGTCATTTTTTACGCTTCACAATTAAAAGTAGCTAAGTTTTTTGTCACAAATTCAAACATTAATTGCATAAAACCCTAATAGTGCATCCAAATTGGATGCCGTTTATTCCTTCAAGTCTTATTCAATGCCATGAATGTGACGGAACTTCTAACTTGTTGTTCGAACATGTTTTGGTCACTTTTACACTTCTCACCCAAAACTAGCTAATTTTAAGTCACAAACTCAAACGTTTGCATAAAATCCCAACCGTGCATCCGAATTGGATGTTATTTGTTTCTACAAGTCTTATTCAATACTATGAACATTTTAGAATTCCTAACTAGTCATTTGAACATGTTTTGATCACTATTGCCTTTCACACCTAAAAATAGCTAAGTTTTAAATCACAAACTCAAACATTTGCATAAAATTCTAAAGGCGCATCTAAATTGGATAACATTTATAATTCCTGCAAGGTTTATTCAATGCCATGAACGTGTTGGAATTCCGGCTTGTCGTTTGAACATGTTTTGGTCACTTTTACACTTCACACCCAAAACAAGTTAAGTTTAAGTCACAAACTCAAACATTTGCATTTTTTTTTAAAAAAAAAAATTTAAGCAAGCATCACATACACATAGAGAAAAGACAACATTTGCTCTCTAATCATCATGTCATGCTATCTATAAGTCACAATTCAAACTGTATATTATATGGAGATAGTTACTTACAGTAAGTCGTTAAAGCAATCTGGTACGGTCTAAACCTAACTCCTCCATCATGAGTTATATGGAGATGTTACTTTTTTAGAAGAGAGATATGAAGAATGCAATTATATAGAGATAAACAATGATAAATCCTATTTAGTGGATTAATTCCTTCACCCAATAATAAATACAACAATCCATAAATCATGGCCAAACAATAGAGGAAGTGATCAATTCCCATCAGTCTGACGATTTCTACAAAACATGAGAATTTCAATACTAATCGGTTCCAAAAGGACAGGATCCAAAATTTCAATACTAATTATTAATATAAATAATCAAACAACAAATCAATATCTAAGCATAAACCCCTACATGAATCATGCATTTCAGATGTTGTTTTAGACCCAAAATTTACAATTCTGGTAGTGATTGTTATATATCTTAAGCCAAATCATGGTATAAAAGCTTAGTGTTAACTGAAGTTAGCAATCATAGAATAGTCTTTAAATATGTGCTGCATGCAAGTCATGGTATAACAGGTTCAAGAATCCATAACATTCTGGCAATACTTATCCTACATGTCAAAGTACTGTCATCAGGAACAACAAAAAACATTTGTAGTTCACATGAGCAACGAAGTTGTCCGCATCTTGTTCGCCTTCACTTACCATCAATCTCCATATCATTTTCGGGCGCCATTTCAAATTCTTGGTGACCTTCAGTTAGATTAACTTGGACCGACCGTTGATCAATATTTTCTCTAATCAATTCTGTAGGGGTTGGAGTCGCACTGCCTTCAGCTTTCTCTTCATTTGTGTTTTCTTGATTACATCCAGATGAAAATCCTTGATATCCTGCAATTTTGTTTTCTTCTACAAAAGTCTCAAGGATACTCTTTTTTGACTCGTCACATATGAAGTTTTTATTAGCATTCTGAAAGAAATCCTCGATTAACATCTTGTGCTTACCACTGTTTTCGATTAAAGAATAGATTTTCTCCCAATTCTCAGCATTCTTCTGGAAAATGATATTCACAAAAATCAATCATGGATTAAATTAACTTAATTAATGTATATACAGACACTAGCAGGGAGTTTGATAGTAAAATAATCATTAAAGAAGCATGTAGTAATACATAAGGTACTCTTACTTGATTTTCTTCAAAGATCAATTTCTCCTTCTGATGGTTGGTATCAGCATAAAGTTCATAAAGGAAAAACTTGATCAACTCCTTAATTGATCTAAATTTTTTCCCAGAGAGAGTATGATTATAATACTGCAAGCAACATTTTATATCATGTGTTAGTGAATTACATGAGAGTTAATCTAATATTCAATTTCAAGTGATTGGCTATACTAGATTAATCTGGACTAACAAGAAAAAGAAAGGGGTATCCTCTTTTTATCCATCTCTACTATTAGACAAAGCCTCTGCTAAAAAATCAAATTTACCCAATCTAAATGTTCTCCTTTAGGCCGTTGTCTGCATTGGATTTTCCAACCCTGCAATCTTTGCAAAAAGCTAAATTGACATTCGCGGTCGTCGTCAAGGCTTAACTTGAGCTGTGACAAATGTTTGTTCAAAATCATCAGATCATATTTAGAATGTAATATGTTTGTACAAAATCATGAGATCATATTTTGACACAAAGCCACATACCTTGTCTATGTTAATTTCATTGAATATAGGATCTTGATCAGGAAGTTTGAAGTCTACAGAAATTTCATCAACCACTTTGTTGGTTGTCTTTCGTCCTCTTTTAGTTGTACCCTGTAAATTACAGCAGCTTTGAAATTTTAATATAAGAAAACAACAAATTTGGATAAGAAAATTAGACTAAAGGAATGATCAACTTACTGCATCTGGTGCTGCCACAAAATGGATGGCATGATATTCTGGCTCCTTCATTGTAGATGGGACTGCCATTGATGCAGGGCCTTCATCATTTGTCTCTGTTTCATGTTCTCGTGCTGCTCTTATTGGGGCTATAACTTTCTATCTCCAACGAAAAATCATATGAAATGGTTAAGAATTTTTAGCACTCTATTGAGTGGATCCATAGTGTAAGGGAAAGAAAGAAAAAATTACTTACAGTGACCATTTGTTTAAGCAGTTTAGACAATTTTCTGTGTTGGGATTCGTCAAGTTGAACATCCGGCTCTTGAGTGAGTTGCGAAATTTGAGTCTCCTTGCCAGTCACCTGTTCCTGGTTCTCGGAGTAGTTGTTGTTCTCCATTGGGTTTGATAGAGAGAGAGTCTGCAGCAATGAAGATTGTCTGATGTAGAAGTGACTGAGAGATGGTTCATATATATACAATGAAAACCTGGCTTCTTTGATTAATGTAAATTCACCTACCAGTATGTGGTATTGTAAAATGATAATCCAAGGTTTTATTATTCTTCTAATTCTGGTTTATTGTATTCCATTCATAAAAATTTCAGTATTTGATTTTTTTTATGTGAATTTAGTAGATAATAATGAATGAAATATTTAGGTAGATTACCATTTATGTTTTGCATCTTCCTATATTGATGAGCAATTAAAATTTTGAGTATAAAATATGTGACCTTATAACCACAACCAATTTCTTTAGGCTTTATTTATTGACATAAAATTTATTTTTTTCTAAAATATCCTTATTTACTTCTTTTGACTTATCTCTTATAATTAATTTTACAATCCTTATTTAATGTCTCTCAATCTTACTTCATATTTTTATTTGACCTTTTAATTTTTTATTTTTTTGGTTCTAAACTCTATTTTTCTCAAACTTTTAAGCTTATTCATACTCTTTTAAGTTTTCTCCCTTTAGAACTCTTTTATGTCATGTATTTTTCAATTATTTTATTTTTGGTATTTGAACTCAGTGTTAACAAAATGAAATATATATTTGATTTCTTCAAATAATCAACTAAAATTACATATTCTTATAAATTATTTTTATTTTATTATTTAATTTGTAATTTTTTTTTATAATTTTAGTTCATTTTGATATATTAGTTTGTTTGGCACACATGTTACATGTGAATCATATTTATGGTACATATATTTTCAACAAAAATTTGACTTACATATTAAAAAATTATAATTAATAAAAAAATATTACACTATGCTAATGTTACACTATGCTAATGTAATTAAACAAATGAGTAAATCTAATTAAAGTTTTAATTCATAATATAAATTTATAATTTTTTTAATTCTTGAGATAGAATAATAATTAAGAAAATAATATCATAAAACTAAAAACTTTACTCTTAATATTTATTTTAATTCATAGTTTTTTTTTAATTTCAATTCATGAAATTGATTCATAGTTTTTTTTTTTATTTTAATTCATGAAGATGAGAATAATTAGGAAAAAAAATTAATGATGAAAAGAATTATAATTATATTAATATTAAAATGGAAAGAGTAATTAGGAAAAATAAATAAATTAGTAATTTATTTGAAGCAAAACATTTCAATAATATGAAATAATAACTCAAAGGGTACCTATGCAATAGTAAAAACCCATAAGAGTATTTAAGAAAATTAAAAAAATTTGTCATTAAGCCATTTTTATTTTTTTTGGTTTCCCACGTATATCCCCACACCCTTTGAATGTCAATAAGCTATTTTTATATATAGTACGTATAGATAGATATATACTTCCAATAACCTAAGAATGGATGAAATATTGATGGTTTTGAAACAACATTATAACAATTGCTGAAAAATTACCAAAAAATAAATTAAAAATTAAAAACAAACCATAGAAAGTAGAGAATATATTTAAATGTTGTACAGAATTTTGTTTTCATCTAAGGTCATGTAGTGTTTATCAAGAAAATTAAAATTTGATAAATTTATTTTTATTAGTTATATTAAAGAAGGCAACGACAAAACTAGACACAATATTTCCATCACACAATATTTCATCTGAATATAATTTTTTGTAGCAAACAAAAAAATTAATATAAATTAGTAGAAAATATAGAGATAATTTTTATGGAAAAAAGAAGATAATGTAAAAATAAACTTCTAAAAAATACAAAATTGTTAAGGTGAATTGAAAATAAATGTAAAGCAATAAAGAATTTAAAGAGTTTAGAGAAGATAGAGTTTAGAAACAATAAAAAAAATTTAAAACCTAATAAATATTTGTTGTTGGAAATAAAGGTAATAAATTGAAATTATAACATTAATAACAAGAGATAAGTCAAAAGAAATAAATAAGGGTGTTTTAAGAAAAATAAATCTCATATCAATTAATAAGATGCATTCCTAAAGAAATTGACTATGGTAATAAGGTCACTCACCCTATAAAAATTAATACTGGTGTTATTTTTCCCAAATACTTCCAATCGTTAATGGTTTCATAAGTAAGAGTTGTTATTTCAAATTTAAATCTAGTAAATGTCACTTGGATTTCCTTACCCTTCTAAAACCTAAGGAAAATCTAACAACTTGACCTCATTTGATTTGAATCTAAGGAATGGCCCAAAAGAAAATCTAGCTACCAAGATAAAGCTATTTTAAATTAGATGTTATCACTTATCTAATGTACATGTTCCTTAGTATCACAAAGAATTAACGAGAAAGTTTTAACTAATTAATCCTTCGTAGAGTAAGTGGTAAAAAAGGTTTTATTATTCATTTATTTATAGTTTGTAACCAATTATTGATAAACGAATAAGAAAATGATCTATCAATTAATTAATTTTATTTCTAACCCTAATTTTAATCCATATAAAAATAAATCTTGTTAAATTTTTGTGAGCAACTTACGGTAAGGTAAGCGGTTATGATTTTTTCAGTTTAACAAAAAATAGAGAAAATAAAATAAAAATCGTACCTATATGCATTTCCTAAAAGATGTCTACTACTTGCCGTAATGAGATTGAACCAATAAAGTAATCTTGGAGAGAACAAGAGATGTATATATATATATATATATTATATGTAATTTGTGTAACAAATTACTGGTAAATGGGTGCACATAATTATCTACCAACTAATTATCTTATTCCTAACCCTAATTGTAACTTGTGAAACAAATAAATATAGTGACATTTGTGTGTGCAACTGACTGTAAACGGGTAACGATATTAGCAGTATACAATTGGAAAATTCTTATCTATGGGTATTTCTTAAGAGCTATCAACCAACTTTAATGAGAATTCCAATTAAAAAAAAAAAACACTTGGGGTAGTTAAAAAAAATTCTTTTTAGTTTGTGTAACCAATTAACGGTAAATGGGTACACATAAATATCTACAAATGAGTTAATCATACTCCTAACCCTAATTCACTACAAGAAAATGAGTTATCTACAATAGTGAAAAACCATCTCAGATAAATCCGTCGTAAATAAGTTATCTATGATAGTATATATTATCAACAACAATAATTATCGTCTCAAATAAAAAAGGCCAAAAACTTTTAAATTTGGTAGTATATTATGTCATGTGAGCAAGTCCTTATATCTTCTATTAGCTACATCAGCGTCAGTTATATTTCATTAATCAATTTGGATAGAAAATGACGACAAAGACTTAATTAACTCAATTTTAAAATTGTAAATATCTAATTGCAATGTTTTGAGATATCTTAATATAAGTAAAATATAAAACAAATTATAGAGACTAAAAAATAATTTAACTTAAAATGTTAAGAAGATATGCTAGATGTTACAAGATTTTTTTGTCTTGACACTTGAATTCAAATAGGGATATAGCGAAACACAAAAAGGATTAAAAATAAAAAATTCAAATGAAGAATTATTGCGGATTCCACCTAAAACTCTCATCAGTTACTTGCATATTTTTATCTGTCAAATCTTGGAGAAAGACTTATTTAAAGCCATCTTACTAGGTGTAGTTTGAAGTGAGTGAATAAATACAAATTATGTAAACAAATAATGATTAGTGAGTTGATAGTATAAATTGAGGATTGATGATTGGATACACTTATTTCATTGTTTATTCACCTGTCTCATATTTATTGTTTCAATTTAAATACTATTTTTTTCATTTTTTTTTACTTTCTTCCACTTTTCTTCCTATCTTCTCTCTGCCATATACTAGTCAGTAAGCTTAGATTTCATTTGGATAGAGAGAAATAGAGGGGAAGACAAAATAGAAAAAATAAAAAAAGGAGAAAAGAGTATACACATTTTTTTTTTTTTTTGGTTTAGGAGTGTTTTTAAAGGAGGAATGTGAAATGGGGGTGCATGTGTTCTTCTAAATCCCTACAAATCTTTTTTTTTTTTTTTATCTTACTAAATTTGGAGATTTGGAGAGAGATGACGAGATATATTATAATTGTCTGTAAAGACAAATATACTCCTATTATTTTAAGAACAAAATTATAAAAATATGTAATAACATATTCTCTCTTCTCATTTTCATTTATCTCAACTCAACTCAACTAACTCTTAAAACCCAAACTAGTTGAGGTTGGCTATATTAATCATTTTCTTCAATTCACATCAATCCAAGACATTACTTTCAATAATGCCTAGAGCAGCTATATCCTTCTCAATGACTACCTTCCATGTAAGTTTCAACCTCCCTCTACCACGTCTAATACCTATCACCTGCATCAAGTCACATTTCTTAATTACGGTGTCCATTGGCCGGCGTTGGATATGTCTAAACTAACGTAGGCGATACTCTCTCATTTTCTCCTCGATAGGTGCTACCTCTACCTTCGTACGAATCTCTTTATTTCGTATTGTATGTCTGGTCATCCATCTCAACATTTTCATTTGGCTACTCCGATCTTATGTGAGTATTGTTTCTTAACTGCCCAATATTATGTATTGTACAGCATAGTCGATCTTATTGCCGTATTATAAAACCTTTTTTTTAACCTATTCAAGATTTTAGGATCACATAAAACAGCCGCAGCACTTCGCCACTTAACCCACTCTGTCTTAATCCTATGGTTCAAATCATGCTCAATTGTGTCATCTTTCTGTACAAATGAACCTAAATACTTAAACGCATCCTTTGTAGGGATTACCTGATCGTCCAAAGCTACTTCAGTTAAGCTTCCTCTAGTATCACTGAAACCGCACTTCAAATACACTGTTTTTGTCCTACTCAATCTAAGACTTTGAGATTCTAACCCGTTTCTCTATAATTCTAGTTTGGTATTTAAACCTTCTTTAGTTTCGTCTACTAATACGATATCGTCGGCAAATAGCATGCACCACGGAACTTTATCTTGGATAGCATAAGTAAGTCCATCTATAATTAAAACAAATAGGTATGAGCTTAAGGATGAACCTTGGTGAACACCTATCATGATCGAGAACTCTCCAGTCATACCATCAACAGTCTGTACCCTAGTCATTACTCCTTCGTTGGGATCTTTTTCTTCTCGAGAACCTACCACAAAACTTGTCTCAACACCCTATCATATGTTTTTTCTAGATCAATAAATTCCATGTGAATATCATTTTTCTTTTCTCTATATTCCTCCATTAATCTCCTAAGTAAAAAAATAGTCTATATTGTAGATCGTCCCAGCATAAAGCCAAATTGATTCTCAGAAACTAGAGTCTCATTGCTAAGCATGTGCTCAATCACCCTTTCCTACAACTTCATTGTATGGCTTATAAGTTTTATTCCTTAATAGTTCGTACAACTTTGAATGTCTCATTTATTCTTATAAATATGGATCAATGTACTCTTCCTCCATTCATCGGACCTTTTCTTAGTCACTAAAATCTTTTTAAAAAGATTTGTGAGCCAAATTACGCCAATATCTTCTAAGCATCTCCAAACTTCTATAAGGATATCATCTAGACCTATTACCTTACCATTCTTCATTTTATGCATAGCTTCTTTAACCTCCTATGCTTTAATCCGACGAACAAATCTACTGTTTGTATCATCAAATACATCATCTAGTTCCCCGACATCAACTCATGAATCTCTATTAAATAAGGTATCGAAGTACGTTTGCCATCTCTCATTAATCTCGTCTTCCTTAACTAAAATCTTATCCCCCTCATCCTTAATACACTTAATACAATTTAAGTCTCTAATTTATCTTTCTCTTTGTTTGGCAATCCTATAAATATCATTCTCTCTATTCTTTGTCTCTAACTTTTGATAAAATCCTTCACAGCTTTGCCTCTAGCTTCTCTAACCGCTTTCTTAGCATCTTTTCTAGCTTGTCTAAAACATTTGTAATTATCCTCATTTCTACACTCGTGTACTCTTTTATAACATTCTTTTTTAAATTTAATAGCTTGTTGAACTTTTTCATTCCACCACCCTATCTCCTTAGTTAGTGGTCCACATCTTCTACTTTCTCCTAATACCTCTCTAGTCGTATTCTTAATATGACTCGCCATCTTATCCCAAATCATATTAGGCTTACCCTTCACAATTCATGGGTCACCAAGTAACATCTTATCTTTAAAAATAGTCATCTTCCTTCCATTCAAATTCCACTATCTAATCCTACTACACCTATTACTTTTATGTTTTTTCTTCCAATGCTCAACACCAACATCCATGACTAAAAGTTTATGTAAGACATTAAATACTCTCCAAATATAACCTTATAATTCTTATACAACACTCTATCAACCTTCCTAGTCATAACAAAATCTATTTGGCTCTTATTAGGCCCGCTACTAAAGGTAACTAAATGCGACTCTCGTTTCTTAAAGAACGTACTGGCTAAAATCAAGTCGTACTCAACCACAAAATCTAAAATCGACTCTCCACCCTCATTCCTATCTCCATAACCATAACCTCTATGCACTCTCTCAAAACCCTTGTTTGTACTTCTTACATGGCCATTCAAATCTCTTCTTATAAAAAGTTTCTCTCCTAATAGTACTCTCTAGACTATCTCATCTAAGTCGTCCCAAAATGACTCCTTTGTAGCTTCTTCCAGTCCTATTTGAGAGACAGGCACTAATGATATTGAAAACCACCTCGTCTATCATCAATTTTACTAAAATTATTGTCACATTTCCTCTTGACTTCTACAACCTTGTCCTTTAAATGTCTATCTACAACAATTGCAACTCCATTCCTATTTCTATTATTACCGGTATACCACATCTTAAATCTCATTCTCTTTATCTTCTAGCCTTTTCTCTTACCCACTTAGTTTCTTGCAAGCAAGCAATATTAATCATTCTTCTACTCATGGTATTTACAAGCTCTCTCAATTTATTAATAAGAGTTCCTATATTCCAAGTAGCTATGCGAATCTTTTCTTGGATTAACTTCTTTACCCGCCCTCGATACGAGAACCCTTGCTCATTTTGCATCACACCCGGGCGCCGATATGGTGCACCACTAAGAATGTGACGACCCAACCCTTACCATTTCTCACTACACTGGAGGTCCGATGCAGCATGTCCCTAAGAGGGTTACGCCTTAACGAATAATCGGTAGGATTCATCTTTCATAGGGTTTGACTAGTTTTACACTAGCCATCAACTTATCACAACCCTCCTCCTCTACCCGAGCTTAGGACCAACAGAGTAACTATGGCAGAGTTTTCTCATTTTCATTTATCTCCCAAATAAAAATATATATGACCGTCTCATTTCCCTCTCTATATTTTTTTTAAAACTATTTACTCACTCTCCACTTGTTTCCTTTCTTCTCATCTCCTTCATACAATTTTCTCTCATCTCCCTCTAATATTTCTAATAAACTCTTAAATCCACTAGCCAATTACAAATGTTCCGAGGTTTGCACGTACAAGTCTATCCTCCAATTGATGAATGTCCATTCGATTCAGAGACAAACAATGCCTCTCATCTTAGCCACCAACTTCTAGTCTCGGCAACTAAGGCCGCATCTAAGGGTCTGTTTGGTTTAGTGGTTTAGTCGCCAAACACGGCCCAAACTATTGTATAGATCCATTTGGCGTTTGGCCCCGCGCTTAAAAGCACTTCTCAACTCATCCTGATGCAATGCATCACACATTTATAAAGACGCGAATGTGCAAGTTTGTTGATTTTTATTTATTTATATTTTTACAAAGTTACCCCTCCCTCCAACCATCATGTGACCGTTTCACTATTTTTCTAACTTGATAGTTTTCTATAAATTGAGACAAACTTCTTCATTTTTCTCCCTATTTCAACAATTTCCTCCTTCTCACCAATTCAGAATATTTTCATTCTCTCTCTCATCATCTTCTCCTCCCTTTCACTTAATTGAAACAAGTATTTTCAAGTTTTAAGGTATGGTAGTCATATTTCATGATAATTGTTATTATATTTACTTTAAATCATTCAATAAGTGTATGATAATAGTTATAGGCTATGTTTATTTACTTTAAATTATTCAATAATTGTATACTATTTATATATAATGTTATATATGTTAAATAATAGTGGTATATTTAGTGTAAATGTTATGTTACATAATAATAGTATCTCTAAATTTCTCAAAATAAAATAGTGGTGTATATTAATATTTTAGTTAGTATATTATTTATTAATATTTAAAGTTAATAAATTATAACATAATACATGCATATCTTTTTTAGTAATTTATATAGCACACAAAAAAATAATTTGGTTACAATTAAAAGCTAAACCAATTATCACTAGATTAGCTATATCTATTCCTCCGTTTTTAGTGTCGAATTTGAGTACTCCTAATATATCAACAAAAAAAAACAAAAAAACTAAACCAAATTTTTATTCGGTTACCTCAAAGATCTTATTTGCAATATGTCAATATGAGATAACAAGACAATAACAATATTATCAACCATATAAACAACCTGTTTATATCTAAGCAATTTCCATTTGTAATGTACTAGAAAGAAAAATACAGGGGCCCAATTGATATTCAAATAATTTAATTGAAGAAATCTAAAGCACTTTAATTTAATTGAATAAATTTAAAACACAGTGACTTAATTAAAACTCTGTAATTTAATATTTTTGGATGAGAGGAATTGACCCTGAATTGCTTTAATCAATGCATTCTCCTTTCTACCCAAAAAGAAATACTAACTTCACCTTATTACCCCCAACTTCTATGAGAATTACAAATTTGTCCAGCACAGAGATACAACCAGTGACAGGTTTTTGAGAAGCTGAATTGAGCTTTCTGCAACTTGTAGCGCCTGAGAGAGAAAAGGGATTGAGTTAGAGAGAGAGAGGGAGAGAGAGGGAGGCTATTTGAATTTACGGTTACACTTTTGTTATCTCTCTCTCTCTCTTTGTCTCTCTCTCTCTTCCTCATTCTTTGACATACTCAGTTTTTGTATCTCCAATCATCACCACGTGGACATTTTTCCGTGCGTTGTCAAATTTCACTCTTTCAAATTCTACATGAAGTCTGAGATTTTCTCAATTAATTCCTCTCTCGTATCCATGAGTTTTGCAGTTTCTTTTTGTTTTCTCTTAGAATACCAAAACGGGTTCTTTGTGATCCTTGCTCGAGTTTCAAAGCAAGAAATTATTGGTGGGTGGTCTCAATTCTCCAACCCCATCATCTTCCCCTTAAGCTCATGATTTCTCTGTTTTTCTCTTCTGTGTTGGCGTTTTGGGTTTGAATTTTTCATTTTGTACATAAAATTCACTCTGATTTTGAGCTTCCCAATGAGATTTTTGAATCGAACTTTCTGATTGTTTCTTTGTTTTTGTCAAAGAAAACATAAAGGAGCCCCCTTTATTCAAAACTATTTCATCTTCTCTTTGAATTTCAATGGCTGAGGCAAACCAAAACCATAATGTTGATGGAACCAACCTCTCCATGCAAGGCAGTCAAAACCCATCAAAGGTTTTGCAGAAATTTTTTCCTGAGAAACCTAACCATACCCAATTTTCCATGAATTCCGAACAACTAGACCTTAATCTAAAACTCTCTTTAGGTCTACCTTATTGTCAAAGGCGTGAAGAGAAAACTTTGACTCGGTCATCCTCAATTGGGATGGGGACAAAATCGATAGCTGCTTCTGTTGAGAATGAGCCTCGGCCTCAGCAAGATCCTTCTTTTCTTTCTTCAAAGAGATCTTCCTCGTTGCCAGTGAAGACCAAGAAGGGGACTGTTACCATCAGGGAGTTATTGAAGAGGAAAGGAGTTGAGTCAGCTAGAAGGTTGATGTTAGCGAAGGAGAGGCTGGCTGTATTGGCAGCAGCCAACAGAACAGCCAATGCAGTAGCTGCAGCCAAAGAAGTAGCCGTTGCTGCACCAAACCAAACAGCCAATGCGGCAGCCAAAGAATTGGTACTCACTGTAGCAGCAAACCCAGCTGCTAATGCAGCATCTAATGCTACAGACGGGAAAGAAAAGTTTCGAGCAGTGGCTGAAACAGGGAGGGGCACACTACCATCTGAAATGGTGGCTTGGGCGGCTGCTTCTGTATTGAAGAGTGCTGCATTCTCTCGTGCTATGGAGAAGATCAAACAATCGCAGGGAATTGTTACCGGGAATTCAGCATATGAAGGTATTGATTTTTCTCTTCCTTATCATCTTTGCTTTGAGTACTTATTTTTAAACTTGATATTAAAATTTAATTGCTTATTTATGACTAGCCCTATAATATCGAAGTCTTGAATTTGAATACTTATGTTGATATTGTTGTAGTACATAAGGTAGCAAGCAATAAGCCAATAAAGACATAAATACTTATGCATTCTTTGATGCACTTTTTTTTTCCTTGATGATTTGGTGTTTTCCAGTATATTGTGTTTGATTTTCAAAATCTAGTTTTTATTATCTATATAAAAAAGTGGGTTAAATTCAAATATATGCATAGCACCTTTACTGCAATGCTGACAAGAATGAACAGTCATTGTTAAAAAGAGTTACATGTCATTTACATTTGTAGGCATACTATCATGTGGCCCGTGGGCACATAATAGGTAAATTCATTAATTGTATATGCACACAAAATATGAAGTATATATTGTGACACATGAGTGATATATATTCAATCTAGTAGAAATATGTACCTTTTTTGTGAATGACAATACATATATAAAGACATTGTGAAAAGGATAGCCCAATTTTGTTTTAGATTGATACTCACAATCAGCCAAATTAGTTTTGGAATAATATCATCTGCTTCAAAACATGAATAAAAGCTTGCTGCT
Source organism: Quillaja saponaria (assembly GCA_029379385.1). NCBI lineage: Eukaryota > Viridiplantae > Streptophyta > Magnoliopsida > Fabales > Quillajaceae > Quillaja > Quillaja saponaria. The sequence goes on along the minus strand of CM055606.1, from coordinate 2,772,279 downwards.
TTGGCTGTCACAATATAGAGCATGAATTCAAAGGCGGGGTTCTTATATATATATATATATATAAGATTTTGACACCGTGAGAAGTCCAAATGTATTACTGTTAATCACAATCAAGAGGTATCTGTGACGCAAATAGAGAAAATGACGTGTATACCTAATTGAAAAGGAATTTCTACTGTTTACCACCATTGATTGAATAAAAGCTTGCTGCTTTGGGTGTCACACTATAGAGCATGAATTTGAAGGCGGGATTCTTATATATATATATAGGATTGTGACACTGTGAGAAGTCCAAATGTATTACTGTTAATCACAATCAAGAGGTATCTGTGACGCAAATAGAGAAAATGACGTGTATACCTAATTGAAAAGGAATTTATACTGTTTACCACGATGATCATAAGAAACCCCAAAACTTTCGGAAGAATTACGCATTTTGGTACTGACAATTCAATGCCACCATATTACTTATTAAGCTTAAAACATTGTTAGGAGGAATGAGAATGAATGAAAATAACAGAAAATGACGTAAAATTTGAATACGGAATATACCAACTTTCTTGTCTCGATATTATGATTAGTATTCTCTTTAATGTGAAAGATTTTTTATTCTAATTAATTTTTCGCATTCTTACTTTTTAATGTATCTAAAATTGTTAGTGAATTACATGTAATTTATCAATAACCCGAAAAATTGTTCAATTTAATGATTCATGGAAGGAAAGGGCATATATAGTGGTTTAGTTTGGTGATTTAATGTATGTATAGGAATCAGAAGAGACCATGCATGCACATGTGGAAGAGGAGGGAAGCTAAAAATTAATAAAAACGATAAAGGATGAGAGAAGTGCATTTCTGAATTAAAAGAGAATAGTTAGTGTTACTTCAATAGGAACAAGAACGTGATACAAGAGTAGCATTAGTACAATCCATTTCCACGCGAAAGTATCATAATTCATAAAACAAGTAGAAGATACTCATAACAGGAAAACAAGATTATATTCAAAATACAAGTGTAATATGGAGATACTAGTAAAAGTGAAATCTGATGTCAGATTGATAGTAAAAAATAATATCAGAAGTCTGTCCTGTATTAGAAGGTAAATTTTGCCACATATAGCAAGAAATAAGGAAGAAAATGGAATTTGACAATGTAGCGACAAATGAAGAAAGCAGTTATGTGTGTCCTCATATAGCTAAATGATAAGAGATAAACAATATCCGACAATGTACGACAAACAAAAGAAAGTAACAACAAATAATCCTGGTCTTTGAGAGGAATTTAATAACAACAGCATATCGACAAAACTAAACATCCAATCCAGAAAATGTGTAACATAAATAAAGTTTCACTTGAATTTGAAAACTTATTCTTGTTAACAAAATAAGTAGAATGATCCGAAAATATTTTGAATAATGGATGGCATTTAGCTAGGGTGAAGTGACAATGGTTCACCAAGACAAAAATCTCAAACTTTAAGCCATGAGGATGTTTCTGTTCTTGGTATTCATAGTTTTATACTGGCTTCTGGTACTTTGTACTTCTTATAATATGTTTTCTACCCACATAATAATAAAATGCTTACCGCTACACATTCTGCACCGATATCTCATGGAGGTGTATCTGTGTTTGGCGCATGATCCTTTATCTACCCTTTATCTACTCGGGCTTTTCATGTCACCTGCTTTCACTTTAAATCCACAGTCAGAAGGTCCTTTTAGAGTTATGTTGTTTATTTTCTTTTGCAATTGATCATCCCCTTTTTATCTCTATATATTGTCTCCAGTTTGAATTATTTGTCTTGCTTCGTTAGGGTCTGAAACCTTGAGAAGTTGTAGTACTGACAAAGAAAGTTGATGATTTGTTTAAAATGAAATAATGAAACATTTAAGAAACTCGAGCTCTCTTTAATTACAAAAGTAGGGAACCTCATTCTAGGGTTGAAATTGAAATGAATATCTGTCTTTAAAAACTGATGTGTACTTTCTATATATAAATAAGTACTACAACCAACAGGCAAGTGTAGTGACCTGAAGAAAAAGAATGGCTGTATAATGTAAACATAGATTTCTGCAGATATAGAGAAAAGATTAGGATTTTAGATGGCTGTATAATGTATAAATGACTATTACTTTATAGCTAACAATTGTTGGAGCTCTGTATCAGGTAATGAAATGTCCTCCTTAATGTAACAAAGCATTATTTAGATATTTTTGAAGTTTGAAAATTTTGTAGTTTGGTAAGTATGTTAATATCTGGTAGAGTTCTTCCTCATATGTGTTTTGACTTTTGACTGATCACAGACTAGTTTGTTTCCACAGCAGTTATAAATAACTATATAGATGAATAACAATCAGAAGACATTCATGTACCTATAGTATAGAATCATTGTATGGATATGGCCTAGAGTCGTCATGTCCTCCTCTGTAATTACTTTTATGTTTTTTAGCTTCTATTGATTTATTTATGAGTCTATATCTAAGATAACATGCTACTGGTTGCAAACACCCTTACGTGTCTAGTTGTTTTCTTTAATTGGAGTTTTCTTAATGACTACAATAATATTACCAGGAATATTATATCCATTCGATTTTGCAAACAGTTTCAACTTTCTTACAAACTATAATAATTAGACTTTTGCTGCTGATCCAGCTTGAAGACATTTGCTAACCAATATGATTACTGATATATTTGTGGAATTGCAATGCAAAGTTCTTCATATTTGAAGCCAGGAATCTATGGTCTAGTTTTGCTTTCCTAGACATTGAATCCCTTTTCATGCTTTTTTTGCCAATATTGAAGATGTTCATAATTAAATTCCATATATCTCATACACGTTTTGGGTGGTTTTGGCTAAAACAGGAAAATGTTTTACTTCACAGACGCCACCGAGCACGGAGTCCATGCTCATCACCAAGGAAACAAGGCCTGCTGAATCTAATCTGGAAAATCCAGCGAAGAAGGCCAAGGAATTGAATTCGTGCATTATTCAAGATGATGGACTGGACTTAATGAAAAAGATGCCTAGTGTATCTACAACCGGAGGTAGTCCAAATGGTAGGAGAATAGAAGGCTTTCTCTACAAGTATCTGAAAGGATATATACGTATTGTATGTGTTTGCCATGGTAACTTTCTCACGCCAGAAGAATTTGTGAAGCATGCTGGTGGCAAGGATGTGACAAATCCAATGAGGCAAATCAAAGTTTGTTCTACCTCTATTTCCTTTTAGATGAATGGCGGTAGGTTTGTCACCCCTCCTAGAGTGTTTAGAAAGGAAATAAACAAGAAAAGGATAGGGGTTTAGTAAAAGAAGAAAGGAGAGGAAATATAAGCATGTACTGTGGTTGTCCTTTCGTTTGTTTGGATGTCTTAAGAAGAGAAGGGGTGGGAATGGAAGGAAGGATATGTTTTTTCCTATGTTTAGTTGAGGAGTGTTAAAAGGGAAGGATGTGTCATATTTCTTTCCTTTGTTTTCTTTTTCTTTTTCTTCTTTTGTTAGTGTAAAGGGAAAAATCCCCACTTGCATTTGGCTTTTTTCTTTGTTTTCTTTTTCCTGTCTGTGGATGTTAATTGAAAAAGAAAAAAGTAAACATTATGTAGATTGGGAGAATTATGATTTTATATTTTCTAATATATTGGGAAATACATGTAGTTACACATGTCTAATTTAACTCTGGTCCTTCGGTGGCACAAAAGGATTATTACTCGGTCATATATTGGGAAAAGTAAGTACAAGTTTTATTTTTTCTTTAAGATTTCAAATAAGTTATATAATATATTTTTATTTTCTACAATTCTCACTTTAAATTTTATTTTTTAAATAAGTCCTATGTTTCATATTACCTTTTTATATCTTTTTTTATTTTTAGTATTAAATTAGTAATATTAATTAAGTGGATTAATTTTTCAAAAAATATATTATTTAATTTAAAAAATTAAAATTTATAATTTAATAATTATTAGAAGAATAAATCTTTTAAAATTAATAAAAATTCATCATCCCTCTAATATAGTTAAATATTAGGTTTATATGATTTTCACTTGTTATTTATTAAATTTTTTAAGAAATGAATCTAGATTTACTTATTTTTAGTTCTCTTCATGAAAAAATTGATAACAATTAAAATTGAATTTGAAAATAAAATAATTTTTTTAATGTTTCTAGGAAAAATATGAAAGGAGAGGTAATGACAACTTTTTATTAATTTTCAGATTTTTTATTTTTTCATTAATGATTATTTAATAAGTTGATTTTTCTACTAATTATCATTAATGATTATATAATAAGTTGATTTTTCTAAATTAAATAATGGACTTTTTAAAAGTTAGTCTACTTAATTAATATTTAAATTTAAAATTTAAAATAAAAAATAAGGGTAAAAATGGTATAAAAATGTTAAAATAAAATTTAGGATTTATTTGGAAGAAAAATTTAAAAGTAGGAGTTGTGGAAAATAAAAATTTATTATATGACTTATTTGAAATGTCATTGGAAAAGTAGGACTTATCCTTACTTTTTTTTCTTATATCTTTGAGCCAACTCTCACATTTGGAGATTGGATTCACTTGTTTTGAACAAAAAAGGGTGGAATTCAAATCCAGTTCGAATTAAAAAAATTGAATTTGGATGATAGATTATTCAATTCAATATTCGAATTTAAATTATTAGAGATAATATTTTTTAATTAAAAAGTTTAAATAAATAAAATACTATTTTTTAATTTTTTTCACCAAAATACCCTAAAAATTTTGAATATTTTAAAATTTGAGTTTGAATTTGAATTTTTTATTCAAATTTGAGTTCGAATTTAATATTTTATCCAAATTTGAGTTCGAAAATTCGAACTCGACTTTCAGTTTATGTTCAAATTTGAGTACAAGAATTCAAATTCGAATTTGAATAATGCACTATTCTAAATTATTCAATTCGAATTCCAACCCTACCTAAAAGCTCATTTGAAGCACATATTTTCCTAATAAAAATAACCATCTAAGGGTCCATTTGGTTTGATGGCAAGATGGGGATCATAGACTATTTTCTCCACCTTGTCACCATTTAAGTGTGTGTTTGGGTTGTCCAAAAATATGTGGTTTGTGACCATGGTTTGAAAAATATATTTGTGTATAAATTATGGAAATGAATATTTATTTATTATGTTTTAAAATTAAATTATTTTTATTCAATTTTTAATTTTAATTGAAATTAATTTTTTGATTCAGTTTCAATTTTAATTAATTAACTTTTTATTATTATAGTAAATAACATATTTAATGAAAAATAGTACGTAATTAAAATGACATTTACCATTGAAAATTACAAAATAAGACTAATATTTATTTTTAATTTTTTACATATAAATAAAACTATAAAGTTCAACAATAACCATCTTTAAGTTTATCTTTTATATTAACACAGAACTCTACTATTGAGCCTAGTTGTGGAAAAGCCATTGGACCTTCATATAGTCTAAGTCTCTGAAATTTTCTTTCTCTAAGGTACTCCTCCGTAAAAAATCTGATAAAAGATCAAAATCATTATCACAAGATTGAAACTCTAAATCACCATAAACTTCTCTTCTAATGAAATTATGCAGGGTCTTGCTAGCAATTAAGATACTTACTTCTTGTTTAAAAAGAAATATGTGGACATGTCTCGCAAAATAACAAAACATTTCTTCCAAATTCCAAATACTCTCTCAACTACACACCTTAAACATGAATGATTGTAATTGAAAATTTCCCTTTTATTCTTTGGACATGTTGTGGTGTCTTGAAAGTGTAAAAGATGATATCCTTCACATTTGTACAGTGGAACAAATCCATCTATCATGCCTCCTTAATCAACCAAATAGTATTGACTGAGAGTTGGACTTGAAAAATTAGACGAACAACTATTCAAGGCTTCTCCAAGTACTCTGCTGTCGTGAGCAATATCTGCCCATCCTGCTAAAACATAAGTGAAGCACAAATTAAAGTCACAAGCTGTCATCATATTTTGCTTCACATATCTTTTTCTTCGAATAAATTCTGCTTGCCTATCATAAGGAACATGACACACTATATGAGTATTGTCTATGGCACCAATACAATGTTGAAAGAAAGTCATGTATCGTCAATCGTCTCTTTATTCTATTGGAATAGATCTAAATTCAAGATCAAGTGGCTTGACGTCAATGGCTAACACTATGCAATAAAAGCTTAAACAACATAGATATTGTCTCTCTAGAGTGTTGCATCCTTTCTAGTAACATGTGATTTGAAGCTCCTTTTCCTACCAAATACATAAACATAGCAACCATTTCCTCAATTTGCATACATTTTGGTGGTTTAAGTTGATACCTTTGTTCGAGAACTCGACACAATCTCAAGAATTATGGTATCTTTATCCTAAAATTTTCATGACAACAAATAGGATTACCTTGCAAAACTTCTTCTACCCACATGAGTCATGTTTGTCGCAAGTTTCTACAAGTTGTTTTTGTAAGATATTTTTCAATGTATTGAGAAGCATGTGATGCAACAATTAATGATGTGGTTGTAAGAAAAAAGGTTATCATTCTCCTTAATTTCATTTGCAATATCATATAGTGATGCCATAATAGCAATCTAAGTTACTTAAAGTGAATTTACAAAATAAAATGACAAAACAAATCAAATTATTCAAAGTGAAAAAATTGACAATTGATCTTCACATAGGTGAGAGATGAATTTGAAGAAAATAGTGAATTTGGTGAAAGAATTGTGGTATTTATAGAGTTGTAAATAAGTCCAAAGAAAATGAAAATCTAACCATTAGGCCTGTTGCTAACTGTCAGATTTAAAAAATAAATAAATAAATAAAAAAAGAGAGAGAGAAAATTGATCGTTAGGGGGATTACAGGAAAAGAGAGAAAGGGATAAAATAGAAAAAGTTGGACAAGGCTTGGATTACAAGAAAAGAGAATGGTAAAAAAAAAAAAAAAGGGAAAGAAATTTGAAAACGCGTCCTTGATCTCCCGAAACTCGGGTCGCAGCGAAATTGGATCCGGAATGGTTGAGAGTCCCTGAAGAGAAACAAAACACAGCCTTTTCCTCCCCAGCCTGCTTGCTCTTGTTTTATTTTTTATTTAGAGTTAATTTTATTTTTGGCTCTTTTAATATAAAAACTTTTTAGTTGTATCCTGATTTGGATCCTTTAACATTTTATATTAAAATATTCTTTATTGAGAAGAAAACAAAAACTATTTATAGACCATTTTTTTTTTAATAATTCAATGGATTTTGATATATTTTTTTCTTATTAAATTCAGGTACAAGTACAAATTGATTTGTTCATTAATTTATTTATTCTTAATTTGTATTAGTTTGAATACCATATTGAGATTGTTGCTTAGAAAAAAATAAAAATGAAAATTTTTATTTAGTTGGAAAAAATGATGAAAATTATATATATCGAGTAAATTTATGTTTATTTTAATAATAATTAAAAACATATTATTGACGCCAAGATTAAAAAATTTATGTAAGTTTAACTATTTCAATAAAAAATATATATATCACCTTAGCTAAAATTAGAAAATTTGTATATTTTTACTTATAAATTTTTAATATTGGTTTCAATCTAATACAACATTCAAACTCCAATATAAATTTTAATTTGTTTTTAATACAAAGCCTACAAGTTTAGGGCATCCTAGGCTGCGGATCCTGCAGGCCCAGACGCACAGCCGAAGGGGCCCAAATTCTAGAGGTGTACGAAGTGTGTAAAAATATATGTATAAAAAAAGAATGTGTTTAGATTTTTGGATGTACAAATAAAATTCATGAGCTTCATTTCTTAAGTTTCACCCAACAAAAAAAAGAAATATATATATATGTATATATTTGAAGCTAATTTTAAAAATAATAATAATATTTGAAGCTAATTAGTAGTGTTTGTATAGTTTTTTTGGGATGACAATTTGGTTGAGAAATATTTATTTGGTTTTCCTTATAGGATGATGATAGCACTTTGCACTTTAGAAGGTGAAGTAAGTTAATGTTAATTTAAAAAAAATAAAATAAAAAAATCAACGGTTTAGGTTTCAACTCCACATTCCTAATTACTGTCTTTCCAACAATAAAATTTGACTTTTCAAAAATTATATACGTAATAATTTTTTTTTTTTTTTTTTCACATGTAACATTTTAAGAAATATATATATAATTATATTTTGAGAAATCATTGTCTCCAGAAGTACTAATGAGGGCTTTGAGCGCGTACATGGAGGATATGGTTATGGCGTTAAGAATGAGGGTGGAGAGTCTATTTTAGATTTTGCAGTTGCGTATGACCTGATTTTAGCTAACACGTTCTTTAAGAAACGAGAGTCGCACTTAATCACCTTTAGTAGCGGGCCGAATAAGAGCCAAATAGATTTTGTTATGACTAGAAAGGTTGATAGAGCTGTTTGTAAGGATTGTAAGGTTTTACCCGGCGAGTGTTTAGTGTCTCAGCATAAACTTATGGTTGTGGATGTTGGCGTTAAGTGGCGGAAGCAAAAGTATAGAAGTAATAAGTGTATTAAGACTAGATGGTGGAATTTGAATGGAGGGAAGATGACTCTTTTTAAAGATAAAATGTTACAGGGTGATCCTTGGAGGGTGGAGGGTGAGCCTAACATGATTTGGGATGAGATGGCGAGTCGTATCAGGAATACGGCTAGAGAGGTGTTAGGAGAAAGTAGAGGACGTGGACCTCCGACTAAGGAGACATGGTGGTGGAATGAAGAAGTTCAACAAGCTATTAAAGCTAAAAAAGAGTGTTATAAAAGATTACACAAGTGTAGAAATGAAGATAATTATAAATGTTTTAGACAAGCTAGGAAAGATGCTAAGAAAGCGGTTAGGGAAGCCAGAGGCAAGGCTTGCGAAGGACTTTACCAAAAGTTAGAGACAAAGGATGGAGAGAAAGATATCTATAGGATTGCCAAGCAAAGGGAAAGACGAACTAAAGACCTAATTCGTATTAAGTGCATTAAGGATGAGGCTGATAGGGTTTTAGTTAAGGAAGATGAGATTAATGAGAGATGGCAAACTTATTTCGATACTTTATTTAATGAAGAGTCAAGGGGTGATTTTGGAGACCTTGATGTCACCTTTGATGATACGAACCGGCGATTTGTTCGTAGGATTAGAGCTCAGGAGGTTAAAGAAGCTATGCATAAGATGAAGAATGGTAAGGCTTTGGGCCCAGATGATATTCCAATAGAAGTTTGGAGATGCCTAGGAGATATTGGAGTAACTTGGCTTACAAATCTTTTTAACAAGATTTTAGTAACCAAGAAAATGCCAGATGAGTGGAGGAAGAGTACTTTAATCCCTATTTATAAGAATAAAGGAGATATTCAAAGTTGTTCGAATTATCGAGGTATAAAACTTATTAGCCATACAATGAAACTGTGGGAGAGAGTGATTGAGCATAGGCTTAGGAATGAGACTGTAGTTTCTGAGAATCAATTTGGTTTTATGCCTGGAAGATCTACAATGGAGGCTATTTTTCTACTTAGGAGATTAATGGAGAAATATAGAGAAAAGAAAAAGGATCTTCACATGGTCTTTATTGATCTAGAAAAAGCGTATGATAAGGTGCCAAGACAAGTCTTGTGGTGGGTACTCGAGAAGAAAAAGGTCCCAACTAAATATGTAGAAGTTATTAAAGATATGTATGAAGGAGTAATGACTAGGGTGCGGACTGTAGATGGTATGACTGGAGAGTTCCCGATCACGATAGGTGTTCACCAAGGTTCATCCTTAAGTCCTTACCTATTTACGTTAGTCATGGATGAACTCACCTATAATATCCAAGATAGGGCTCCTTGGTGCATGTTGTTTGCCGATGATATTGTGTTGGTAGACGAAACTAGGGAAGGTTTAAATTCTAAACTAGAAATGTGGCGGAACGCGTTAGAATCTAAAGGCCTTAGATTGAGTCGGACAAAAACTGAATATATGGAGTGCAATTTCAGTAAAACTAGAGGAGGCCCGAATGATATAATTTTAGACGGTCAGACAATCCCTACCAAGGATGTGTTTAAGTATTTAGGGTCATTTATACAAAAAGATGGTGCAATTGAGCATGATGTAAACCATAGGATTAAGGCAGGGTGGGTGAAGTGGCGGAGTGCTTCGGGAGTTTTATGTGATCCTAAAATCCCAAATAGATTGAAAGGGAAATTTTATAAGGCGGCAGTGAGACCAGCTATGTTGTATGGTACCGAATGTTGGGCAGTTAAGAAGCAACATTCGCATAAGATGGGAGTAGCCGAAATGAGAATGTTAAGATGGATGACAGGACATACAAGAAATGATAGAATAAGAAATGAGGAGATTCGTAGGAAGGTGGAAGTAGCACCTATTGAGGAGAAAATGAGGGAGAATCGTCTACGTTGGTTTGGACACATCCAACGTCGGCCAATGGACGCAGTAGTTAAGCAAGGTGACATGGTCCAGGTGCCAGGTGTTAGACGGGGAAAGGGGAGACCGAAACTTACATGGGGGACAGTCATCGAGAAAGATATGGCTGTACTAGGAATTAAGGAAAATCTTGTCTTGGATCGATGCGAATGGAGGAAAAGGATTCATATAGCCGACCCCAACTAGTTTGGGATTTTTAGGCTTAGTTGAGTTGAGTTGAGTAGTAGAAATCATTGTCTCCAGACTCCTCTCTGGAGGTGTGGTGAAATAACACAAAGATCCAAAATTTAGGAAGCTAAGTGTTACAAAATAATTTTGGTAAAATACTAAAAGGCATGTTTGTATATCCAAAATGCAAAAAATGTCATACTTTGCTTTTCTTTCTTTTTCTTTCTTTTTTCTTTTCAAATGAGTTCTTACATCATTTTTTATTTTCTTAAAAGTAACCTGAAATTTTTATTATTAACAAAATAAGAAGAACATATATATAAGTTAAATTGAATTTGAATATTAAATAAAATAAGGTTAGATTTTTTTATGATATGAACTTTAAAATATTTAAATGTATCTGAATTTAAAAAATAAATTCAAACACTTTTAACATAATAATTTTTTTTTCATTTATAGGTTGAAAAATATGAAAAAGAAGAATGGTAACACTTTATTATTACTATAAGTCTTTATTCTTTTATTAATTTAAATATCATAAATTTATTTATTCTGTAACAGGTTAAAATGGTAAAAATATGCTCTATTTAAAGTCTATTTATTTGAAGAGAAAATATTCAAATATAGACTTATTTGTCTCGTAAAGTTTTGACATGGGTTGTTTTTAGAATATCACTAATAAATTTAATCTATTTTTTGTTAAATATTATTTTTATTAGAGAAAAGATAGTAGAAATAATAAAAAATGAGTTTATTATTAAGAAAATAAAGGATGGTATAAAAATAATAATAATAAGTATCATGACTCATTTGAAAAGTAAAAAGTAAAAATAAGATTTTTTGGTAATTTAGAGTTACAAACATACCCTTTTAGTATTTTATTCAAATTATTTTATAACATTGTTAACTTTTTTATCTAGCCAAGAGAGAGGAGTGTTAAATTCCCCTAACTTTGAGCCTTAGTATTATTTTACCAAATCTTAAGGAAGTGAAGTGTACTTTACTATTACATTTTCAATCGCAAAGGTCATAGAGCACCCAAAATTTTTTTTGGTCTTAGTAGCTTTTAGGGGTATGATATATTTTTTTAAACTAAGAAATTAAGTTATTCAAAGGAAATAAAGTTTTAAACACATTTTTAAAAAAAATCATAATCAAGTAACCTCTAAAAAACAAATAAAAAACTTGTAAAAGGGAAAACAAATAAAATGTGAAAATGAATTAATTAATTTTTATTTTTATTTATGGAAAAAGAGTATTTTGTGAATAAGGTGTTAAAATATAAATAGTCAATTTTTTTGAAGCCTAAGATTAGTGCAATTCACCTTAAATTACTATAACGAATACCATAATTTATTTGTATATCAAATTAAGTTGTCAATGAGATCTTAATTCAAACTTCAATTGGTTAAGACAAAGTCTTGGGACTAAGAGATATCAAGTTTAAGTTTTATCATCTACCTACATTGATAAAATCTTGCTTTATTGTGATCTATGATTAATATAAATAATATCGTTGACAAAAAAATTAATCGGAGTGTTTGTGATTATTTTTAAAAGATAGAGCTTTTTTTTTAAATAATAAGTCATGCTTTTATTTCAACATTTTAAACAAATCATATAATAAGTTTAAGTTCCCCAAATCATACTTTTAAAATTATGCATATAATAAGTTTAAATTGAAACATGTTATATCCCTTTTATCTTTTTTATATTTCATTTTATGTTTGAAATATTAATTAAATAAACTAATTTTTTTTAAATCGCATAATATAAATTTAATAATTTATAATACAGTCATAATAAAAGAAGAAAAAATTATTAAAATATTTAAATTTAGGTCTCATCATGAAAAAAATAATATATTAACAAGTTGAATTTGAAAATAATATTTTGTTTTTCCTTTAAATTTTTTAAGAAAAATTTGGATGGAGATAATGAGAATTTATTAAATTTTAGAAATTTTTATATTTATATTAATGATTATATTATATATTCAATACTATTCTACTTCTATGTACATGATTTATTGGAAATAGGCTCATTTAATTAATATTTTAACTTAAAAATGTAAAAGTTAAATAAAATATTTCAATTTATAGTTCTTAATTTATTAGGAAGAATTATTTAAAAATATTGTTTATAAAAAATATAATTTTGTAGTAGGATTTATTTAAATATTGAAAGAAAAAAAGAACTCACTTTTGCTTTGTTGATGTGAGAAAAAAAAAGTCCAATAAGGATTATGGTTGATTTTATGTTAAGGATTTTTCTACTAAGCGTCCTAGTTAAACGGTAATAAATATAACTTTAAAAAAAAAAAATCCAATAAGGATTATGGTTAATTTTATATTAAGGATTTTTCTACTAAGCGTCCTAATTAGACAGTAATTAATATAACTTGTAAAAATTTTAAAAATAGTAATTTGTGTATTAAATAAGATCAAATTTTTTATCGATTATAATAATAAATATGATAAACTTTATATTTACTAAATCTGAGTAAATACCCATTATTAGTAAAATATTGAATTGAAACAGTAATAGCCCTCAGCCTCATGATTAATGTCCAATAAAGATGATCCAATCCTTCTTAAACGATTGTTGAGTTTGCGTCCCAACCTATGACTCGGTGCCATTTAGTCTGACTTTGAGGTTGTTCGTTTTCCAAGGCCACAAACCAAATATTCGAAAGTCGATTAATTCTAACGTGACGGTGCTCCTCCGAAGTTTTAGATGACAGACAAACCAAATCACATCCTCTCACCTGTCTCACTTATCGAATATAACGGCATCTAATATTGACGGAATATTCTTGGAAGTACAGGTAGATCCGCGGCGATGAATTCTCTGTTTTCATTATCTTATAAAGCTTTGGGTCACACCTGATTTTTACGTCAATCCATTATAGTGGAAGAAAGGGCAGTCATAAACACTTTGCAAAGGGGAATGGAGAGGATGGCCAAGTTCTCCATGACTTCTTCACCCAGTAAGCATCAAATGTTGACCATAAAGTTCTTGTTTTTTTTTTTTTTAACTCTTCTTGATGATTGAGTTATTAAATATGGTGTATTCATATTCCTAATTATCTTTTGCCATTTGGGTAGCTGCTATGGTTTCTGCAATCTTATTTCATAAGCAAATTTTCTGATCTTTTTTTTTTTTTTTTTTTTTTTGTTGGTATTTTTGGTATTGAAATTTCTGTAAACTGTTTCTGGGTAACATTGTGTTTATGAGAGCCATCTGTTATTTTTCAGTAGCCATGAAGTTTTATTGCAATTGATATCCCATTGAGTTCATGTATAAATGTAGCCTTCTTATATGCCAGGCTTAGAACAGCCAAGAAGCAACATTGGGTTACATTACATCAAACTAGCTTCAACCCTCAAGTGCCTTTACACCATTAAAGGCTATCTCTTCAAGATTGGATTCGATACTTAGTTATGAAGACTTGCCCACAAGATTTGAACTTACTAGTACAATTGAATTTCTTTTTTTCTCATTTGGTTCTAAAGTTCATCTTTTCATGGTCTATCTCAAGGAATGGAATTTCCAATGATGTAAGGAAGAGATATAAAGTTTCAGGAAGGGGGCCCGGGGCAAAGGGAAAAAGGAGAAAATTTGGCAATAGTTTATCAGAACTTCTTAGAGTTAAGGAAGCACAATTTATTTTAAGATTAACCATTCATTTTTCTAGTTGTTGCTTGCCCGTCTATGTGTGTGTCTGCATCAGCTAAGTGCTTGAATGTCTATGTCTGTGAAATAACAGGCAACATGTACTGCTCGGTTATTCAGTTCATCAATGATCACTGAATGTTTCCTTTGTCAAATTGGTAGATTATGGAAATCTGAGCATCTTTATTTTGGTCCTTACAAATCTGTATACTCTTTTAACTTCGCAGGTTTTACCACATTGGTTTTTCTGTTTCTCATTGTTGGGTGTACTGCAAGGCCTTTCTATCCACTCCCCAGTAAAGAGTCTGATGGCAATAGACAGCCCCTACAAACATCTCGCCCATATAATATTGCACATCGAGGTTCAAATGGAGAGTTTCCTGAAGAAACGTCTCCTGCATACACGGTGCATATCTGATGCCTCTTTTGGCTTATATTTATTCATATATCTGTTTCCCAAATCAATCAAATTAATTAGTGGAGAACAGCATTGATATTACTACATAGTATTGATATCTTATAAGTATTGGTTGGTAATTCAGCTAATTGCTTGTCCTGGACATAGTGGATTAACCTTGTTCTGCATGCATGTGTTTTTAGCTACAGATACACACCCCCCCTAACATTTGCGCAACAATATCTATAGGTTGGAGAACATGTGTATTTTGTATTTAATCATATTGTCAAAATTATGATTACCAATACTTCTGGAAACATGCTAGTTCCTATTCTTAGATGCCAGAATTAGATTTGTTTCTGTCCCTGGATTACAGGTGCCTGACAATATCCATTCTCTTGCAGAGAGCAATTGATGAGGGTGCAGACTTCATTGAAACAGATATCCTTTCTTCCAAAGATGGTGTTCTTATATGCTTCCATGATGTAACCCTTGATGATACAACTGATATTGCAGAACATAAGGAGTTTGCAAATCGTAAAAGAACCTATGAAGTCCAAGGGTTCAACTACACTGGCTTTTTTCCTGGTAATTATAATGTCATTCTGCATTTGATGTCCTTAGTCTTGATACTGCCTGTTGCCTCAATCTGCGAGCGCCTATTAGACTTCAAATTTTGACTTTTCTCTGTAGGCTTGTTTAGGTGCCAGCTTAGGTGCATCCAAAGTTCCAAACTATATACTATGCCCTTTCCCAGTTTGTAAGTTTGTTGCAATTACAATAGTCAATCATCTGAAACAATTCTGCTCATCCAATTATGTACAGTTGATTTCACAATAAAGGAACTAAAATTGTTGCGAGTGAAGCAGAGGTACACCTTCCGGGATCAACAATACAACGGTTAGTCACTTTCTCGACAAGCAACTATTGTTCAATTACACAGCATTCAGTATTTTACATGTTTATGGCTACTCTGCATTAGTGTTCATTGTTTGCTTAGTGTATTCTAGACAGGTTTGATATGGACTAAATTAAAACAGATGTGCAACTATTGAATTTCTTTTCTTCTTTTTTTTTTTTTTGGCAGAGCTGTTTAATTGGATTGAATTTTCTTTCATTTCTATTTTTGGGTTCAACGTTATCACCAGTTACAGTATTGTATATTTTAGAAAATAAATTGTTCTTCATGTATGAGTCTATGCTGTAAGCCCCTATTAGATCATCTATAGGCTGGCTTTGTTTGTCAAAGCTTTAAGCTTTACTGCTACTAACCAATGTTCCTATGGCCAATTTTGCATGTAGCTCTCTAGGATGAAGTAGGGCTTGCCTAATGAATACCCTAAGTAGGATTTAATTTTACATCCTTTTCTACCAGCTATGAGCTAACCAAAGAAAACACCCTTTTGCAAGGTCATTGGGTTTTTTTTCCTCCAAATGTCCTTTTTCGTGTTGCTGAAACCTTACTATTAAGTAAATAGAGTGAGAAAAGGTTGTAGGCTTGAATATATAATCAAGGACTACACCATAAGCTTTATTTATATTAAAACACTAATACAAGACTACCACATCTAAATTCTAAACACTGTGGGACTTAACGCTCAACATACACTCTAACACTTACATAGGCCTATTAGGAGTCAGTAGTCACTAATTCTGGAAGGGATTGAAAAGGAAAAAGTCCAAAAAGTACTCAGATTGGCCTATTATTTATTTTTCTTCACTTGTCTTATTATAAGATAAGGTTGTGTCCTCCCTGACATGAAAATGTTCCTCATAATTCAATTGCCAGGATCTAGCAGCTTGATCTCGTTTGCCAAACAATCACAGCTAACCACAAGATTTGCAGCATCACTTTTTATTTTCTTTCTTGAGTAGTTATAGAAGAAACTTGTGCGAGGGATGGGAAAATTTGTTTTATGATAGTAAAAAACTGTGGCTTTTTCAGCACATATGACAGTGGTTTTGATGCCTGTCTTTTACTTCAAACATTTACCAGGAAAATTTTCGATCATTACCTTTGAAGAATTCATTTCCATTGCGTTGGATGCACCCAGGGTTGTAGGAATATACCCAGAGATAAAGAATCCAGTATTCATCAATCAGCATGTGAGTAATTCTTCCTCAAAATACCAAAAGGATGAAGGGAATATATCAGAATCCCACCACAGAGGTTTACTATTTTAAATTCATATCCAATGGTTTTTGCTGTTTCATCATGCACAACACATGTAATGGGTATAATTTAACTGTTCCATTATTTGTTTATTGTAGCAGATTACTTCTTTTCTGAACAATATCTCTGTCTGTTGTTTACTTAAGTTGGTACCATCAACAGGTGAAATGGCAAGGTGGTAAGAGATTTGAGGACAAGTTTGTGGAGATACTCAAGAAATATGGATACAAGGGTTCATACTTGTCAAAAGATTGGTTGAAACAGCCTGCATTTATTCAGTCATTTGCTCCCACTTCACTTGTGCATATAGCAAATCAGACAGACTTGCCCAAGATCTTGTTAATTGATGAAGTTACTATTCCAACTCAAGACACTAATCAGGTCTGTTTCTTATTTAGCCTCTTAGAAATTGTATTTGGCTACTGAATGTTTCTGCATTCTTTTAACGTATACTTGTGGAATAACATAGATTAGTTCAGTACCTGACTTATGAAAGTATTGATTTAGAGTATAATAGGTGATAGGCAATCAACTATAAAAACTTCTACCCACTATTAAGAATAGATTATATTTATTTGTTATAGAATATGTGCATATCTTCAAGAATTTCATATATGAAGGCAATTTCATGGTTGTAATATTCGTCATCTCGTCAAATTAAAAAGGATTGAAGTTGGAAACCTGTTGTTTTGATTTGCTATGCTTAGTGCATGAGTATAACGATTCTCTTTATGCAATATCATTGTTGCTTCCATTCTAAACTTTGTCTGTATCAACCCTAATAAAATAATATGACGCTGATGATGTGCAGTCAGTATTGGGAGATTACTTCTGATAATTACCTTGACTACATAAAAGAATATGTGGTTGGCATTGGACCTTGGAAGGATACAGTGGTTCCTGCTATAAATAATTACTTGCAAGCACCAACTGATCTTGTCTCCAAAGCACATGCCCATGACCTACAGGTTTACTTTCTCTCTAAAACTTCTCTTCTTGATGTCGAAGATGAGCCATGATTTTAAGGTTTGAACTTTTAAAGTCTTCCTAGGAGCCTTTTTGCCCATTATTGCATGTTGTCCTCAAACTGGTGTAGTGGTGCTAACAGACTATATTGTCAGGTAGGGCCCTAAGGGTGCCATACACCCCAACGGCCCCACAGGCCCAGCTTGGCTAGCGTGAAAATATGAGGGCAGTGTCTGAGTACAGAGTCTCTAAGAATTGGTGATGGGCTGAATTTTCTACCCCTATCTGGCCTTACCACCTTTGTTATATTTGGCCCAGTCTGGGATGCCTCAATTATTACTTTGTTTTTTAAAACATATTTAACTTCATGTCACTATATACTCCATGTTTTATGAAGTCAAGTATAATATAACAATATTGAAGTGATAACCGTTTTGAGTATGTGGCAGCCAGTCAGATGACATTCCTTGATTCTTTGAAGTCAGTTATCTTAGAAGAATGATAATAGAAACACAATAGCATGCCAACTTCCATGTGTCCATTTTTCCAAAAATATCTTTCTCTGAGAAGTTAGATACTCCTGTAGGCTCTACTTTGTGTACTTAATCACTTCTCAGAAGATTGTGAGAATTCTGTTCATCAATTTCATTATATCTATCCTTTCTGGCATCCCTCACGATGATATCTCCACAACTTTGTTTTTGTTTGTAAGTTGTAACTGATGCACTATTCTGCGTATGATTTTGGAGCTAAATTGGTGTGATCAATTCTGATATCAATGCAGGTGCATCCGTACACTTACAGAAATGAGAACAAATTTCTGCACTTTGACTTTCATGAAGACGAATATCAGGAGTACAATTATTGGATCAACACAATAAGAGTTGATGGACTGTTCACAGACTTCACAGGTAGCCTTCATAATTTTCAGGAGTGGACCTCTTCGCACACTTCAGATGATGAAAAATCCAAGTTATTGCATAAAATTGCCGTGATGGTTTCTTCCTACGAAAAGACGTGAGAAGAATTGACTATATGTATTGGTTGAAGTGCGAGACAATAACAATGTTTAGTTCGTTCATATGTAGTGTGAAAATAAAAGCATGAGCGGAAAGGAAAAAAAAACAGATATTTTTGTAATCTTCTTGATTATTTTCTACTTGTAAGAACAAAAAATCTATTTGTTGAGGTCATTTTTTATGCAAAGTATTGTAGTTGTGCTGCTATTCTGTCAGCAAGTAGGTCATGAATCTTATCCTCCGTAAATAATTCTGAACCTTGTCTGAAGTCTGAATTATGCCTAGCTGTGCTTGCTGAGGATTCCAAAGTTCTTTCTTACTGCGTGTATTAGCCATTTAGCTCGCTGATTAGTACATAAGTATTCACCTATGTGTATTTGCAATTTAATTTTTTGATGCAATTTAATTTTTGGGTTGAGTGCACATGTAATATTTGAATTTATTATCTTCTTGAAATTCCAAAATCTGGTTTGTTTTAGTACAAACATTCTAAGTCCTTTGGCTGGGATGATGTTGATTAATCTTTTAGTAAAACTGGAATATGGAAAACGAAGGAGTTGCTTGCTTGTAGAAAGAATCCTTCAGAAACAAATAACAAAGACTTGAAACAAAACCATTAGACTTTCTAGTTGCCAGGATCACTGCATTACCTCTATTTTGATAGCTGCAAATCACAATTTTAAATAGAAATCTCCATGATGTACCTCAATGTGGCTCTTGATATTTAATCTACAAAAAGATTATTACCCAACGTTTGGCAAAAACTAAATCATTATCACCAGAAAACCGGTTCATTTATCTAAAATAACACAGGAATTATTAATTTATTTCTTTCTGCTTTCTAAAGCAAAATAGACTTGTCCAAATCCACTTTGGCATGGTTCAAGTATTGGTTATCTTCATAATGTATTAGCAGATTAGCATGCAATCATGTAGGGCTCATGTACAATTGAACAGGAAGCAGCATTATATGGAAATTGGAAAAACAGTTAAGAAATGAACAAAAACAGATATCTAGATGCAACTTCATCTGTATTAATCACCTGAAAATAACAGGTATATACATTACAAGCAATAACAAGGACCAACATTTACGAATACTTAAATAAAAAAGGATGATAACCCTAATGTTCAGAAACTATCCCACTTTTAGGAAGACAAAAATAATGGATAATCAACAAATCCATCCTACTGTGAACCCTTCATCTTCGATATCTCTTCCAATAGAAATCTTGATTCAGCAGCGAAGTCAACTGGAGCAGTAGCCCTGACTGTTATTCTTTGCCTCTTCTCATTCATGTACTCATTCTGAGAAACACTAACTCGGAAAAGATGAGGAGTCCAAGTTGCCTCTTTCAATTTCAGCTGATATTGATTCTCTTCACCCTCCTGAGACCCAGATGAAAGATATTAGGAAAGAAAATTGTTAAAATCATTTTCTTCTTTGCATGGTCAGAACTTGCAATTGGTTTTATAACGTCATTGAATACTAACCTGTGATTTGAAGTTATCAAGCTCATCGGCAGAGCAACCAATAATTTTCTCTGCTTCTTCATTGAAGACAGAGATCCAAGCTTCACCACTTGCATCCATAACTTTGACAATCATAATGTATCTGAAAAAAAAAAAGGAACAGTATTAAAAAAAATTAAGACATGTGAAACAAATTAAGAAATTTGCTCTTATATGGATTGCTGCATTACCTTAAACTGCAGGCTTCATCACTTTTCTGGCACCCTTCGCACCAATAACCAGACCCAATGGCTTCTGTCACTTTTTTGTTGCATGTTTTGCAAGCCCGGTACCACATTGTTTGATCAGGCTTGATAAAGCTTATGTGCGCTCTAACGCTGAAAAAGGACGGCTGCCAAAAGAAGTAAATGGGACATTTTTATTAACTACAATCAATCTACTAATGCATTAATTGTGACACTTGTTTCATTGAGTATAAAATCCTGTAGAACGAATTGTAAAATTATTTGACACTAATATAGCATCCTGACCCAACTGCAAACTTTTTCAGATCCCAAAAAGTAAAATAAGAAGAACCCACTGCAAAACTTTGATAAACAAAGAATCCCCATTTAAATCTGTGAAAGAATCCACATTATTGAAACTAGGATTTGAATATAATACCTTTTCCTCACCCAAGGATGGGTTTGAGGTTATGTGAGAAAGCAAAACACGGTCAGAATACATTGACCTCCCTCCATTCTTGGATGTTGGACTCAAGCCAGAGCTGACAGAGACCATGGAAGTCACTTTACCTTCCGATTCATACCTGTGAATAAACAACCATATGGTTAAGATAATTATAAAAACATCAAAATAATGGGATAATAAGCTGCCGGGCAGTGACATACCAGCATCTCAGCTTCTTTGCTTCAAGTAAGTCTGGATTTACCAGAACTTGACTTTTGCTCAGGGTTGATAAAGACACACCTGAAATAGAAGAATGCAAGTTTGTAAGAACTGGAACAGTCTCAGCTCATTAAGCTATACAATAATTCAAAACTTAAACATGCCTTGGAAATCTCCAACTCTGACAGATTTGATTGCAACTACAGGACATTTGTCAGCCATATCCAAAAGATCCTGCCCTACAATAGTGGCAAGCTCATTCCACAAGGAGACAACCACTGTCTTCTTTCTGCATTGACAAAATGAATAATTGCAATTGTCAATATAGCATGACAAATAATAAGAGTAATAGTTGGTGAGTATTAACTGATACTCACGTTTCATCAGCAACAGTAATATCACGCTTAGGAATTTGCTCATTGTTGCTCTTCCTACGAATGCTCATTGTTGGAGATACATTCTGAACAACTCCAATGATATCTGAAATATACAACAAAACATATCATAACAAAGCCAAAGAACCATGGCATGGCAATGGTAGATTCTTCTAGGAGAAGACTCTTACCAACAAGTTCCTTCCCATTGACAAAAGGTCCCAACTGATCAATCTGAACAAAATTGAATTTTGTTTCTGGAACAAAACTTGCTTCATTGCTGGCCTCCTCCACCTCAGAATTCTCATTTAATGTCATTTCATAATCGTTTTGCACAGTTTTGAATTGCTTGTTAGCAACTTTTAGAGTTCCTTTTGAAATGTAATAAACCTTCCCTAGTTCAAACTTCTCATAAAATTTCCTTGCAGCTTCATTAAACATTGTTGCTTGAATTTGAGTGCCCTGAAAAAGAGAATTAAAACTAACCTGTTATTGTCAAAACTTATATTTGTCTGCAGGTAGTATGTAGGATTTGAAGGGACACATTTACTTACATCTTCATCTGTCAATTCCACATTGAAGACGCAGCCTTCCCCTCTAGCATTCTTATAGGTACGCATAATGCCTTTGCTTGTTACACTAACTTTTATTGTCCAATTGCCTTGGTAAGGATTTAATGAGACAAGGGGTCGTACCCGACGTGTCATTGCCATTCTTGCAGCAGGGGCCATACTGAAAAATCAAAAAAATAAAAATGTAAACAATGTTTGGCCATCCCATTGATTTGATGTACATTTAAAATTTAAGAAACTAAAATTGGAAGATTTTATTTTGCAATGGAACTTAAACAACAATACATACTTTCCATGCTGCTCATGTACAATCTGAGCTGCTGATTTAGTAACCATTTCTTGCTTTGGTTTCAAATGAATGCCAAGTTCCTCACTTTTCACCTGACTCTTGATTTCATTTTCTTGCTTTGGTCTCAATATGATGCCAGTTTCCTCACTTTTGATCTCCATCTGGAGTGATGGGGAGACTGGCTCACACTTTGTAACAATTAGATATCTGCAAGATTGGAAATTATAAATACCACAGTAACTACACAAACAACTACTAATTCAGGAGGCATGTTGGGTATGCTTGAGAATCATGCTTACTTCTCTGACTTCTTTGGGATGTCATTGAGAGTATAATCAAGAATTCGAATGAGACCCAAGTTCTGAATATTTCCTGAGATGACCTCAGAATTTTGACTTGATGGGAGAATTGCTCTTAGATTCATTTTTCCATCACTAGCGGTAAACCTGATAAAAAGCATATCAACAGACAGAATATCTTAAACTTATTACAACCGATCAGGTCAACTAAAAAAATTTAATTTTTATTTTACACCAGATAAATCAAAGAAAAAATTACATACAATCTTGAATTATCTCATAATTGAATAATGTGATGTTCTAAAAAAAATGATTTACCTGAATAAGAACATAAACATATTATGCCTAAACAATATTGCCCAAATAAAATAAATACACGTTATCAATAACTAAGTTCATAATCATACCAAACAGGATCAATCAACGTAAAAGAAGCAAAAACTATATATAAACCTCAAATGCATACCCATGTTGACAAATCAAGAAAAGTAGAGTCAGAGAGGGATTACGATAAAAGCAGTATATGGTGAAATTAGGTCAATGGCTACTGTTTTCACTTCGTTTCAATTCGTGAATTTAACCATAAAATTAACACTGAAAGAAAAGAAATTCAGATCACATGGGAAAAGACAGTGAAGACTCACATATATCTATTGCCACTTTGCTTGAGATCTACAACTTGGACAACAATCTCTGGAAGCTCCGATGAGGAATCCGGTGATGGGTTTTTGAGCAAATTGGATATCGCATTTGGGGTTACCGATTTCGCCATTATCTCTCTCTCTCTCTCTCTCTCTCTGGGTGTTTGGCAGAAGAAGAATGAGAATGAGTGAGGGAAGCGAAAGAAGGTTCACTAATATGTATCTGTGGATTTCAGCGGTAAAATGGTTTTGAAATTTTTGCTCCCGCGACAGACTCATTTTTGGGTTAAAAAACCAAAACGCCGCTTTGAAGGGATGAGATTTTCGCGGTTGATTTCTCGAAGTTATTGATTTGTGGCGCCAACATTTATTCACTCTATTTTTCTTTTCTTTTTTAGGAACAATGTCAAGTTAGTAAATTACCATTTTCAATCATCATTAGTATTCTCAATTTTTCTTTTAAATTTATTTCCTAAATTTTAATTAATAACATACTCATTTCTTTTTGAGATTTGATAAAATAATAGTTAAATTCACAATTTAGAAAAATTAACATTCTTCTATTTCGAATATATAATAAATTAATAGTGTTATAAATAATTTTTACAAAATATAAAATTATATTTATTTTAAAAGTACCAAAACTTTGTGTTTCTAATTTTCACGTACTTTCAAATAATAGTACATACTAATACTTTTTTCTACGTTGCCTCTACTATTTGAAACTTTATTTTTTAATATAGTAATATATTACGTTAACCTTAGTTTTTTTAATTTTAATATATTTTTTTAATAAAATAAGAAAGATATTTCAACTGCCATTTGTTTCCATATAAATTGCCTCTCGTCCCTTCCCAGATTAAATGGGGCAAAGAATTTCAACCCATCCCCGATTCGAAAATTTTGCGGATTTCTCGAACTGATTTGCTTTGCCACAAATTAAAAATAAGAATAGAAAAAAAATTGTACTCAATTAATGAATAAAATCTCTTGGTCAATTAGCATAACATCCATCTACAAAAGTCAAATTAAAAATTCACAAAAAGATAACATCACTTGTTAGAAATCGACAATAATTAACAACAAGGTGATATTTTCTTAATTTGGTTTAATTAGAAAAAATATTGATATTCACAATTGAAATATATATTACATATAATGCATGTGTCCGTGAAAATATATGTACAATGGTAAAATACATCTATATAAATATACTAGTCACGTGCACATGCATATGCACATGCTATTTTTTATTTTATTTTTAAATATAAATTTGTCATTTTAAGTTTATTTAGTTATATTTAAAAGGAAAAATAGGAGTTTGTGTGTGAGTGAATGTGGGTAGTTTTTAATTAGATAAAAAATGAAAGAGTTATAATTGGTATGTAAGCGGATGAGTAATGGATAGTTATTATGAAAGAAAAAACTCATTTTTTAAATTAAATTAATTATTTTATATTATTCTAACAGACCATAAAGGTTTTCTTATTTTTAGAATAATATAGATAAATATAAATATATTATATATATACATAATACGGGGCTGGGGGTGGCATATAAGTGAATCTTATACCATCTTCGAGTCTCAGATTTTATTTTTTTGGATCAAGGCAAGATCTGCTCTGTTTCCCAATCAATGGTCAAATGATACGGTTCAATTTAGAATCAGATTTGGGTGTATAAAAAAGGATAGGATTGAATTGTTAGAAGGTTATTATAGGGATTTTACTTCCTTCCTATCTGCCTATATAAGCTGATAAGCCTTGTCTACGAACTACATGATTGAATCTAAATGAATACTCTGATGCAGAGTTTTGGCTAGCACCTGTTGCAGGGCTAGATTTTCTGTTTCCTTCCCTCTCTTCTCTCTCCCCTTCCTCTGCTTCTCTGCTTTTTTCCTATCTTAAAGTTTTTGCCCCTAACATCAAAAGACTTATCTTCGTCTGATCGAGTCAGATCAGAGTTATGCAAGTCCAGCCCAAATTGCCATCACTACATATTTATAAGTTAAATTGGTTTACTTAATGAAATTTAAAAAAGAAAAATAGTAGAAAATAATAATAATCCATAAACAACTCAAATAAGGTTATGAAGATATAAATGTTAGTTACATATAAGAATGATTTATGAACAAATCGGTGAAGGTGTTGATGATTTATATATTGTTAGTTAAGAATATTTTTTGTATAAATAGATTAAATTTTTGACGATTTACTTGCTAGTTACATATAAAAATTATTTATGAATAAATTGATTGTTTTCTTAGTGATTTATGTATTAGTTACATATATGAAAGTAATTTTTGGATAAATCAATTAAAATATTTAAGAATATTATAAACAAATCAAGTAAGTTCTTTATGATTGACGTGTTAGTTAAATATAAGTAATTATTAATGAACAAATTAATTAAAATTTTGACAATTTACATATTAATTATAATTTAGGGAAAACAAGTATCAATCACTCGAGCTAAGCTTTCAGTGATTAGTTTCAAGAAATTCAAAAATAAAATAAAATAAAATTATACTTTTCGGTCCTATAATTTAATGAAAATGTCACTTTTATCCCTATACTTAAAAACATTAAAGTTTAAGAATTTCATTTTTTTTTCAATTTCAAATATGTAGTACATGCCATCTAATTTATTTGAGCGGAAGGTGATGGTAAATGACATGGCAAAGTAAATGACGTGGCAAACGAATTACAACGTCTCTTTCACGTGACACACATAATGAATGAAAAAATAACACGTAACTTAAGTTATAAAATTTTAAAAATAAACTAAAAATTATTAAATCTTTTTTCTTTGAACGATAAAAAGAAAAAAAAAATATTTCGTAGATGGCATCCTCTAATAAATTATGTCTCCATTTTTATTTTATTCAATTAAAGGGTGGTCTAATATTGTAGATTATATAACATACCACAATTTTGATACCATATACCAACCCATGTATATAAATCCTTACAATTTTGGTATATCTCTGTCAATTGGTCAAACCTGTGCCCCTTTGAAACAATTTAGGATTATTCCCACAGCCCATTTTCAAAGTTACATACGGGTGTTCAGTTTTCAGTGTTTCATAATATGTGCATTTTTCGTTAAGATTTTTCTTAAAAACTATTAAGTTTTTTTAAACTTCATTCAAAGTCGAGCTTGACCCATAAACTTTAGGATCTGTTTGGATACAAAGAAATATAATTGAAATTGGGAATTGTATTGCTCAAATTATAATTTTTCAGTTTGACCTACATTTTAGAATTAAAATTTTCAACTCAATTCTCAAGATTTAAGAAATAACTAAAAAATATCATCTTCAATTCTTATGGGTATATTATGAATTATAAAAATTATAATTTTTATGCATGTGTCATTTTTGATTACTACTTACTTATGCACATCATACTATAACATCGACCACCACCACCATCGACAATCTCCACCCACCTACCGTCGATGGCCAACCATCGTCATCGTGGACCCATCAAGTACAACACCGACCATCGTTGAAATTCCACCAAAGATGATGAGATTATTGTCAACCACCATCAAGACAATCACTGTTGAGATATGCCATAATGATGACAATTATCATCATAACCCATCAAAGACGACAACAACTCTTTTTGAAACCCATTGGAGATGTCAAAAACCACCGCCAAAGTCACCAAAAACCACAGTCAAAGTTACCGAAAACCACCGTCAAAAGTCACCGAAAACTACATTAATCACAGCTAAAAGGCCATCGAAGAGGACGACAGTTACTATTGGATGTCGTTGGAGATGACGATAATCACCATCAAATACTTGAAGCACAATTCAATATGTAAATGTGATTCAAAATCGTATATTATAATTCTAATCAATTTCAATCTTAGTAGAATTAAAATTACTTATACAAGTTCAATTTTAATTCCAATTCAATAAATCCAAATGCAGCCTTAAGTTTTTCTATATGGATTTACTAGACATACTTGTTAATGGTGAAACATAAAAAATACTAGATTATCTTCTTCTTATTAAAGAATGGCAATAGACCACATAAAAACTTATGTATACAGTGTATGTATATACACATACATATATATCTTCTTGATCGTTGCTCCTGCCATTCCCTTTTTTACACCCACTAATTTTATAAACTAACTAACTTTTCATACAACCTCAGTTGGAAACCAAGTTTCTGACTTCCATGCTAGCTGGATGTACAGTATAACACAGTGGTCCAATGAGAATAATGATATTAATTCACATCTAACTGGCTATCCTGATGACAATTACAATTAACTAGATTGTGCAGAAGGCAGTAAGTTTTGGGTCACCTATTGTGTTCTAACAACAGAATGGACAAGAGAAGCAAGAAAACCATGATTTGTTCTGAGTCTGAGTAGCATTTGAGGTAGATTTAGGGGTCTGAGCTTCATTTTCAACTGGGGTTTCTTTAGGGGTCCGTGGCTGTGATTGCACTGGTTGCTTTGGCTTCTCTTCACCTACCTTTGGAGAAAAAGCCTTTTCGGCATCTCCTGTCAATCTGCAAATTAACAAGAAGAATTCAACTCAACATGCCAGAAAGAATTCACAAATCTCATGTCTAAAACTCAGTTATAGAAGACTTACTAGCTCATTAGAAGAATCTGTTTTTTTCATTATGATTGGACAAGGAATATGTACTTCTCTGTCAAAAGTATTCTCATCTATTTGGTTTGTTTAACCTCTAAGTTATAGATGGGGAGTCATGCAATGTTTTGAATTAGTCAAATGAACAATCAATGCCTGCATATATTTATTCATATGGAAAGAAAGGTTGAGATTTGAGTGATAGCTTACGCTGAAAATGCAAAAGATTTTGTACTCCCATCTGAATTTTGAGAAATTCTAGCCGAATGTATTGGCGATTTCTCCATCTGTTCCACATTCTCTTTCATGCGGTTCTCGATGTTTTCCCTTATAACCTCTCTCATTGTTTCTGCAGCTTTTGCTTCAGCTTCCCTTGCTTTAGCTGCCTTTGCTTCAGCAGCTTTTGCTTCAGTTACTCGTGAAGTCTCATTCAAGTTAGCAGTTCCTTGGCTAATGTCAGATGATCTACTGAGCGGGGGTGCAGTACTTGAAAAGTCAGAGAGCTGATCAGACATGGTTGTATCACCAGGCTTATACAACTCACCAGATCTGCCTAAAAGATATTGTTGATCTCTGGAGAAACTCATATTTCCCACGTGGATGCTGAACAATGATTCATTAGATGTAACACTCCATTCCATTGGGGTTGTTGATTTGGTTCTAGCGAAGACATGGGAAGGTATCCTGTATGAGGAAGAGGAAGCAAGATCCTCTGGACGCTCCATTACCTGCACTGGAGGATGTTGTGTTGCTGAGCCATTGCTTGACCCTAGTTCCCCATTTTGTCCAGGACTTTCAGGTGGTGAAGGCTGTCCTACCCAACCACTAGATTGTTCATGCTTAGCCTTTGAACTGACTGGAATATCATCATCACTAGAATCTGAAGACAACCGAGAGTCCTCTTCCTTTTTAAGTTGGAAAGTGGTGCTTGTGGGGGAATTACTAGTTGGCTTTACAGATAACTGGGAGGAGTCTCTTGACGAAGATTTGGTGTCTGAGGATGACGACGACAAGGAGGAGCCTAACTTCTCAACTGGGATAGAATTACCTAGAACTTCAACAGGATGTGTCCTCAAGTCATTGTTATTCGCACTCTTATTTCCTTCTTCCCTTTCTGGAAACATTTGATGTGATTCAAGCTCTACTAGTCCTCGGTCATGATCTTTATCAGGTTTTACTTGGGAGATTTCTTCAGGCTTCTTACTAAATTTAGATTGGTCTTCACATGATGATAATGATGAAGAAGGGCCTAACTTTTTGCCTGTGGAGGATGAATGAGCTGCCCACAGAATGTTAGCATGATGTGTCCCTAACTCATTGTTAGTCATGGTCTTTTGTCCGTCTTCCTTAACTGAAAATGTATGATGTGATTCAGGCTCTAAAGGTCCTCGGTGATGATCTTCATTAACCTTTTGAGGAACAACTGCACCTCCAGTAGTCTTACTGGGTGTACTTGTTAATAACTGGAATGGATCATCTGATGAAGAGTCAGATGTGGAGGATGATGATGATGAAGAGTGGCCTAACTTTTTGCCTGAAGTTGAAACATGAGTTTCACCTAAACCGTTGGCAGGATATTTCCTTGAATCATTAGTAGGAATTCTCTGATGACCTGGTTCCATAACCGAGACTGTATGATTTAGTTCAGGCTCTAAAATTCCTCGATGATGATCTTTATCAACTTTCTGGGGGACAGCTGCATCTACATGAGTCTTACTGGTTGTATCTGCCAGCAATTGAAAGGGATCTCGATCTTCATCTGATGTATCAGACTCAGAAGATGAAGATGAAGAGCGGCTTAACATTTTGCTTGAGGTTGAACCATGAATTTCACCAAGAGAGTTTGCTGAACGGGTGGTCCACAATTCATTATGATAGAATCCATGCTGGAAATGATCAGTCCTCAGATCATTACTAGACCCATTCCCATGTATAGATTCCATCAACAAAATTCTTTTCTCTGATTCAGAGTCCCAATGTGCTT
Source organism: Quillaja saponaria (assembly GCA_029379385.1). Taxonomy (NCBI): domain Eukaryota; kingdom Viridiplantae; phylum Streptophyta; class Magnoliopsida; order Fabales; family Quillajaceae; genus Quillaja; species Quillaja saponaria. The sequence continues at coordinate 2,742,305 of CM055606.1, read as the reverse complement.
ATCACAGTGCTATAAAAGGGGAAAAAGAAATAGAAAAAAAAAAAAAAAAATCAAAAATCACATCTTGAAACACGAGTAAAACATGTTACAACTTACAAGTGTTTGAAGGATGATCCAAATACAGAAGAAATGCAAAGATCAAAAGAACATATAGATATACTTTCATGGTCTAAAACATCAAAACAAAAATTTCCCAGTATAATCCATGGAAGCTTTATCAACAAAAGGGTCGATCTTCATATGCAAAACAGAAACTTATCACAATAAACAACATAACCCATGTATCATGAAAAGGGACTTACATGCAAAACCAAGGTGCCTGAAAGTTCCAAAGAGATTGCCAATCTGGCCTCTGGAACCAACTAACCCCTTGATGGCCTGGAAAATAGCAGCCACAGAGAGAACTACAGATCAATGGAACAACTATGATGCTCAAAAATCAAACAAAACTGAAAGTGGGTACAGAAGAGAGAGAGAAAAAGACAAGTTTTGGTGGAGAGGGGATACGAATTGGGAGAGAGAGAGTTGAGAGGAAATTATTTGAAGGGTTTTGCATAATTGTAGGCTTTTTATTCTTTCTACTGTATCTCTCTAAGTAACGAACTTTTGATTCCCTGCGCGCCAGATAACTACGTTCTAAATATTGAGCTGTTTGAGGTGGTGACAGTTTATGTTTCAATCTTTTAAAGCCAAAATACTAATCAAATCATTTGGCTCCGTAATCTGCGATTTCCAGGAGAGATTTTTCTTTTTTTAACAAAAGTAAACAACAGAAAGAAAGAAAGAAAAAAAATTGGAATAAATCTATCACTTACCAAAAATTAAGGGTTAAAGTTAGAATTTTTTGTATTTATTTAAATTTATCATTTAACAAAAATGAAGAACGTACCTAAATAGTTTTTCTTAAGAACATAATTGAGTCTATGAGTTGGTTGTTTTTAGAAGTTTCTATTTTTATTCTTTATTATATACAATTCGAAAAATTGAACATTGAACTAAGAGGCACAACAATAGATAGTGTTGGTCCTGGTTCAAACAATCGAAAATATGATCCGATCCCAAACATTCGTTTCTATATGAATTCAACATATTTGAGATAAGCTTATCTTGCATTATGTGTTACCCTTTCTTAGCTTTCATACTTAACAGATCATTGACCAATTCAAATTCAATACAATTCGTGAATTGTTTAAACATTAAAAAAAAAACTATTATGATTTTATCGGATATCCAAACCAACCAACTAGATAAATCAAATTGCCATCCCTATATTCTCTCTCCAAGCTATCATAGAATTGTGACAAATACCAATGAGACTCCCCCTTAAATGGCATCAAGTGGATTTAAAAAATTTGGTGATCATTGAGATCTAAGATTCAAATACTAATGAGAAACCATAACAAAAAGGGAGGCCCATTTTACTTATACACATTAACACCCCCGGAATTGTGAGGTGGAAATTGTAAGGTGGAGCCAGATTTATAATTGACCTAGCTTTGATAGCATGTTAGAGCTTTACTCTTGAAAATCAATCAATTTGAGACGAGAATAAACCTATTTTACTTATAAGGATTATGAAATTCACTATCTTTAACAATGTGGGAATTTACACATTGACAGTTATCACTTTGCACAACAGATATTCATAAAGTATTGCAAGTAAGAAAGAAGGATCTTTGACCATGACAAGGCAATTTTGTGGCATGCCCTCGTTGGTTCTCTGTTTGTTCAAGTCCAAGCAAACCACAAAGGAAGTTCTCAAATTGATACGCAGGAGTGCCTTACTATTACTAGCCCCCTCGTCTCATTCTAAAGGTGCCAAGACTATCATACCTGCGAAGTTGCATTTATAGTTCTTGTAATAGAGTTGCCCAGGTTATGTCATCTCATTCTAAAGGTGCCAAGACTATCATACCTGCAAAGTTGCATTTATAGTTCTATGTAATAGAGTAAATCAAGTACAAAACAACCCACTTCAAGTACAATGGGATAGTCGTATTAGCCATCCATATGCTCCAAATTTATCTTATTTTCCATGTTCTAGAGCGAGTAATAAAGAGAATTATTAACGAGAATTAATCTTTATTTCAAACAACAAAAGTAAAGGATTGCAAGGACGAAGAAACCATCCCACTAACAGCAAAAGCAAAGGAAAACGAAAGATGGATTAGATTTCAAATAAGGGTGGTGAATGATGTTTTAAAGGGCAATCATTCCCTCTAACAAAAAATTATATGGGGAAAAGAATCAAGACTGACCTACAAGGCTAAAACCAGAATAATCAATTCATAAAACTTTTTCCAACTGCAGAAAAAGACACCAATTTTTAGCACATGTAGTCTCTGTACAGGAAGAAGAGACAAACCTTGCTTAGGCCCTGTAATGTCCATTTGGTTTACGGTGCACGAGTGAAGATCTTTTTCTTTCTGGCTTTTACTTCAACTTGACTCCATGTAGCTCCTCATATTACATTCTACTCTTTTGCACAGATTGCAATGCATCAAATAGACTTAGAAAGCTTCTTTCTTCAGTACTGTCCCAATGCATCAAAAATGGTATTTTGCAGTCCATGAACTTCAGCCTGATTAAGAACCATATCTCCTTTATTGGCATCCCAAATATCATTTCTTAGGCCCTCAGTGTATTCTTCTTCCTTAGTGTCGCTCATAATTTCCTTAGGTTTATAACTGATATTTTGAGTTTTGTCGTACATAGTCAATGCACTACTCAAGATCTATTTCATGCTAGCTAGTCTATGACTAGATTGTTCTGACCTAACAAAAGAATGTTCTTCCTTAAATGTTTTTATTCGGAGCACATCAAACATCTGGGAGCTTAGATGCACGAATCACTCATGAACATCCGCCTCCAGCAAATTTAGCAGTTACTCGAGCTTGGTCAGATCTGATAAATGTCAACTCAAACTTTATTGCAATAGCAATGGCTAAGCAAATGACAAAATGCCTCTGCATCAGGGAATTCTTCACCAACAGCTAGAGTCAGACCATCTCTTCCAGTGATCAATTCAGATATTTCTGTGCTGGTCCTATACATAGAAGCCTTTAGAAGCCTGAGGAATCTCAACCAACTATGCGGTAGAGTAAACATAGTTCATACAGAGAGTACCCAGACAACCAAGTAGCCAACTCCTCTTAATTAAAAACAATCTATTCGAAGTCTGCTCAAAATATATTTATGTTCAACAAAGAATGCATAAGTCATGTATTCCCATAGGCCATACCTAGTAAACTGAGGTCATCCTCGAGCATTTATAATTGAACATTTGAACTAACTATATATCTTATCTGTTATTTTCCCTTCCCTATGTTTTCAAGCATTTATACCAATAGCTGATACTTCGTACTAAATTTATGTCATTTGCCTTTAAGGCTTCAATGGATCAACAACAAGAAGTAAACCGTTGTAAAGAAAGCAAGGGAAATGATACAGATGAAATAAGGGGTAAACATGAAGTTTTATAAAGACAACAATAGCTGCGTCAATTAACTTTCCAAGAAAAATAGATCATATTTAGCCGTTTTCTCCAGTTCTTATAACATTAAAAGCTAACATGTTAAAAGTATTCATCGGCAATCAGAGAAGGTGTGAACACTACAACTGCCTGGGATGTTCAGTTATAATTAACCAGATAAGGAGAAAAAAGAAAGAAAAAATTTGTCCCACATCACAAGGCTGTGAGTAGGAGTTGGCCTAAAGCCCAGTTTTCTGCTATGGTTTGAGGCACACTTCAGATTAATTAAATTTCAGTTATTCGTATTATTTCTAGGATACTGGAAATTATTTTCCTTTTCAATACTGTTTACTAGAATGAACTAGGACTTCACTTTTATTCTGAGTCAAAAGTAAGTGCAAGATTTAATTTTGTCAAAACTCAAAACAGTTCAACTGTCATAAGACATTTTTTTCATTTAGAAATCATGACATTTTCTTCTCTTTCCTTTCAAACATTTTTCGACCTTTCGGCAACTAGACATACAATAAGACCCTGAAAAGTACATCCAGTTGATCATACCTACTGATTTCCGTCCACCCTATGGTACTTTAAAAGTAAATGCTTCACTCATTTACCTACAAAGTTTCAATTTTATAGGAAAACCAAAACCCTCAGTATATAATCCTTTAGTTTCATTTACTCCATCTGTTACTTTTGTGGGTTTCTCTCATCAAACCATATACAACCCACAATAATAATTTGATATAGCAACATACCTCCGCAATTGAACTAAATGTAATTGTTTCAATAAATCAAAACAAATTTCACTCGTTAAGCAGCAGAATTCCAAATTATATGTAACATCAAATAATTTCATTTTCTTGTCTTTACTTTTCTTTCAAACTTTTTCTGCAGGAATTTATCAGTAACCACGTAGACTCTCATCTCACCTGTGAACAAGACAACACAGTTGCCAAATAAATAGACCAAAATCCACAGTGGAAGCTCAAAATCGGCGAGGTGCAGCTTCTTTCCCTCATCGAAACTTACCGGGTGGTCCATGGGAATGAGGGTGATTTTTACCTGTGCAGTTGAGTTTTCTGATTTGGCAAGTCAACTCACCATTGAAGTTGCAGAGGAGCTTCGCTTTGTTGGTGGGCATAAAGTCTGTCTTGTGTGTGGACTGTGGAGTACATTGGAAGTCTAGTACTGTAGCAGTGGGCGAGTAAGACAGTGAGAGAGGAAGGGGTGAGTACAGAATCCATTGAGTGCTAATGAAACTTGGTTGTTTAAGAAAGAGTATAAGAAGGAAGGAACTAGCAACGATAACTCATCTTAGACTAGATGAAATGACTTAATTTTCTCTTCTTTATTTTGCTAAAGGAAACGACATCGATTCATAATTGTCAATATAATTAGTTTATACTAATATATCTATCGTCTCATCTTGATTGATGAGAATGCGGCCCTTGTTCTGTTCAAATTATTTTGGGATATCTTTTCTCTTCAGCACAGGACTGGGCAATTAGCTTTGAAGATAAAAAAAAGGTGACAGCGGTAAGTATTTAGAGGGATAGAACAACAAAAGCAGTGACCATAGAGATGGAGTCTTGAATATATGCAGTTACTAGTTTTTAAGCTGCGTGTTACTAGTTTTAGGCTGTGCATTGCACGGATAAGTGTTAATTTCTTTTAAAAGCCAACAAGGTCTTTAAACTAGGGAAAGTTCATCCATGTTTTCTGATGGGGAAATTTTTGTTTGGAATGTCGACCTGGAAGACAAAATTTAATAGCCTCTAGTCATGTCATTTTATACTTGTTAAGCATTTCAAAGTGTCAATGTTTAGATGGCAAGATTATTGAATTAAGAGATGCTTTCCAACAGGCTGTTATAACAAGAAAGCTTTATTATCAGAACATGGATATGCCAACAATAAAAGAGTAAGAGTGAGAGTGATAATCACAATCAAATGTAAAGTCAAGAATCCACAGGAGACAATATCTTCTGCTTTGTAAGAGAAAATACCAATAAATTCAAGTCAAAGACATATCTCAGGAGATTCTCATTTGGCTGCTTGAGTAGAAGAGAGAGAATCACTCGGGGAAAAGTAGCCATGGGAATAAACAGTAATCATCATCCACATATTAATCAAAAGCGGTATGTCTTTGGTGTAGCATAATGATATCGATTGAAGTGCAGGATGAGACAATTCCTCTAAACCTGATAGATTTTAGATGTTTATTAGTTATTAAGGAAAAGAATAACACACTTTGAGACAGCTAGTTAAATTAAGAATGAAAATATGGGGCTTGGGAGAATTTAAGTATGAGGGGCAACAATAATCTTAGCAATTTGTAAACAGCATTGGCAAGTACCAAACTCGAATAACATAATTTCTAGAACATCAAGAGGTTCAAGGAACATTGTACCACAAATACTTCAAGTAAGAACCGTGTCAAGAAATAAAACAACACTCCCATTGCTACTGACACTGGAAGAGCAGGCAAAGCTTTCTGATATAATGCCAAAAGCATCAAGGTGATTCCCAGACCAGCCACTATAGCAAGATAACATGCATACACTGTCATAAAATCATACATTGCTGCCCTTCCAACCAAAACACTATAGAAGATGAAGTCTCCTAAGCCCAACTTGATTGCACCGGAGGATCCCAATCCAATTCCCTCCAACATCAAACTTTCATTTGAAACTGCATGGACTTGTCCTTGGACATTCATTCTATGATTGATCAAAGGAGCAGAAAGCTCTGCATCAGCGTCTTGAACCCGTCCCTCTTCAGCTCTAACCAAACTTGTGTCATTCCGGCTGCTTTGGAAGGTACTGGGATTAGGATTTGAAACTGGAACAGTATTTTCATTCAGATTGGACTCAGACACACTGTTCAAATTGTCACCCAATGCAGAATCAACATTTAAATTGGAATTGGATTCAAAATTTGAAGGCTCATCCCTCCTCTCTCTCCATACCCTCCTCTGAGCTACACTATCCCTTGGAGCAGAATCATCATAAGTCACTGGCCTAGCCTCATAAACCAATGCTGGAATATCTTCATCCCTTGTTATTGCAAGCTCCACCAAAAGCTTTAGTGGCCCAAAGGGCAATAAAACAGCAGCAAGGTCATACAATGCCATGGCAACCAGTAGCCCCCAGGTGGTCCATTCAGGTAACAGGGTAAACCAATATGCAACCAACATTCCAATAACAACCAAGTACCCTTGTGTAACAAAGATTGCTATTTTTGACATAAATACAGCCAATACACCAACAGCAGCAAAATTAAACAAAATCACCGAAAATGTGATGCAATCAAGAGGAACATTAAAATATTCAAGCAATAAAAGTGCAATTTCACCACCCAAGAATCCCAAGACAACAAAAGCAGAGAAACCCATATATAGACTCAAGAACTTGGTGCATCTAAAATAGAAAAGAAGCACCAAAACGAATGTGACAACAGTGACTACTACCACAAAAACAAGTGAGTTCAAAAGGGCACCTATCAATTTGTTCCAAGAAGTGTCTGAGCTGGTTTCTTCATATGCTATAGTGGCTATGGGGGTAATCGATGCTGAAGAAGATGAAGAGCTGGGATTGAGGATTGAGACCAAAATGACTACCATAAACATGCAGATTGATACTGGGGTAACGATTCTAATAATTTCTTCTCCAAGGAATTCAAGAATACTAGCAGCCCTTTGATTTTGGGCCATCGGAGAACACGAAGACAAAGCAAATTCAAGAGTCAAGTCTCCTGGTCGCAAGTTTTGGCTTCTTGATGACAAAAAGGCAAAAGGATAAAATAATATTCATATTGGGGCGAAATGTAAATTTTGTAATTTCAGATGAACCCCTCATCTAAAATTTTGTAACTTTTACAATATAAAATGTAAAATAAAAAATCATAATAATGCACTTAAGTACTGCAAAAAATCATAATTAAGTTTTAACCTATACACAAGCACCTCACATTTCAATAAGAATTAAATAAAACCATACTGAGCTTAATTAAAATTATCATTTAAAAAGTGACTATTAAATTTATTTCTTTATTTTTTTTAAAACACATTGTAATTCTTTTTGGAGAGAAAATGAGATCGGGTTTGTTTGTAAAATAAAGTATAAAAATCTGTCCATTTGAATCAAAAGGAAAATAATAAAGTTAAAAAAGTTAAATTGACAATTTAAAAGGGTCTTTGTGAAAAAGAGAAAAAGAAACAGTTTGAAAGGGTATAAAGGTCATTTAACATTTAACAAATTATAAGAATATTATTTTGGCAATAAAGGAAAGATAGTCAAATCCAACGGCTTTAAATCCTTCACTAAAAATCTACGGTATATATCCTTCAACCAAAACCTTTTAGTCCCACAGGCATCACAACATTGAACATACAAAAATCCATCTTCGAAACAAGGTGGAGTTCTTAGGGTTTTAGTCTCGGAGAACAAAGAAAGACTGAAGTGAAAGGTACTCTCTGAAGCATCATGTTGGTTTTTTGCTTCTGATGCTTATGTTTTCTTTTTTTTTTCGCTGCAATTTTTTGTTTGAAGTTTTCTTTGATTCTGCAACCCTTTTTCATTTGGCCCCTTGGAGGGTTATCTAGGGTAGAAATTTTTGCTTTCACATGTTTGACATATCATTTAAGGTTATTTATGCATCTTTTCGTGTGTTTTTGATTTTTTTGGCATGTCGAGCTCTTTTGATTGCTGCAAAAGTGGAGGACAATGAGAAATGAAAATTTTGAATATTTTCTTTCTGAATATCTAGATTTTGTTAAAATTATTTCTGAAAAATTCTTTTTTCTTTTCCTTTGGTTATATATGAGATATAAATTTTACGCTTTTCTTTTCTGTGCTTATCAAGTATGTGTAATAGTTCATTGAAGTGGTTTATTCTTGTCTAAGAATGTGGACATGATTTCTATATCAGAAGTTGATTGTTTTCAGTGTGAGGATTAAGATCTTTCCACGAAACTTTTCTAAATCCAGGAATAGATTAAGTGTTGGAATATCCATTTCTTCTTTTAGTCATTTTTATTTAGGTGTGTAGGAAAAAAAAACATATAACCAACACTTATAATAGATTTTGTGCTTTTCATCAGGTTACAGCAATGGCTTTCTTCAGTAAGGTGGGGAATATATTAAGGCAGACGGCAAGCAGGAAGATCAGTTCAGAACTGCGTTTAACTCCATCTATGTTTCAAGCTGTACGGTGCATGTCATCTTCTAAACTATTCATCGGAGGTGCACCTGAGTTGCATATTTTGTTGCTTTCATGACTCAGTTTTCATTATTTTGTAATTTGTATCAAGCTATCTCAAACTAATCTATTGCAGGTATATCATATTCCACTGATGAGCAAAGTTTGAGGGAAGCTTTTGCAAAATATGGTGAAGTTGTTGATGGTAAGAAGTTAGATATTAGGCATCGTATTGAGTTCCATACAATGTCGGCATAAACAGGCTGAGATTCTTTTATTTTTTATTTTAAATAAACAAAGTGGCAAAGAGCTTTGTTTTTCAAAGTACCAAGGGAAGTTTCCATAGATTTTCTGCCCACTTATACCTATGATGTACTAAGTTTATACTTGTGTTGTAAGTTTCATGCTGAAAATTTTCTTCAGAAATTTATTTGTTTGATATGGTTCTCATCATGATTTGACTGCATTGGAGATAAGCTTTGGTGGCTGTGGACTATTAGGATTGGGAGTCTCATCTTTTTACTCATCAGAACATATTTTACCCTTGAATTTTTGCCAAGTCATAGATGATAGTATCTTTAAATGTGGCAGTAGCTAATGTTTAATTTTGCATCTATTGTAGCAAGAGTAATAGTGGACCGAGAAACTGGTAGATCCAGAGGGTTTGGCTTTATAACTTTTACTTCTGCCGAGGAGGCTACAAGTGCCGTTCAAGCTTTAGATGGGCAGGTAGTTTTTTTTTTTTTAATATCAAAAACTGACCGTTTAGAATCTTGTGTAGTGACAGTGTTGATTTGATTATGATGAATATGTTGAATATTAGAAATGCACATATTTTATGTCAATGAAACTTGTGTTACTTGAACATGTTTGATTTGCAGCAATTTGGTTTAGATAATGTCTTTTCATGGGTGGCCTCTATCCTTTGATTTACATTACTTACAACTTTTTATTGGGAGTAGAAATACCTATCAGACTTTTATTGAGATTTCTAAATTTTTTATGTTGTTGTGTCTACGGGTCAACGTCCTTCACCTATCTGCCACAGCTATGGCTGCCACTATTATCTCCTACCATCATTACATGGCACCCACAACTTTTCTACTGCTACCTTGATTATCAACATATTTTATTAGTAAATTGCCCAAAAATTTTTAGTCCTACTAATATGAAATGAATAATATACAGTTTCCTTGAAGTGTAGTATTAGTCTATTAGATAATTCAACATGTTTTATTAGTAAATGGCCCAAAAAGTTTTAGTCTACTAATATGAAATGAATAATATACAGTTTCCTTAAAGTGTCGTATTAGTCTATTAGATAATTCAGATTTTACAATCTTCTGAATTTGGAAAATGCCCGGGAAAGAGAAAAATGGCTGTATCCTTTGGATGCATATTCCATAGGGCTTTCCCTTGTTTGATCAAAACAGAAATTGGAACTAATTGTAGATGGTGTCAGTGGTAATTTTGTATAGTTTTAAGATATATTTGTTGAATTTTACTATTAATAAGTGTTCTATATTGAGTCTGTGTTATAAGAATTTCTATATTATTCCTTCCTGTTAATTGCTAGGATCTTGGGATTTTCTGGACTTGGTTATTACATTATGACATTTGACCTATTTTGATCCACGTTACATAACTTTATTTGACTGTTATTCTTGTGCTTGTTGTAATTAATGCTTCATTCTGTTTGGGCTATGACCTTTCTCTTAGGACCTTGATGGCCGCCGAGTTAGAGTGAATTATGCTAATGATAGGACTCGTGGCTTCGGTGGAGGTGGCGGCGGCTATGGTAACGCTCCCTCTTGGGGTGCTGGTGGTGGAGGTGGCTTTGGTGGCAGTGGGGCCTACGGGGGCAATTCTGGAGGAGGTTATGGTGGTGGTGGATACAACAGGGGCAGTTATGGTAGCAATTATGGAGGCACAGGAGCTGGCGATAACTATTCAGGTGGAGGAGCATATAACAGTAATTATGGTGGCAACAACTTTGGAACTGGTGCCACTAGTGGCAATTATGGTGGAAGTAATGATAGCTTTGGCAATCCTGGTAACTATGCTAGTGAAAACACCTACAATAGCGGGAGTGGTGGTTATGGTGGTAACAGTGGGAATTATGGTCTTTCTGGTGGTGGTGGTGGAGGCATTGATAGTGGTGCTGGTCTTGGTGGCTCTGATGGCTATGCCGGTGCTGGTGCTGATGGAGGAAGTATTGGTGATATCTTTAATAGTGGTGGTGCAGGTGCTGGCAGCAGTTTTCCTAGTGAACAAGGTGGCAGTGATCAATTGGATAGCAACGGCAGTAGCAAAACAGGTCAAGATGATGGATATTTGAAGTTGGATCCCTCAGAAGGAAATTTTAGGGATGACGATGATGAGACTGGTGATTTTGCCAAAAGGGCTTAAATAATATATTGGAGCTACTAGTAGACGTTTTTTCTTTTTCTACAAACCTCTTACCATTCCCCTTGGAACTTTCTTGTTTTATTTGTGTTGGATATGGCACTGTGAACTTGAGTATGATGAGCTGTCAAGTGTGTCCAGTCTTCCCTACTTCACCCTGTAATAATGCTTCCATTTTTCTTTTATCATAATATTAGAAGTGATCACACTTCATATTTGTTTAGAACATGTTTATGGAGTGGTACCGGTCAATTTTGAACCGTTTGTCTGAAAATGACAGATGATGAAACTTAAGATCCTGAAACTGATTGTGAACTTCCTGCCCAATCAACTTCTGTGAGTAATGTTGGTTGATGTGGTCTGGTTGAAATGAAAATCCAAAAATGATTCGCTTCTGATTTTACTAATTCAAGCTTGATGAAAAACTAAACATGTATGGATGTTGAAGGGGTGATTTTTAAATTAAATATGGTTGATGTAGTTTTTACTTAAATTTAAAATTCAAATTCAAATTATAGTGGCAAAAGTGCACTGATTTTGCTCGTTGATTTGCCAAGGAACTTAGGGATGTCTAGCATTTGCTAGCTTCTTCCATTGTACCAAAAAAAAAAAAAGGAAGTAATTTCTAGCACTTGGGTGTCACATTTTGCCAGATACATGCTCTTAAAAAAAATAATAAAAAAAATCAAATGTATAAAATATCATTGGAATTTCAATTTAGATTACAATGAGTATTCACACTTCAATCTGAGTAGTGTATTATTCGAATCTATTCTAATTTCATCACTCGTGTACTTATAGCCAGATTTCAACTGGTACTGTTGATCTTGACTGAAAAAACATTGACGTTGAAAGAATTCCTAGAAAGAAAAAAGAACATAATATTGATTGAAAAACAAAAAGACTATATTGCTGTACTTCTGTACACAACAAAAATGTTTCAAATCAATGCTCATCTTCATCCATGGAAAACAATATCCTCTCAGCATTCAGAACAACAGGAGAACCTCTCTTGGTTCTTTCAACAATTTGTTCTATCAACTGCCTTTCCAAATCATTCTCACAATCACTATTTTCACCTCCAGTGACATTAAATTCACAAGCAATTTTGGTTTGTCTATCCAACATTCTCAACTTGTTAGAGTAAAGATCACTTGACATATCATCTGCATTAACTGTCAAGTAATACAGGGAGCCATTTTCTTCATCATTTTGACTGCCTAATTTATGCCGATCATGCAAGTATAGGCTCAAGTTATTGTCATTATCATTGATTCCCAATGGGGTATCATCCTCTGACTCATCCGTCTTTATTAATTCTTCATAAGCCTCATCGTATGCAGCTAGAGCTTCACCTGATAAATTCATAACTAAATCAGAGTCTTTGGCAATTTGGGTCTCTGCAGTAGAGGGAGATCCAGGGACATATCTCGAGAAATTCCTCCAACAATGATTCTTATCTTCTGATTCCATGAGCTGCAATTTCCTCTGGCTATTTAGAAGGGTGATCTCAAGATCTTTCACACGCTCCTCAAGTCTTGATTTGATAACTTCATGAAGACGCAGATTCAATTCATGAGGTGAAACTGCATAATTTCCAGAGTAAGGTGTAGAGGTGTCACCAGGAAAGTCATTTGATTTACAGGCAATGGCTTTTCCTGAGACCATATCAGCTTGAAACTCGCCCTGAGCAAAATCTGCCACAAAGTCTGGGTCAAGCTGCAAAGGACATAGCACTATTAATATGACTGTCGCAGGAACAATTTGATCCCTGTTATATTTTAATGAGGCACCGGAATTTGAGCTCTATTAACACTCCTAAGATAAATCATCTGATGAGGCTTCCCATGGAGCAGGAAGGTATTCCTCGACAATAGTAAATCAAGTAATAAATAAGTCCCACTTCTTTTTCAAGGAAATAATTGGATTTGTGTTTTTTCTTCTCTCTCATTTTGCCTTGCCATGTCCAAAGTGTTTTGGAGCCAGGTTCTTTCGGTTATCAGGTAACAGCCAATCAGTACTCAGAATAAATGGAATGATATAAACAGGAAACTCATGGCAAAGTAAGTAATTACTCTAGTATCATCAAAACTTTAAAGTACATCCTTAACTCTATATGTATTGAGCTAGTATAAATTCCAAACTTTCAAGATCGTTACTCAATCTAAAACTTATATCTATGTTTATTTTGTTAAATCTAATACCTAATAAGATGATCCAATGTGGTTTTCTAAAACCTTTCTCAATTACAAAGATATTTTGGCCCTCAATACATGGTAACTTGGATACATGCCCCTTCCTGAAGATTATAATACTTACTCATATTTACTTCTACTTTGTGACATTATTCATCTAAGTTCCATGTTGGAGTTATCATACAGGGGAAGGAAATTTTACTATTATATGTGATTATCCAGAAAAACACACATGCATGTCCCCATGCAGATCGTATATTGAGCTCAGAGATGATATTAGAGTCGAGTCCAAATTTTTAGATGGAAAAATGGATGGTGACGTTCACTTGCGAACAAATGGAAAAATCTCACACAATAAATATATTATTTCTGCCTTCTGAAAATCCTAAGAAGCAGAAAGCAGAAAAGGCTTAGGAAAGCAAAATGGCTGAGTATAATTCCTATACATTTAATTTGATTAGCCAATTAGACATGCACAGCCAAATTATATAGGACACATAAGAAACTTTTTTTTTTCATTAAGACTTGAGAGCAACAGTCAGAAACAAGAATGAGTCCATATGAATATTTTTTCTTTTCTAGTTGTACTTTGACCACCCTTAACAAGGTGCCTTTGAAGCTGGCTCCCTATAGCCAAAAAGGGGAAAGAGGCTCCCATTTTAAATGGCATATCGATATAGGTCAATCAGAGCCACTGCTAGTACTCATTCTCACAAATTGATGGAATATAAATTCATAAACAATTGCAGGGAAGTGTCCATCAAGGGAAAGAATAAGTTCTCAGATTTATAAGTTTGAGTGACAGAAATCAAGCAAATACATAAGCTTTTTTTCCTGAAATTTTCTCATCCTTGACTTTTAATATTAAACAAAAAAGAGAGGCTAAAAGAGGAATCGAAACTATACAATCCATTCTGTAAGAAATGACCCATCTAATTTGAGGACACCCAAGAAACTATAACATAGGATCTAACTCTGTCTCACCTCCTTCAATGTGTGCAGAACTCTGAAGAACCAAAAGTTACTTCACAATCAGGAAGGTAATAGTAGTAAGATATTTGACCCTTAATATCTTCCCAACAGTTCTAGCATCCTGATAGTCTAATACACAAAGGCCACTGGAGTGATCTCAGTTGGAGATGGGACTGCACGTGCTTATGAATCAGATGAGGTTTAAGCTTTATCAAGCATTACCAGAAGAAGGGTTGTAAGATCTAGCTAAAGGGATGTCATGAAATTAGGAGAAGTCATTATGCTTTCAGTCTACAACTTCCTAGGAATTTAAGACATCCCAACCCTAAATTTCTCAAAGTACAACCTAATAGAATCAAACAGGGAAATTGAATATATCCTTGTTCTTAGGGTTTGGACCTTGGAGACCAATATGCTATATGACAATATACATGAATGGTCAGGCATAAGTCTAAGATTCACCCCTCCTACAAGCTACCCTTTAACTTAATGCCCGTGGTAATAGTATATGGTAGTTTATGTTAAACCAACATATAATAATTGTTTAAAACAAAGCGAGGTTAACAGAATTGATACCAATGTAGCTTTTTTACAATATTAGGTTTTTGTCTACCACGTAATCGGTTTAATCCAGCCAGGATGTTCAATTGGAGAGGAGAAATCTAATATCCAAAAGAAAATTTGAGTTTTCCATCACACTAAACACATTCCAATAGCTTATCTAATTGTCTAGACAACCAAGCTGTACCAAGAACTAAAGTAACAACAATTGCGCCTTACCTCAACAAGATCATACAGTCGTCTATCCAAGCTAGATGCATTCATGTTTAAGCCCAGTCTCTCAAGTTCCGCTTCAAGCTCAGCTTCAATTTTGCTCATAGATCCCGAACTCTCCTCTGCCTTCTGATCACATGATTCTTTGGAGTCAATTTTTAGCGAAACATCCATATGCTGTTCTGAGGAAAATTCATTTAGTTCCCTGTTATTAAAGGAAGTGTCATATGTATCCTGTGATTCATAATTCTCATTAGCTACCTCCTTCACTGAATCTTTCATTTCAAGTTCCTGTTGTAGATCTTGAACCAAGTTCTCAGTCTGCTTCAACAATTCTTTCATCTTGTCTACTTCTTTTGTACTTGCTAAAATGGAAGCTATAACACCAATAGAAATTCCAAGACAGAATAAAATTGTTCCATCTGGTAAACCTGTTAAATTCGGAAGTGTTATGAAAATTATCAAAACTTACAGACACATTAGAATATGCAAATAAAGTATTAGATAGAACATTTGAAGTTTTTGAATAGGAAGACATCTATCAATTTAATTTGGTGAAAGGTTAAACATATGTAGTTGCTGATCCAGACAATTCTGTGAGTTTCTCTTTATTTCTTTTCTATCTTTTTCTTCTGGAAGGCCTGGTTTGAAGCATGTTCCTAGGAAGATGAATTCCAAAATATCTTCTCTCTTATCTACCCACCACAGAAAAGGAAAATAAAACGTACAGACACATTAGAATATGTAAATAAAGTATTAGATAGATCATTTGAAGTTTTTAAATAGGAAGACATCTATCAATTAAATTTGGTGAAAGGTTAACATATGTAGTTGCTGATCCAGACAATTCAGTGAGTTTCCCTTTATTTCTTTTCTATCTTTTTCTTCTGGAAGGCCTGGTTTGAAGCATGTTCCTAGGAAGATGAATTCCAAAATATCTTCTCTCTTATCTACCCACCACAGAAAAGGAAAATAAAAAAGCACTTGTAGCATAGGCTAAAAGGCAAACACATCAAAATATAGAAGTAAGAAACTGTACCATGTTGAGCATGGAAGTGGTTTCCACTGAATATGTTACTGAAAGAGTTCAATCTTCCACTCTTAAATTTCACCTTCTTGGGAACATCCAAAGACCCAATTTTCGGTAAGGTAGGTACGCCAGACACATCTTCATTATTGCCTTGGCAAACATTCTTGTGCAGTTTATTTGCCTTACTTCCGATTAATGAGAAAAAAGAATCACCACTTGCTCTGCTGATTATATGGTTTCCATCGCTTAAAAATAATGGTCTTACAGTTGCTGCTGAAGGTGCTGGAAGAGAACTAAAAATATAGTCTTCTGTTTCAGTATGTTCCTTGTATCGCTGAGCCACGAGGCTACCTTCTAAGGAATTGGAGGGTCTAACAGAATGGTTGCATGAAATTTTATTCCCGAGGGATGTTCTATTTCCAGACGAATGATGAACAGAACCAACTTGTCCTGTAGAAGGTTCAGGCAATAAACCATGACAGTTGCCCCTGAAACTTTGCCCATTTCCTTCTCCTGTCAGTTTATGGTTTTGCTTTAATGACAACACTGGTGGTAAGTTTGATATAGAATGAACATAGCCATCCTCTTGCTTCCCAAAGGTCCTCACATTTTCAGCACTTGACCCACTGTCAGGAGCTACCTCTACCGATGAAAGACCATCAAGTAAGTTCAGTTCTGAAATTTTCCCATTTGAAGCCCTTCTATCTACAGAACCATCTTTCTCTGATTTCCTTCTCCATGCAGGCCTGCGGAAGTTAAAGCTTGGTGATTCAGGATTCTCAAAATTGGAATCCCCAGAAGACAACTGAGCTAAGTTATCGCTATTTCTTGAAAGGTTCTGCCAATATTTAGCTAAATATCCAGCACCAGCTGCAGCTACAAGAACCCACAAATCCATTTCTGCTCTCCCTTCCACAGAAGAAAAAGGACACTATCCAAACTCTACCAAACAAATTTTCCTCTTTCGTTCTATTATTAACATCAAACAACCAAGGGAAAAGTTTTCCATGAATCCAATATGAAGAGAAAATGTCTGCACCTTAGAACTAAAATCCTCTAACACTGCCGGCCAATAATATTACAATAGAGGAAGTTACAAGCAACTTCCCCCCACATCCAGAGGACAGATTTTGCCTCCTTGTCACATGAATATTTAGAACATCATCATCTGTAAATCCCAGCACAAGAAACAATGACCCAAGCCCCTAATGTTTTGTAAAAAATGATTTGAACAAAAATAACCGAAGATAAGCCAATAACAGAAAGATGATATAATCGAGTCAGATACACAAGTACAAAACCAAAAGACTTGTTAGCATGTATCAGAATTTTTTTCCTAACTCGTCATAGGCATTGGAAAATAAAGCCATGTCAGAAACAATCACCACCTAGATGAACACATCTTTGAGCAACTAGAAGAGAATGTGAACTCTACCCAATTGACAGCTACAAATGTAAACCAAAACCCATCAAAGAAATACACCCCATTCTTGAAATTAAACTCTTGTGTATAAGAAACGGGAAAACAACTTCAAGAAACCCAGTTTGGGGAAAAGTACCAAAATTTCAAGCTATGTCCGTCTGAAAGCAGCTTCTTTTCTGCAAAACCATATATCCACCAGAACCCATTTGGCCGAATACCATGGCCATGGACAAAATCGCTGACTTTGTTAAGCAAATGTAACACACCCAACCTTCAAAGATGACGTCTCGAACTTGCAGACTGAATACCTTGGAAGAATAAGACACGCTGCACAGTTATGTACACGGGTTGCAGATTCACCAATTTATAATAAAAGAATTAATTCAATTACTATTTTGCAAAATTTCTCTCATTTCAATAGACCACCGACCAGTGTGAAGACAAGCCACCCAAGCTTCCATAGAAACCAAGGGCAATTGCTTTCTCTTTTCCCTTTCTTTTATAAGGATGGAAAGTACCAAATGTCTATATACCTTTACCAGTTTCTTTTTTGCTTATTTTATGGGAAATAAAGGTCATTATGGTTTTTGAGTGTTTTATTACATAACATAAAAAAAAAAAGTTTTTTATTCTTAATAAATACTGGATTCAAATATTAGGTTATTGAGATAGTACTAAATTTTTTTACTAGTTGATTCAAATATTAGGTTATTGAGGTAATACTAAAAAATTTTATTAGTTGCATCACAAAGTGTATTAACGAATAGTTGAACAAATTAGCACTTTCAAGTGTGTATGATAAAGTATGAATTGGAACAAATTGATAATTGTACGATATAAGTTTGTCAACTCTCGAGTATAAATTGTTTGGCATATGAGTACTATACAATAACAAATTTTTTCACAAGATACTTGATGATAAAATAAGATTGTCAAATGAAAATCACTACAAATAAAAAAAACATAACTATAAAAGGTAAACTAAAAAGGTTAAGATTCAAGATTTGTGTCCACCATTAACTAATATTCTTGGATATCAAGTAAATCTTTTTTTTACTTTTACTTGAAATACATGTACAAAAGTTAGTATGATCTAAATGTTTTTTTTATTTAAAAAAGCTAATAATTTTTTAAAAAATTGTGACAAATAATTGATTGAGTATCGTTATTATTAGAAAATAATAAGTTAGTAGACTTTACAAGGAAATAAAAGTTGCACTTTTATAAAACTTAATAACAAATTCAACCTCTATTAGATATATACTTACATCATTATTTTTCAAAATTTTATCTAAATTTTGCGGGAACAAAAATATTTTATCAAAACTTAGTGGTGGTAAAACTATTATCGATATTTTAGTGGAGGCATTGAGTTATTTTTTCATATTTCATTCATAATTTTCTTATACTTGTAGATATTTTTTAAAAGTCAATGAGATCAATGGCGTCAGTAGCCTCAATGTAGATTTGTCCCTGCAAGAGATAATACTCAATATTTTCATAAACATTCAATAAGTGGAATTCCATAAAAATACGTGAGAGAATGGCATGATACATTTATTTATAAAAGATACTTTGTGCATAAGAGTTATCCAAAAATAAAAAATGTTCTCACTTTTATAACTCTATATTAAAAATTAGAGACAAAATTTGATTAGAGATCTTAATTTGAAAAAAAAAAACCACTTTTTTATATATCTCATATTCTATGATAAAAATTAGAGAGATCAAAGATCTTAATTTGAAACAAATATAACAAACTTTAAAAATTACAAAAACTGTGGTATTCTTGTAAAAATTTGAAACACAAATTAGCCCAAATTACTCTAACAATTAATTACTTGAACATAGTAAGTATCGAATTCTGAAATTTAATATAAATATGACTTTCAGGAGATTCGAACCCATAAAATTAATAAACGGGGCAAACATAATATGTGAACCTTTTAGGACATAGCCAACCAATCTTATGGATTCTAACATCTCATCAAGTTTGACATAAATGGCTTTAGCATCAGGATGAGCCCTTCCCCCAGCAATAATTCATTAACAACACCTTCCAATTCGATTATGGAAAAGCCAGGAGCCTTCTTCACCCCTCTATCATTCTTTAATTTCCTCATATTAGCAACATCTTCCCATCTACCAGCATTGGCATATAAATTGGATAATAACACATATCGCCCACTATTACCAGGCTCTAGTTCAATCACTCTCTTCCCTACTTGCTCACCCAGCTCGATGTTTCCATGAATTTTGCATGCACCTAGAAGGGCACCCAGTACACCTGCATCAGGGCTCGTGGGCATCTCATCTATGAGCTTTCTTGCTTCCTCTAGCATCACAGCCCTTCCGAGCAGATCAACCATGCATCCAAAATGCTCCTTCCTGGGCTCAATAGCATGAATATCTATCATGTAACGGAAGTAATAACGCCCCTTCTCAGCCAACCCCAAATGAGCACATGCACTGATAACATTCAAAAAAGTGATAGTGTCAGGAGCTATCATCTTCCTCCTCATCTCCCTGAAAATCTTAATGGCAGCCTCTCCTTTCCCATGCATTGCCAGCCCTCCAATCATGCAGTTCCATGAAGAAATTCCTTTATCTGGCAAGCTACTAAAAACTTCAAATGCCTTCTCCAGACAACCACACTTACAATACATGTCAATAATAGTTGATGCAAGTTTTGGGTCCAATTCATGCCCACTCTTCTCTATATATCTATGAATCCACTTCCCCTGCTCCAGAGCTCCTAATACTGTACATGGAGATAACATACTAGCAGCAACAAAATTATCCAAGACCACATTTTCTGCCCTCATCCTATTGAATAAAGAAAGTGCCTCGTGGAAACGATTGCTCTGGACATAAGATGCAATCATAGCATTCCAAGAAACAGAATTTTTCTCGGGCATCAGTTCAAAAACTTCAAAAGCCTCATCAACAAGTCCCCATTGAGAGTATCCTGTAATCAAAGTGGTCCAAGACACTAAATCCTGCACTGGCATCTTATCAAAGTCCCTTTTTGCTTCATCTAAAGATTGAAAATTTACATACATATGAATCAAATTGTTCAGGGAAAACCCATCCGCAGCAAACCCAAATTTCAAAATGTGGACATGGACTTGTTTTCCTTCTCCAATAGCATTATCAACGCAGCAAGCTCTTATAACAGATGGGAATGTAAAATTATTGGGTTCCTCGTATTCTTCCAACATTTGCAAGTACAAGAGAATGCAATTTCTGGGGAGTTGGGATTGCAAATAACCTCTCATTATGGTGTTGTAGACAAATGTATCCGGGTCAGGAATTGTGTTGAACACTTGGAGAGCATAGTCCAAATTGCCATTTGGTGACACAGCACAGAACTTGATGATTCGACCCATTGCATTGTTGTCAGCTGAGAGGCCTAGTCGAATGAATAGAGATTGATATCGCTTGAGTTGGGCCGTGGTTGGGCATGATTCAAGTCGGTGTCGGAATTTTAAAAACTGAGTCTTGAGCGAGCTTAGGCTCAGAGAGGGTGGGCTTGACTGGAGAACCTGAAGCTGAGGCGTAGCCATCTTTCGTATTGGATTATCTAAGAACTGTCAACCATCACATATTTAGATTTTTAGACAAACCGTGAGAAGAAACATGATTCTCTTTACTGGTTGCGGAACTGGAAGCTTGATGAAACATGATTCTCTTTACGGGTTTCAGCCTATATATAGGATTGTACCTTCAGTTCAAAATAATATACAAGCAGTAACAATTTCATTCCTTTTTTATCTTGCAACTCATTTGTTGTTTCACCTGCCATACTGATTTAGTGAAGGCAGTTCTTCTTACTAAACTCGAGTTAGACAAAAGAATTGTATCCCAAGTTTTGGCTAAGAGCGACAAAATTTTCAATACGTTGCAAACAAGCATCAAAAGATGAGAATGACAGGGTTGTGGGAAAGTGCAGAGAAAGAATAGGCACTCAATGTGAGAAACAAGTAATTGATAAAATTTTATATGACAAGAATATCACTAAGGATTGTTGCCGTAAGCTTGTGCAAATGGGTCAAGCTTGCCTTACTAAATTGGTGAAGGGTGGAATATTTTCTAGGCCTGAATTTAAGAAAGCCAACACACAAAAGGTTTTGGCGAAGAGCGATAAAGTTTCTGAAAATTGTAACAAGAATTTGAACTGATCATGTATTTCTTTCCTTGATGGATAGTAATAAAACTATTATTCTTTTTTTGTTCGTTACATTGATATACTTGAAATTATTTCTTTTCCTTTCTCACAAGTTTAGTACACATCATACTATAACAGAAACCAGAACACAATGTATCAGCTAGCAGCAGAAAGAGATTTTTGGTGTCAAGCAACTTAATCAAAAAAAGATCATTGCAGCAGAAAGAAGTTGATCGATGTTGGTGTCTAGGCAACCCAATCTAAAAAGAGTATAGCCTACACCAAAGATTTTGTCTACTCTTCAAAATTGAAAACCAGCCAAATAGCTTTTGGGTGACAACTTTTCATCAACAAAAATCAAATATAGAAAGAAACCTGGTTTGAACATGTAAAATATAAGAAAAATGTGCATACTGAGATCTCCTAATTTCTTTTCAAAATAATACAAATGATCTGAATGAAAAAATACAGTTTTTTTTAATCATGATCGAGATCATATCGTCCATCATCAGATCAGATCTTATATGCTTATATATGCCTATAAGATCTAATGAAGAACAAATTTGAGCTTTGTAATGGTTGAAAGATGATGGAACAAGGAGTGAGTGCAACCTGTTGTGGTAACATTCAACATTTTGATTGATGATCTTTGCAAGGGTGGAAAGATGGACAAAGTGGAAGAAATGCTTATGCTAATGGTTTAATCCAAAATTAATCCTGATGTGGTAACATTCGACGGGTTGATTGGTTCTCTTTGCAAGGGAGGAAAGACTGAAAAGGCAGAAGAATTGCATAGGCTAATGGTTTTGTGGAAAATGAATCCTGATTTGGTAATGTTCAGCATTTTCATTGATACTCTTTGCAAAGGTGGAAAGATGGGAAAAGCAGAGGAATTGCTTAGGCTAATGGTTTCAAAGTTCAAGTGATAGATGCAAATTATATTTTACCATGATTTATTGCCAGTTTACAGCTATCATGTGGACTGGGAGCATACTGAATAATGGAATGCCAATGGACAGTGAAAAACTGGATATGCAGTTTAAGAAAATCATGAGGCTGCTTTGGCTTCTTGTTCTGGCACTAGTTGTGCTTCTGACCCTATCACTGAATTTTAAACCAAACCAAGCTAGTAGGGTATTGCATGATGAAGGGAATATGATATTGGACAAAGAACTTAGCATGCAGTCTCTTCAGAAGGGTCCTGTCCCTCCCTTGACAAAAAAAGAAAAAAGAAAAAAAAAGGAGCTAGTTATTTTCCAATACCAATAACCATAGTGAACTATATATTAGCACAACAGATTAGTATTCGAACTTAATTAAGTCTCATTCAATTTTTTAATCCCATATTCAAACTTGAAAAATCTATTGCCTGATATGCAATTCTAGTTTGGGGTATGATTTGACCTTTGTAATGGCTGAAACTGAAGCAGCAACCTTGCAGGCCACTCAGCCACATCCTTTCCAGACCCTGCTATTCACATCAAAACACACTGCATCTGCATTTCTCCAAAGCTCAAGAATCTCTATCAGTTTAACCAACAAAACATCAATAACAAGATTCCATAAATTGTTATTTATAAAATGAGTAGGGATTGGTGTAACCCGTGAATTCACCAAAAAAATAATATTTTTCTACATTCAAAATCACACAAGAACAAATTTCTCAATGTGAAATTACACAAATTGCATTAATCCACTACATAAATCAGTACTTCAGTATTAGAAAGAAAAAGTATTAAAGAATAATTGCCACCATTGGAAAACAGATTAAACTTAAAACGACATTAATAAAAACAACTAATTAACCGAAACAGTTACAATGCATATATAAACTTGATCAATAGTCTTTTCTATCTATCTGCAGCTACTTAAATGAATAAACTGACATTAACAAAAACAAACTAACTCAAATTTTTTATATGCATATAAAACTTCAATTAATTAAACTACTAATTAAAATCTTCAACATCAAAACCATAAATTTCTTCTTCCTCCTCTTGCTGCAAGTCCATATACTCAATTTGAGCTTCTAATTAAAATCTTCAACTTCAAAACCACTAATTTCTTCTTCTTCCTCCTCTTCCTCTTGCTGCAAGTCCATATATTGCTGCAAGTCCATATACTCAATAATTTCTTCTTCTATGAATTCTTGTTCTACCAATAATCCCTCATCATCAATTACTTCTAATTCTTCTTCTTCGTCCTCCTCTTCTTCTGCTTCTAATTCAATTACTTGTACTTCTTCTTTTTGAGTTTCTTCCTCCTCTTCCTCTTGCTGCAAGTCCATGTACTCAATATCTTCTTCTTCTTCTTCTAAGAATTCTTGTTCTAACAATAAGTCCTCATCATTAATTACTTCTAATTCTTCTTCTTCTAAATCAATTACTTCTTCGTTTTCTTCTTCCTCCTCTTCTTCTAATTCAATTACTTGTACTTCCTCTTGTACTTCATCTTCCATATAGTGATGATGATGATCATCATCATCATTAATAACTTCACCATCATCCACATATCTCCCTGCCAGTGGCCCATAAATCTTTTCACATTCTTCTTTCTCCATCAAATCAACCTTCCAAACATAAGCACTCACAAATACCTTAAAATCCTCAGAAAACCTCGACCTTAAACCCACATCATAAATAAACTGATCAAGATAAGGCTTCAACTGCTCACAAAACTCAGGAGGCACAGGCAATTTGGACAACTCCTTTTCAATACAAGACCCGCGTTGTTCCGGGTGGCGGAGAACCATAACCGGGATCTTAAAAACAAAACTGGTTGGTGGGGAAAAATTGTAATTGACAGATAGTCTAGTGTTTGGGACAGGATCAACTTTGATTTCAGTTCATTCTTGGGAGTGATATTCGATGAAGCAGTAGTACTGGTCATCGTTGTGATGATCATGATCATGGAATGTTTGATAGTCATGGTCGTATAAAACATCCTTAATGATGTTGAAGCTGTAATGAATGCTTGATGCCAACATTGGAGGCCTGGGTCTGTAAGACAAAAGTATGCTGGATCTCACCATTCTATTTCTACGTAGTGGATTCTTGAGACTGAAGGAGGTGGTGTTCTGTATCCTTTAATAATTTATATAGAGGAAGGAAAGGAAACCCTAATCCTAAAGGCTAAAGGGTTTCTCACTTTGGCACCAAGTTCTTGTCCATGACTTTTGCTCCAAGACTCTTTTTTCGTGAAAGTTTCTTTTTTTGTGTGTGTGTGTTTTTTTTTAATCAAGGAGGGTGTACATGCCCTATAATTATTATTATTGAATATAATAATATAGATATAATATTATATACAATTTCAAGTTAATTATTGTTTGATAACTTAATTTAGAAGTGATCAAATTCAAACCCTAATTCAAAGGTTATTTTTTCAGGAAAGATGTCCCATATCCACATTATATATATTCTGTTTCTTTCTGTTTTTCTACCCAATCAAATTCAAATATAAATAAATTATATAAACAAAAAGTAAAACACTAAATAGTTAAAACAATAAAACAAAAATAAAAAACCAAAAATTATTAAAACAAAAGGAAAATTTTCTCCTAGAGCAATTAGATAAATTTAGATATTTGACCTTAATAATTTAAAATTAGATGATTTTAATTGAATATTAATTGTAAAGTAAAATAATTGATCAAATTAAAATTTACTTCATCCAAAGATAGTTGATCATAGGGGCAGCCGAATTGCAAGTACAGGAAGAAAAATCAATTTACTTATTGCTTTTTAGACCCGTAGAGGATTGTGATTAGTCCCAAAAAAAACTGCTAAATTAATAATTGTTAATTTGCCGTCATCAAGCATAATGGTTATAGCTAGTAAAGGTATATGAATGATGGAAAATCCTCCCTTAGTTTGGTACACGTTCTTCCTCCTCCATTTTTTCTTTGCTCCATTATTCACCCTTAGAAGTTTATAATTTTATTTCTACTAATTAGAAGTTCAATGCTTGTTAATTCTTTAGTGGTTTATTGTTGATAATACATTAATCATAAGGAAGATGGAATAGTAACGTTGATTATTTTTTTTTAATCATACAACATATTTCTTGTCTTGTAGCCTCCATATCCTTAACTCAATTCAGTAAATATTCTTGCTTCTCTATATTATTTATTTTTTTCAATTATTGTTTTTATACATATGACTCAATGTTGAAAGTTTATAATTTTACTTTTACTATTTAAAAGTTTGATGCTTTGTTTTTTTTTCTTTGGTGAGTGATTGATTGTTGCCAATACAATCATATACATGGAAGATGGAATAGTAACCTTCGATGTTGTTTTTCATATGATGCAACATTTACACTAACTATACTATTGTTTTGAATTATTCATAAAATATTTAGATAATGTCTCATGAATTGGAAGTTCATCATTTATTTTCACATGATAGTGATATGAAAGAGAATGTAGAGAGACGAGAAGATAGCCCACGTCCTTAAATAGATGAAACTTATTGGAATGATGCTATTTAGAACTATACTTATAAACCTTTTCAACCGGTTCAATCTAATACTTTTATTCATACATACTACTCTAGTATGATATAGTTCTTGATCTCTATGATTATTTCTTTAACACATTTTACTATTTAAACTTACATTTTATTATTGCAATATACTTTTTATTTTATTTTATTTTTATTAACATACATAGGTCAATAAAAATATGTGTTTGTAATTACAAAAAATTAGCTATACGTTTTTGTTTTTTTTTCCTTTGAAATTTATGAAAAAAGTGAAAATAATTAAAAAATCTGGTACGCTCAAGATGCTCAGGCATCCAAGATTTCTATACGTTTCATTCATGCCTCTTATAGCATATCCAGGTATCCAAGATTGTTTTGTTGGGTATTATTATTGGAGAATGTGGGAATCTTTGTTTTTCAACCTTACATTGTGAGAAAAGATTTTTATGATTCTCGTGTAAGAGATTATAACATATTTTAAAATATCATCTAGAAATCTAAATTTTAAGTGAAATGGTAATTTGATATTATATCAGACTTTTTATGATCAAAAAGTTAGAAGCTCGATTATTATCTCACTTATTCAAATTTTAACACAATATAAAAGAAGGTGTGGTATAGATATTGAGCATAAGAGAGACGTGTAGGAGACAGAATCCTCACCTAAATAATTCCCACCCCACACCAAACAAAAATAATAGCTACAATAATAACAGTAATATAAATAATCCTCTCATGACTTGTTGAAATTATGTAAGTCAAAAACCTAAATGCCTACAGCCTAAACAGCACTCAGTTACTCCCCTTCTGCACAAAAGTAATTCTTAGCAGAAGGCCTCCATAACCATTTTTTTCCAAAAGAGTCTTACTCAAATGAAAAAGCCTCCTAGCACCAATCCACACAAATAGAACTACATGGAATCCTCTAATAGGACATTCTCATTATTTATGTTGTAGCCGAAAGACATTCTCATTAATCAAACATGTCTTAAGGCACAGACAAGGAACTATGTAGAGAAGCACACACCCATATTTAACATGAGAAAGAAACTCCAAAAGCTTAATAGCATCTTAGATAAAGGAACTGATCAATGCTTCAAATTCAACAAAGCCAAATCAGAACCCCTTCTGAGAGAGGCCAAAAGGAAAGACATGAAAGCCCAATTTTCTTAAACACCACCTCAAGTTGTTCAACAATCGCATCATATGGCAAATTCCATACATATATCGAGATGAGGTTTTTGGCAACTACAATTTTATGAAATACTTAAACCAAGAGCACATACATATGCAAGAAATCAGAGTACAACTTTTTGTCCCAAAGATGAAATTAGGTACATATTTTCCACAATTGGAAAAAAGATTAAACTTAAATCAATTTGACATTAATAAAAACAACTAATCTGTTGCAATACAATGTAATTAAACTTGATCAATTAAATGAATAAACTGACATTGACAAAAACAAACTAAACATAACTTGATACATATAAAACTTCAATTAATTAAACTAGTAATTAAAATCTTCAACATCAAAATCACAAATTTCTTCTTTGCAAGTCCATATACTCAATAACTTCTTCTATGTGAATTCTTGCTCTAACAATAATTCCACATCATCAAATCATCAATTACTGCTAATTCTTCTTCTAAATCAATTACTGCTTCGTTTTCTAATTCAAAAACTTGTACTTCTTCTCTTTGAGCTTCTTCCTCCTCCTCCTTCTCTTCTTCTTCCTCTTGCTGCAAGTCCATATACTCAATAACTTCTTCTATGAATTCTTGTTCTAACAATAAGTCCTCATCATCAATTACTTCTAATTCTTCTTCTTCTTCTTCTAATTCAATTAGTTGTATTCCTCCTCCTCTACTTCATCTTCCATATAATAATGATGATGATCATCATCATAATTAATAACTTCACCATTATCCACATATCTCCCTGTCAGTGGCCCATAAATTTTTTAACATTCTTCTTTCTCCATCTAATCAACCTTACAAACACAAGCAGCCACAAAAACCTTAAAATTCTCGGAAAACCTCAACCCTAAACTAACATCATAAATATACCGACCAAGAGAAGGCTTCAACTTCTCGCAAAACTCAGGAGGCACGGGAAATTTGGACAACTCCTTTTCAATACAAGCCCCGTGTTGTTCCAGGTGGCGGAGAACCCTAACCGGGATTTTGAAAACAAAATTGGTTGGTGGAGAAAAACTGTAATCGACAGATAGTCTAGTGTTTGGGACAGTATCATATTGGATTTCAGTCTATTCTTGGGAATGATTGATGAAACAGTAGTACTGATCATGATCATAGGATGTTATTGTTGTTCTGTAGTCATGGGCGTATAAAACATCCTTAATAATGCTGAAGTCGTAACGAACGTATGATGCTAACATTGGAGGCCTGGGTTTGTTAGACAAAAATACGTTGGATTTCACCATTCTAAGTAGTGGATTCTTGTGTTAGAGAAACAAGAGGAGACTAAAAGAGGTGGTGTTCTGTATCCTTTATAATTTATATAGAGGAAGGTAGGAAGGAAGGAAGGAAGGAAGGAAGGCAGGAAGGAAGGAAGGAAGGCAGGAAGGAAGGAAGGAAGGAATGAAGGAAGGAAGGAAGAGAAATCCTAATCCTAATGAAGGAAGGAAGGTAGGTAGGAAGGAAGAGAAACCCTAATCCTAATGAAGGAAGGAAGGTAGGAAGGAAGAGAAACCTTAATCCTAACGCTAAAGGGTTTCGTTTTAGTACAAATCTGCGACTAGGAGTCTCCCATATGCAGTGCATCTGCTCTAGTTCGTTTAATTTCTTATCCATATACTCCTTCAATATTTCTGTATTGGACTTCTTAATTAAAAATAGTAAAACAAATTAATGGATTTTTTTTAATGAATACTTCTTCAAGTGCAATTCTTAGAGTGTGATAATTACTTAATCTGTTCTAAATTAATATTTTATTTTTAAATATATGATGTTACAGATATTTTTTTTATTATAGTTAACGCTATATGTGTTCACTATTTTGCACATTTTATAAGTGCTAAGCTCGGTTTGTTTTCTATGAGAATAATTCAAGTTTTATTTTTGAACTCGTTAATAAATAAGTAAGACTCAAACTTGTAAAATTTGGCTCCGATTATTCAATATAATGTGACATTTTTTTAATTTTTGTTACATTTATATAAGTAATATACTTTAAATATTTGATTTCTTATTATTTATTTGTACAAAGAATATGTTTTTAGATAAATTGTCATTACTAATTAACTTGAATACTACATCAAGTCATGTCTAGAAAATTTTGTGTTTTTATGTAAGCCGATTTAATTTGCTCACACAAAGTTCTTAATCATCCGAGCTCAAGTCTAAATTTTTAGCTCACTAACTATTTCCAAGTTTAGACGCACAAGCTTTAAATGAACACGCTTCAAGCTCATATATGCCTTAAAATTGAAGAGTCGAATTTGAATTGTCAAAACTCGACTCAAGATAAACTCATTAATTAACAACCCTAATGGCTAATAGTTTGTGTTAGCAAAAAAAACTTAATAACAAATATTGGAAAGTTACTATACTTAATTGAAAAGAAAATAAACATAAAATTAATCAATATATAGTTGCTTAAGTTGCCAGTTGTTTTGCGAAAAGTCACAACTCTTCTCTTTTTGGATGATTTTTGTTTTACTATTTGTCTAATACTTTTTTAGTGATGATGATTTATTTATTCTTGTTAAGATTAGAAATAGTAACATTACAAATTATGGTAGAAGTGTATTCTTTGGTGATTCTCCAACTAGTGAAAGATGATGTTGACAAGTTAAATGCTGATATGCCGATCATTCATGATATTCGTCGACTGCTCAGTCAGGATTGGGAAGTGAAGCTTCATCATACTTATTGAGAGGGGAATAGAGTGGTAGACTTTTTTGCTAATCTTATTCTAGATAACCATGACAACGAGATTGAGTGGCAGTATCCTCCTGCTTTGGTCCGGCCTCTTGTTGATGCAAATAATGCTAGTGTGGCTTGGCAGCGTCGTATAGCTCTCCCTAGCTACTTAGTTCTTGTTTTGCTTCCTATTTATTTTTTATTTTATTTTTTTTCTCTTTCAATCAAAAAATAAAATAATGAAATTTTAATCTCTTCAACTATTTTTCTTATACTTATTTATTTTACTAAATCGTTATTTATTCATTTATTTTTTTTAATATAAAACAGCCCGTTGGATATAAAAAAAATGTTGGAGGGAAAAAATTAGAGGTCATTTTGACATCATGAAAACTAGACTTGAAAATACTACAAATTAGATGATTATGGATTGGGCATAAATGAGTTTAGGTAGAACAATGGTTGAATAAGATTACGAATGAATCCAAAATGATACGATTAGATCCTAAGCAACAATATTTTTAGATCGACCAAATCATAGTACCACTCACATATTAATTCATTTGAATTGTTTAGTCTAAAAATAAATATACATGATTAATATTGAACTTCTTTTCTGATATAATTTATATAAAATATGACGTTTATATTTGTAAAATTACCATGAATATAGCCAACTTACTTAAATCTTATGAAACTTGAAATGATTTTACTTTGACAGGTTATTAAATCTTTTAGTCCAACATGAAAATAATACCTCCAAAATGTAAAGGGGTTTCAGGCAATTTCAATAAATTTGAATTCCTTTTTTATTTGTTAAGTTGTTATTAAAAACCAATGCTAGTACTAGTTAAATGGTAAAAATGCTATATACTTCTTTGACTTTATAAAGATGCTTTTTTAGCAATGAAGTGGTTAAAATTTTACTTGTCGTGAGAAAAGAGAATTTATAAAAAATTTTAATCTCATAATTTAAAAAAAAAAATAGAAGACCCGTAAAATTAAAGAATTGAACTGAACATATATATCTTCTTATCAGCCATCAGGTGAATTCTTAAGTTCTGATATTCATTTTATTAAGAAAAAAACAAGTTAAAATGTGAAACTAATTTTAAAATAGAGAGAGTATATATATTAATTTTGCCATTGATAACCAGCTCACTTGACAAAAAGAAAATATTGTTGGCTTTACCATGCTCCTAAATCCATGTATATGTTTAAGCCTAAGACTAGGAAAAACTTATCCATCCCCTCACCTCTTAGGACTTTAAGATACAGATAGGTGGAACATGGATATGACGAAGCATTTTTTTTCTTAATTCAAAATTCACATATTTGATTTAGTTCAAATTCTTTGTATTAAGTGTTTGGCTTATTGGAAATGTATTTTGCACCTAAGTTCCTTATTTAATTAAGAAGTAGCTAGTAATTGTCCAATACCAATAGCCATAGTGAACTATTAGCTCAGCAGATTAGTATTCAAACTGAAGTCTCATTCCTTATTTATTTATTTATTTATTTATTTTCCAATATTTAAACTTGAAAAATCTATTGCCTGATATGCAATTCTAGTTTGGGGTATGATTTGGGAGTTGTGAGGCAGCTACATTATATAAACATGGCATGTTTCTTTCTTGCCCAATATATATTACATATATATACCCAATAAGCATAACGCAATTAGCTAGAAAATGTGGGAGAGACAGGACAGAGTAACATCAATTTTTTATACCTATTCTTTACCTCTCCACTTTCTTACATTGTGAGCAAATTGAATTACTTGTTTCCATAAACACCTCTCTCTCTCTCTGTACTCTCTCTCTTGTATTATCACAACCTTTTCATTTCCATAGTCTACCTGCTCTCACTTAATTTCTTCAATTCTTTTCCTATCTAATCCCTCCATACATCCAACAAAACCTCTTCTCCCTTACCAAACCAATTATACATATTAATTAGTATATATTCTCTTCTCCATTATCCCCATCAAACATTTCTTTCTCATCTTTCTTACTCAAACACCCAGAAACCCCCACATTAAAACCCATTTTCAAACCCAAAAAGAGGGAAGAAGAAAAAAAAGACTAGCTTTCTTGTACCTCATCACAAAAACTTATAATTTCACCCATCACCATTGTAATGTCAAATTTCATGCATTTACAAACAATTTGAACCCTTATCCTAAAAAGCCCACCATTCATCTTCTTTTCCTGCTTGCACATCACATATCACACTTTCTTGAGAAAAATTGATTGAAAATCTCCCAAAAAAATTTTCCATGGTTTTTAACTTGATCACCAAAGCAGTTTTGAACACAAACACCAATGGACACCCAAAATGCAAAGGAGCCCTCTCTCATTCCAGTTCTTTCAAAATCTTCATCTTCATCATCAGCAACTTCTTCTTCCTCCTCTTCAATTGCTGACATTGCAAACCTTCCTTTCTCTCCTGTTCAAACCGGGTCCAGAACAACCGAGCTAGCAACTGGGCTTATAGACTTTTTGGGTCACAGTGGAATGGAGTGGAAAGATGTGGAGGAGCGGTTCAACCAGGTGTCTTCAACCAGAAAAGGCATTGAACCAGTTCTGAAATGGTCGGATTTTGGGTTTTGCATAGGTAAGATACTCAGAATTCATATTTATTGCATGGTATATGACATCGTTTCATTCCGTTTGTCATCATTTTGGTGATGCAACATTAAGACCGGCGGGCATGTTGGCCACTTTAGGACTAATGAATTAAGATACAATAAAAATATGTTTCCTTTTTTCTATTGGTTGGTCTCGTGATTAATGAGACAAGTTTCCTTTCCTTCAAATATCGGATAGGTGAATCTTTTTATGAATTTTAATTTATAATTAAAATGTATATGAAATGTCAAACAAAATTAATCAATATTTTTTTATCCAAATGTCACCTAATAGTTTAAATTAAAAAAGAAATTATTTTTTGCTCATGCACAAAAGTTATTTATAAGAGATAAACAAATCTTTCAGAACAAAAAATTGTTATACATATGTAGGAATATTTTTTTTAAAAAAAATTAATATTTACAGATCTTATGTAATTATCTGGAATTTTTTATTTTTTTTTATTGAACAATCTTTTTAAATTGTTTATATAAATATATACGTTATCCTTATTCATTTCCCTCTTTGTTCTTTTTTCTTTTTTTCCCTTGGGTGCCCAACAGGAATGCAGCAATCACCAGAGTTTGCTAAGGAATTACTAAGGGCAGTAAGAGGAGGAACTAAAGATTGGAGAATTGATATCACCAAAACTGATTTGCATAAGTTTTGGTGTCTCTTGAAAGGAGATTGCTTTGATTCAAGAATGCGTGTTTTCTTTAACTTGTAATTTTAATTCTTCACTACATCTTTTTTTTTTTGGCAAATTTTCTTTTATATGACATGAAATCTTTTTTAATTTTTTTCTATTTCTAATAAAGTTGCAATCTTCGTTTCAGGTGCGACAGGGACATGGATGGAAGAGTTACTGAAATGGATATTAAACAGGTAATATAATGAAACTTGAATAAGAGTTTTTATTTATTTTTTTTTTTTTATGTTAAGGCCAAAAGGGAATGATCCAGTGATTTTCTTTCTTTTAGGCTCTTTAATTTTTCTTGGACACTTGTGCAGACAATTATGTTAAGTGCTTCTACAAATAAGCTATCTCTTAGTCATGAGGAAGCAGAAGATTTTGCTGCTTTAATCATGGAATTGCTGGATAAGGAAGACAGAGGCTATATTGAGGTATGTACCCAATTCACCTCAAGCCTAACACAAATTATAATCAGAGCCACTACAGTTGTTCGGTGCATGGGAGCTCTTCTCTCTGAGGACTTTTTCGCGCACCTAGAAATTCTCTTACACCATCCCATCTTTTTAATATCTATATATAGCCTAGCACAAGAAGATTGTGATCTTAAATTTCAACATTTTGTAGATATCTCAATTGGAGTCTCTATTCAAAGCAAGGCTACCAAAGGCTTCTTCCTCCCAAACTAAACAAAAATCAATTACACACCATGTTTATAATTATGATCATCAAGAAGCAACAATGTCAAAGGCTGAGTTCTTATTTCGAACTTACTGGCGACGTGGATGGATGGTTTCAATTTGGTTACTAGCATGCATAGCATTATTTGTTTGGAAATTTTTTCAATATCGTGATAGAACTGCCTTTCAAGTCATGGGGTACTGCCTTTCCACAGCCAAGGGTGCAGCTGAAACCTTGAAACTAAACATGGCTCTAATTCTTCTCCCAGTTTGCCGGAATACGATTACATGGCTTCGCAAGAACCGTCGGATTAGTTCAATTGTGGCATTTGATGACAACTTAAACTTCCACAAAGTAAGTGATTTTCAAACATTTTTTTTTTACTAAAGAGACATCTTTTGTAACATATATATATAGTATGTACATAGTCTTTTGTTCTTTAGAATGTCAATGTACTTAGCTTGTAAAAATTTCTCTGTATAGCTGATTGCAGGAGGGATAGTGCTAGGTGTGATTCTACATGGTGGGACTCACCTTGCCTGTGATTTCCCAAGAATTAGTGGATCCGACCGATCAATTTTCAGACAAACTATTGGGGGACGATTTGGGTACCATCAACCAACATATATAGAAATTTTGGCCACAACAGAGGTGGTAACAGGGTTTGGCATGGTAGTATTGATGGTGATTGCATTTTCATTAGCAACAAAGTGGCCACGCCGCCAGTCAACTTTGCTCCCCCTGTCCGTTCGACGCATCACCGGATATAATACCTTTTGGTATTCCCATCACTTGTTCATCCTTGTGTATGCATTGCTCATTATTCACTCCATGTTCTTGTTCCTAACCGACAATGTAACTGAAAAAACGGTAAGACTAATCTTGCTCATTTATTTAGTTTTACCAAAATAAAAGGAAATCCATAGCTATGTACTCTTTAATCTGACCTTTGAGATTTTCATATTTAGTTTGAAAATGGTGCTTGTCTCCCCATAGAATTAGGAATAACTCGAGGACCATTTTTCAGTTATCATTTTTAATAGTAATTTTGTTTCAAAGACCCCTTTGATTTCCCAAAGATTTTGACTTCAAGAATCTGAGTGTGCAGACATGGATGTACATTATCATTCCGGTTTTATTATATGCTGGAGAGAGGATATTTCGAGCCATAAGATCAGGATTTTACGAGGTTGATATTTTGAAGGTAATTATCTATAATAATTCTTTTTGTTGAAGAAAATTGTGGTTTGAAACCAAAACGCTTATTGTATAACATTCTTTACTTTCTGGTTTCTCCATTGGTAAATATATGCAGGCAAGTATTTATCCAGGAAAAGTTTTGTCCCTCAAAATGCAAAAACCAGAAGGTTTTAGGTACCAGAGTGGGATGTACATTTTCATTCAATGCCCTCAAATTTCACAATTTGAATGGTAATTTTCTCTGATGTCAGTCCAAAATTCAAATTCCTAAAACCAAGTAGTCCATTTATGATTGATGTTGATACTTTCTTTCTCTTCTATCTACAATTTCCAGGCACCCATATTCATTAACTTCAGGACCACAAGATGACTACCTTAGTGTGCACATTAGAACTCTTGGAGATTGGAGCTATCAAATGTATAGTCTTTTCCAAGAGGTAATGAGCAGAATTTTCACTTCGAGTTTGATCTGACAATTCTACTCACCAACAATTTTGTGGCATTTGCAAATTTGTAGGCTATGCTATCAGGACTAAAAAAGTGTCCAAAAGTACACATTGATGGCCCTTATGGTGCTGCATCCCAGGATCATGTCAAGTATGATATTGTCATGCTAATCGGTCTAGGTATAGGAGCGACACCCTTCATTAGCATCCTGAAAGATATTGTTAATAATGCTCGGAAAGAAAGTTGTGATCAGGTAAGAAACTAAGAATCATCTTTTCTAGTTTGCTCCTGCTTTTCTGCAATTAACCAAAGTCTGACGTTTTTTTTTTTTTTTTTTTTACAATAGCCTGGTTACAGAGAATACAGCTCAATAAAGGGTCCATTAAAAGCATACCTATACTGGGTTACAAGAGAACAAAGCTCCTTTGATTGGTTCAGAGATATCATGAAGGAAATCTCCATTTCAAACCAGAAACAGGTATATATATATAACTGTATTTTTTTCATGCTGGAGTCTATGCAGGCAGATTTATCAAATTACTAACCATTCTAGTTTTGTCGGGTGACCTTAAGTCTGTTGTGGAGACGCATAATTTCCTCACCAGTGTATATCAGGAGGGAGATGTACGTTCATCGTTACTGAGAGTTATTCAGGCTTTGCATCATGCCAAGAATGGCATTGACATTGTGTCAAGGACTCCAGTAAGTACTGCATCATATATATGCAAATTCTAAGCTAAGATTTTGGTCAGTATCAATTCAGAGCTTAATATAGTGACCAAGTTTCATTTTCTGTTTTTTCAGGTATGCACGCATTTTGGTCGACCAAATTGGTTCAGCATATTTTCAAAATTGGCTCAGAAACATAGAGGACAAAAAATTGGTGAGAGAAATTAGTTAATTTTGGCCAACCACTCAATCAAAGGGAAAATTTGGTTAATATTTTCTAAGAATGTGGTTTGGTTTTGCTTGTGCAGGGGTTTTCTACTGTGGGCCATCAGCTTCAGCAAGAGAGTTAAACAGGGTGTGCACCAAATATTCTACCAAAACCACTACTAGATTTGTTTTTCATAAGGAGAATTATTGATATCTGTTGTACTAGTTCCAGTATTAGGAAGGCATAACCCAATATGGGTAGGAGAATACTAAACCAAGAATTGGTTGTACATGCTAGAAAGTTCAAAGCTTCCTTTTTCAGTTTTTTTTAATTTATTTTTTATATATTTATCCAAGAAAAATTTGTTGCTCACTTGCTGGTTTTTCTGTAACAAAGGAACATCAACAAGAATGCTTTTTGCCTGGTTTTTCTCAAATGGAAAATAACTAAATGCTGCCACAAATCATCTGGCTTTCTACTTTCTAGGCATGCAAACTTCAAAACCACAGGCCTAACGTCAAGAGCCCGCACAGGGTATAGTTCGAATCAGGACCAAGATGTTGAATTGTTTCCAATGGCAATAAGGGTGAGAGGTGTGCTTTCTCTGACTCTCCAGGCTATTTCTAGGTACAAGCCTCAGTACAAATTCAAAAAAAATAAAAATGTAGGAGAAATGTAGATGACCAATCATCATGACAACTTAGTTAAGCTTATGATTCAATAATGATAATAAATTCAGGTGAAATCTTGGATACAAAACTTAATCACGACATCAATTGGAACCACCATATAAATACGAAATTTGATTCCCAAAAATGAGTTAGATTCAGGGGAGATTATTACAGAAAAATAAGAGAAAGATTCACAAAATGTAACACCGCTGTGTTCACATAAATCCCTTGCTATGTTATTTATTTCGTCACCGTCATACAAATTACAAATACTTCTGCTGCATTTAACCCTCCAATGCAGCTGCTCCAGAAATAATCTCAATCAATTCGGTAGTAATTGATGCTTGACGGGTTCTGTTGCAACATGAACAAGAAATCAGTTAATCTCGCCACAGAAGATATGTGAATTTAGTATATAATACACCAACATGATCTTTCAATCACACAGTAAGTCCGCCATTTTGAATGAAGCCTGTTATATTTGTTTATGTGTGATCATGACCATGTTAAGTTAGAGAGAAGGAGACCTGTTATAGGTAAGGGTAAGACGATCAAGCATATCGCCAGCATTTCTGCTAGAGCTATCCATAGCAGACATCCTTGCTCCTTGCTCACTGCAAGCATTCTCCAGTACCGCATTGAACAATACCTAGACAAAATTGGATAAATTATGCGGAGTGAATCATGGACTTATCATAGAAATGAGAAGAAGTATCCTTGGGGTCACCAAATTATATAGAACTAAAACCAAAAGGCTCTACTATTTTTAACTTTGAACAAAACACAAAAGATAATAGCAAGGACTTTTAGCTTCGCCTGCATAATGTCATCCCAGAGAAGGTCTTAGACTCGCTGGTGTGTTGGAAAGAGGGATTCTCAAGGACAAGAGTACCAGAAGATATACCATTGTGTTCAATGAAAGAAATAGGACCATTTTGAGGGGAGAGGGCCTCCCGTCAAAATGCTAAGAAGAACTTTATTCATATCATGTAGAAAAAACATTTAGTAAGCATGAGAATTAAGGACCCAATTTAGAACTGGCATGAGAAAATCTGTTCACCTTTCATCCTCACCTAATAGAGTGATATTTATTTATAAAATATTAAAAAGAACATTTTGTAGTGTGCTTTTTCTGTGTTTTTTGTTCTCTTTCTCCGCAGCAAAGTAAAAGATATTATACAGGGTTCAGAAGCTGTAACAAATTTTTAATCCATGCCTGAATTCATAGCATTTGTTGGATAGTGGATGCTAAAATTTGAGGAAAACTTAAAAGTCAGTCCTTCCATTCACTAACTAGTAGGACCCAATTCCAATTAGGCTGAGTACAGAGGAAGATATCACAAAATGAGGTAGCAATAGGAATAAGCCAGTTGCAAGAACCCTTAATAAAATGTACTTACACAAGAAAACTGGAACTCGACCAGATTTTGAAGTACTTCAGATTTTGTCTCACCACCTTCAATCTCATAGGAGTCTAGGTCACCAATCTTTCCCCCAGCTTCTGCCTCTCTCTCCACAATCTAAAAGAATAAGGCATTAGTAACAATGACATTGGCAAACCAAAAGGGCCTAAGATCAAACTCAATTTAAAAGAATGAACATGGAAAGAAAAAAACCAGAAAACACGTCCATGACAAATATTTACAACATGCCTTGAGTCTGATGATTCTTTTACATTGTAGCTGCAAGCACTCAATTAAACCCCTTTTTCCGGTCATGAAGGTCTCATGTATGTCTCATACTTCCTCATTACATTTCCCTTTCTCGCAGACAAAAATATTGATGATGCACATTGATTTTTATTTTGATAAGAAAAGAAACTATATTAAGAGGGAGAAAGGCAACTTGAGGGGAGGACAAGGACATTTTCTTTCAGTAAGCCAACAAATTACATTAAAGGGAGAAAGGGTCCATGAGGGGATGACAAGGAGTCCGTAGAAAATGTTGGTATTATAGACACTGCACATTTTTATTGGGTACCATATACTACAAATTGATAAACTGGAGTACCTCAGGAGATAATACAGTAGACAATGTTGGCAGAAATGAGACAACGGAATTGAACTTGTTGAAGATAATCCTTAATGCATCATACTCAACATTCTTTAAGGTGTCATCTGCCAGCACAGAGACCTGGAAGTACAACAATTTGAATGGTACATGAGAAGAATTTGCATATTTACAAAAATAGATATCTTCCATGTAGTCGTCATCATATTTTTCAACCAACACTAAAAATTCCATTCTAGTTTTGTATAATTATTCTAGAAAAAAAAAAAAAAAAATCTTAAAAGAACAAATGCAAAACCTAGCTTGAATTTGTAGACCAAAAAGCAATCCAAAAATCTACACTTACATAATACTTCGTTAACATCTTGTACCATGACGTCCAAAACTTCCATCTATAATTTTCTACATTCCTACAAAAAACTGCCAACTTAAACTTCAAAGCATCACTTCCTTACTATATCTCCTCCACTAATGTAAACAATCACTTGTTTAACAATCTCTGAATTGTATCTGTCCGTGGCCACAGCCCGCCAAAGCTAGTGATAAACTAGTCTTCTTGGAATTCACCAATAATAATCAAGGTTAATACCAAAGTAGAAAAGAAAGGCAAAAGCAGCCCTTTGCATTACCCACTAATGTAAACAATCACTTGTTTAACAATCTCTGAATTGTATCTGTCCATGGCCACAGCCCGCCAAAGCTAGTTATAAACTAGTCTTCTTGGAATTCACCAATAATAATCAAGGTTAATACCAAAGTAGAAAAGAAAGGCAAAAGCAGCCCTTTGCACTACCCAAAAACTCATTTGAACTAGCATTCAAATCCCTAACACTTAAAGCAAAAAGAACATGTTTGATCCAGTGATTATCTAGATCCAGTATACATGCAGGACACGTGTAAATAACTTCTCTAACATGGTGACAAGAAACACGATGCACCAACCTGAGTGTAATTCAGGGGATTTTTCTGCAACTCTGTTATGCTTATCACTATTTCTTTCTTTGAGTCACGTACCAATTGAGCCTTTGCCTTTTCTCCCAAAATGGCATACTTTGATTCTTTGTCAGGTCCTATGGTAGTAAAAACGTTTCATATATATGATTAAATTTTGGTCCTTGCAAACACCAAAAGATCAGCACTGAATAAACTGCCGTTACTTGTGGGAATTACCAGAATTCAGCTTGTGCAAAGCCCTGCTTACTTTGACTGCTGTGGAATTGATTCCACCGCACAGACCTTTGTCTGAAGATACAGTAATGATGACGTTCTTCTTGACATCAACACCTACCGTTGCATGAGGAAAGGAGAAGCACCAGGTCATGCACATACACTTCCAATATAATAATACAAAGCGCACTAGATTATTCTGAAAAGGAGAGGAGAACTATAAATGTCTTCGTTTATGTTCCTTATTATCACATATATAAAATATCTAATCATTCATTGCCATTAGTTTGCCAATGTCACATCAGCCTCCTACCATTTAGTCATATTTACAAGGCCATAGCAAACCCTGCCCAGGATATAGAAAGAACGTAAATTATCATGTTTTACAAGTAGTCTCGACATCAAGTGTATACAAACACAACTTCGAAGGGAGATTCTCTGAAAGTAATAGCCACTCCAAAATTGAAGTTCTACAGATTGACTAAATTTGATATCCATATATAGATGAATTTATGTTTAAGAACATACTGGGAGTGTCACCAAGAAGTGCAGTAAATGGCTGCCATAAACCACGTGAATTTTCAGCTCTAGTTTGAATTGCCCGTAGCTTTGATGCTGCAACCATTTTCATTGCCTTTGTAATTTTCTGAATATTTTTCACACTCTTCATCCGGTTTCTGACTGTAAAATATATCAAACACAATAATCAAGACTCACCATTGAAGAATAGAAGTAAATATACCAAAAGGAATTGTGGATTAAAAAAACTAGACAAAGTTGCAGACAGTAATTAGAGGATAAAATGAGTCTTACCCACTTGAGTTGAAATAGAACGCACTCCCACAGGTACCTGCTCCCTGGCCAGACATACCAAGCCTTTGGTTGGTGTAGGTATAAAAGGAAAACAACACAGAGTACACACAAACAGCTAGAATAAAGTGACAGTCTAATTCTAATATTACTCCAGATTGTCAATAAAGTGGACAGTTTATGCAATTCTTGAAGATTTCTCCCCCAGGGAGTCTGCAGCCCTAGGTAAGGACTTACTTCATACTAGTTCCGCAGTGAACACCTTATTCAGAATATTTTGTGTCACATTGGTTTGTACATTTTCTCGTAATTTTCTTGCACATTTCAACCAGGAAAAAGAGAAGAATAAAGGATCTGAAAATCTAACCTACAGTTATAAATTATTGTTGCAAGTAAAATTATTCGATCATGAGTAATAAATAAAAAGGGAGAAAGGGTGAAGAGTGTGCATATTTGTCTTTGCATTCTTTTTGTTTCCATTCTTCAAGTGAACAAACAGTTTATGCACATGCGTGGACTGATCATGAAACAAACAAAAACCCATATATCTGTCTGGATTCTGGACAATGAGCCAATATAGGAAACAAAATAATTTAAACAAAAATGCCCTCATCTATGACTGAAAAGAGCACTCTGAGCTAACTGGAGTGAATCTCTTATTCACCTAGATGGCATACAACACCAAACACATTATTGTAAATCATTTCCTCCTAGTTTAACTCATGGAAATTTCAAATCTGCATAATTCCAAGCTTATAGTAATTCTCAAAAATGATAATTGTGAATGCATACTTATCAGCTTACTGCCAACTAGAACAATGGAATAAAATAATGCATCTTGTTCTCGAACAGCCAAAAATCAGGAAACTGTCATTACCCACTTAGGCTCCATTAATCTAAACCACAACAGTAGATGCACCCATAAGCCTCCATTTCATTTCCCCATCTCCCAAATAAAAACAAGAAGATAAATTTCGTTTGACAACATCAAATATCGGCATCTAAAACATCATGTTCACTCCATTACCTGACCTGTCACCGAAACTAAACAGAAGGTAATATCCCACATAAAATGCAATATCGCGATGGATTTGAGAAATCGAGAGAACTTACTCAGATATGAGAGAGGATCGGGCGGCGGTGATTGGTTGGGGAGAAATTAGAGGGGCCAAACGCCTCCCTTCTCGTCTCAAAGCAGCCATAGCCATTGCTTCTGGTTAGCTCAAACCCTTGCACTGACAGTCGTAGATCAACAGGAATACTGGTTACAAGACAGACTGGTGTTCCGGAATCAGGACAGGAGCCGGACCAAAGCTGGGCGCTATTTGCTTCTCTTTGGAAAGCTAATTTGGTATCCAGATCAGATAGAATAAACGACGTCGTATCTTATATTTAGTCTTTTTTAGAAGAAAAAAAATTAATGATGTGTTCTACTTTTCTTTTAAAATTCTCAATAAATTTATAATAATTTTGCATAACCAGTAAATCTTAATTGTAATTTTAATTTTAAAAATAATAATTAATTATCACATTATAATGTCAATTTATTCTTTATTTGATAAGTTCATCATCATCTATATAATACTAAGCCAGAATATCCTTAAAACTAGTTTGGTATGCGAAAATGATAATTCCATTCATATATAATTTCATAGAATAAATATTCTTTAGTTTGATATATTTTTAGTGTTAGAATATTCATTCTATTCTAGCTATTTTATTTCATATATATAAAAAATCTCAAACTCATCTAAGAGGATAGAATTGCTTATTCCTACTTTATTGAATTGGTTTAGTTAACAATTACCTTACATAGAATAAAAAAGAGAATTATTAAAACTTCTTTTCAAAGATCATTTATTTTATTTTTTTAACAAAGCGCCTACCAATCTTATTCGAATTTGAATTAGTTTTAGCGCGATCAAGTCCTTTTTTATTAAAGCAAGATAAGGGTTGGCCTTTTAAATTCGATGTATTTTATTACATGTATAAATATATATATATATATACAGTATGTCAAAATAGACAGAGATATAAATATATAAGATCGCATTTTTTGTAAAAATTACATAAAAATAGCTAATCATAAATTTTAATTAATAGTAAAATAGTCAAAGTAGTAAAGAGCAATTCGTTTTGGTTAAATGACAACAACAACAACAAAAAAAAAAAAACCTTTCTATGCATAAAATATTATTACTATTTATAAATAAAAAAATTATTTATTATTTAATTTAGTTAAATGACAAAAAACCCTTCATATCATATTAAAAAAATATAAATCATATAAAATAAATATAATAAAAGA
Source organism: Quillaja saponaria (assembly GCA_029379385.1). Classification (NCBI taxonomy): domain Eukaryota; kingdom Viridiplantae; phylum Streptophyta; class Magnoliopsida; order Fabales; family Quillajaceae; genus Quillaja; species Quillaja saponaria. The sequence continues at coordinate 2,698,803 of CM055606.1, read as the reverse complement.
TTTGTATATAAAAATAATAATAAATCAATTTATTTTAGTCAAGTGACAAAAATACCTTTCATTTCATTGTAAATAATATAATTATAAATAATTAATTAAATTAGTTAAGTAATTTTAGTTAAAATATTATTATTAATAAATAATATAATTTTTTTTAAAAATAAAATTGAGAAATATATATTTCATAAATTATGTTTAATTTTTATTATTTTATCTATAGAGAGATATTTTTGTCATCTTAACATAACTTTGATATTATTTCATGTCTAAAAATTGCATAAAAAATTAATAAATAAAATGAAATGATTATTCCTCACTGACACTACCAAACAGTAAAATGGAATGATCATTCATTTCATCTGCATTCTATTCTCATTTCCTTTTCTATTTTAATTTAGCAAAAATTATTCATGTGTACTTAAACTAGCCCTTATAGTAACTTCTACTTTTGAATATAGTTTTTAATTTAAATAACATATTAAAAGGAGAATAATGTCCTCCTAAAAAACTAACATATTGTTAACTTCAATTAATCAATTATATAATATTTATAATTTTTTTGTACATAATTTTTTTTAATTAACATTTTCTAACATTTATCTCATTCTCTCTATTTTATAAGGCAATTATAATTTTGTTTACATTATTAAAAAAAAAAATTCCTTGAACACATGCTTAAGCACATGTGATGGGGCTAATTTTTAAAAGTGACAAAAAAAAAATTAATAAAGCCATCAATATTCGTCTTAATCTGATTAGAATACAACTCCAATTAATATACATTTTTTGTAAAAGTGTAATTTCAATATTTCAATTGACTTTTAAAAAATGAAAATTTATTTCATTTATAAAAAATATTATTCTTTTAATTTCACTGTTATAAATTATGAATGGAAATTTTTTTTTTGTTAACTTGTCGAAATATTCCTTTTATAATTAAAAAGATAATAATAATAATCATATTTCAATATAAAAAAAAACAATAATAATAATTGATCAAATATTTAATAAATTAAAATTATTCAAAGTAAATACAAAGATGAAAAAACCAAATAGGGTAATATGAAAATTACAACTCTTTAGATCTTTTTTTTTTTTTTTTTTTTTTTTTTTTTAGAATTTAAATTTTTACTTAGAATTTATCAATCATATAAATTATTATTGTAGCACACATTATATATTTTAAAGTAAAAGGAAATGAAAGGAAAGATTTGTTTATTCTTTATTTACTTGAACTAATAAATAAAGTTCTTCATCTTACCTACATGAGGATTTTTATTCATAGGAAAAAGCTTATGCCATATATTTATCCATCCTTAATATGCTTATGTCCCAATTATAAACCAACTTAAGGATCCCATATATAAAAGACCAAGTCCTATTTTTTTTTTTTGTTTCCCACGAGTATCCCATCACTTTTAGGGTGTGAGACTAATCTCTTTTGGTCTTTGTGGCTAGCTCTTCCCATAAATGCTTTCTCGCGAACTTAAACTCATGATATTGCAGAGACTCCTCAACCGCTGACTCCTCAACCGCTGAGCTTAAACTTACCTATCACTTGAGCCACACCTTTTAGGTTAGACCAAGTCCTATTTGGTGGAGAGGATACTGAAAGTTTTTTATTAAATGGGGGAAGGAAACAACACTAAATTTGTATTTTAAAAAATAAAAAATAAAATAAAAATTAATTGGAAGAATTCAAAAGGAGACAAGATCTATTATTTTAAAATTCTTTCATCGTGATAAGATTAAGATAAGAATGAATGTGGTAATTGTACTAAAAATAACAAGAGATCAACCTAAAGCATAAATAACTTTAAGAAATTGAAAAATCAAAGAACCTAAAGAACAATAACTTTAAGAAAGTGAAAAACATATGAAGTTGTAAACAATATCCTTGATGTTTCTTCCAGGATTTAGAAAAACAACTTCTGGAGATGAAGGTGTTTTGCCAATTGAAATTGTCATATAATCTTTAATTAGGTGAATGGAAGTATGCAGCTGAAATAAAATAAAAAATAATGTAAATAGTTGAATAGCAAAAACGAAGTTTAGAAAAAAAAAATATATATATATATATATATTGTGTAGAGATATTCATAAGAGAATTTAAGACCATGCATGCTTAAAATGTCTTCATTGTTCAAAGCCTGAGTTCCATCCGGTAATTAGAAGAAATGAGTTGCTTCATGTCAATAAACAAGCCAAAATATGACGGTCGAAACTAATTAACTTGTCAGCCTCAAATTGACAATTGATTGGTCTGCTTCATAAAGAAGGACTCACCACTGTGTCACGTAACACCTTTAGAAGTGTCACGCAACCGAATTCAAAATTCTCTGCTTTAATATATATATAATTAGATTAGATTACTCTTTTTGGTACATCACTCATGGATGAGATCTCATGTATCTTTTGAACATTTAATCTTCTCAGTAGCCCACCACAACTCTCATCGACATCTTATTATAGGTTTCTTTTTTCTAAGTCAATAAAATCATATAAATTTTTTTTTTTTAACTATATTTCTTCATTAATCAACTAAATAAAAAATACCTTTCATCATAAATCTTTTCAACATAAACCCAAATTGATTCTTCAAAACTAAAATTTCCTTTTTAAGCCTATACTTAATATTCTGTTTCATGACTCATAAGTTTTACCATTTGATAATTATTACAACTTTATATAACCTTTATTTTTACAAATATAAATCAACATACTACTCGTCCACTCATCGTGCACTCTTAGTTACTCCAACATCCCCTGTACATCGCCAAAGATCTCTAGGGATAACACCAGGTCACTGATATGGCCAAATTGTAAGTTAATTTCCATCTGAGGAACCAGAAAATGCTATCCTAGTTGACAAAAAAGGCTAATACAAATGTATCTTGTGCCTAAAGATTTTAGTGCCAGATATGCAGTGTTTTGACATACTAGAAGCAACCATTTTGTTTAAGGCTGAGGGGGTCATAGCTAACAGCAAGTCAGCAATACAATCTACCTAAAGAAAAATGAAGAAAAACTTTCATACATCAATGTCTGATTTGTAAAATGGAAAGCATATTCCAATTCAATATCTGAGCCTATATTTCATATATCTGTTCACAATTTAGAGGCTTCACCAAGCTGCAATTAATATTCTTTAATGCCTGAGCATTTCTCAGGTAATGACCCCATTCTCTAAAAATCATGGTATATCAAACTTCTGTCTTCGCTTCAAGAGGTGGCAAACAGACAATTCCTATCAATCTTCTTTGTGTAGGCAAAGGAGTAAAGGAAATAGTGAGTAATTGATACACCACACAGATCTATTTAACATACTCATTGATAAAACATATATTTGTGAATAAAATGCAGGAAATTGTACTTGCAGCACAGTAGGCATCTCAGTCAATTAGGGAGTCATGCACATTAGCTATTGACTACTTACCTAGTCGAGTACCAAAAGAGAAAGGAAGAACAGTTGGAACAGCAAGGATGTATAAGCTATTACTTGTGTTTAATTATAACATGCATATATAGAAAATTTTCAAGCTTTCTCTATACACATATAAACAATTTTACGCATTTTGAAAATAAAAATAAAAATGAATCTACAAAATTAATAAATAATATATCAAGAAATCTGAGTAGCTTGTGATCTCGGTATGTCAAAGAAAGGTTATATGAGAATCATAAAGGCAAATTCATCTGAGTGATAGTAAGAGCAATAAAGAGGTACTTCTTGCTAATAACCTTCTACTGCTTATACCTTCCCTTTATTATATTTTAAGCTAAACAATCTGATCAACATTTATGATTCAGTATCAACCAAATAGAATAATTTTAGAGCCATAAGATAAAATGCACTCCATGAATAAATAATTAGAAAACAGAACAAATCTATAGATGCACAGTATGTCTACACAACTTCCGTTGATTATAAATCAAGAAATCCAGTAGGTAAGATGTTTTACAGTACCTATCAAAGCACGTCAAAACAACTAGAAGCAAACTGGTACTACAATATGGACAACGATAGAAAGAGGCATATCTCTATATGCACAATATGTCACACAACTTCCGTTAATTTTAAATCAAGAAATGCGGTAGGTAAGATGTTTTACAGTACCTACCAAAGCACGTCAAAACAATTAGAAGCAAACTGGTACTAACAATATGGACAACTATAGAAAAGAAGCATACTTGTGTTCAGTTGCTATAGTAGCCAAAACATTGTCATCCTTTATCTGCAAAAAATATAAACCATATGAATTTATGTATGTGCACATAAACAAAATAAATACATATGTATGAAACAGAAAACATAAAATTAACCAACAAATAAGCAGTATCATGTTAAATCCAACAACAGGAGAACGAAAACCAAAATCAACAGGAGAAGGAGAAAATCTCTCACTGCAACAATATCAGTGATCAATTACCAAGCACATCACATAAATAAAATGAAATTATCAACAAACTCTACCTGCCGTTGGGTCCAGCTATATTTCACTTTCCATTAATTGGATGGTGACAAAAATGCTAATTTTTTGTTTATGAAAGATAATTCTCAGAAATAACTTTTTTAACCTTCACTAATTAATACTTTTTTTTCAGAAAATGAATTACTTTAAATAAGGTAGTATCTAAGCTTTTAAAGGACAAATGTCACATCTACAGTCAACATTCACCAGGCTTCAGCCTTTATTTATACATTAGATTAGATTACTCTTTTTAGGTAATTTGGTACGTCATGGTTGATGCCAATCTTTATTTTCATCTTTCAATAATGTTTTACCAGACATACCTCTCGGTTGGTCTTGACTTTGGAGCAAAGCCAGGCGGAACATCCATATCGACCTCGTAATTAGTTACACTCCCATGTGACATTGATCAGAGGAGATCAAAAGCAAAATTGCTTTTGATTTTCTTTTTGAACTCTTTAGACTCTAGCAACAGATGTTTGACATTTGTATCCAAATCCTCTGCAATGCTTGAAGTCTTTTCATCTAGCTTCTGCGAGGACCTCTTAAGAATAGCTCCTTCCTCAGGGAAAATTGAGAGACTCCTGGATGCATTTTTCAGAACTAAATCAACTCTCCCTACATCCTTTCCTCCAACCATGTCGACATCCATATCAGCGACTTCACATTTACCCAGGCTGTTGTAAACATCACTACTGGCATGTTCCAAAGAAGAGGCTAAGAAATGGGGTTCTTCAGGTAACTTAACAACAGCTTGAACATTTTGCACATGACAAAAGCCTCCCATATTGTCCTCGCCATTAGTTACATTCCCAAATGACCTCGTGAAGGGGAGATCAAGAGCAAACTCACTTCTGATTTCCTTTGCGAACTCCCTAGACTCTAGCAACAGATGTTTGATACATGAATCCAAATCCTTTTCAGTGATTGAAGTCGTCTCATCTAGCTTCTGCAAGGAACTCTCAGGAATAACTCCTTCCTCGGGGAAAATTGAGAGACTCCTGCATGTATTTTTCAGAACTAAATCAACTCTCCCCACATCCTTTCCTCCAACCATGTCGACGTCCATAGCGGTAACCTCACATTTACCCAGGGTGGTGAAATCATCACTGCTGGCATGTTCCAATGAAGAGGCTAAGAAATGGGGTTCTTCAGGTAACTTAACTACAGCTAGCTCATTTTGCACACAACGAAAGACTCCCCATAAGAAATATTCTGCTTTTGATCTCACAACAGCAAAAGTATCTATAAACAGAAAAATTCAAAGTCATTTTCATGAAAAAGATGAACATGATATTTCATGGAAAACAATTTATGCAATTTAAGACACTAACATGCAAAGCAACCTACTTCAACTTCAAGAAGGAGCCTTCTATTTAACCTCTCAGCAGAAAATTAATCTTGAACCCGAGTTTGAAACTTGGTGACTATTCTCGATTTATTTACTCACTTATCACATATATAAAAAGTCCTTCTTCCATGCATACCTCAATCCATCAGATTTATATGTATATGGTGGTGTAACTAACTGTGCATGTGGGGAAACTACTGGAGAACTGCATGCTAAAAAATAACGCAACTCACCCTGTGAGTCCACATTCAGTTGTTTTGAAGTAAATACCAACAATTCCACTCCATCAATATAGCCTCTCAACATCAAATTTTGGGAACTCATGAACTCAAACAGCTTATCATAGTTCTGTTTTGACCTACAATCAACACTGGAAATGTTTTATAAGGGGTACAACAGCAACTGTCAGTAAAAAGTTCATGAAAAGATTGTGCCCAATAGATGTCAGACCTCATGTTGCCATCAGAATGAAAGAAATACAATGCAATCTCTTGAAGATCAGGACCATTTTTTTGAAATATATTTTCAAAAATATTGAATTGATGAACTGGTTCCACCTGAAGCACTGGGGGCATTCCGCATGACAACTCATAGGCTTTACGATGGACGCGGCATGGAGGTTGAGCTTGGAATCCATCATAAAATTTACTAGATCCAGAAGTATCAATGAGTTTGAAGCCTCCCCTAAAAAACCAAAATTGTATCTCAGAATAATATATAAATGGAAGTCCGTCATAACGTTGCATGCCAATATATACTTCCCAAGGAACTGAAGACTGAAAGTACTAGCAATCAGATCTCTTCAGTAGATGAGCACTAACCAATATGCTACAGTATCACAACCTTCATAGTGACAAATGGAATTCCATTTAACATTACATGCCAGAATACACGCACAAGAGATTTCTTAATGACCACTGACTTATATGTTATAGCGTCATAACCTGAAGTATATGCTTTGCACTCACTAATAATCAATTCAAAAGAATAAATAGAATTTTTTTAAAATGATGACAAATGGAATAAATCCAGTCTCTTCACGTTAATTGTTCTTCGGCACAAAAATGTATTAACTCAATAACAAAGGACAATTTCCAATTTAACAAGAAGATCATATGAACCCGCGTCAGTAGATATTCATTAATTTCAAGTTATAAGCAAGATCAAACAAATTCAACTTCTTAAACAGTACCAGTTATTCATTAATACCAAAATTTCAGAAACCCTGCAGATTATATTGACAATTCACACTAATGAAATCTTCAGCAATGCTAAGACTCAGTTAAAAGCAAGCCTCCAACTCTAAGAGTAAAAATTGTTCATGACGGCAACAGATTGTATCATTCAAAAATCACATAAGTAAAAAGCTAACCACCTGTCTTCATATAGAACAACACTTTCCATCAATCATATGGTGATGTATGGTTTCAAATTAGTGATAAGAAAATCACATGGACTCCTAATTGTTATGGTTATTGCCTAAAGTCAAGCATGTCCATCATCATTCTAAAGAAACAATATCAAAACAGTAAATGGAGTATTAGAACTCATTGAGTAAACCTAAAATAGTATTTAAAAAGACAGAAAAAGAAAAAAGAGAAGTCGCATGCACACATCATGGATAAATAAATATATAGGGTTTTTCTAACGGGTGCCCTCATATTAAAGTGATAAATATTAAAGATTTTAGCATTTATTGCTTAGTTGACAATCATTTTGATGATAAAAGATTAATGAATTGCTACTTTTGGAAATATTCAAATTCCAACCAATGCATTTATTGCATCTTAACAAGTCCCCATAAGGCACTCAATAAAAAACACTCTCACATTCAAAACTTTTCAAACGTAGGTTACATAAAAATATATAAATAAGGTTATCTCAAACTTCAAATTCAAGCACCATTGTGGAATGGACATTGCAATGCATTCATCTAGATGGCTTCATTAGGAAAGAAAATGCATGAAAAAGCAGGTTATATGTGACATAAGAAGAGAGATGATACACACTTCCAGGTGGTAAGTAAAGAAGGGAGATATAACTCGAGTTTGGGCAGGGCATCCAGTTCTCTTTTTTCAACAGGAAATCTATTACATTCAGCAACAGCGCGAACGGTGCCACCTAAAGCAAAAAGAAGGGAGGAATGGAGAGAATGCTGATGATTAGTAAAAGAAAACAAGAAGCACATAATTGGTGACCAGTGACCACGTACTAAGTGAAAACTCGTTATCAAATTGATAAATAATGCTTAACATCCAGATACCATGACATGTATATTTTAATTCTTCATCATTTTTGTTCTCAACTACAACAAGAACAAAAAATTTGTGCAGTCTCAATAATATAAATTATAAATTTTCCAAAGACATGGCCTTGCTCTCCCTTTAAGATAAAGGATGGAGGGTAGATCATGATCTCCAAACTCACTGGACACATGTCACTTAAAGATAGATGATAGATAGATATACATCCACACATTATATACATATGAAGTGAAAATAGAATCTTAAGTGAATGGATCAATGGATAATATTCAGTTGTAGTATGCAGTTAATGCAAAAGCAACAAAGAAGATCCCTGCCTGGAACAACGGCAGGCGAACATAGCCTTGCAGGTGATATAGAAGTGCATTCTATTGTAGCCTTCTCTATATGAATATTGAGAGGTTCAACTTCTTTAACAGGTATTACTGCATCTACAGCTTTCACGGGTATCAGTGCATCCGTTGTTTGCTGCCTCTCAAGCTTATGCTCCTTTCTGGGAGCTACAAGCGACATTTTCTCTGAAAGAGAAATCACAAAAGTAGCAGTACTGGTTAAAATAATCACTCTCACCATACATGAGCTAGAAAAGACCAGTGAAACTGATATTTGCTTAATGAATATACCATTTGTCAAAATAGTTTCTGAACTTATCCCATCAGCAATAGCACTAACAGACTAGTTCACCAATAAAAATTCTCAGACAGTGGTAACTCCACAGCCTTTAAAGTATAAAGAAGATAGTACAAACATTTTTCTCAATCCAATTTATGCCACTTAGTTATCTATCACCACATATTTTTTATAACACTATATTTGAAACCCCAATAAGCTACTTGAATTGAAGCTGATAAAATTTGACATGATAAATTAACAGATTATGAATGGAAATATTACCTAACTCAGCATGTAACTTTTATCATATATTATAGTGTTGTAAAGAACATAACCCTTATGTCCACTTACAAGGCTAGTATCTTTAGATCTATTTTTGAAGAACCTAAATATGTACAAATTCAATACTTTAAAGAGTATTTGTTGGCTCCAGTGATAGTAACAGAAGTTCTACAAGATGATTTCCTTTCTTATATGGAAGACTGTTATAAGAAAGAAGTAATTAAGGTGATGCAAAGATTGATTTTATTTCTTTTCAGTTATAATTATTTTATTGGATTTGAACTAAAATTAGAAGATTTTGTATTTTACTAGATCTAATGGTATTTCATTAAATTAGTATCATGTCTGTGATTAGGACTGTCCGTATGTGCATTTCTTTGTCAAAACTCAAAAGTACCAGATATGGTCTGGAAACTAAAAGAGAAATCTCAGACTAACATGTTCTGAATCATGGAATAACATGTCTCTTTACCTTACTGGAATGGATGGCATTATTCATATAAAACTGATAATGATTGATAGCTAATTTCATTGGATAAACTGTTTTTTAACCTATATTTTGGCTAAGCAAACTTTTCAATTGACCACCACGGGCTTTAGCCCCAACAGATTGGTACAGGAACTTAGTCCCTCCCATCCCCAGACCCGGGTTCAACCCCGGCACCTTCTAACACTAATATAACAACTAACGCTATCTTTGCCAAAAAAAAAAAACTTTTCAATTGAAAGTCTGTGACTGTGAGAAACTTATAGCATGCCTTGGGTGCTATTAATTCTATGAGGACTGCTAGCATATCATGTATGAAGGTGATGTTATTAGAAGTTTTCTCTATAGAGGAACTGAAGATGAAAACTAGAGTTTTTTGTGTTTTAGTTTATAGAATATTTCCAAAAATTTGAGGTTTAGATTAGTGAACCACATTGCAGCTGTGTCACTTTTCCATCCATGTGGTTAACATCAACTAATCGCAGAGAAATACTGGAACAGTTCAAATTATAAACAATAAAAATTTCAAGGGCCAAATGCATACCTTTCCATAATTAAAAATGCATGGAATGAACTTGAAACAGGATCAAATGTATAGTTTACCATAATTTAGCAACAATACCGTGTTGTCACTTTCATGAACTTCATGGAAAACTTATACAATAATACTTCATTCAGTAATGTACCCAAAAAGAAAAGAAAAACAAAGAAGCGTAATCTTGTACCAAACAAACTTTGAAAATAATAACAGGAAGATAAAACTTTTCTTGCCTGTACTCGTGATAGGTACAAAAGCTGTTGATAATGATGAGGCTTTATCCCTAGCCTCTCGTACAATGGCTTTAGAATTTTCTACCTTATTGGTAGGCCTAACAGAACCTAGACACTGCTCCCTGCTATCACATTCCTTTACAGGAGCAACATGAGCCTTCCGTTCTGAGTTAGACACCATTAAAACAAGAGGTAAAAGCAGTGTTAAAAAGCATATCAATTGTTAAAACATGCAATGAAGAAAACTCTGGTAAGCTCTAAAACAGATACAGGCCAGAGGAAAATCTCAGAGAGAAGGAGGTTTTTACCTCTTTTTTTTTATTACCAAAGATGAGATTTAGCTGCTACTAAATTTGGAAACCAGTTTTTGGTTCACTAAAGCTACTTGACTATGATACTCTACAGATTTATTATAGAAAGAGTAGTTCGGGATATCAATTTTGTATGAACTAAATAGGTTGTGCAAGCCGCTGAAATGGCTGTCTAAATAGCCATTGCCTTACTTTTATAATGAAAAATGAAATTCAATTTTGATGGATTTAGCATATACATTGCATTGCATGTTCATCCAATCAAACTCCAAACTAGGTCAAGCTCAGGCTCCAGATGCAAAATTCGAATAAGAGATGGCAACTCAACAAATTGGAAGGAAAACCAATGTAAACAACCAATAAAGGTGATATGTGGGGGAAATATTAGGAAGAAATGTTGTGTCTGCAATCAGTATGTATATGCATGTTTTGAGGGAAAAATGAGAGAGGGTATCACCTTTCAATAATGTCCGAGGTGCCTGTTGATTAACCATCGGACTGACTTGTGCACCAGATCTAGAAGGTTTCCTGTGTCCAGAAGGAAACATACTAGGATTTGCTATCACCCTTACAGGGGGAAAAGTTGGGTTGAGAGTTTTAGGTCCAACAGGTGTCCTCTGGGACATTAATGCCTTGGAGTTCACACGAACAGATTTTGAGCCAAAAGTGCTCCAAGAAGGAGATTCCTCTTTTGGGGCTCCTGATGATAGTTTAATGACTTCTTCAGTAGAAATGAACTTCACTTTCCCAGTACTTACAGAATTTTTCCTTTTATGAAACTGGTGGCCAGAATCTTCATGCACTGGATCAGAAATACCTGAATTCAAATGTCTCGCAGAGTCTTTGTTGCCATCAGAATGTGGTGAAACTATATCATGGTTAGGTAGACATGAATCACAAACCCAGTCTTCTGGGATCTCCATTAGAACAAGCCACATGCAATAACTGAAAATTGAGAGGGGAATAATATCTGTAAAGAACAAGGTTCTGCGCAACTCCAAACTTGCAAACAATTAGCACTGACCCACTGACAACATCATAAATAATTAAAAGCACCAGACATTAGAAGGACAATATTAAAGTCAACTTACAAAATTGAGTCTAAACAATAAGATGATAAAAATGGTCTTCAATTTTCAGTAGACAAAAAAATATATGATTCCAATGAAGTTGTGATACAGTGATGCATTTGGTGGAATGACATGCATCATGCTTATGAAGCAAGTAAAGGCCACCTAATTATTTCTCTCAAGGTTCCAAGAAATGAAGTCGTTAGACTCGTGAAAGCAAAAGTAACAAGCACCAAACATGACATGTTTCAATTCTCATTGATTTTTAATATTTGTAAAGCAACATTCAGTTAATATTCTAAAAAAGGAATATTGCATATGCATATGTGAGCATAAGTAGGCATAGGCATCAAAGAGAAATGATGGGGTAGAAGATGGGAGATCATTACGCATGTTCGCGAGTTATGCTGCACTTAGAGCAAGTAGCAATGACTTCAGGATAACCAACAACACCACAGATGTCACAAGGTTGATCCTGCATGGTGAAATAGGACCACATGTGAGCTCTTAAGACATAAATCATGCAAACAAATTTTCATGATGAAGTTCTGACATACAAATTAGATGATCTACTTTTTTTAACGTGATTTATTGTCACTTGTTGAAACCATAAACCAGTTAAGGATGGAAAATCAACACCACCCAAGGTAAATAAAGAATAAATAGCAACAATATTACATACTCAATAGACAGTTATTGAAGAGATTTGCCAACAACTTCACCAATTTTCATTTTTCACATAATCCTTCTATATGAAAACTCTTGAGGGAAGGGAAAGGAAAGGAATTGGAACCATCAAGGCAAAGCCCCTACCTTATGTTAGTATAGTACAAAGTAAGTAATGCTCTTAGAATAAGGTTATACAGGCAGCACACATACCTCTTCCTGACACTAACAGTGAACTATCCACCGTGTCAGGTAAACATTAATTTTGGAAAGGATTACAATTAAAAATAATTCTTCTTGATGTATAAATTTTCAACACTAACCTTGCTGCAAGAAATGCAGGGGGTAATTTTCTATAAATGCATTCATGCAATGAAGCTATTTCAAAGATAAGCTAAGAGATGATGGAGCTATTTTTATAAAAAGGTAACTTTAATACATAAAATAAAAAAAGCATTCATTCCATATGGAGGGAGGGAGGGGAGAGAGAGAGAGGAGGGTGGAAGGGGGAAGGGGGAAGGAAGGAGAAAGAAATGAAAGGCTTATCATCACATTGATGGAGCTATTTTCAGTCTCCTAGAATTTTGATTTCTCGAAATCCTCATAACCAAATAGCTCATTGGAGTCCTTGAACTAGTAGTCTAGTACGTATACTAAGTCAGGATTTCCCAACAAAATCAGGCATTACTTTAAATCTTAAATCAAAATTTCAAGATAAAGGTGTATGATTTGATAAGCTTGTTTCAAATTGTAATGGTTGATTAGGTCACAAACATGATAGTTTTCTACAAAGAGCAGTGGATCCTAAGATAAGACGTAAAAAGCATTCATCATAAGTTTATTTCTAAAAATTCAAATCATTTCCTTATTAAACTGAACAAATAAAAGCAGGGACATATGAAGCAAGTTTAATAATGATATTTTCAGTTATAAGGTTATTATTCAGATTACGCAGCACAATAAAAGATTAAAAGGAATTCTGTCCAAGGAAAATTTCTGTGAAGAAAATGAACATACTCTATTTTTGCATTTCGAACCAAAATTACAAATTGAGATAGCATTATACTATTTGACCTGTTACATAGAGCACAAGGGGAAAAATCACAACTTTCTCCAAGACAGTACACCGTATCAACATAACCCATTTCACCCCTCAAACCCTTTACAATCATAAAATTATTAGGCTTTTTTGTATTGATTCTGTAGCTAAAAGAGATTCGTTTGGATGAGTTTTTACAGCTTTTTGGTCTACTTTTATTTCAGGAACAACTTGTCTGGGTCAACAAAAATCGTAACCGAAGCTGCCTCACAGTAAAACCCCAAATGATAAAAACACGCCAAGAAGAATTTACAGTTAACTTTCAGAACAAAGTGTAATTAGATAAACGAATTTGCAACCATAACAAAAAAAAATTTGCATCAAAGCAAGATTAAACTTTTACTATAACCACAAAACTACACGCATGAACAGTGAAAAGGAAACAAAGTAATGCAAGTGGGTATTAAGAAGAAATAAAGAAATAGACAATCATGGAGGTAATGCACTGGGATTAGGAGACACGGGTCATTTACCATGTGGGTCTCTCCTGGTTGTAGCATTTTCTCGATTACTGTGATGTTTTTTCCCCCAAACCTTTTGTTACTATCGGAGGAGGTGAAAGGCTCAAGCACAGTGAGAAAAGCTCCCAAAAGAACAAAGCATAGAAAATGAAAGGTAGTCCCCACTATGATGATTGCTTGGGACCTTTGGAGAAAACGGCTACAAAAAGACAAAAGATGTGTAGGAGTGGCCCGGAGGACGCCGTTATTGAGCTTATAATATTTAAAATTTCATATAGCAATTCAAGACAAGCATCATTTGGATTTAGTATAATATTTAATTTAAAATTATAGAAACGTATTTTTTATTAAATTAAAAAAAAAAAATTTGAATTCCAAAAGAATAATAATAGAAATAATATATAAAAATATTTTTTTACCAAGTGTCTTAATAATATTTATAAATATATTAAATATTATTTATTACAATAATAAGTAATAAATAATATTTAAATTTTAAAAATTATATTTATGATACCTTATTAAGTGTTTAAAACACTTGTTACATAAATTTATATATAAAAAAATTAGCATTCATTACATTTGATGATAATAATTTTATTACTTGGCAATTAAAGCGAAAGTATTTTTAAATATTTCAAATTTTATAATTACATTTATTACATCTGATGTAGAGCACATGTTAAAAGAAACTTATAATATATGTGTTTAATTAAGTTTTTCTAATATATGTGTTAAAGATATTTATTAAAGTATAATGAATAAGGTAGTCTTATTGACACAATCAATTTCTTTATGACAATACCTTATTAATGGATATGAGATTTATTTTTTATAATACAATTTTATTTACTTTTTTTGACTAAGCTCTTATTATTAAAGTTGAAATTCTTATTAACCTTCTTCTTACATTATATTTTTATTAGACTTTTAATTTCTTAAATTATTTTATTTTTACAAACTCTATTTTACTCAAACTCTTAAAATTTTTGAATTGTTACGTCTGCTTATTCTTACTTGTAAGTCTTCTCCTTTTGGAACTCATTTAAATCATGTATCTTTTAATTATTTTAATGTCTTTTTAGGTATTTAAATTGATTATAAAATCTATTGAATGGTCTTTAAACTCTTAATTATTGATATGAAATCTATTGAATGGATCTAAAATTTGGCAAACGGCTATAACAATATTACAAAATAGCTTTTCATATTTGTTAGGATTTTCAAGAATTACATTTTAAATATCTATTCTCCCATTTATTTCTATAACCAAACATTCTTGGATGTTATTATTAAAATAAAGTCTAATCAAGTTAGAAAGAAAAGTTTAAAACTAATATTAACAAATTAATATACACTATTTGTTACTGTATAAAGTGATATTTCTTTGTATCAAATAAAAAAGTTTTTTAATTTAAAATATATATTAAGAGAAAATATAGAGATAATTTTTCATAGATAACGATGATAATGTAAAATAAAATTCTAAAAATAAAATACTAGATTTTTGAGGTAAATTGAAAATAAACCTAAACTAATAAGAATTTAAAAAGTTTATAAAATATAAAGCTTAGAAACAATAAAAAATAAATAATGTAGAAAGTGAGATAATAAATTGGAATTATAACATTTATAGCAACAGATAAGTCAAAATAATAAATAAGGATATCTTGGTAAAGATAAATTTCATGTCAATTAATAAGATGTGATCCTAAAAAAATTGGATGTGGTAAAAAGACACTTGATGAATGTAGTTATTAAAATTTGAAATAATTTATTACTTAACATTAAAATTATTATCCATTCTACAATAAATAAAATTATTAGAAAGACCTAATTTATATATTTTCTTTATATAACTACCTCCTTACCACCAAGAGCTTAGTTGAAGCGGTTGGTACCTGTCTCTCAGTCCTAGTGCCGAGTTCTAGAACTCCTACTATACAAAAAAAAAAAAATATATATATATATATATATATATACATATTACTACTTCCTTATAATTTTTTTTTCCATTTATTACAAATTCATTGCGAGTTATTGTATAAGATAAAATTAATGTAATTAAAAAGAGCACAAAACTTCAAAATCACGAATAAATTACAAATTTATTACTTTATTTATTACAAATTCATTACTTTATTTATTAATTAGTCTTTAATTAATTTTATTTAAGGTTATGAGCACAAAACTTCAAAATCACGAATCTCTAGAATTTCTTAAGAATTGTACCAAATAAAATATCTTAAATCTTAGTCATTCACACACATTTTTAAAATTTCAACCATCCAAATAATTTAATTTAAAATATTTATTAATATAATAAATATTATATTATAAAATATAACCTATTTTTTATTTCAAATCCTAACCACCTGGCCTAATTACTCCAACCTTAACCTTAAATATAACCCTAACGCTAATCTTAAATTTAACCTTAACCTTAACCATAATTCTAATCTTAATCTTAATTATAATCCAAATTTTATTAAAATTTATTTTCAACAAAATTAAGAGAATTTTATTTGGTAAATTTTTTAAGGAATTCTCAACTCAACTAAGCCTTAAAATCCCAAACTAGCTGGGTTCGGCTAAATAAATCATTTTCCTCCATTCACATCGATCCGAGACAACATTTTCATCAATCCCTAGCACAACCATGTCTTTCTCGATAACTGCCCCCATGTAAGTTTCGGTCTCCCCTTTCTCCATTTAACACCTAGCACCTGAACCAAGTCACATTACTTAACTACTGTGTCCATTGGCCGACATAGGATGTGTCAAAACTAACGTAGACGATTATCCCTCATTCTCTTCTCAATAGGTGCTACTTCCACCTTCTTACGAATCTCCTCATTCCTATTCTATCCTTTCTTGTATGTCTAGTCATCCATCTCAACATTCTCATTTCAGCTACTCCCATCTAATATGAATGTTACTTCTTAACTGCCCAACATTAGATACCATACAGCATAGCTGGTCTCACTGTTGACTTATAAAATTTTCCCTTTAATCTATTCGGGATTTTAGGATCACATAAAACTCCCGAAGCACTCCGCCACTTCACCCACTCTGCCTTGATCCTATGGTTTACATCATGCTCAATTGCACTATCTTTTTTTATAAATGACCTTAAATACTTAAACACATCATTTGTAGGGATTGTCTGACCGTCTAAAATTATATCATTCTGGCATCCTCTAGTTTCACTAAAATCGCACTCCATATATTCAATTTTTGTCCGACTTAATATAAGGCCTTTAGATTCTAACGCATTCCTTTACATTTCTAGTTTAGAATTTAAACCTTCCCTAGTTTCATCTACCAACATGATATCATCGGCAAACAACATGCACCACGGAGCCCTATCTTGAATATTATAGGTAAGTTTATCCATGACTAAAGCAAATAGGTAAGGACTTAAGGAATAACCTTGGTGAACACCTGTCGTGATCGGGAACCCTCCAGTCATACCATTTACGGTCCGCACCCTAGTTATTACTCCCTCATACATATCTTTAATAACTTCTACATATTTAGTTGGGACCTTCTTCTTCTCGAGTACCCACCACAAGACTTGCTTGGCACTTTGTCATCGGCCTTTTCTAAATCAATAAAGACCATGAGAATATCCTTTTTCTTTTTTCTATATTTATCCATTAATCTCCTAAGTAAAAAAACAACCTCTATTGCAGATATTCCTGACATAAAGCCAAATTGATTCTCAGAAACTAGAGTCTCATTCCTAAACCTACGCTCAATCATTCTCTCCCGCAGTTTCATTATATGGTTAATAAATTTATTCCTCGATAATTCGAACAACTTTGAATATATCTTTTATTCTTATAAATAGGGATCAACGTATTCTTCCTCCACTCATCGGACATTTTCTTGGTTACTAAAATCTTGTTAAAAAGATCTGTAAGCCAAGTTACTCCAATATCTACTAGGCATCTCCAAACTTCTATTGGAATATCATCTGGGTCCAATGCCTTACCATTCTTCATCTTATGCATAGCTTCTTTAACTTCCTGTGCTCTAATCTGACGAACAAATCGACAGTTCGTATCATCAAAGGTGTCATCAAGGTCTCCAAAATCACCCATTGACTCTCCATTAAATAAAGTATAGAAATAAGTTTGACATCTCTCATTAATCTCGTCTTCCTTAACTAAAACCCTATCAGCCTCATCCTTAATGCACTTAATACGATTTAAGTCTTTAGTTTGTCTTTCTCTTTGCTTGGCAATTCTATAAATATCCTTCTCTCCATCTTTTGTCTCTCACTTTTGGTAAAGTCCTTCACAAGCCTTGCCTCTGGCTTCCCTAACCGCTTTCTTAGAATCTTTTCTAGCTTGTCTAAAACATTTATAATTATCTTCATTTCTACACTTGTATAATCTTTTATAGCACTTTTTTTTAAAACTTTAATAGCTTGTTAAACTTCTTCATTCCACCATTATATCTCCTTAGTCGGAGGTTCACGTCCTCTACTTTCTGCTAACACCTCTCTAGCCATATTCCTGATACGACTCGCCATCTCATCCCAAATCATGTTAGGCTCACCCTCCACCCTCCACTCTCGAAGGATCACCCTGTAACATTTTATCTTTAAAAAGAGCCATCTTCCTTCCATTTAAATTTCACCATCTAGTCTTAATACACTCATTACTTCTATGCTTTTGCTTCCGCTGCTTAACACCAACATCCACAATCATAAGTTTGTGCTGAGACACTAAACACTCGCTGAGTATAACTTTACAATCTTTACAAACAGCTCTATCAACCTTCCTAGTCAAAACAAAATCTATTTGGCTCTTATTCGGCCAGCTACTAAAGGTGACTAAGTGCGACTCTCGTTTCTTAAAAAATGTGTTAGCTAAAATCAAGTCATACGCAACTGTAAAATCTAAAATAAACTCTCCACCTTCATTCTTAACTCCATAACCATACCCTCCATGTACGCTTTCAAAACTCTCGTTAGTACTTCCTACATGACCGTTCAAATCAACACCAATAAATAGTTTCTCACCTAACGGTACTCCTTGGACTATCTCCTCTAAATTATCCCAAAAAGTATTTTTAGTAGATTCTTCCAATCCTATTTATGGAGCATAGGCGCTAATAATATTAAAGGCCTCCTCTTCTATCATCAATTTCACTAAAATTATTCTATCACTTTTCATCTTGATTTCAACAACCTCGTCCTTTAAATTTCCATCTATAATAATTGTCACTTCATTCCTATTTTTAGTCTTATCGGTATACTATATCTTGAATCATGTTCTCTCTATCTCTCTAGCATTTTCTCCTACCCACTTAGTTTCTTGCAAACAAGCAATATTAATCCTTCTTCTACTTATAGTATCTACAAGCTCTCTTAATTTACCAGTAAGAGTCCCTATGTTCCAAGTAGCTATGCGAATCTTATCCTAGACTAGCTTCTTTACCCACACTCACCCTCGATGCGAGAACCCTTGCTCATTTTGCATTACACCTGGGCTCCGATATGGCGCGCTACTAAGGATGTGACGACCTAACCCTTGCTTATTTCTCACTACACTTGAGATCCGATGCAGCTTGTCGCTAAGAGAATTACACTCCAATGAATATTTGGTAGGATTCATCGTCATAAAGTTTGAATAGTTTTATACTGGTCGTCAACCTCTCGCAACCCTCCTCCTTTATCCGGGCTTGTGATAGGTAGAGTAGTGCACAGAGAAGAAGCACTATGATGATTTTATTGGTTGAAGTGGAAGAAAAATACAATAAAGAAAATCATATCTATAGTATATAAGAAAATTAATCCTGAAGCATTACAAGCTGTCACAGCAGCCTCTACAATGCTAACTCATCAACTTTTGTTATGGGAGGTATTTGGGGGTGATAGAATGTGAGTGGATTTTTTTGCAATAAATTTTAAATTAATTATAGTAATTAATAAAAATTAATTATATAACAGAAAAAATAATAGATATTTTAGTAAAGGGTTAAAGATAATTTATTCCTTATTATTTTTTTCTCCATTTTTATAGTTTAGTATTCTAATTTATTAGCATAGCCAATAAAAAGCTTACGTCTTTTTTATTTACATGTTCTCTTTTTCCTTTACTTAGCTTAGCTAACTCTTTCCATTCTTGACTCTTTCCATCTTTTCATAAATTCAACAAAAATTAAAATGTTTTAAATATGATAATTAGAGAAGAATGAATCAAGGAATTATAAATACCTTGACTAGCCTCCCTCTTGACCATCCTTTATCTTTTCGTAGATATGTTTTAAATTTTCTCAAATTTCAATAATCGTTCTTATGAAATTACTAATTTGATTTATAGTGATGATTTCAAGTAATATGATATTAAAGAAGAATGAACTTTAACTCCTTGAAGATGCTAAAAACAATATTGTATGATAAGATTATTGTTATTCGAGAGAAAATTTTCGTCATTTGTTTACATATTTCTCAATTTTTTGGTTGATGATTTCAAATATTTTTTTCATCTGTTTAAGATGTCCTACATTGATGAGCTAGACAGCGAAATTTAGGTTCAATTGTCATCGGCTTGATGAAATTTTTTTTACTGGGAAGATGGAATTGGAGTAACCTTCTAATTTCTCTCCTACTATTGGGAGATAAAACTTCATGAGGTATTTAGGGGAGGTGATAGAATGTGAGTGGGTTTTTTTACAATAATTTTTTTAACTAATTATAGTAATTAATGAAAATTAATTATGGGAGAGAAAAAAAATTAAAGATGTTTTCGTAAAGGGTTAAAGATTATTTATTTTTACCACTGAAAGCTTAGCTCAAGTGGTTGGTACATGTTTCCTACCCCCTAGTGCCTAGTTTAAGCATTCCTAATGTACCCAAAAAAAAAAAAAAAATTCCATTTTATATAATTTAGTATTCCAATTTATTAGCATAACAATTATTATTATCTGATGGGACTATTGTTATTCTGGAGATGATTTCCGTCATTCATCCACATACTTCCCAATTTTTGGGTTGATGATTTCAAATAATTTTTCATCCATTGAAGATGTCCTATACTAATGAGCTAGATAGCTAAATTTAGATTTAATCGTCATTGGCTCCATGGAAAAATTTATAGTGAAAGGATGAAATTTGAGTAGTCTTTTAATTCATCTTCCACTATTGGGAGAGAAAACTATGAGAGGTATTTGGAGAGGTGATAGAATACGGGTGGGTTTTTTTTTATATCTTTTTTTATAATTAATACTATTTGTTAAAATGACTTGAATAGCCTTTCATAAAAATATTGTAACTTCTTGAACTTTATCTTCTCATTTATTTGGTTTTTTTTTTTTCTTTTGTTACTTAAATTAAGAAAGAAAATATTTATTTGGTTTTTTTTTTCTTTTGTTACTTAAATTAAGAAAGAAAATATAATTCCAGGAAAAGTTATACTCAATTTTTTGTAACACTAACCCACCATATTTATACTACTTCCATCTTATTTTTAGCACTAATTTCTCTTTTATTTTTAGAGATGCACACTCCAATAGTTACACATTCCATCTTTTCTAAAGTATCTCATTATATTTTATCCAAATACATTACTTAGCAACAAAATGTTATCACATTATCAGGGAACAAAATATTATCATATTATAAGGGAAAAAAATTACAATATTTTTATGAAAGTCTATTTAAGTTATTTTAACAATTATTATTATTTTAAAAAAAAAGATGTAATGGTAATCTAAACTGGTTAGCAAACTCTTTATTTTGAAAAAAAAAATTAATTATGGAAGAAAAAAAAAAAAAAAGGAGATATTTTTTGTTTTCCCGTAGGTATTGATGTGAGACTAATTTCTCGAGCTCTGTCGAGATTAAGACGACCCTTCCAATAATTGTTTGCTCCAAAATAAGAGATATTTTAGTAAATGGTTAAAAAATCATTTATTCTTTTTTATTTTACTCCATTTTTATAATTTAATATTTCAATTTATTAGCATAGTAATTATCACAGTGAAATATTACACCCATTAAGGTTTTAATTAAATTTTACTCTATCACTTATCTATCAAATTATATTATATTACCTTTTTTATTCTCAAAGTAAAAATAAAAATAATTTATTATTCACATATTATAAAAGCACCAATAAATAAAAATTATAAAAAATTCTTATATTATAATTTCATCTTTTAACTCCAATATTGAAACTCAAAATAAATAATAATTTCAATACTACTTTTTTTACATTAATCTAATTAAATATGTGTAGTATTTACATTAATCTAATTAATATAACACATATTGAAGTCATTGAAAAATATAAATCAAATAATGAAATCAATAATGTGAGTTGTAATATTATATTCTCGTACATTAATAAATATATATATAATTTAAAATTATCAAACTAAAAATTAATTAAAAAAATAAAATAAAGCATATCGTGCCCGGAACGAATTTATCTAGTTTAAAGAGAGGAAATTTATTTGCTTCTAACATGTGGCAATCTGCATGAAATCATTAAAAAATTATCATATGGACCAGTAATTTACAATTAACTGTCACATTAAATTGTAAATTACTATATATGATAATTTTAATTAACATTAATATGAATTTACAATTTAGGCATATTATGACATATTGTGTTCCACATGGCGCAGTTGAAGGAAGAGATAAAAATATGGACCGATAGTTTTACATCAAATTTCACATAAATTAAATTTTAATTTTATACATGAGATTTTTTAATTATTATTTAATATTTTAATTATTTATTTAATTATTATTTACTTTTGTTACTTTTCCAATTCTATTTATGTCATCTTCTTATTTATTTCTCCTTCCATCACCCTTTCTTCTTTCATTGAACCCAAATAAATTATTTCTCCTTCCATCACCCTTTCTTCCTTTAATTATGTGTTAGTATTTTTAAATAAAAAGTTCTATGTGTACAAATATAAATAATTAGTTACTTAAATAATTAAAAATTTTAATTAATTTCTTTTAAGTGTGCGAGAGATAATATTATTCATAATAATATTTTTGTTTTTATTTCATTATTTAACTATATTAATTTTGTATGAACCCTATGTATATATAATCTATTTGATTAAATTGCTATAAAAATATTTCAAATTTATTTAGTTATTATAACTTACAATAGTGAGTCTAAAAGATCAAATTATAATATAAATTTTATAAGGGTTGTTTTTCTTGTTTTCTTCTATAATGGTGCATTTGAATTATTAAAATAAAAATAATTTTGTGTGAAAATACAAATAGTTAGTTACTTAAAGAACTTTTTTTCTTATTTTAGTTAAACATTCAAATCTTTTGGACCTATTATTATTGTTATTATTTTGGTAACCCCGTTTATACAACACGTGAAGGTTGGATGGTATATAATATGAATGTCAAAACACATTCTTATTTTCTTAAGAATATGATATGTAGTGTAATGGAGTGCAATTAAACTAGGAAAGTAAGGATAAGTTCTAATTTTTTTTGAGATTTCAAATAAGTCTTGTACTAAATTTCATTTCCCACAATTCTTACTTTTAATTTTTTTTTTCTAAATAAGTTCTATATTTTATATTGAACTTTTTATGTTAGTTTTAACCTTTTTTTTCTTTGTTTTTAGTATTAAATTAGTAATATTAATTAAGTAGACTAATTTTTTTAATTTATAAATTAAAAATCATAAATTAATAATTATTAGAATAATAAATCTTTTAAAAATTAATGAAAATTCATCATCCCTTTAATATATTTAAAATTTTTTTATCTCCATAATTAAATTTAGATTTATATGTGTCTTACTAGTTTTTTGTTAATTTTCTTAAAAATGAATCTAGATTATTTATTTTTAGTTCTCATCATGAAAAAAAAAAAAATAATAATTCAAGTTGAATTTGAAAATAATTTGTTTTAAGATTTTTTGTAAGAAAAATATGAAAGAAGGTAATGATAACTTTTTTTTAATTTTTAGAATTTTTATTTTATTTTTCATGAATGATTATATAATAATTTTAATTTTTTTTTACTAATTATTAAATAATAAATTTTAGTTTTCTGAATTAAATAATATATTTTTAAAAAAATTAGCCTACTTAATTAATAATTTAAATTTAAAACTAAAAACAAAAAGTAAGAATAAAAGTTTCATAAAAATGTTAATATAAAATTTAGGATTTATTTAGAAGAACATTTTAAAGTAGGTGTTGTGGGAAATAAAAATTTGTTGTAGGACTTATTTAAGATATTAAGTTAGATTTATTTCTTACTTTTTTCATTAAACTACCACATCATTCCTCAATAAACAACTATAGTACCTACCCAATTTAAAAAGACAAAGAAAGAAGGTCATTTTCAATCTAGGAAAAGGACATAAAAAACAATTATATAACGAAGATGCATACAGAATCATACAGAAAGAAAAGAAAAATTAAAGATACTGAAACCAATTTATGTTGGGTGCATAGAGATTTTTTAATTTTTTTTATGTGCACAGATATAAATAAGAAAAAATTGGCTTCATATGTAATTTTTTAACTGTTCCTCGAAGGTAGTTAGTTCAACAAGTAAAATTATAGCTTATTTATTATTTTAATTTTTAATAATTATTTTTTAAATCAAATTCTTCAAGATTTAATTTTTTTAAAAATCAAATTCTTCAAGATTTAATTTTTTTTAAAATCAAATTCTTAATTGAGTTAACAATATTTAATTTAGAAGTAATACCACATAATTAATTGCATAGTTGATATGAAAAAAAAATATGTGAAAATAATTTGATGTTTTAAGAAAAAAATATGTTTTTGAAAAGTTCGGGTTTTAAAATTTAAAATTAAGAAAATAAATTTCTCTATTAATTGAGTTTATATATATTCATGAGATTTTTCTTCTCATGCATTAATTTTTATTTTGTTCATCATCTCCTAAAAAATATATAAGCTAAATTTATTAGATTCTATCCCAAATTAATAAATTTGTGTTAAATAAAAATTTAATTAAAACTAAAACTTGGAGACCAAAATAAAAAAAAAATAAAAAAAAATTTGGGCTTATTTTAAAAACCAAGATTCTTGGTCCAAGAAGATCAAAATGGGGTACCTTGTGGGTCACCAGAATCCATTGATATTCCAAGTATGGTTTTTGCGATAGAGTGGTTATGATAATTTATTACTTGCGGGCACGGAGCTAATGAATCATGCATTGTGTTCAGAAAGGTACCCCAAGGCAATGACATATAGAACAGGCCCACTAACGTGGCCAGGTATCCTACAATTGCTATCCAACAAATTAGATATGACTACAAAATGTGTAGTACAGATAATATTTGTTGGAGCTATGGAAGCTTCTGCAGTTTTTGGAATCAAGCATATAAACAGTTCTATTGGTATCTTGGTCTAACAGACATCACATTCAGAAGAAAAAAAGAAACAATCAATTAGGATGGTTAAATGAACACATTGATAAATAACATAAGAGTTCTCTAACCACTATCCTCTTGGATCCAGATATACAAATGGAGAAACTGAAGGTGGAGAGAGATTACAGAGAGGAGTACCACAACAAGTAGTCAACAACACCATTACACACTACCACAGAAAGAATCTAAACCCCCAATTTTTTACCCAAATAGGGGGAGAAGAAAAAAACAAAAACTTGGGAAGGCTGTGTTTAGAAGAACACCAACAAAATAGCAGAACCACATGCATACCCACATTTGCACAGTGAATTACAGTACAATCTTTGTCAATCCTACACAACTAGGGAGAATCACAGCCTTTCATTTTTACCTTTTCAACCCCACCTAAGCATCATCCAGCCTGAAAAGAGGACAGAAAAGTAAGAGAATGAAATGGTGTCCACAAGTCTCAACCCACCATGACTGTCATCTGTGTTGATGCCAGCTCCTGACGGGCCTATACCATTGATCCCTCCTAACACTCCGGTGGATGGCATTGTTGAGTATGGAGAAGTGGTCGTAGAGGGGGTTGTAGTTGATGGTTTGGTGGTAGAAGGAGTTGTAGTTGATGGAGTAGTGCCGGGAGTTGGGATGGTACTGGTGCCTGCATTGCTGAATTAGGAGAAAGAAATAACAGTTAATATATCAACCTCAGAACAGGAACTGCAAAGCACAGAATCAAAGTCATAGCATTACAACCTTAAGGCGCTATAAGGAATAATTACACCATTATACAACTGGACAACATTCTAGTCATTGCATATGAGGGACTGAGGGTATATTTTTATGGCCGAAATTGTTATAGCAAATCACACGCAAATCACACAAGTGACGAGACATAATGGCGTATCCACTATTTCTTGCAAAGATAAGTTACAATTATGCATATGCCTAGTTAATTACCAGAGAACATGCAATTCCATCTCATTCTTGTGTCCAAATGCTATGAACATGAACATGAACATAAATGGATATGTCTACTCACTTCTAAATTCATCAAACATAGCGGTGACATGAAAATGTATTTGAGCAAAAACAGCAACCTTATGCAGCAGGACTGACCTGATATCTTATTTGATATTAACAAGTCCCTACGGCCCAAGTTTGAGAAGTCTGCAAACTTGGGAAGCTAGTGAATAACAAATGGCAAGAGGCCTTTCTCATGTACTTCTGCATTTATTTGTTAAGAGTTTAAATACACCATAGCAGGACTTTTATGTGGACTGAAGTAAATGCACACAAATATACATCAAATCACCATGCAAGAATTCATCTAAACTATCACTTACAGCTGTTCACTTAACTTTAGTTTCATAAACACCTCTACAGATAGTAAATTGAAGCATTTAAATGCGTATAACAAATTAAGGGTGGTTTGAACTCTGAACCCATTGAAGTGATTGGAACTATTCTGAAGCTGATAATGGATCCAACATCAAAAGCTGTTTGCAGAAGATGGGTACAGCATGGCTCTTATTAGACAACTAATGTCTTATTAGCACAACTCATTATGTGACATCTTATTTTTAAAAACCAGATATATGATTAATTGTTTAAATCTATTTTATTATCTTTTGCCTAAGGACAAAATGAAGATGGAAGGCCAATACTAAATAAAACCAAAAAATATTCAATAATAGCTATAAAGTAGAAAAGGGATAAATAAATTTGGGCCTGGTATATTTTGTCAAACTTTATCCTAGTTGTGAACCCACCTGTTAGGAATTGGGGCAGCTAATGTTATTAGGAGATGGTACTTGGTTTTGTGTGTTCACACAAAACCAAAGTAACTAATTATTGGCGTGGTGAAAATTTAGGAGGGAAAAAATTGTCCGCTTGTACTGTTGTTATCCTTTTCACTGTTAATAAGCCTCGTAAGATTCAATCTTTTACTAAAGGGACAACTTTATTATTTTTTTTTGCTAAAAAAATAAAGACATTCATTTGATCCCAATTATTGCTGCCTCTTATGAAAATAAAAGTTAAAGCTTATACCTAGACAGAGTCATAGAGCTAAATTTTTCGTCAAGTGGTAGAAAGTTCATTTAGATTGGACAATGTGAAAACTTAAAAAGTTGGGTCTTAGTGTTTTCTTATAACTGAAAAATAACATTGTACTGTGAAGTGCATCTAAAGGAGAACCATTCATGATCAGAGTGACATTCTTTCCAAAGCCATAGATACTTTTTTCTTTTTCTTTTTTTTTCACAAAAAAATAAAAATAAAAATGCCCATACCAATAGTAAACAGAAACACCTTTCCAAAAACAATGTTTTCAGCAAGGGTTTGAAAAGTAAAGTCATGTTTAGACCAAACCATGGTTTTTAAATTCTCCTCCCTTGTCCAGATCCTAAGTTTTGGCCGAATTTTGCTGGCCTCACTTTCTCTCTTTGTTCACTTTACAGAAGCTCTCTTCAAATGCATTTCAAATTTTCAAATACAACAAGATTTCTTTCATGACAATTTGAAATCCTTTTGTCTTTATTGTGGACCAGGGGGAAGACCATACTGTCTAAGAATTTGAATGTTATAATGAAAATATTTGATTCTATGAAGTCTTGGATTTCATACACATACCCACAATGGTAAACTTCTGTAGCACTTAAGTTTTATACTTTATCTTGCTCTTAAGCAGTGGTTTCATTTTGAATTTTAGAGTTTTTCAGTGTAAGGTTGCTATCAAAATGCTAATTGGAGACTGCAAAGCCAACTAACCAAGAGACAAAGAAGCCTATTTTGGATTTCGCTGACCTATGCACCACCCTATTTGTGGAAAGTGAAGGCAGCCCAATCTTTCAATCAACTTGCCAAAAAGAATCACACCCATATTACTCCCCTGTACCACCAATTACTTGTTTTATTTTTTTATTTTCAGAACAAGAAAAAAAAAATTGCATACCTAGCGCTTGAAGGGAATGAACAACCAGCAATACCTGCATATCAGAGAAAAGAGATTAAAGAAAATATAAACAGAGAATGTTATCTGGTGTCCTTCCATCTTCTCTTATACTTTGTAAACAATATGCTTGAGAAACGAGAGAATGAAAGGTTTTTGAGGGCTTACTGGGGTTAGATGTAGTAATGACTGCTGTGCCTGCAAAATCACAGGAACCTTGAGCTTGACCCTTTCTTTGGAAGTAACTGTTAACGGCATAATCACAATGAGCCTTTACGGTGTTGGGATTAAAACAACCCCCACCCTGATGGGTAGGAGCACAATCAGCCCCAGCTCCACAGGCATAGTCCAAGGACTTTTGCAGCACTGAGTCACTAAGGCCAGTCTTGCAAACGCACCAAGTAGCACCTGCCAAAATCCCTCCCCAAAAAAATTTAAGTAAATAAACCAAAATACTCATGGTAAAAATGAAGAGAAAAAACGCATTACATCTCCAGCAAAAATCTAAATCTGCAAAGCAGAACCCAAAAAACAAAGATAGAAAATTTACAATGTGTACTAACAAGAGTCATTTGTAACCCAAATTTGAACAACTTGCATAAACAGAGGAGAAAATGGGAGTAGTTACTTAGTTGACATGATTATACCCATTAATGAAAATTTCATCTTTTCATCATTTTGTATCCAAAAAAAAATTAGAAATCATGAAAATTTTGAGAAATAAACGAAGAACAGAAAGAATCCAGGCTTTTTACAAAACTAATTCCATGTTTAATACAGATTACATTATGCGTAGCACACTAAGGTTTGGGAAAAGAAAAAGAAATTGGGATACTATGACAGATGAAGTGCATACTTGAATGACCAGCCATGGCCAAAAGAAGCACTACAAGAGCTAAAGCAGGCATTGTTTGGTAAAGAACAAAAGGGATGTGTTAGAAGAGGTAGCTAGTAATGGTGGGCAGGCCAGATAAAATGGCAAGAACAGCTCAGAGGAAGGGGAAGAGAGTGAAGTGAATGAGTGGGGTGTGTATGAGCCGAGAGTGGTTAAGAATATGAAGACAAAATATACCGTGTAGAGATTGATGTAAACGGTGGAAAGATATATATAGTGGCCCAGAGCGAGTATTTATGTTGGTTTGTGAGTGGGTTTTAGTAATTTTGGTTGTCTCGTCTGAAAGACAGTAAAGCTCTTCTTTACCCTTATGTCAAGGCACGAAGAAAATTTCATCAGCAAAGTAATAGAAAAGGCGCGAAGAAAAATACTTTCATGGGGAGTCGCGAAAACTTGACAGGATTTCTAGGCTGAAGAAAACAACTTCTGAGGGTGTGACAATAACAGAACAGAACCCGTTTGGATGGGGGGTTTTGTAATATGGTAAGTTTTATATTTAAAATATAAAATTAGATAATTTTAGAAACTGTATTTTGAAAATTTAATTTCTAGCTTCACATCACCAGTCCACGGCCCATGCAGAAAATTAAAAATTCAGTTTCAAGCCATATATTTTAAATTAAAAAATTAATTTAAATTAAAAATTATCTACACTTTTAAATTTAATAAATATTATATAAATTAAAAAATATGATAAATTTCAGGCCATACATTTTATATTAAAAAAATATCATATAAATTTAAAAATTATCTAAAATTAAAAATATCACACATTCTAAAATTAAAAATTATCATATAATATAAATTTAAAAATTATTATACACTTTTAAATTTAAAATTTAAATATATCATACACTATAATAATTTTTTTATACATTTTAATATTTTAAAATTTTTTAAATTCATGATTTTTTTTTAAATTTAAAGTATATGATATTTTTAAAATTTTTAATGCATGATATATTTAAATTTTAAATTAAAGTGTATAATAAATTTTTAATTTTTAATTGTATGATAATTTTAAAATATAATATTTAAAATTTTTAAATATATAATAATTTAAAATTTTATAATGTATGATATTTTTTTATTATAGCATATGGTAAATTTTAAAATGTATGATAAATTTTAAATTTAAAGTGTATAATAATTTTAAAATTTATTAGTGTATGATAATTTTTAATTTTAGAGTGTATGATATTTTTTATATTTAGAGTTTATGATAGTTTTAAAATTTATAACAAATTATATTGTTAAAATTAAAATGTATAATAATTTTTAAATTTATAGTATATGATATGTTAAAATTTTGAAATTTATGATATTTATTAAATTAAAAATGGATAGCCTGAAACCAGATTTTCAAAATTCCGTTTCAAATTTTTGCAAGGGTGGGCTAGTAGTTGTGTGGTGATGGGCCTGTGGGCTGGTAATATGGAGTTAGAAACTGGATTTTCAAAATCCGATTTCTAAAGTTACCTCATTTTAGCATTTTAAATACAAAACTTACCATATTGACTAAAAACATTGGAACTTGGACCGTTATGTCCAAAATTCCGTTTGGATGGCCCTGGAACGCGTGCCAGCTGCTTCATAAGGTATGAAGCAGCTGATGCCGCTCCCATAAGCTGTCTTCGGGTAGCTTTTGGCCTTGCTGTGAAGCCCATTTTTTGTCTTCCTATTTTACCTTATTCATTTTTCTAAACTCCAACTTTATCCCGACTTTATTTACCAAACTACCTTATCTATTTTTTCCTATTTCTCACCGTGTCCCATCCTCAAAATTTTAATGTCCCATTCTCAATTTTAAAAAAAAATTTGACCGTTGGCTTCCTAATCAAAACAATTTGAATATTTTAGATTTGTAAAATTTTTATTCTTTTTTTACCTTTTTCTAACTCTATAAATACATAAATTTATTCTCTAATTTTCACACCATTCTTCTAATTTTTTAATTTTTTTGTAAGTCTTTGGATTTATTGTACAAAATGGATAATAATGGTAAACTGATATAGAGACTGCAAGAGGCCAAGATTTTCATCGATTACTATATCAAAGAAAGGAAAAAATAGAGACAGCCTTCGGTATTCAAAGCTACCGGGCAAGCAAGAAATGGTGCCTAATTCACTAAACTTATCGGGTATCTCTTAGAATACAATCAGTGTAAAAATAAATGGATCGACCGCAAAAGGATTAGAACTTGTATCAGAAATTAGGAAACCAGATCGGTGTGGGATGGGATCCAGTAAAAAAGTTATGAACGGGCCTAGACGAGTGGTGAGAGCAGTAAGCAAATGTAAATTTATTGAATCTCTTGTGGAATTTGTATTGAAAAAAGTTAAATTAGTTATAACTAATATCTTTTTTAATATTGTGACATGACAAGAAATTGATGAAATTCAAGAATAATAGCTTTGACTTGGCTGAGGAGTTGGACTTTCTCTTCGCTGATACTTATGTTTCAGGATTGGAAGCATATAATCCATCTTCTGGAGTCTTGCCATCAGCTAATGATGATAAACCTGGGTGCATACCAACTTGACTTACATATGAAGGATACAGTTTTATTGTCAAAAATGAGTATGAAAAATCTATTAGACTTAGAGATTTCAATATGTATAATACTTGGGTGATGGACAATTTCCCACCATGAGCACGCAATAGTGTCCATCACCTACAATGTCTCTAGCTGGTACTAGTATCCCGTAGCATCCCATAAAGGAGGAAGAGGAAGGCTAAGGCCAAAAAGGGGTGCCATGGATAATCACATTTGTAAGCTGCTAGAATTGACTAAGCAAAGAATGACCTAGTATCATCTTTCATCCTCCTCGAACCAAAACTCTGTTACTGAGTGATCAATCATCTTTATTTGAAATGTCTTAGAAACAATAAGAGAGTCGTCTGGATTCAATGGCTATGACCGAAAATTGGTAGGAACCACTGAGATCATGCAAGTGCCAGTGAATAGATAAATCTTTACTACACTAAGAGATCCAGCCTCTCAAATTACCTGATTTGAGTACAAACTTAAGTTAAAAAGGAAAAAATGTGGTTAATTTAGCAATGTATTCTTTTTAATGTTAAATTTTTATAGTTTTAATTCTTGCGTTTTTTATTTTATTTTTTAAAATTTCAGTATTTTTATTTTTATTTTTATTTTTTTTTGTAATTTAATTTTAGTTTCATTTTGTTTGTGTGGAAATAATTAGTCTAATTTCAATTAAAAATCAAAATTGAATTAATAATTACTTTAAATTAAATTAAAAATCATAACTGATTAATAATTAGTTTAATTTAAATTTATAATTAAAACATAATTAAAAATCAAAACTGATTAAATAATTAGTTTAATTTCAATTATAAATCATAATTGAATAAATATGAGTTTTTTCAATTAAAAATCAAAACTGAATAGAAATTCAGTAAACAATAATGCTCATTGGGAGTACTCGAACTCGACACTGGGGATAGAGGACAAGTACCAATCACTTGAGCTAAGTTCTCAATGATACCAACTTCTTCTTTTCTTCCAAAATATAAGTTGGTATACATGCCACTATTGCTGGTCACCCCCATGGTATCATATTACTATAAAAAATGATGACTGCCATTATTGAAAATGATCAGAAATAAGACCACCACCACCAAATATCGTAAGAGATTACTCGTTGAATATAACAAGATGACCACCATTGTACGAGCATAATCCTATAATAGACGATGATTGGCCATTGTGGAAGATGACCACCACCATTCTTGTACTGCTAGACACAACAAAAATCTTTGTCACCTTTGTAAGAGAATGTTAAAAATGACGATGGGCTATCATATTTGAGGGACCACCTGAGAACACGATTATCACTGTTATAAATTATAAGACTTGATAAATATTATAGTTAGAGATCATTTCTATTAATAAGTTATAATTTTATAATCAATTCTAGTTCTAGTTCTAGTTCTAGTTCTAGTTCTAATGAAATTGAAATTTGTTTGACAACTTAAATTTACCAATTTCAAAGAAAGAAATCTTAAAAACTAGCATTCTTCTACTTGGGGATTATTATATGTATGTGAGATTTCTTTACATATAAAGATAATTAAATGGAAAAGGCGTGGGTCTACTTAGGCCTTATTTGAATGAAAAATGGATGGGTGATATGAAAAAAAGATGGTTCTCCTTGGTTTCATGTACTCCTAAATTGCTCAAAAAAAAAAAAAAAAAACTTATTATTTAACAACATCATAACCTAACAAAGCTTAAAATTAGCATCTTCTTTTTTTAAAATATTATAAAAATTATATATAAATGTAGGACTATTCATAAACATGACATAGAATTGTACACTCTTACTCATTTATTTATTGTGAAACGAATATTTTCTTTAGCATCCATAGATAGGATCTAATTTTCATATTCAAGATAGCCCAACTGAAAGTCCCTATAAGCTTTCTTATACTCTTCTCATTTCCATTGTACTTATATATATATATATTATATAAAAGAGCCTTAGAGGCGATTTTTTTTTATTTTCTTTTATACCCTTATGAGTTTGTAACCTAGCTATGTTGCTTTAAATTCAACTCAACTCAACTAAGTCTTAAATCCCAAACTAGTTGGGGTCGGCTATATGAATCATTTTTCTCCATTTGCATCTCTCCAAGGCATCATTTTCGGTAATGCCTAAAATAGTAATATAATTCTCAATGACTACCCCCATGTAAGTTTCAGTTTCTCACTACTATGTCTAACACCTTCCACCTGCACCAATTAACATTTCCTAACTACAACGTCTATTGGCCAACATTGATAAGTTCAAACCAATGTAAGTGATTTTCCCTCATTTTCTCTTTAATAAGTGATACCTCCACCTTCTTACATATGTCCCCATTTCATATTCTATCATTTCTTGTATGTCTAGTCATCTATTTCAACATTCACATTTTGGCTAGTCCTATCTTATGTGAGTATTGTTTCTTAATTGCCCAACATTCGGAACCATATAACATAGCCGGTCTCATTACCGTTGTAACACCCTTAAAAACTTAATCTAGTTTAATTAGGCTAAATAGGTATTAATTACGGTTAAGCATATAATTAGTTTAATCATGCATTTAGGTAGGAATTGTCATGCATTTAATTTATGAAATTTTAAGGTAGAATTCCATATTTAGGAATAGTGACATCATCATTTAGTTTGATGACATCTTTATTTAGTTAAGTTAGTTTGGATTTAAGGATGGAGACATCATTAGGATGACATCATCATTTGCATCATCATTTGTAATTAGGAAAACATGTCACAATGGAACTAAGTGGTTAGGAAATAGTTAGAATGAAACAATGAAGGAACTAGGCTAGGTAGAATCAAACTAAAAACATTAGGAGAGTGTGAATGCATTAATTGAACTTATTTAGGTGTAGGAACCATATTAAAAGAAGAAGGAAAATAATAAAATATAAGATACTTGCTTAGAAAGGAAACATGGAGAATTAGGAAAATAATAAAATATAAGTTACTTGCTTAGAAAGGAAATGTGGAGGATTAGGAAATTAATAAAATATAAGTTACTTGCTTAAAAAGAAAATGTGATAAATTAGGTGTCACAAAAAGGTGAAGTGTGGCAATTTGTAATAAATGAAAGGGGTGAGTTGTAAAGACATGTGTAAAGGAGTAATGATTGACATAGGAAAAAGTCAAGGAATGAAACTCCTATAAATACCCTCATGTCTCCTTAAAACCCCCACACACACATTCCTTAATCCATACTAAAAGAAGAAAGACAACCTTAAACCTAGACATACACCAAAAGAAGTAAAAACTATAACTGCCAAGAAAAGAAAGCCAAAACCATAGACTAGGAAAAGAAAAAGAAAAACATAGACTAAAGGAGGAAAAAGCCAAAGCCGTAGGTATGAGAAAAGGAAAGGAAAACCGAAGGAAGGAGGAAAAGAGGCGTAGGAAAAGAAGGAAGAAAAATAAATAAGCTAAGGGTATTAGGTAAGTATTCATACATATCCTTATCTTTCTCTTCTTGATTCATGATTACTTCATATTCCTCATGATATTCTCATGATCCTTTATGCATATGAAATGAGTGTGAATGAAAATAATTTCCCTTGTG
Organism: Quillaja saponaria; assembly: GCA_029379385.1. Classification (NCBI taxonomy): domain Eukaryota; kingdom Viridiplantae; phylum Streptophyta; class Magnoliopsida; order Fabales; family Quillajaceae; genus Quillaja; species Quillaja saponaria. The sequence goes on along the minus strand of CM055606.1, from coordinate 2,663,587 downwards.
GAAAGTTTAAAGGAAAGGACTAATAATTATAGTAACATGTCTTGAGTTTATGTTGGCCGAAGTTCACCAGGTATCCAAAAAGGGAGGATACTCAAACCATAGTATGAATCCTACTATTGAGAGGCAGTACGAAGTAAGAGTACACAAAGTCCTTGTAAGGTAGCCTCGGGTTTACGTAAATGGTCAATAATGGTTACTAAGGAGTGGATAATAAAACAAAAGAATAAAGTTTGCATTTGCATATATTCCTATATTCTAAAACTGCCATCAAGATACTTCCTTTTGCTATGTGTGAATACTTGTTGAGGTTCGCCTCACTTTCCTTCATCTTGATGTGCATGATAGTTAGTTTCCATGGAAATGTTTATTGTGTAGACTTATCTGTATTTGTGAGCTCCTGGGAGGATGGTACCGTATATGTTACTGAAGGTTGGCAAGTGGTAGATTGGTGGTACGAGGAGGGAGACAAAGATAGTCCTCTTACTGCCGTATGCATAATTCCACTTGTTACCTGAGTGGATAATGTGTAAAGATTTTGGTATTATGGTCGATGGGTCCTACGTAAATAATTAGTGATGACCATAATCATAGGTATAAATATAGCTTGAACTTAACTTAGGAATTTTGGAGAAACTTGTAAAATAGTTGTATGGTTTCTCTTTTTGGTCTAAATATGGTATGAAGTTTTTAATTGTCTTGTAAATTAATAAAATGGAATATTATGTCTATTTGTGGAACTTTAATGATTCACTTAGTAAAACTGGTCAAGTAGAATTACCTAGGAAAAATACAATTGTCTAATTTGGCTATAATAAACGATTATTAATATAGGACAAATGAAGCAAATGATAGAAAATAAATTAGGAAGAATTGGCTAAAGGGTAATATACTAGTCAGTTATGGAAGATAAAATATAAGACTAGGTGTTGGTAAGAAATTAAGAGTAAGGATTTATCCAATTCTAAAGAAGGTAATTGATGTAATAAAGATACAATAATAAAAAGAAAATTTTAAACTTTTAAATAATTAAGAGTAATTACCAACTAATTTAATCATTAGGATAATAATTAGGTTAAGTATAGGATTAGGAAGTGAGGTGTCACATCCGTCCTATAGAATTCCTTTCATCCTATTCAAGATTTTAAGATCACATAAAACTCCTGAAGCGCTTTGCTACTTCACCCACATTGCCTTGATCCTATGGTTCACATTATGCTTAATTGTGCCATCTTTTTGCACAAATGAACCTAAATGCTTAAACACATCATTTGTAGGGATTGCTTGTTGACCATTTAAAGTTATTCAGTCGAGTCTCTTTCAGTGCCACTGAAATCGCACTCTATAGATTCGATTTTTGTCTAACTCAACCTAAGACCTTTAGATTCTAACACGTTCCTCCATAATTCTAGTTTAGAATTTAAACCTTCTTTAGTTTCATTTACCAACACGATATCGTCGGTAAACAACATGCACTGTGGATCCCTATGATGAATAGCTTTTGTAAGTTCATCAATTACTAAAGCAAATAGGTAGGGGCTTAAGGATGAATCTTGTGAACACCGATCATGATCAAAAACTCTCCAGTCATACCATTTACTAGCTGCACCCTAGCATATATTTTTCTAGATTAGTGAAAGCCATGTGAAGATCTTTTCTCTTTTCTCTATATTTCTCCATCAATCTCTTAAGTAAGAAAATAGCCTTCAAAATAGAATTTCCAGGCGTAAAGCCAAATTGATTCTCAAAAACTAGAGTCTCATTCCTAAGCCTACGTTTAATCACTATTTTCCAAAGTTTCATTGTAGTTTTATTCCGTAATAATTCATACAACTTTGAATATCTCCTTTATTCATATAAATAGGGATCAACGTACTCTTCCTCCATTCATCGAGCATTTTTTTGGTCACTAAAACCTTGTTAAAAAGATTTATAAGCTAAGTTACGTCAATGTCTCATAGACATCTCCAAACTTTGATAGGGATATAATCCGGTCCCATTGCCTTACCATTTTTCATCTTATGAATAGCTTTTTTAACCTCATGTGCTTTAATTCGACAAACAAATCTACGGTTCATATTGTCGAAGGCATCATCTAGTTCCTTGACAGCAACACTAGACTCTCCATTAAATAAGGTATTAAAGTAAGTTTGTCACCTCTCATTAATCTCATATTTGTTACCAAACCCTATCCCCCTCATCCTTTATACACTTAATACTATTTAAATCTGTAGTTCATCTTTCTCTTTGTTTGACAAGCTTATAAATATCTTTCTCTCCATCCTTTGTCCCTAATTTTTAGTAAAGTCTTTCATAAGCCTTGTCTCTAGCTTCCCTAACTACTTTTTTAGTATCTTTTCTAGCTTGTCTAAAACATTCGTAATTATCTTCATTTCTACACTCGTGTAATCTTTTATAACACTCTTTTTTTGTTTTAATAGCTTGTTGGACTTATTCGTTCTTCCATCATATCTCCTTATTAGGTGGTCCATGCCCTCTACTAATCTTATCTCAAATCTTATTAGGCTCGTCCTCTATAATCCATGAGTACCAAGTATTTTCTTTTCTTTAAAAAGAGCAATCTTACCTCCATTCAAATTCCATCATCTAGTCCTACTACTCCCATTACTTCTATGCTTTTTCTTCCAATGCTTAACACCAATATCCATAACCAAAAGTTTGTGTTGAGATATTAAACACTCGCTAGGTATAACTTTACAATCCTTACATAGCACCCTATCAACATTTCTAGTCAGAGGAAAATCTATTTGGCTCTTATTAGACCTGCTACTAAAGATGACTAAGTGTGACGCTCTTTTCTTATAAAACGTGTTAGCTAAAATCAAACCATACGCAAACCGCAAAATCCAAAATGCACCCATTCCTATCTCCATAACCATAACCCCCATGAACTTTCTCAAAACCCTTATTAGTATTTCCTATATGGCCGTTCAAATTTCCTCTAATAAAAAGTTTCTCTCTTAGCAGTACTTCTTGAGCTATCTTATCTAAGTCTTCCTAAAATGCCTTATACGTACCTTCTTCTGATCCTATTTGTGGGGCATAGGCACTAATAACATTGAAGGCATTCTCGTCTATCATCAGTTTCACTAAAATTATTCTATTACCTTTCCTCTTGACTTCTACAACCTTGTCCTTGAAATTTCCATCAACAATAATTGCAACTCCGTTCCTTTTTTAATTCTTACCTGAATAACACATCTTGGATCCCTTTCTCTCTATCTCTATAGTCTTTTCTTTTATCCATTTAGTTCTCACAAGCAAGCAATATTGATCTTTCTTATACTCATGGTATCTACTAGTTCTCTCAATTTACCAATAAAAGCCTTTATATTCCAAGTAGCTATGCGAATCTTCTCTTGGACTAACTTCTTTACCTGCACTTACTCTCGATGTGAGAACCCTTGCTCATTTTGCACCACACTTCGGTGCCGGTGTTACACACTACTAAAGATGTGACGACCCAACCCTTGCTCATTTCTCACTACACCGGGGGTCCTATATAGCTCGTCACTAAGAGGATTATACCCCAACGAATGATTGGTAAGATTCATCCCATAGGATTCGACTAGTTTTACGCTGGCTATCAACCTATCGTAACCCTCATTCTTTACCCGGGCTTGGGACGGGTAGAATAAACTCAGGTAAAGTTGTTATGTTGCTTCAGATAGACCACCATTTTTTTTTATTATTTTTTTACTTTTTCCCTATTTTTACTCTATTTTAACATCAATAAAATTGTAATTATTTTAGGACTATTGGTTTCTTTTTTTTACTAATTCTTCTCAATATTAATAAATCTATAATTTCTCAATAATTATATGTCATAGCAATTAAAATTGAATTTCTAATTTGTTTTATTTAATAACTACCTAATAATCTTAATATTTTTTTGAGGTCTTCTCAAATTTAAGATATAAATTTTTACTATGAATTAAAAGAAATATTAAGAATATAGTTTTCATGATTATAATATTGTTGTTTAACTTTTATATCATAAAAAAAAATATTTTTTTCAATAATTATATGTCAATATTAGTTAATATTGAATTTTTAAATTTTTTATTTAATAAGTTTCTAATAATTATATATTATAAATTAATTTTTTTTAAAACACTATATATTAAAAAATATTTAGAGTATAGTTTCTATGATTATATGTTGTTGTTTTAATTTTAATGGAATAAATTTTATTTTCTTAAATACCCTATAAGTTTTTACTATTATATAATTACTTTTTAATTATTATTTTATTGAAATATTCTATTTTTGTTTACTACATTCATAATTGTTTGTTATTTTAATATCGATATAATTATAATTATTAAACATTTATATATATATCATAAATATGATTTACATGCGTTGCATGGGCCACGAAAACTAGTATATTTATATATTGAATAAAGTACATCACTTTACACCTCGGTGGTTTGGTTTATAGCCTCATGATTTGGCTTATTCTTAAATGCATACACGTAGTTCATTTTATCCAAAAATGTCATCCTTGAAGTTTGGACCAAAATGTCTTTGGATGAAATCCATTCAAACTAAAGGTTTTGTAACTAAATTGCCAAAAAAAATTCAAAATTAAACAACTAATTTATAAAATGGCAAAATGACATCAACCATCCTTACTTTTCTCAATTTAATCCTAAAAGTACTTTCTTGGTCAATTTCGTCATAAAATTTTTAAAAACATTTGTAATGTCTTCCTCATTATAACACTTTTAACATTTTGAATAAAAATTGATGATGTGGCTTAAAATATAATGTTTTTATCATATGTGTGTAGAAGTGGCTAAAAAGTTTTTTTTACTCATATAATGCATTCTTTCTCACTCTTATTTCCACCATTTATCCTTAAAAATTATAAAAGTAGGGTTTGTAATGATTATTAACTATTATTTGTATAACAAACTAATTCGAATTGTAATTATTACCGTAATTATCTTATTAATATTATAATGGGCGTAATCATGTCTTATTATAAGCATAATTATTTGATTAGGCAATAACACGTGACACAATTCTATTGGTCATAATATTCTATATAAATAAGCTGAAACCCTAAAAGTAAATCGACACCTCAACTAGTCAAATCCAAACTTAACAATTATAATATTTTATTTTTTTTTAAATAGAAAGGAATGAGAGAGAGTAAGAGTACAATAATAATTTTAGGACAAAATTAAATACAAAAATTATACTTTAGGGACAATTTTTTATTTTATTTTGTTAACTCAACATATATATGGCATCCAAAAAAAGTATTTTAAATGATATCAACATTTTTGGTGTTAGACTTGAAGAAGATATTGCAAATGTTTTGAAAATTTTGGGATGAAAATGACCGAAAAAATATTTTTGAGGCGAAATTGACAAAAATATAATACTTTGAAAACATTAAATGTCATTTGGTTTTATAAATTCATGCCATTAATTTTTTATTGACAAATGCAAATTAAATCTATTTTACTTCAAAATCTAATATCTGTTTACCAAAAACAAAAATTCAAGTAACAAACCCATGAAATTCCTAATTTCTTCATCCTCCCTTGATTCTCTCATTGATTGTTCATATTTTTATCTCCTCCACAACTTCCTCTTATCTATACCAATATTCTTAATTTTTTCCCAATTCGGCAATTCCTCCTCAAATATCCAAATTCTCATATCCCTACCACTTTCAATCATTTATTCTCCTATTTACCCTGATTTTTCTCATCCGTCCATTTCTTTTAACAAAAAATAACTTCCCACAACCCATCACAATTACTTTCGCCTCAAATTTTTTTGTTTTTTTCCTCCTTCCACAAAAGATAGATACATGCTTCAAATTTTGTTAGTTTGATTTGTGTTTTTGATAACTAGATATTAGATTTTGAAGTAAAATAAAATTTAATTACTTGTTTATAAATAATAGAAGAGATAATAAAAAATCAACACGAGTTTATAAATTAGAATTAGACACTTAATTTTAATCTTTTAGTTATTTAGTTCTAAAAGTAATAGTTTAAGGACAAAAAATATTTTGGTCCAAGGTGCTTTTGGATAAGACCTCCATCCATTTGAAAAAATGCCGGGGGTAAAAAAAAAAATGTATTTATTCATAATTCATATATGTGCTTCTAATTCGAAGTTTGAGCAGTTAAACCCTACTTGATTCTATGTGCAGCAGATAGAAAGGGCAGGTGGATTTCTAGGATTTCAGGAACCCTAGCAAAATGATGGTTCAGCTTCCTCGCTTGACAAACTCTCTGAGAGACCCATTCGATATTGACCAGGCGTATCTTCAACGTAAAATCATTCTGCAAAACCAAAACAAACCGCGCAAGTAATTCCTATCAAATGAACTTTTCTTTATTTGCAATCAATTTCCTCGCTATTAGCTGTTTGGTTGTTGAGAAAAAAAAAAAAAAAAAAACGCTGGAGATTAAGGAAACTGAGAATTTGGATTGAATTTCACGTTCAAAGGAGGCCTAGGTTTATAAATTTCATTGTTTTTCGACTTTATGAGTTTCTTGGCAACGAGATATAATCTGTCTATGCATTGGCTGCTACTTTCACTAATGTGGAATTTTGTAATATTTCAAATTGTGTTGCTTCTCTTATTATTGCAATGATCATAATTTGAATTTTCAACTTTATGATTTAGTTCTGCAAGTTCGGTTGATGAATCAGAGCTAACCCGGAAGATAGTTAACCAATGGGAAGAAGGTATTCTATAATCTTAATGCCAAGCAATCAAGTGTTCATACATGGATAGTGAATTATATACTAGAACTAAATTGTGTTTATTATATGTTGCGTATGGTGGAGCAGCTTCAATAGAAGTTAGACAGGCTTACAAGCACTTCATAGGGGCAGTGGTGGAGTTGATTGATGGAGAAATGCCCTCCGAGGAGTTCCGTGAGGTGGCACTGACTGTTTATCGTCTTTTTGGTGGGCTACTAGAGGACAGCTTTGATAGAATCATCTCTGCTAAGAAGTAAGTATTTGATTTCCCAGATTTGGCAGCGCAAGCATTTAAAGTATACAGTGCTTACTTTTTGGCCATTGATTTGGTGGCATCTTGTTTTATTTTCCTTTAACACTATATCCACAGGATGATTTTCTGAGCCATATTTGAAAAAAATGTTGAATCTAAGATGTAGTAATGTTGAGAGTAGTTGCTTAAAAATTCTGACGTTACTGCAACAATTACCACTCACCTGGAAGAATTTCAAGTTGTAGTTCTAAATTCTAATACCATGTTTGAACAATTATAACAGTTTAATTTCATTTGGTTTAATGTCCTCTAAAAGCAGAATGAGCATTAATAGAAAATCTTTGTTAGGGGAAAATTTATACTGTATGACATTCTCCTAAGCAAGTTCTCTAAATCTATAATATCATATGCAATTTACCAAATGGAGAGGCCATGACCTTGAATCATTGCATTATGGTAAGCCTTCAATTTTGAGATACTCGAGAATCTATGCTAAGCAAGTGATGTTGGTATGCAGGTTAGAGTTGCAAAAAATTATCGGTCATGCAGTTTCAGATGCTAATTTGAGGAGAGTTGCATCTCTAGCACAGAGACTATTTAATTTGCAGCCTAGCAGCAATGGTGCTGCCATTGGCTCAGAAAGTTATATAGGTACTAGGGATGAAGATTTAGAATTTGGAGCTGATCTTGTTTTTCAAGCCCCGGCTCGATTTTTGGTTGACATTTATTTGGATGATGGAGAAATGTTTGATTATAAAAGCACTGTTTCTCCATCATTTCATGAATATGGCCAGAATGACTCAACAGCTAATTTTGTTGTTAATGTGGGAAAGTTCAACCTGAGTTGGTTAAGAGATGCATGTGACAAAATGGTTAGGAATAGTGTCTCACAGCTTTCCCAAGATGAATTGGCAATGGCAATATGTAGGGTTCTTGATTCAGACAAGCCTGGTGAAGAGGTAATGCATGGAAATCTATATTCTTTAAGTTTTACCAGGTAAACAACTAAAGTTCCTGCATTTCTAAATTTACTAATTGGGGTCTCCCTTTCTGAAGATAGCTGGAGATTTGTTGGATCTTGTTGGGGACAGTGCTTTTGAAACGGTCCAAGACCTTATATTGGTGAGCATATGAACTACTTTTCTAGTTTCTTAAAGTTAATGGATACTCCCTTTAAACTCTACTTTCGAGCTTCCCTGTCCAAGCATTGAGTACTTTACTGATGCTTTACGATTTGGAAGGTTAAATCATTTATCTCGCTTTAAATATTCTCTTTTTGTCTTGTTGAAAGATTAAGAGACTACATATCTGCTTTGGCTAGTGAGTTCAAAATAGGCGCACATCTTGAATATTTTAAAAGCCTAAAGTTGAAAGGGTTTATTGTGGATTTGTTGGATATTGGTTATAGTTGACATTTACGTCTTTATTTTCAGCATCGAAAGGAACTTGTTGAGGCTATCCATCATGGCTTATTAATACTGAAATCTGACAAATTGGCTTCCAATGCTCAGTCACGGATGCCTAGTTATGGGACTCAGGTATTTAATGGACTCAGTCTGATAAAATTCTCGTCATTCACTCAAACAGAGGCAACACAATGACATGTGTTGTTACTTGAAAAATGGACTTTTTGTCAAGTAATTATTTCCTCTACTTTTTAGGTGACAGTTCAAACAGAGTCTGAACGTCAAATCGATAAACTCAGGCGCAAGGAAGAAAAGCGACATAAGCGGGGAATAGAATATGGGGTTGATAATGACTTGACTGCTGCAAACTTTTTGTCCATACTTCAGGCTAGTGAGAGGAAAAAACCATTTGATGATCTGATTGGATCTGGTGGAGGATCCGAGTCCCTTCCTGTTACTGCTCTTCCACAAGGAACCTCTAGGAAGCATTATAAAGGGTATGAAGAGGTCATTATCCCCCCAACACCAACTGCACAAATGAAACCTGGAGAAAAACTGGTACATTTCTTCTATTGTGAGATGCAGTTAAATTTGTCATGATAATTTTTTGATTGTCAGATGTGATCATTGATTCTGACTGAATTTTCAAAAAGTCGATAAAATGGTAGCATTACATCGGAAATTATGTCCTGGTAAATGACTAGTTAATGGTTTGTGTTGTGAATCATGTATTGTAATAATGAAATCTGGTTGGATTATTGTTTTTTCAAATGTCTAAGTGCAAGATGGACCTTGTCAAACTCTTACAAAATGCTTTTATGTTGTCCAAATGATTCAAGGTTGTTTGTGATGTAAGAGCATTCTTTGTAACCGGTCGCAAACAAATTTCCCAACCCTTCTTGGCCGTTTTGACTGTTGGATTACCTTTTGGATCTAGCTTTCTTCTTCCACATTTTCAAGGATTTATTTATCATAATTTGAGAAGAACTTCATGGTACTATTCAAAGCAGAGCGGTTGAGAATTCTCACCATAAATTTTTATCCTTCGGCCTCCCATTTTTCTGTGGATGTTGACAAGTATGATAAATTTTTACCCTTTTCTGTGCATGCTTGTTTTCCTACTTTTCATCAGTCTGCACTGTTGTTCATCACATTCGTTGAATACGGTTATTTGAAATTTTGCACTTTCAAGTGCAAAATTTATTGAAGCACACAAGCAGTTTCTTGTGGTTCCAATGGATGTCTATTCAGCCTTCTTTCCATTCCATTGGATCTTTTGTAGAGTTCTTAGATGGAATGAACTGTAATTAGTAGCTTTGCTTTTGTTTTCAGTGGGTTTTGTCTGTACCCGCTTTGTGTACAAAGATATGACTCTTTTCTTGTTAATTCATTAGTTATAAAAAAAACAAGCAGTGTCTAACTCTGTACATAAGATTCATACAAAAAGGCACACCACTTAAGGCTCACAAAAGAAAAGAGATGAAAAATAAAACAGCATTAACCTCTATCTCCATAGGAATTGTGACTTTTCCCCATTTCAATTGACATAATGAAATCTTGTCATCAATATAGAATATTTCTCATTAATTGCTTGTCCCAGTCTGATGGCACCTCCTGTCTCTTTTAGAGGATAAGGTTAAGGGTATTCTGTCTGGGTGCATGTGTTTGACTTAATAATGAAAGAAAAGCTAATGATTAATCATAGGGTAAGAGAGGTAAACGATTGATGCACAAGATACTCATCTTGTATGGTATGACACGGATTGCCCTTCACAGGCTTCTGACTTTTGATCTAGACATGCCCCCTCTTTCCTGTGTCGGATGGGCCTTGCAAATGTTATCATGTGAGAAAGGCAAGGTGATGCAAAATGTTAATGGAGCTAAAGACCCTAGGAAGACAGGAATGTGTTTTCTGTTATTTTCTGTATTAGTAGTAGGGGCGTTTTGGTAATTTTGTGCTATTGGCCATGCAGTAGCCTATTTGGTTGTGTTTAGCTTTCTTTAGGCAGTTTTAGCTCAATTAGGTCCTTTATTTTGATTTAGAGTTGGGTTCATTACTTTAAGCTTTATTAAACTTGGGTTCTAAGTCAATGAATAGTAGTTTTAGAGCTTTGTAATGTGTCATTAGGAAGATAAAATGAATAAGAATTTCAGCCACCATGGAGCGCTTTAGATTGTGTGATGCAACTCCTTCCTAGGCATGATGCCTAGCTTATCTCAGTTCTCCTACTTCTCTTTTAATTTAAAAACTGTTAAGTCATTGTTCACAAGCAATCTGACAGATCCAATTTTGCTCCCCATAACAAATCCTCAATTTCCCAATCTTTTCCCACCATAAAACCCTAACCCCCATGTCCATAATTTTATTTTTTGCAACAGAATTCCAAACATCCCTCTAATTAATCCTTTTGAACCCTCCTGATCCCTTCCGGCTTCACAAGGCTTGATATGTGCATTATATTGGAAGCATCATTAACAGAGCTCGAACTGAAACTAAGATCCCTTTGCACTCTTTCACGATCATGATGGGCAGCGATTGGCGAACCAGAAACATCACCAACTCTGTGGTATAACTTTGGAAGTCAATCTAATTTAAGTAACTGGCTTTTAAAAGCAATTTAAATATGCTAGTTGCTGTAGGAGAAGATTAGGAATAAAAACAAGGTAATCACCAAGTATTGGAAGCTCAATATCTCAGTATAATTGAATATTTTATGGCAACATCAATGGCTCTTGTTGTAGCACTGATTTGCTCTCTTTATATATTTACTATTAACATCTTTACAAAATATATTACTATCTGTTACTAATTATATAAAATATTATAAATTTTATATGTGACAATAAATAATGATACCAAAAATGATATCATAATTAAAAAATTGTTCCAATTTGGAATTACTTACTTTTCTTAAGCGAGAATCTGAGTGGTTAAATGGATTCTCCTTTCTAGCTTCTAGACATTATTTATAATATACTTATGCAGAACCTTGCAAACATGACACACCCTTCATATGTACTTCTAAGTGCTTCACTATTAGCTTCACATACTCTTCATAAGTAACACCTTAAGCATTGATTTCTGGATCTGGACCTTCACTTAATGCTTTTGCTGTTACTATTTATGTATTTTCAGATCGAGATAAGGGAACTAGATGACTTTGCTCAAGCTGCATTTCGTGGCTACAAATCACTGAACCGCATCCAGAGCAGGATATTTCAAACTGTTTACCACACTAATGAGAATATACTTGTGAGTTGCCTGGGCCTTAGTTTTATATAATGAAAAACTAAGCAATAATTGTAAAGTATTGCTTTAATGTGTGAGCTAATTTATGTGTGCTTGCAGGTGTGTGCTCCAACAGGGGCTGGGAAGACTAATATAGCTATGATTTCTATTCTACATGAAGTAAGTAACTAATTACTGAAAAAGCAAGAGTAGTCTAATCAAATTCTGTTTGTGGGATACATCTCTCTCTTTCCCTCTCAATTCCATGGGGCACTGGAAGTTCCACATTTGCACATTTTTGTTACTTTATTAGGGTTTAATGTTCCAATTAGGATGGAGAATCTTCAGTTCTTCACGTGGCATAGGCACATATTCATATGTTTAAATAATCTTCAGTTTTCAGTTTTCAGTTTTCAGTTTTCTTACTTTATTGCCTAAATCAGTCTTGCCTTCTGTTTCACCCAACTTCGATGCAATCTGAAACACAAAACCAGCTACTTTTGTTTGTTTGTTTGTTTAATTTTTTTTTTTTTCTAGATTCTATAATCAAACTTCATAAGAAAACCCTGTCCTTTCTTGGATTTGATAGTTTTGACTTGCTTCATACCACAATCTTGTGCATAATGAACAAGTTGTCACTTGTTTTGCTCTCTACCTTTTCTATGTTTGTCAATCTCAGTAGCAACTTATTCTAGTTTATGTACCTGTCATTAGTGGCTACACGAAGGACTTGTGGTTTGAAAGTTAATGGGATACGGTGGGCCGGTGGCAGATATATTAATATTGTGTATTGCCAAGCAATATCTGCAATGGCTTGGTCCCACTTCCTCTCTCTTGGGTCTTCTTCCATTCTTTTCTAGTTCATATGTAGAAATATATGTATGTATGTATGTATGTAGCTGGATATAGAGAGGTGCAGAGATATTGCATCACAGAGATAGAGAGAAAGAGAGGGACAGAGAATATCTGATGCTCTATTGTACTCTCTCAATCCAAGAATAAGTGTCACAACTCTTTAACTCTAACCCTTTATTCCTAAATCAAGTGTCACTATCCATAAGTCTGATTGATAAATAACTGAAATTCCTGAATAACCCTACAGTGAATTGTCAGGGTTAATTTTGTCAGTTACTTTATGTCAATTCAAACAAAAATTCTGTCTCTGTTATTTGTGGTTAAAATTGAAAATCAATACTATATCTAACAGTTCTTAAACTTTGTCATAGTGACACAGATAAAATGGATGTAGAGAGTAAAACAGTTGAACTTATCTGTTCATGAATTAAATGTGATATTGCAGATTGGAAACCATTTCAAGGATGGTTACTTGCACAAAGATGAATTTAAGATAGTTTACGTTGCTCCAATGAAGGTAGGCTTGTGTTTCTCTTTCCCTTTTATGGCTCTGTTTGTGTGTATTTGTTCTTGGGGTAGATCCTTTCTGTTTTCTTCTTTTTCGAACACATTTGTCTGATTTGGAATTTATTTTTTCCGATTATAGGCTTTGGCTGCAGAGGTGACATCAACATTTAGCCAACGTTTATCTCCATTGAATATGAATGTCCGAGAGCTCACTGGAGACATGCAACTTTCTAAGAGTGAACTTGAAGAAACTCAGGTTGCTTGTTGTCAACTATTCATTAACAGTTTTTCTTTGGCTTACATAAACAAAAACTAAGGGATTCTCTTTTCTCTGTCCAGATGATAGTGACAACGCCTGAGAAATGGGATGTCATTACTCGGAAGAGCAGTGACATGTCACTCTCAGTGCTGGTGAAACTCTTAATTATTGATGAAGTACATCTGCTGAATGATGATAGAGGCCCTGTAATAGAGGCACTAGTTGCACGGACTCTACGTCAGGTAAAGTTTTTGAGTTATTATATTTTCTTACTTTTTGCAGTAGTTCAGTTAAAATAATATAAGCTTCAAGCATTTCTATGCTTAGCAAATTGCAAGTTATACTAAAAAATTGTGGGATTTGTTCTTTGCTTTGTTTGGTTGTAAGAATTTGATGTCCAATTCACTAATGCCACTATTTTCTTTTTTAATTTTTGTGTCCATATAGTTATTACTTCATTAGCTTTATTCCTTTTATCAGAGTCCGTAATGACTTATAGCTGAGTTTTATTTCTTCTGTCAAAGAACCATCCTAAAAGCTTAAGCTGTTAGGTGAGACCCCAGGAATAAATTATAATCTCTTACACGCTTCTGCAAGCACAAGCCCTTTGGGTTTGTTAGTGTGTAGAATGCAAAGGTGCTCTTCATACCTTGTGCTTAAATTTTAATTGTAATTTTAAAATGGATAATGGCAAGGTTCGAACTCCTAACCATTTGGTCATAGGCTCTGATACCATATTAGAATATCACTCTTAAAACCAATTAATTGGTAGGAGGAGAGGCACTAGAGTTTTGAAGTATAGAGGGCCTAGAACCCAGCTCTAATACCATGTTAAAGAATCATTCCACCTAAAAGCTTAAGCTGTTAGGTGAGGCCAAAGAATGTTACACATCTCTTACAACTTCACTAGCTTTATTCCTTATATCTGAGTCCGTAATGACTTATAGCTGTACACATAAGCTTGCTGAGCTCCATTATGGAGGATATAGGGTGCTTTCTGTATGGTGGAGTAGTGCATCAATAGTGATATATGAAATGGTGTTTTGAATTGTGATAGAGTGATATTTTTGACATGGTCAAAGAGGAATACCACATAGGACGCAGATTTTTAAACTCATCTATACAAGGATTTGGTTCCAAATGAGGTTGCTTAGGTAGGTGTTAGATGTGGGGTAAGATTTATAAAGAAATAGAAGGCGAACCCATTTACCAAAAGGGAAGATGAAGTGCTTATCTCTTATAAGTTGTGTGGATTCAGAAATGCCATTTTTGTTAAGTAATATTTATGCAGCAACTGCTCATAGGGGTTTGAGGCACAAGGCACACTTCAAAGACAAGGTAGTTGTAATTGTAATTGTAATACTAATAAATCTGATAGCATTTCCATATATGAGTATTGTAATTGTAATACAATTACCTAGATGTTGATTGTAAGTATAATTTTACAGTCAGTAAAAGTCAAGAACATAACATGGTAACAAAAAGCATGTATTTATATCTAAGATCATTTATTTTATGGCAACGCTGTTAATACCAAAATTTGTTGATTGCTTAAGTTATCCCAAACTTCATGGTGTTTTTTACCCCTTTTTTATTTAATTTGGTTAAGGAGCACATTTATTTTACACAAGACCTCCGATCACTTGAACATGCATGTGCGCCATAGGAAACTGAACAAAACATAACTCTAACCAAACATATTACTGAAGTAATGATTAAGAAGGGGGTTAGCAAGGCCTGAAACAGTGATTTGAACAGTCACAGCCCGATACCATGGTTGGGTTACTAGGTATCCCAAAGCTTAACCTAGTAAGGAGACAAGGAGTTAGATCTTGAATTATTAACACCAATATATTGTGTTGTTTGTTAATACGTTTTACTGGTTGCTTGTTATCTGTTTTTTGACAGGTGGAGTCAACACAGACAATGATACGCATTGTGGGCCTTTCAGCTACTCTTCCCAATTATTTAGAGGTGTTTAATCCAAATATTTTCATCCACTTTATTTAACTTTTTTGGCCTATAAATGCTAAAAGTTTGAAACTTTCTTTGCCTTTAATTTCATAACGCAAGTTGTGCATCTTCTCTGAAAACTTAGGTTGCGCAATTTCTGAGAGTGAATCCAGACAAGGGACTCTTTTTCTTCGATTCTAGCTATCGCCCAGTGCCTCTTGCCCAACAGTATATCGGAATTAGTGAGCAGAACTTTGCTGCTCGTAATGAATTGTTGAATGAGATATGCTATAAGAAGGTCTCTTGCCACTGAGTTTCTTCTAAAATATTAATCAAATCTTAAAATGATCAAAAGATGACTTCATTGGTGTCTATATGCCCAGGTTGTTGATTCTATAAGGCAAGGTCATCAGGCGATGGTATTTGTTCATTCCCGAAAGGACACCGCTAAAACAGCTGAGAGACTGGTTTGCTGTTTTACATTCCATCTGAATTTGTCATGTAGCTGTAGTATCTGGTTTGAATTCATTTTATGCTTGTGTTAGCATGTTAGCTGAAAGCACTGTTATGTTTCAAATGCATTGAGTTGTTAGTTGTTACTAAAGTTTTGCATAGTTGTAAGAGGAATTGAATCATTTGCAGCATATCAGTGTCTTCTGAATTTGATTTCAGCATCTCGACTTCTGTTTCATTCATGAAAATTATATCACTCCAAGATTAGACGTTGAAGTGATTGGCCTAGATTTTCGTTATTTTTGATATCCTTATTTTCTTGTTTTCTTTTTCTTCTGTCGTTTCCAATACCAACGGCAGCTCCCCTCTCTCTCAGTCCAGTCCGGGACTTCAACCTTCATTGTTATCATCAAAACTGGCCTCAATGATGTCTCTGTCATTTTTCTATGAAAATTGAAGTGACAGATATGTGCATTAGGTGCCATGTTTTTGATTTTTCACTCCCCAGAGTTTTCTTTTTATCAATATAATCTAGGGCCCTGTAGCCATTATGTTGGTGCTCATGCAAAAAAGAAATAAAAAATTAAGTGATGGTAACAGGGTATCAATTTCATTGGATAGCGGATGAAAATATTCAATTATGAAACTAACCTTTTATAGGACAAGTGCTTAGCTTTTTCATTTATGGGAGAATAATAAAAAAAGTGTATAGAGATTCAAGGGGTGGAGACCAAAGAGCGCTTCTGGCTTTTATAACAGTATAGTTAAGTATGTACCATGGCCACAGTGTGAAGAGGCAAAAGGGGATTAGCTTATTTTGCAATCATGCATTCACTGGTCAGTCAAACGAGCAACCCTTCTCAAGGGTTTCACAAATTATGTGTGCCATATGTCTTGATGCCAAGTGACACTAAGCAAACTATTTATCAAAAAAAAAGTGACACTATGCAAGCAGCATGTGTAATTTGCCCAGCTGCCCCCTTTTCATTTTCTGATTTTTTTTTTTTACTTATTGCTGATCAATTTTTGTCTAATTGCTTTTTCATTTTTTTCTATTCCTGTGATAATTATGACAATTTGGAAGCTCCTAGAATTGATGATTCTAGCACTGAATACTATTCACGTTTCTCTCTTGAGACCTCATATCATGTCCTGTAGAAATCGTTTTATTTTGTTTATCCAATTCATAATTTTGATCATGCAAGTACATTATCTCTTGAGACCTCATCTCATGTCTGTGCATGCACAGACTAGATAGTATTAGCTGTAAACACTTTGCTTCTAGTATCAACTCTCATGACATGTTGAATAGGTCGAACTTGCTCGAAATCATGAGGATCTGGAACTCTTTAGCAATAATACACACCCACAATATGCCCTTATCAAGGTGAGAAACGAAATGCTTCATTTTACTGGTTGTATGTTCGCATTGTTCTTAGATTTTCCATGTAATGGCTTTCAGAAGGACGTTCTCAAGTCCAGGAACAAAGATCTTGTTGAACTTTTTGAATCTGGATTGGGTGTTCATCATGCTGGGATGTTACGTGCAGATAGAGGACTGACTGAGCGACTTTTCTCTGATGGACTTCTGAAGGTAGAGCACATCCATTTTTAGTTTTCAGCTTAGAAGTTGTAAAATTTTCCAAATCCCTGTAAATTGATGTTATTGGCCGTTGTCAGGTACTTGTTTGTACAGCAACTTTGGCATGGGGTGTAAATCTACCTGCTCACACTGTTGTCATTAAGGTTTGTGCAAAGTGCTACATATTTTTCTTTTGTTTTTAGCATGTAGTACTTAAAAAAAAGAGAACAAGTAGGTTGCTCCTAGTATCTTACCATTTTACTGAAGTAGAGTTTCATCAAAGCCATCAGTAATTACAAATTTAATCCACTGGTACGGATGTCTTTAGAATTGTATTCTTTACTTATTGTAGCTACCTTTTTGATGTAATTTACATATACTAGGCTTTAGTTTGAATAAGGACTGGCGTGTAATTTTTCATAATTTAATTCAGTGCTCCAAGTAGTAGGAGGCATAAGTTGGTGTTGGTCATAACTGGTTTGATTAATAAGGGGTTGGGTTTTCTATTTAATTAATTGCTTTGATATCAATACCAGCCTCTGGCACGAGTCTTTGAAAAACACTGAAGAGAAGCTTCTTTTTCTCTCTTAACTTTACTATGTTAATGTTGATTCACCATCTCTCCTTTATTTTCACGGGCCTTTTTTCTAGAGTTTCTACATGTGCGGAATAGTAGACTATGATATTCCCTCTTTCTGCTTTTTCTTTTACCTTTAGGAGGTATGTTGTTTTGTAGCCATCTTGTTGAGAAGTTCTATCTTGATGTCAATGTACAGCAGACTAATAGTACTATCATAGAGAAACATTTTGTACTCTTATTTTTTAGCAGCTGGCTTTGAGAATTATACCATCTGTTTTCTGATAAGCCTAACTAGTCTTAAGCTTCATTTGTCTTATAATTTGATCTCACTGGTGTCATTCTCTAGGGTACCCAATTATATGATCCAAAGGCAGGGGGATGGAAGGACCTGGGTATGCTTGATGTTATGCAGGTTATACCCCTTTGTCCCCTCTCTGAATTACATTAGGACATTCTTCTTATTCGATATTTGTTTTAAACTGTAGCAGATTTTTCTATTTCCTTATAGATATTTGGGCGGGCTGGTAGACCTCAGTTTGACAAAAGTGGTGAGGGCATCATTATTACATCTCATGACAAGCTAGCATACTATCTACGGCTGCTGACAAGTCAACTCCCTATAGAAAGTCAGGTATTCATTTAGTTAAATTGATGTCAATAAAAAAATGTCTGGATCATCGAATGTTTTGCTACATTATATATAATCTGTTTCTTTTGATTGCCTCGGATTTGAATTACCAAGGGAATAACTGACTATCTTTTATTACATGAAATTCCTTCACTTGTAACTTTTCCAAGACTCTCCCATTATTTCATTCATGAATTGCTAATGCAAAATAGACTTTGTTTTACTTGTCTGAGTCCATATCCAACATTTGTCAGAAATTTTATGTAGACAGCTTGGCTGTCAAAGCGGATAATGGAGTAATTAACTCTTGATTTCATCCTTTTTTGAATGATGGGTAATAAAAAATGATTTCTCCATTTTGATATTTTAGTTATTGCCGAGATTCTTTGCAGTTTATTAGCTCCTTGAAAGATAATTTAAATGCGGAGGTGGCATTGGGTACTGTGACCAATGTCAAGGAAGCTTGTGCGTGGCTTGGATATACTTATCTTTCCATAAGGATGAGGATGAATCCTCTGGCATATGGTATCGGATGGGATGAGGTAACATTTGATTATTTATTCTTCACTGCAAAGGTTATACTTATTTGTATTACCTAGATCCAAAGATAAACATGTTATGTTGTTGAACATTCTAACCATTTCTTCCTTCTTTTTTATCCGGGTTCTGTAATTCTATTTTGTATGAGCTAGATTGATACAACATTCTGTATTTAGGAACAGTTCAGCTGTGTAATGAAAATTTGAACGAGCATAAAGTTTGTTGTGAAGAAGATATGGGAGTGGTTGAGGCTTTTGACTTCAAACTCTACATACAGATAATGAAACTTAGACAATTCTAATCCCAAATACCTACACGAGGTGCACTGATGTGATCCAGGGGCTTGTTTAGTTAGGGAGATTGTTTTTTTCCATTTTTTTAGGGGGATTACATGCATAAACATCACATGTCTAAACTAAGATTTGGACAACAAGGTTTTACAACTAGTTGGTTTATAGTAGATCTTGGAAACCACTCCCAATAAGTTTTCCAAGACCTATTGCTTTTCTCACATTTGGAAAAAAAAAAAAAAATTCTTTCGAAGAAGCACACCATGCAATCTACCATGTGGAAAAAATTCAATGAAATGTTAATTCTAAGTATTTGCCTTTTAAAATCTTCTGCAAAAGCATAAGTACGATTGCCTCAACATCAGTAGAACATATATAGAGTGCACATAAGCACTACATTTTGCTTGACAGTCAGTTATGTGCTGGAGGTTTTGCCTTCAAATTTTCTCATGGACCATCTGATTTATGTTTTAGGTTCTTCTCCTTATGCATTTAAAAGTGCTTGTCTTCGGATTTGTTCTAAATTTGGTTTGCAATATGGATTTTCTTAGATCTTTGTTTTGTTTTATAGGTTATTGCAGATCCCTCTTTGAGTTTGAAGCAAAGATCTCTCGTAACTGATGCTGCACGTGCACTTGACAAAGCCAAAATGATGCGGTTTGATGAGAAAAGTGGCAATTTTTACTGTACAGAGCTTGGTCGAATTGCGAGCCACTTTTACATTCAATACTCTAGTGTTGAAACTTACAATGAAATGTTGAGACGCCACATGAATGATAGTGAGGTTATTGATCATATTGTAAATTGCATTTACAAATTTTATTCAATATTTAAGCTTTTCTCTTATGTTGTATCATCATGTAAACTTCTATGTTTGGTTGTTTGTAAAAGTAACATGATTGTCAGGCTAATATTTTGCTTGTAGTATTCTGGCCTAAATGCCACCATGGGTGGTTAGTTTCTACTATTGGTTTTGATCCTATGGTCTGAGCTTTGGAATAATTTGTCTCTAGCTTGTATCATAATCTTTTCTTATATATTTCTTATTAATCTGGTTTTCATATCTCTATCACATTTTCTGTCACCCTAGGTGATCAACATGGTTGCACATTCATCTGAATTTGAGAATATTGTTGTTCGAGAAGAAGAACAGAATGAGCTTGAGATGATGGCACGGACATCATGTCCATTAGAAGTTAAGGGTGGTCCTTCAAACAAACGTGGAAAAATTTCCATTCTCATTCAGGTATTGTTGCTCTGTAGATACTCTTTGCTTGTTGCTATGTGAAAGAAAACTAACACTAATACTTTGATGACTGAAATATTGGTTGTATGATTTGCAGTTGTACATATCTCGAGGCTTTATAGATACCTTTTCTTTGGTTTCTGATGCTGCATATATAAGTGCAAGCTTGGCTCGTATAATGCGTGCTTTATATGAGATTTGTTTGCGAAAAGGCTGGTGTGAGATGTCTTTGTTCATGTTGGAATATTGCAAAGCTGTAGATCGCCAAATTTGGCCCCATCAACATCCACTCAGACAATTTGACAAGGACATATCTGCAGAAGTTTGTCCAACATACTCGATTTCTTCTATTTTCTCTAACAAGATATTATCCGGTGTGATAATCTTTCTTGGTTTGTGCAGATACTGCGGAAGCTTGAAGAATGTGGGGCTGACTTAGATCGCCTGCAGGAGATGGAGGAAAAAGACATTGGAGCATTGATTCGTTATGCACCTGGAGGGAGGGTATATCTCTCTCTTTTTTTTTTCTTTTTTTTTTTTTTTGGGAGGATGGAGTGAAGGTTTTTTTTGTTTTGTTTTTGGTAATGTGGGATTCAAATGTTATCAAGGTTGTGACTTTATTTTTTCTTTTTGCCTCTCCCTCCATGAATGAAGACTATCAAGCAATATCTAGGATATTTTCCATCCATCCAGTTATCAGCTACTGTCAGTCCCATAACTACGACTGTCTTGAAGGTGACTCAATAGTGGACATTTCTTTTTCAATTTCTCTAAGATTGAAGTTGTTTTATGAAAGACAGAGCTCCAATTTGATGATATAATCAATTTTTTTAACAGGTTGATTTGGTCATAACACCAGATTTCATTTGGAAAGACCGTTTTCATGGTGCTGTACAACGTTGGCTGATTCTAGTAGAGGTGATGTCTTGATAATGACCCCCTTTTAAATTTCTTACGATTATTAGCCCTTTTTTCAGACCATGTATTACATTGATTAGTAAAAACTCGTTATGGTTAAGAACCTCATAACTATATGTTTGCTCGGCTTGCAGAAGTGTATACTTTAAACTTGTTTGTACCTATTGAAAACCTTTTAACTGGTCTGTGAATATTTCTTTGATGTTGTAAGTTCAATTTTGTGAATAGTTGCTTCCATGTAAGTTTAAACTGAACTATTTATCTGGATATTGTAGGGATTAGTCATATTTTTTCTTTTTCTGCAAAAGTAGTTTTGACCTACTGATGACAAAGTCCTTATTACTAAGATTTTTGTTCTTTTATCCAAAACATGGATTAATATGTATGAATGACATAATGAAAACAATAAAATCAAGTTACATTCACAATAAACTACTGAGTATAGATTAATATCAAAATAACACCATGCATTATCTAACATCCATTAGTGATATAAGATGTAATTTAAAACTAGCAATTAAACAGTTCATCATATTTGTATCCATTATGAGAGACAAGGGAAGAAAAAGGATAAATTCTTTTTTTTATTAAGTCTCAACTAGTAATTAGTCCATGTCGTCTTCTGTATTTATGTAATATATTACTTTCTGAAGAGGTCTCAAGTTGTTAAAAATTTTCAAAATGCTCTGATCCTTTATATTGGAACTTACAGATTCCTGCCAAACATGTCTGGTCTGTATTCAAGTTTTGTCCAAGTGCATGATTTTTTTTGAGTTCTGAGATGTACAGTTATGTGTGTACTGCATGTGTTATAGCCTTATAGGTGCTTTGTCCATCTGTCATATGTCTGGTGCCTGGCACTCCGGCATGGCAAGATACAGACAGGGATGTCTGTTCACGCTTGAAGTGTTTCCCCTTGGGCAGGGGTTCATATTATTGAACTTTGAGTATGTGATGGTTTGATTCTCATTTCTAACCTGAACTGGATGCATGATCAACTACGTAAACAGGATTCTGAGAATGACCACATCTACCACTCAGAGCTTTTCACTCTGACAAAACGGAAGTCAAGAGGGGAACCTCACAAACTTTCCTTCACAGTGCCAATATTTGAACCACATCCTCCACAGTACTATATTCGCGCTGTTTCTGATTCTTGGTTGCATGCAGAGGCATTCTACACCATATCTTTTCATAATCTAGCACTGCCAGAGGTATTATATACCTATCGGTTTTTCTTTTATATTTTTCCTCCTTTATTGAAGTTGTACAAGTTGGAGAGGAGTTCTAACAATGAACCATGCTCTGTTCAGGCGCGTACTTCTCACACAGAACTCCTAGATCTAAAACCTCTTCCTGTGGCTTCACTTGGCAACAGTAGTTATGAAGCCTTATATAAATTTTCACATTTTAATCCTATACAAACACAGGTTTGATTCACATGCGCTTAAAACATTTTTTATGTTATGCTTCGTGGTTTAAAAAATATGATGATATGCAAACAATGTTTAGCTGATGCATTTTATGAAATTGGGCAGACTTTCCATGTCTTGTATCACACAGACTATAATGTTCTCTTAGGAGCTCCAACTGGTAGTGGGAAAACTATATCTGCTGAGCTTGCTATGCATCACCTCTTCAATACTCAGCCTGATATGAAGGTTTGTATTATGGTTTCTTCATGCACCATTGCAGTGAATGGGTATCAATGACAATGGAATATAGCAAAATGGAAAAACATAGATTTGGGGCCTGTTTGTGGAAAATGAGCTGATGGATGTAATGCGAGAAGAGAGAAGAGGAAAAGAGGAGAGAGACAGATAGGTTGGAAAAAAAAAAACCTCAATGATTCAATGAGTATTCTCATATGGAAATATAAGTAGATAGTAACCTCTTCTATATCATTGAACTCATAAGGGCAGGGCCCTATTTCTAATAGAAAAGTTTAGTTAAACTAAAAGTTATATTATAATTCAACAACAATAAGTAATTATAATAGTGGAAACCTCCTAATATAAATAAATTGTAAAATGTATCTTCTATTCCAAAAGAGAATAAAATTCCTTTATTTCAATCCTGATTAACACTCTTACTACACCTCTGGGAAGCTGGGAACTGAAGGCACATCCTTATTGTTCATCTGCTTTGAGGCCAGGTCAATATAAATTCCTTGGCAGAATCATCTGTTCCTAATTAATTACAAAAAAGAAAATGCCTGAGATGTGTTACAGATCTGCAATGCATTGTCATCTGATGCTTTCAAACATTCATATTATTTACACTGCATTCATAATATTAATCAATATCTTGATAATTTGTTACTTGAGCACATTGAACTAAAAAGTCTTGCACGACAAACCTATTTTTAATGTCCATCACATTGTTTTGGTGCATTATCTTGTGAACCGTACTTTACTGTAACAATGCAGGTTGTTTACATAGCACCATTGAAGGCTATTGTTCGGGAAAGAATGAATGATTGGAGAAAGGGTCTTGTCTCTCAGCTTGGGAAGAAGATGGTATGAGTAACTACATAACTGCCAGATATATATACTTTTCATATATCATAACGAATTCACGTGATGATTTTATCAGGTTGAAATGACTGGAGACTACACCCCAGATTTACTGGCCCTTTTATCAGCTGATATCATTATATCTACTCCTGAAAAATGGGATGGTATCAGTCGGAACTGGCATAGTCGAAGCTACGTTACAAAGGTACACTTATTCACTTATTATTTTATTATTAAAAGGAATTATTTGTGTCTGTGCGTGTAAAGTATTTGTTTACTGAGCTATAAATCCTTGTGCACATCTTGTTCTCTGTCGTCAATAGGTTGGGCTTATGATTTTGGATGAGATCCATTTACTGGGTGCTGATCGTGGACCGATTCTTGAGGTATGTACTTACTGGCTGCTACAGTCCTCTCTATAACTTTTCCTTGTCATGCACTTAACAATAGTGAATTGGAAATGGTGGTTTCCTTGTTTAACCTACTTTTTTTTCTACCAAAGTGGGGGTGGGGGTGCCAAGTAGTTGTTTCGGATACTCCCTAAAGGGATGTCTTCTCTCTCAGGTTCTACTATCATGCTTTCAAGGGGAACTTCAAATGCTATTCTGCAATGGAAATTTATTTGGATCTATCTAATTTCTTTTGTTGGCATTCTTTTTGGACGGACATCTATCTTTGGATTGAGTACAATGGATAGATTGTTGAAAAGGAATATTATTATACTGGATACCCTTTCCTTTGAGTCTAATCGGACCTTCTCATCCTTTAAGAATTAAGGTGAAGGCTGAAGTCACGGTTAAAGCCCATGAAACATGTGTGTGGGAGAGAAAAACTTGCCAATTAAATGAAAGAAAATGGAAAGCATCGCCACTAAATGATTATTTATATTTACTGCCTTTTCTATTATTACCTTTGTTACCTGGCCTTGCCAAAATACCTTGAAGTATCCGGGTCTACACAACATGTCACTATTGGGTGTGGGTCTACATCACATGACACTATTAGGTGCGGGATTGGAGTCAGACACCTGGTACAACCTTTTGACGTGATATCACCTCCAAACACCATCCATTATGTACAGACATTGTGCTGAATCGGTGATAGATGATGACCTTGACCAAAATTGTTAGGCTTTTACAGGTCAACTCAATCTGGATATGAATAGACATATGAGTATGAGTGACTGGTGCTGCCACCACTGCTTTTGTGCTGGCTTCTTGCAGCAAACCATGTTGTATGTGCTAGGTAGATAACACAGTCTCAAGAAAGGAAGACAATGACCTCCGTTGTGAAAGAGTATGGTATAAATTGATACTTTTCAGTGGTAGGAAAAGTCATCCCAATCAATGTTTTAGTTCTTATAGGTTCCTTTTGCTCCTTTTATGAAACATGTAATTTGTTGTCAGTTATGAAAGGTTTTACCCAAACCTGTATAGTGATGCTGATTAGGCTGGCTCTCCGTTTGACAAAAGACCTACTATAGGATATTGGATATTTATGGGAGGAAATCTTGTTTCATGGAAAAGTAAAAAGCAGATAGTTGTTGCAAGATCTAGTACTGAATCTGAATATAGGACCATGACTCATACTACTGCTGAGTTGATTTGGTTGAAGAATCTGTTAGAAAAACTTGGATTTCAACATTCATAACCTATGGAGCTAGGATGTGATAATTAAGTTGCAATACATATTACTTCAAATCCAGTCTTTCATGAACGAATAAAACATATAAAGGTTGACTGTCATTTTGTTCATGAGAAGCTTCTGATAATACAATTAAAACCACATATGCAAAATCCGAATATGAGTTAGCAAACCTATTCACAAAATTTTTGGCAGGTAACTGGCTCCTATATTTATGTAACAAGTTCGAAATATATAACCTATATGCTCTAGCTTGAGGAAGAGTGTTAGAGTGTAAATATAGATAGATTAGTTAGTAGGTCAGTTTTTCTTATTTATAGCTAGTTTCTATTATGTACAGTAGACTTATTTGTCTCCATAAATATCATAGTATAAATATATTATTTTGGTGTGAGGAATTCTTAACCAATTCATCGAAATATTTCGGGTCTCTCTTTCTAGCTTTTACTGTAATAATACAACAAATATATTTTTTCTTCTCATTGTGAACTTGAATATGACCTTTGTTGGAGGGCAGATTGTTATACTATACATGTAAAATTAGAGCTTGATTTTTATATATGGAAGTTTCAAATAAAAAGGATGTTAAGCAATACATATTTTCTTGATATTTAGTGCCTTGATATGGAGTTCTTGTAGTTTCCTTTTAATATTAAACTGCATAACTTTGTGTTCTCAGGTTATTGTTTCAAGAATGAGATACATATCATCACAAACAGAGCGGGCAGTAAGATTTGTAGGTCTTTCAACTGCCTTAGCAAATTCTGGGTATGTTTGTCCAAAATTTTTAACTTCCTTAATTTTTATCTTTCTTCCTTTCTTTTCTTTTTTTTTTGTTTTTCTTTCTGATTTTTCCCTCTCATCATCTTTGACATTCATCTTCAACAATGTAAAGCTTATATGCCATTAGTAGATTACTATTCAGCCGCTCCATGCTTTAACATACCTTGTAAGACACAAACAAGCAGTGTCTCTTTTCGTATTTAATAATGCAAGCGAGTTGTATTTTGAATATTATACTATATTTCGTCTGTTCTGTTTGTAGTGATTTGGCTGATTGGTTGGGTGTTGAGGAGGTTGGACTATTCAATTTCAAGCCAAGTGTGAGGCCTGTACCTTTGGAAGTTCATATCCAGGTAAGTTGATTGAGTGTTTCACTTGAAATATGCCATGTTTAGCACATTTTTTTGAGAACATTAGATAGTTTCGAATTGACAGAAGTTGATGAATTAAATCAACATTTTAGCAGTGAAAAAAATGGTTTGATGTGAAAGCATTTGCATCTTCTTAGACATGAGTTTTTAATTTAACTTGGTGGAAAATATAATTTGTTTTAGCATGGAAAGAAAAGCAGAACACTTTTCTTTGTACTTTCTGATATATGTTTGCTATGATTTTGATTGTTGGAGACTGGGGTAAAACCTCATGTTATGTGGTGTTGGTGCTGCGGAAATTAATATATTATTAGTGGTCAAGTATTTATTTTGATATCATGATACTAAGTTGACCTACTCTTTCCCCTAAAGTTGATGTGGTCATGGGCCTTGTGACTGTATTATTGCTAGGACTGAGCATGAATCTGGTAGCCATAAGTGTTGACAATGTTTAAGGCTATCACTTTGACTTAGATGCAGGGAACTAATATAAATAACTTTCTTTCATAAAAGAAAGTAGTTCCACTACAATCTTAACTGATAACCCGTCTCCATTACCCACCTTTCCTGCTGTTAGAGTATATGTGTAAGTAGGTACACATTGTTTAGATGTGATTGTTTTTGTGATATGGTTTTAATATAAAATAAAGGGCGCGGGTGTAGTCTTAGATAATGAATGCTACAACCCTCTTTCTCCTTCTATTTTCTTAATATGGTATCAGAACGGACTTGATCGACACCCTACTTTTCTTATTCTTTGCTCTAGCACGAAGGAAAAAAAAAAGTCTTTGCAATCATCAATTATTCATTTTTTTTTTAAAAAGAAGATTTTATTGAGAAAGAAAAAGGTATAAAGGCATTAAGTCCTCGAAGGAAAAGAACAAAAATACAAGAGATAAGGAAAGCTTAAAACAGTAAAGCTCTCAAATAACATTGTATATCTCCAAGGCCCTTGAAGAAATACATTGAAATGAAGCTAGAAAACCAATCTTATCTCCAATAAATTGTCATTTTATGGTTTCACTAAAACCCATCCTTTTCTTTTTCAAATATATTTCGTTTTAGGGTTTGACTATAGGGAGAACAATAGGTTTAGTAAAATCCAATTAACAATACATTACTATTATATTCCTAACACTCTTCTTTAAGATCGAGCATATAATGCTCAATTTTGTACAAGTAAAACCCAATTATTAATCTTAACACTCTCATTCACTTGCACCAACCTAAAACGATAAGCAAGCTTCAATTCGTTTAAGGAACGTACTGGTAAACAATAGCCATGAATAGTAATTGTGAACAATAACTATGAATAGTACTTGTGAACAATATCTTTGTTGGTTGGAAAGAGGCATAGTTGGATTTGAAAAGGAACATCGCTGGAAAAAAAATAATAATAATGGGTTTTTTCGGAAAAATAAAAGAGCACCGCTGGATAGAGACATGACTGAAAAGTTCATGCGGGTACTGTTTGAGCCGTCATATTCTAAAACAAAAAAAGTTTGAAAATGAGAGGGGTTAAGCTGTCTGCTAAGACGAAAGATAACTAGGGATAGAGAAAAATGGGAATAATTAGGTTTGAAAAGATTGTTGGTTGCAAAGCTTTTCTTTTTCTTCATGTGGCCGCCAAGGTATTAAAATTTGTTTCGAGATATTGTTTCGATAAGCTTATAAACAGAAGCGATTCCTGAAACGGTATGGAAACAACATGGAAAAAGGTGAATTATATGGAAATGCTTGAAAACATATAAAAAATATTATAATATTTATAAGTATCCAACATGATTAATTTAGTACATAGGATGCTCATAAATACATACTAAAATAGAAAAAATTCACTTAGATATAAAAATTGAATGAAAAGACTAACATTAAGAGCACTTAGGAAGCTTATATAATAAAATAATTGTAAAAATTTAAAATAAACAAGACAAATGACAAGATAAAGAGAGGCACAAAATATATGTGGTTTGGCTATCGGCATACTCCCCAGTAGGAGAGTATAGTAGATTTATTCCATAGATGGATATGAAGCTTGCTCACTCACCTTTTATAATTATAGAGTATTTAATTTATAGACGTTATAAAGATAATTATAGTTGACTGATGATAGAATTAAGTCATAAGTTTTCTTATAATTTTGTCATTAATGTCTATAATGTCCTCATAATTAGACCTTAATTCTATCAATTACAATAATAATAATATAATCATCTTAATTGGGGATAATTGATGATTTGATTGTAATATTACAATTAATCTTAATCAATCATCAAACAATCATAATCAATTCCTTAATAAATAATTATATTTAATATACATATATAAAATATTTGGAGTAAAGTACACATAAGCCTCCTGTGGTTTAGTTTATTTCCAAACATATATACATGTTTCATTTTGTCTAAAACCACCCCTGTGCTTTGGATGAAAATTAGCGGGTTCTGTTACATTTAACCAATAACATACCCACGTGACGTGCACTTGAGTAGATTGTTGCCTCAACCTGCGTTTTCTTCTCCCTAAACTTTGAAATCCCTAATTTCTTCTCCAAAATCTCAATTTCCGTCATTTTAGATTCTGCTCCATTGTCCAGACTTTTGAGGCTCTAACTAAGCTTGCCATTATGCCTCAACATGTCAAGATTATCTTCAAACTTCTCACATTCTGCGGCCAACTCCCTATCTATTGTCCTACTACATCGCCACGACCTCTATCACTACCCTCACCCCCTCCTCTGCCACTATTACTGTTGTGTCCAGCCTTTTGCTGCAAAATTAGAACATACACGGATGCACCATGATCAAAAAATATTTACTAGTCAGTAGCAATCAACTACTTTAATATGCAACACAATTCAGGATGGTAATTATGCAGAAAGAGAATCCTACTTTCGTGCCACTTTGTTGTAAATTATCACAAAAAGTAAACCTTGAAGTTTTGAAGGTGAGAACAGTGTCATTATTAGTAACATGTAGCACCACTTATTACAGAAATGGACATTTCATGTGAGCAGTCAGTGGCAGGTTTGATAATTCAAACCAAAATAATTTGAGTAATATTATTAGAAAGGCCAATATCTTACTATTATCCATTAATAACCGACATTATAAATGTCGACTTTGGGATTTAGGGATTTAATGTTTTGGGAAAGAAATTAGGGATTTAAGAGTTTTGGTGGAAGAAAACGCAGGTTGACCCTCCGTTTTATTTGGTATTTTATTGGTTAAATGTAATAGAATCTGTCAAAAGACAGCTTCATGCAAGGCACGAGGGGTAGTTTTAGATAAAATGAAACACGTATATGTGTTTGGAAATAAGCTAAACCACAATAGGCTTATGTGTACTTTACTTAAAAATTTATGTAAAAATAATCACATAAAACAATAATTTTACTTAATAAAAAATTTATGTTATTTCCATCATATTTTACCAAATTCATTCTGTTTTAAATGAAAAGCTGGACATTCCTTATGGAAACAATGGAAATTATTCTCCTTTTCGGTGGAAACATCACTGTTTTGGTGCAAACGCCACTTTTTTGGTGGAAATGCCACCGTTTCTATAAAAATGAAACGAATTTTAGTTCAGATGGGGTGTTTCACTTCCATTAGTGTGGAAACAAAAACGATTGGCTTATTTCGGTGGAAATGAAATGAATTTTAGTTTCTTTGTGGCTACTAGATAAAAGAAATAGTGGATTAGGATTTTTGGAAATCAAGTCAAGATCAGGCTTGGGTTTCAAACTAGCTATGATACCATGTTACCTAAAATAAAATAAGAAAAAAGATTGTGGGCATAATTGGTGAATTAAAGTCTATACCTATAACCTTTATTTATACTAAGTAATAAGACATAGTATCTCACATTTAAGCAATGTGGGATTTAATAATACAACTTAACTCAACTAAGTTTTAAATCCCAAATTAGTTGGGGTTGGCAATGTGAATCATTTTCTTCTATTTGCATCGATTTAAGACATCATTTTCAGTAATGTCAAGAGTAGTCATATTGAGAAGACTGTCCCCTATGTAAGTTTCGATCTTCTCCTACCACGACTAACACTTGACACCTGTACCAAGTCACCTTTCTTAACTACTGCGTCTATTGGCTGACGTTGGATATGTCTAAACCAATGTTGGTGATTTTCCTTCATTTTCTCCTCAATAGGTGCTATTTTCACCTTCTTACAGATCTCCTCATTCCTTATTCTATCTTTTCTTGTATGTCTGGTCATCCATCTCAACATTCTCATTTCGGCTACTCCCATCTTATGCGAGTGTTATTTCTTAATTGCCCAACATTTGGTACCATACAGCATAGCCGGCCTCACTGCCGTCTTATAAAATTTTCCTTTCAATCTATTCGGGATTTTAGGATCACATAAAACTCCCAAAGCACTGCGCCATTTCACCCACTCTATCTTGATCCTATGGCTTATATGATATTCAATTATGCCATCTTTTTGTATAAATGAGCCTAAATACTTAAACATATCCTTTATAAGGATTGCCTGACTGTCCAAAGTTATTTCATTCAGGTCTCCTCTAGTTTCACTGAAATTGCACTATATATACTCGGTTTTTGTCTGACTCAACCTAAGGCCTTTATATTTTAACACATTCTTCCACATTTCTAATTTGAAATTCAAACCTTCTCTAGTTTCGTCTACCAACACAATATCATCAGTAAACAACATACACCACCAAGGTTGTCAAGATTGCGCATTGGCACGTAGGATCGTACGATCCTACGATCTACCTCCACCATATTGAGTTAACACGAATTGAAGATCGGAGTTTGCCAAACTCGGAAGCGAGATTGTGGGATCGGTGACAAAAGCGTGAGATCACGAGCTATTGTCGAGTCTGCCGAGTCTGCAAAAAACCAGATTCTTCAAAAATTTGGTTGGGCTTCAGAGATCCGAACCAATTCATCTCTTTCTCAGTCTTTCGAAGTGAACCCTGTATCCCTCTTCTTGCTCAGACTTCTTCGCAGCCTCTTCCTCTTCCACTTCTAGTCGAAGCATGTCCTTCCTTCCTGGGCTACTGGGCATATGTTGAAGAGATGCTTTAGGATCTACAAAGCTGGGTTGATCTGCACAACAAATTTTTGGCTTCAAAAGTTCAATCTGCAGAGAGTATCGACTTTGAAATTTAAAACTTCAGAGAGTTTCGGCTTCCAACTTGCTTTTGCAGAGCAAGTGAAGGTCTACAACTCGGGTTTTCATTCTTAAGTTTGCAGACGACTAGTCATTGTGGCTTTTTTTCTTCTTCTTTTTTTCCTGATTTACTTTAGTCTAGTTTTTTTAATTAATTCCTAATTAATCACTTTAGAGTGGCTAATCTAATTTTATAATCATGTTTATTTTGTTATTTTGGTTGGAATGTTAACTCAGAAGTAAAAATTTAG
The DNA here is from genome assembly GCA_029379385.1 of Quillaja saponaria. Taxonomy (NCBI): domain Eukaryota; kingdom Viridiplantae; phylum Streptophyta; class Magnoliopsida; order Fabales; family Quillajaceae; genus Quillaja; species Quillaja saponaria. The sequence continues at coordinate 2,631,406 of CM055606.1, read as the reverse complement.
GATTTAGGTAGTTAATTTAAGGATATGTGATTTTTTTTTTTTTAATTTTGATTTGTTAGGTAGAAATTTGTTATTATTGGGGAAGATATTTTAGCCATTTGCATCAAGCTCAAACTTCCTTCTTGCATGCGTGCTCCTCCGGAATCACCATTTAGCAGGACTACTCAGACTTAGGTCTCTTTCTTGGGCGGGGCATCAAGTACATGTATCTTTACCGAACTTGAACTTTATTTTCGATTCATTTTTTCTATCTCATTGGCCCTTATTTCAGCATATCGATTTACACACTTAGCCTTTTTTTTTTTTTTTTTTACCTATACCCTTTCCTGTCTTTTCATGGGTAAATTTTGCGTTTGATAATGGTGCATTTGATTTGTTGTGAATTGTTATTGTGAACTCCTTGTTTCAAAGGAAAATGTCTCTACAATATAAGGATATAAATTTTGTACATAAAAATTTATTTTGATAGTTATTTTATAAAATTTGTAAGATCTTTCGATCCTATAATTCAATCTTACCCACCTTCCACGATCCTGCTTAAGATCTCGATCTTGACAACCTTGTACACCACAGAGCTGTATCTTGAATATTATAGATAAGTTCATCCATGACTAAAGCAAATAGGTATGAGCTTACGGATGAACCTTGGTGAACACCTATCGTGATAGGAACTATCTAGTCATACCATCTACGGTCTGCACCTTAGTCATTACTCCCTCATATATATTTTTAATTTCTATATATTTAGTAAGGACCTTCTTCTTTTCGAGAACCCACCACAAGACTTGTCTTGACACCCTATCATACACTTTCTCTAAATCAATAAAAGCTTTATGAAGATCCTTTTTCTTTTCTTTATATTTTTCCATTAATCTCCTAAATAAGAAAATAACCTCTATTATAGATATTCCAGACATAAAGCCAAATTAATTCTCATAAACTAAAGTTTCATTCCTAAGCCTATGCTCAATCACCCTCCCACAGTTTTATTATATGACTTATATGTTTTATTCCTCGATAATTCATACAATTTTGAATGTCTCGTTTGGTTACTAGAATCTTGTTAAAAGGATTTGTAAGCCAAGTTATACTAATATCTTCTAGGCATCTCCAAACTTCTATTAGTATATCATCTGGGCCCATTGCCTTACTATTCTTCATCTTATGAATAGCTTCTTTAACTTTCTGTTTATTATCTAAACAATAATAAACAGATAATGTTACAAAAAGATAATGTTCTAATATTGATGAATTAGGAAATTATGTTTATTAAATAAATTTTAAACACAAATCATAGTTAACTATTGGGCCTTTTGTTTCTTTTTATATTAAATTGTAAAATATATAGAGAGAGAAGAAAGAGTAGTAGCTTGGATAATTTCAAGACTACGCCAAGATCTTATATTTATAATAGAGCAATTACATAAGACTTATTTATCTAAACAATGTGGGACTTAATACCCAACATAACTTAACACTAAATATACTCTAATATAAACTTTGCTCATCATTTTATTAGCACTTGTCTTTTATTAAATGACTAGCTAATGTTATAGGACTTTAGTCCAATGAAGCTCATAACTCTATTAACCCTAAGTCCAAAAAGAGTAACCCAAGCTACATAACTAATACGGTGCGCTTCTAACTTTATAATAGAGCTCCTTTTCCAGCTTCTTCGTCGTTTAGATTTAGGTGCATCGTTGCACCTTGCTCCCATAGTTTCTCCTTTTCTTCTCTTTTCTTGAGTTTTTCATGCGAAGTGAATGAAACATTAATTGATTTCATACACAGAGTAAAATTTGGGTCACCACTGTTGGTGATCTAGATCATAAACCACAACGATCCAAAAGGAAAAAGTTTCTCAATTTGGGATGCGCAATTGGAGACACGGTATGTAAAGGGTGAAGTGATCCTAGCAACTATGGTCAGAATTTTATTTTTTTTCCTACCAGAAGTCAGATGCTATTGTTGCCATGTGACAATTTGAGTTGTCTTGGGTGTGAACCAATAGGGCACATAGTTGTTTGTGCATTAGTTTTGTTTTATTTCAGGCACTTGGTCGAGTGAATCTTGACCTATTGTTAGGTTGTTGAATGTGGGGGCATAGATACCAAAAAAGTGTGAAACTCCATGGGAACTGCATTCCGAAACTTACGTCCCGGTTCGCTGAACTTTTTTTGTTCAAGATCCTTGTATTTCACGATCCAGATCGTCAAAATGGAGACCTTTTTTTTTTTTTTTTTTTTTTTTTTTTTTTTTGACAATTTGTACAAAACATTCAATATTTCTTTCTCTTTACACAAAGAGCTCAAAAGAAAAGAGAAGATGAGAAAATTAGTTTCCGAGTCCAACTCCACCTCGAGCTTAAAAGAAAAGAGAAGAGGAGAATATTAGCTCGTTGGTGAATGTGCATGTTAACTCCTCCACTACAATGCAGTAGCATTGATGTCAATCTAGTGGCTTTCAGTCTTCTTGGTTGTAGTTATCTTTTCTTATTGGATTTGAATGTGAATGAAAACATTAAAATAATACCTAATTCCCTGCTCATGTTTTTGTTCTAGGGATATCCTGGAAAGTTTTACTGCCCAAGGATGAACAGTATGAACAAACCAGCATATGCTGCAATATGCACCCATTCACCTACAAAACCAGTTCTCATATTTGTTTCATCCCGTCGCCAGACAAGGCTTACTGCACTAGACCTAATTCAGGTGAGATCAAGTTGCTTGTGGGGAATACAAATTATTTAATTACTGTCAATTCTTATTTATCTTTTTTTGTATTTGAAGTTTGCTGCTTCAGATGAACATCCAAGGCAGTTTGTTGATATGCCAGAAGAAGCTCTGCAAATGGTTCTTTCTCAAGTCACTGATCAGAACCTGAAGCATACCTTGCAATTTGGGATTGGGTTACATCATGCAGGCCTGAATGACAAAGACAGATCTCTGGTTGAGGAACTCTTTGCCAATAACAAGATTCAGGCACTTATCCATTGCATTGAAATCTTCCTTTTCTTGTTTTAAATTACTTGAAGATCTCATCAGAAATGTTTCTTTGAACTCAGTTTACTCACTAGGTACTCTGATAACATCCTTGTAGATATTGGTTTGTACCAGCACTTTGGCATGGGGAGTGAACCTTCCAGCCCATCTAGTTATTATAAAGGTGAGACTAGTTATTTATCTTATGCCTGCCTATCTACAATTTATATTCATCAATTTCACAATGGCTCGTTAATGGTATGGACTCACATGCCTGAACATGAAACATATCTTTATCGGTGAGCTAAACTCCAATCAACTTTCAAGTCAAAGGATAATATCATTTACCTGAAGCCAAAGCCTATTAGCATGTTACTATTATCCTACCTACACATACAACTGTAAAATTTGAAATTAAAACTATTATTAATTGCCAGCCTTTCATTGATGAAATTTCTATATAAATGATATCTTGATCTTGGTCCTCTTTCTTATCAAGGATCAGTGCGCCCCAAGTCCCGGGTTGAAATAGATGAGCGTGAAAGTGTTGTTTTAAGCACGAAGTGGCCAGCTACTAAGCGGCTTGGGCTAGCCACTTTGGGTTGTGCAGAATGGCTTGTTCTTGAGGGTTATAAACCATGCTTTCGCTCTCTTGTATCCAATGTGGGACTGGGGTCTTATTGCCAGAGTGTCACTTACCGCCAATTTCACCACTACCATGCTATCATCATTGACCCCACCGCCCCCCTTGGCTTCCGCCCTCCGCTATCATTTTAACCACCACCAACCCGCCAATACTGCCATTGATATCTCCTCCACCACCACCATGGAATTATATATGATATTATTTGAAACAAAGAGATTGCATCCTTCCCAAAATGGTTGTTCCTAATTTCTATTTTGGAATGTCTCAGAAAGATTGTCTGTCTGTGGTAATAATCAAAGACTGACATCCATATATTTATACTAACTCTTCTCATGAGAGAAAATACATATAATACCCCCACTAATATAAAAACATAAAACTGTCTTAACTTGAACATCATGCCAAGCACAATTAGTTTTTAATGTGCTCAGTGTAGCTTCTTTAAGATTTCATCTTTTCCAAAAAGGACAATTATTTTGGTACTGAGGGAGTAAAACAGAAAAACATTAAATGGTGTTTGGCTTCCTGAAAAAGGTGAAAGCCCATTCCTTTTGTGATGGGTTAAACATAATGGAAACATGTTCAGAATTCTTTTCTTATAAATGATGTTCATAATATTTATGTGGTTAAGTCTCTTTGTCTCTGAACAATATTAAATATATAATCTTATTTTAACAATACTACCTATTTTATTTTACTATTTTGCAGGGGACAGAGTACTATGATGGAAAGGCTAAGAGATATGTTGATTTTCCAATCACAGATATCTTGCAAATGATGGGTCGTGCAGGGCGACCCCAATTTGATCAACATGGGAAAGCTGTTATCCTCGTTCACGAACCCAAAAAGAGTTTCTATAAAAAGGTCCAATTGATAGTATTTACATTTCTGATTATTAGGAAGATCTGATGTTCTTGAAGCTGGAATGATATGCTGTATTTCTGTGCAGTTTTTATATGAACCCTTCCCTGTTGAGAGCAGTCTGATGGAGAAGTTACATGACCACATGAATGCAGAAATAGTTTCTGGAACAATTTGCCATAAAGAGGACGCGGTGCATTATCTTACCTGGACTTATTTATTCCGCAGACTGGTACGTTTTTTCTATTTTTCTACTATTAAAAGACGAAAAGGAATGTGTGAATCAGATATGTTGTGGCTTTTTACGGAAATTAGTGTTTGGTAGGTTCTTGTGGGGTTTGAGAAACGAAGTCTCTTTGCTGGAAATAATAACCAGAGATTCAGAACACCATTGTTGTAACAAGACAAAGTTCTGTGTGTATTGAAACAGCATTAGCTAAAAAATTCATTGCAAATGTGAGAAACTGGATTGATTTTATGAAAAAGCATTCTGAATGTTTTATTGGCTTATGTTCTTACTGAAGATCATGGAGTATCAATATTACTATAATGTATACCCATTTCAAAGTTCTTACTATCATTTTTTATTACTGCATGTAAAGCATATTACTTTTCTAGCAAATTTCATAATCTTCATATTCTACATATATTTTAAACTTCACTGAATATTTATTGTGTCTCCTAGATTTAATAACAACTGTAGAAACAATAGTTCACCGTATATGTTTGATGACTGATCTTTGTACAGACAGTTAATCCAGCTTACTATCAATTGGAGAATTCAGAGCCTGACATTCTAAGTTCATATCTATCTAGGTAATTACAAAAATGCTCAATCTTATGGAACCTTTTGCAGAAGTTTCGCTACCATTTTATGACTGTTGCTCATTGATTAACCCTATTTTTTTGGCAGGTTAGTGCAAAACACATTTGAGGATCTGGAAGACAGTGGATGCATTAAGATGGATGATGACACAGTGGAGCCAGTGATGCTGGGATCAATAGCATCTCAGTATTACCTCAGCTACATGACAGTGTCAATGTTTGGTTCCAACATAGGTCCAGATACTTCACTTGAAGTAAGACATTTTTGTTTTTGATTTATTCCTTTTGTTATCTGGCTATCTTATCTTTTTGGTAGATTTTTAATTGAAATATTCATTTTTATAATTACCTGAATACATATTCTCATAAAGTTTCTTTCCTGCAGGTGTTTTTGCATATATTATCTGCTGCTTCTGAATTTGATGAACTTCCTGTACGGCATAATGAGGTGATTGTCTTATTACACTGAGCACTTAAATCATAACTCTTTTTTTGGATGATTCAATTGTCACAACTGACAATCATTTAATATATTGGTTAATAATTAAATATGTATTCACCTTTTTAGATAAACTAGGTCCTATGTCACGCACGTCTCATGTAAGTCATATATATATGGTTTTTAAATTATATATAATTTAGAAAAAAAAAAAAAAAAAAAAAAAAAAACTTAGCTATGTGTATAATACAAATTTAATAAAATGTGATTTTTTTTTTAATTATGCTTATAAAATATTTTCTAAAATTAATTTCTTTTACAATTCATATATTTTTGAAATTTTACTTATATTCTTGCATGTTTTAATATTGGAACTCATATATTTTTCTCTTTTCTATTTTATTTTATATATATATAAGAAAAAACATGTCAAAGATAAAAATTAAGATGAAATAAAAAGGACAATACTGTTTTCTAAAATCTCAAGTGCACAATCAATAATGATTTTAATTTATAATAACAAAGAAAATAATCTGAGTTGATATTGATTAAAATTATGATTGATGCTTTCTTTTCAATGAATGATCAAAAAAAAAAAAAAAATCATTTCTAGAGGCTATTAGATTTAAACTTTATGGTTGATTGAATTTAATTTTTAGTAAAAACATAATAACGTAAAATGAAAATAATAATAAATTTCAATCTTATAACTATTAAAACCCTTGTTAAATTCAATACCAAAAAAAAGAAGAAAATATACCTTCTTCCATCCTGAATTAATACTTAAAAATTAATTACTTTATATCACAAATAATTTATTGAAAAAAACTTACCTTCTTCCATTCTCCGTAATTAATACTTAGAAACTAATTACTTTATATCACAAATAATTTAAATTTATTTTTCAAATATTAGTATTATCAAAACTCCTTTTGTTAAATTTACCATTACAAACAAATAAATTATATTACATTGTTATCAACATTTATAAATAGTTTTTTTCTCCTCAAAATGATCGTAAAATATGATTTTAAATTGAAGAGTATCACAATTTTTTCCTAAAAATCAACTCATTTAAAAAAAATAACTTATGTTAAATATTAAATTTATAAATATTATGCTGCTTTCTTGTTTTATAATCCTAATAAATAAGAACAATTAATAACATGTCTGTATATTATGGTATTTTGTTATTTTTTCGAAACGTTTCAACAAAACAACATTACTCAAATAGAATGAAAATATTTTCAAAATGAAAATAAAAGAGAGACTTTACTATGTGAGAAAAAAAGGAAAAGAATTTATTAATAGTAGAATTGAAAATTAATTGAAAGATAACCTTTTTGATAAACAACTGAAAAAATAATAGTGTTATACATTACTCTATATGAATCAACAACAATATATATATGATACTAAATGACTTCTATGTGATAAAATTAAGTGAAATTAGATATTTAATATGGTATTAAATTATAGATAATTCTTTAAATATAAAATTTTAATTATTATTATAGTTCATTGTTATTAAAATTTAATAATATAAATAGAACAAAAGCAATTACAATATTTTGATAAAACAATATGAATTGAGAAGTTTAATATGGTGCTAAATTATTGAAAATTTGTTTAATTTTAGATAATTTATTAAATTTATAGAATTTAATTATTGTTAAAATTCAATTAGAAGTTGAACTAAAATGGGATAAGTATGAAAATTTAATTTTTATAAAAGATATTTAAAAAAATCAAAACTTCTGTCATTAAGTCACTTTTATATATTGTATAGATATAGATTATAAACTAGATTATTCTTGTCAAGTGGTGTCACTTGCAACAAAATTTCTGAAAACACATTAAGTTGGGCTGTCTCTTTAAGGGTTGTATTTTCGCTTCTGTTAAAGCTATATGCTTAAGTCTCAGGTTCCTGATTTTACTTTAGTTTTTCTCTTCAATTTGGAATTTGCTTAATGTAAAATTAATATCAAAGTTATGTTATTCAAACTCAATCAATTCCTTCAATAAAACAGATGTATAATATATCATTTTTCTGTTATAGGAAAAATACAATGAAGCACTGTCTGAGAGAGTTAGATATACGGTAGACAAGAATCGTCTGGATGATCCGCATGTCAAAGCAAATCTGCTATTTCAGGTCAGTCATATCTTTGATCATTGATTTAGCATGATACGAGATTATATTTGTTTTCTTTCTTTATTCATTTTAATTCTTTATTTTTCTCAATCAAACATAACTTTTGGTGTACAGGCTCATTTTTCTCAGTTGGAGTTACCAATCAGTGATTATGTGACAGACTTGAAATCTGTTTTGGATCAAAGCATACGTATAATTCAGGCCATGATTGATATATGTGCAAACAGTGGATGGCTTTCAAGCTCAATTACATGCATGCATCTTCTGCAAATGGTCATGCAGGTATTCATCCATATAGCTGCAGTTCTGACCTCTTTTGTTTTGTTCTGCTTTGGTCAATTTAAGAGATCAATGGCCAAGCATAGATTTCCAGCTTTAATTGGTTGACAAGGGAAACATTAATTCGAATATGGCCTAGTTCATTTTGTAGTTTGGGCTTTTCAATCCAGAACGATAGTTCAATGTTTTTGATACGTTAAACATCCACAAACATGAGACCATGAATCCTAAAAAACAATCATCTAAAAGACTAGGAAATCAAGGAAGCATGGATACGGATACGATAAATATTTGATACATCGATACATCAATTTAAAAAAAAAAAAAAATTAAGATACGATACGTGCAGATACTTTACTCAACTGAAATAGGCCGTAAATCCAAACTAGTTAAGGTCTGCTGCATAAATCATTTTCTATATTAGCTTCAATCCAAGGCATTGTTTTTAATAATGTCTAGAACAATTATATCCTTCTCAATGATTGTCGCCATATAATTTTGGACTCCCTCTTACCCGTCTAAAGCTTTCCACCTACACCAAGTCATCTTTTCTAACTAGATCGTCCGCCGACATTAGATATGTCCAAACCATCATAAGGAGTTCTCCTTATTCTCTTTTTAATTGGTGTTACCTCAATCTTCTTACATATCTCCTTATTTCATATTCTTATTTTTTTTTGTATGTTTGGTTATTCATTTCAACATTCGCATTTCAATCACTCCCATCTTATGCGAGGATTGCTTCTTTAACTGTCCAATATTAGGAACCAGACATCATAGCCAGTTTCACTTGTCTCCTATAAAGTTTTCCTTTCAACATATTTGGAATTTTAGAATCACATAATTCTCCCTATGCACCTTGCCACTTCATCCATCCTGTCTTAATTCTATAGTTTACATCATGTTCAATTGTGCCATCATTTTATATTAAATAATTTAAATTTTATTATATATATATATATATATAAATATAAATATTTTAAAATAAAATAAAGTTGTCCAACATAAATAGAATCACGTTTCAGCTACATTGTTTCTAATAGAAAAGACATTTATCAAGAACAATTTATAACATAAAATTATCCAACAAGCACCTAGGGACGGAATTGTAACACCATCCTAAATTAGAGAAAACATAAATAATTAGCTAAGTAAGGGTTTAAAAGAAAACAATAAGTAAAAACTAGAATTTCAAGATAGTTATTAAGGATATTATAGGGACCAAATTGAATAACTAGTAAGAGTTCCTCATTGAAGTAGGGACTGAATTGAAAAAAATGGGGAAAACTTTGGTTGCAACTAATTTATTTTAGACGTAGTACGTAATAAGTGGCTGTTTTGTATTTAGTTTTATGAGTTGTCTCACTTAGAAACATGAGAGAGAGGAGTTTTCTCTTCCCGGCTGAAAGGAGAAAACGAAAGGAGAGAGCGAGAGTTTTGGGGAAAAAATCTCTCAACTCTTGCTGCTCACAGTGAGAGAAATCAGGAAGAGAGGAAGAGAGTTCTTGATACTCTCGATGGTGGAAAGAGAGCAGAGATGCGTCTGATGCTCTAATTCCTCGATGAGGAAATCAGAGGGTATGTAAGCCCATAAAATTCTGAAATCTGGTGGTTCTTGGCTGTGGCTTTGAAGGAGTTGAAAATTGGCTCTACCCTTGTCTGATGCTTGGTTAGAACAAGGGGAAAGGTCTGGTTTGGAGCTCAGAGGCTCGGCTGTACTGTTTTGGCAGAATGTTTGGGTGGTGGTGTTTGAGGATTTGGCATGGTAAGTCAAAACTCACTTTCTTCTTTTCTTTTTCTTTTTATAAACTGAGTTTCTTATCTCAGTGTAGCCAAGCTGTATCAAGCGGTGTCCTAGCCATATCCATTTTTAAAAAATTAAACCATATATATCAGGGCGTATTGGAGCCATATTTGTATCAGATTCATACCTGATACTGATATGCCTCATATGGAGGAGTATCGGTGCTTCCCATACTAGGATTTTGTTGCTAGTTGTCCGGGTGTAGCAGTTCAAGTGTTTTCACGTTGCTCGGGTTGGTTACAATGGAGAAGGATGGAAAATTGAAGGCGGCTAGGTATTCATTATTGGTGTTCATGAAAGATAAGTGGAGGGGAACAAAATAGCTTCTTACTAATACAATTATGACATTAAATTGTTACTTAGAGGGAATAAATATGCAATAAAGTATGACTATCCCTTATCTCTTCTCCATTTTCTTACTACCTTTTTTGGGGAACACTTGTTTACCCTTTTCCATCCTTAACATTTTCATATTAAGAGAGGGAAAGTTCCATCTGCAAGTTGGTCTTATTGATTCTTCATCTTTCTGTTCTTTCTTGAGTAGAACCTAAAAGAGAAATGTTCACATTAACTTCACTGATCCCTATCCATCCTTAACATTTTCAAATTAATAGAGGGAAAGTTCCATCCGCAAGTTGGTCTTATTGATTCTTTCTGTTCTTTCTTGAGTAGACCCTAAAAGAGAAATGTTAACATTAACTTCACTGATCCCTAAGTGAATGCACAACCTTTAGATGAAAGGGAGAAATATTGAAATCGGTATGCTTGCTTTGCTACTTGTGATTAGTGTAAACAGAATTCTAAAGATGGTTCTTAGTCTAAAACCAATTGATTGATTTTGTATTAAGCCTTATTTCCAATTATATATTGTCTCTCTCTTCAGGGTTTGTGGTTTGATAAGGACTTAGGCTTATGGATGTTGCCATGCATGAATGTTGACCTTATGGGTGAACTAGGCAAAAGTGGAGTTTCTAGTGTGCAACAGCTATTGGATATTCCTAAGGCTGCTTTGCAAGCTGTGACTGGAACCTTCCCAGCTTCAAGGTTATATCAGGTGTGGAGCTATCTGATTATCTGGCCAACCTTTTCTACATGCACTTTTCCTTTTTGGTCATTTTTAAATGTATTTAGTATATGTATTTTTCTATCTAAACTAGAAAGAGTCAGGCAGAATGCATCTTAGAAGTATATTAATTTTTTGAATGGAGCACAGTTTCTTTACTTCTCTTGGAATGGACTGTCCGTTACCTTGATTTGTGAAAATCCCATTATGACACACCCACCCCCCCCCCCCCCCCCCAATTTCTTTTTTTTTTCACGTCAGAATGTCATTTTGTATCATGTTTATGCTCTTCTGGTTATGCTCTTCTGGTGAAGCATTAAGCATTTGCCTAGTGTGGAAAGAACATTCTAGTTCTGCATTGTGTGCATTGTTTCTACATTAGTATGTCTCTCCTTCAGTGCTCAATTCCTCCTCTTGTTATATTTTCTGTAATCTGTGCATGACAATGACAATATATCACTAAATAATTACACCATTGCATGTTGCCATTTTTCTGAAAACTTAAAAACATAGCTTAAGTTAGCAAGGACGTGGGTTCTGAATAAGAGGTGGCCTTGCACAGTTAAGTCATAGAGAGGTAAGTTCAGTCTTGTTCTTTAGATGTTTGTCAACGAATGACTTCATCAATGCATAGGAGACATTGAAAGTCGAAGTCAATTTCTGACACCCTATGTTCTTTGTATCTTGCTTGCCCCGATGGTTAATCTATAAAGGTACTAATTTCAATCTTATGGATCCGTGGGGAGTAACTAGTCTTATGCTTTCATTAACTTGAATTTCTTGAAAGTTTTGGTGATATCTTTAGATGAATAGGCTGCAACTTAATGGAAAAAAGAAAATACACCTCTTGAATTTTCCTTGTTTTTCACAGTTTCTCGTGACTCGTGAATTAGGTTAAGCTTGAGAAGGATGATATTTTACCAGAGACAAAATATAGTTTCCTCTGGTTGTTTCTTGGCAGTGAAGCATGTTATCTCATTTCAGTTGTGGGTGTTAATTATATTTTCTTTTCACCAGGATCTACAGCAATTCCCTCGTGTCCAAATGAAATTAAAACTTGAGAGAAGGGATACAGATGGTGAGAAGTCTCCCATTCTGTACATCAGATTGGAGAAGACCAATTCAAAGCAACATACATCAAGAGCTTTTGCACCCCGGTTTCCTAAGGTAAGAATTTCTGCTTTGCAGAGTGTGTAGTAGTTAATGGACCATAATTGACATTCTCTTAACTACAGGTAAAAGATGAAGCATGGTGGTTAGTTCTGGGCAACACCAGCACCTCTGAATTATATGCTGTGAAGAGAGTTTCTCTTTCCAATCACCTGGTTACTCACATGGAGTTGCCATCAACACTAACTACTCTTCAGGTTAAAATGTTTTTCTTTTCTCAAGCTATGATTTTGCCCCCTTTATATATGTGCAATAGAATCAAACTAAAAATAGAATATAAATTGGGGCTGTTATCTTGCCTCTTGTCGTAAGGAAGTATAATTATAATTTTTCAAAGTTGGAGATAGTATGTAGCTACCGTGAGGGAAGTTAATGGTTTTATAATGAGCACATATTTTGAATTATTTGGCCAGGATCCTGGATGAGGTTCTCCAGTAATATCAAGCAAACTAACTGTTGAATTTAGAGTATTAATCACATGTTGATATGTTCATGTGAAGCATGAGTTGGGGAATTTTGCTGCTGAACTTGAACTGAGGAAATATAAGCAAAATAAAAAGCAATTCATATGTTGACACCTGATATTTTGCTCACCCTGAACTTTATCCCAAGTCAACCTCAATCTTTCCTCATCTACAAACGCTAACCGTGGCATCAGACTTTTCTCTCTATATATGTAAGACATGCCCTAATGGAAGCTGAAATCAGGTTAATGCCAACTTAGACAGATAATTTGGATTGATTTTTGTGAACTATTAGGTATAGATGTGATAAACGTGCCATCGACATGTTTTTCTGTTACTAAAGTAGATGCAGGCGGGCAAATTGATAATAGCGGAAACCACAAATGGGTAAGTTGATGCAACTACAAGTGGGTAAAGGTATATTTTTTTCGTCTTACTGACGAGACTTGGGTGTCAACCTTCTAGGATGTTCAAAAATGGATATTTTTAATGGTGAATTTTGTGATATCAATGATAATCATGGGAGAAGGATTTATTTATTTAATACATCAAAGATTACTGACAATGATATACATATAATATATGAACTACTCGGAATTTTTTTTTTTATGGTTTTTACTATTAGGGTTATAGTTAGGAACTTTTTTCTAATGTTAAAAAGAAAATATAAAATCACTGAATTAATGACGTGATATACTAACAAGCACACTTCCTCCTCACTTGTTCGTAAAGTTCATTTCCTTATATATTTGTATGCTTGTAAATTTCTTAAAATTGATTTTATTCATCTTTCAGGGCATGAAAATGATGTTAGTTTCAGATTGTTACATCGGTTTTGAACAAGAATACTCTATTGAAGAACTTATTGGATGACAGCAACTAGAAGCAGCAGTTGAGTAACAGAATTACCAAATCAAGTAATTAGGATTTTAGTTGCTATGTTTTGTGAATAAAATATTGTTCTTGTAATAAATCGATAAAAAAAAAAGCTCATATGACACAATTAGATGACCTTTTCAAAATGAGACGGTGCCATATTGAACGGAAGGTATCTCTATTCTTGTTAAGTTCATTGTGTAGTAGTGATGACTGATGATATAGCGTCCGGGGGATGTTCTGATATCTTTATATATTCACTGTCATTCAGAAAAAAATATCCATAGTGAATTTGCAATGCAGCCTGGCTAGCTGGTAATTGTCTTGTTATTGATTTTTCTTCTTATTTCTTGCTATCTTATTTTGTGTATGCACCTTTTTAAGTAAATCTTGCCATATTGCTATTGTACATACTTTGCTTATTAGTACTTAAGCTCTTATTATTAATTTGAAATTGTATATAATTTTTATATAAATAATCAACAAATTAATTTAACTATCTTATCGTATTCTAGATTCTTAAAATTATTATATATTTGTATCAAATATTCATATCCGTATCCTGCTATCCGTGCTTTATTGCATGAAAATTATTCAGCAAACTTTTCTTTTACTTTTTGCCGCGTAACAAACTTATTTACCTTTTTTTATCTGCTGTCTAAAGAATATACAGATTGCAACCAGATATCTTTTTTTACATCGAAGTTGTAGTACATCGCTTAGAATTTCCAAGTCAGAACTGGCAACATGGGTTCTCCATGTTGAATTGCTACTGAGGGACAATTTCTTACTTCACGAAATGACTACCTTTCCTAAAAGAAAATAACTATTGTTAGAAAATTTGGGCATCAATTTACTTATACACCTTTAATATTTTATCGGTCATCTTATGGAGTTGAGCATGGTCCATCCCAACTTTGGGATCCATCTTTTTTGGAAATTTGTCTACTTTGAGATCCATCTTTTTCGGAAATTTATCTACTTTGAGATCCATCTTTTTCTTATGGAGTTGAGTATAGTCCATCCCAACTTTGGGATCCATCTTTTTTTGGAAATTTATCTACTTTGAGATCCATCTTTTTTGGGGAATTTATCGCAAGTGCAATATAAATGAGTTTCAATGTTTTATCTGTACATTAACCAGATATTGCCTCAACTGTTTTTGTAAAGGACTTGTTAAGCAACTAAATGGGATCCCAAATACATCGATTATGATTACTTTATAACAAATCCACATCTATTCATTTGTTTGTGATGAAAAAACTATTTCATCATATATAAAGCACGTTTAGCCATAATTATTAAGTATCATTATTTAAAAACTTTAAATATGGCAAAGGCTTTTTTTTTTTGCATAAAATCCAACACTAATTATCATTGAGACAGGAAGAGATGTCTGTATCCAAACTAAATACATATACTCCGGCCTTGGAGAAACACAGTTTACTGCATTCCAAATTGAACATCTCACTTTAGCCGTGGGGATTAACAGCCAGTTAGTACTAAATATATTTACATAGTTTCAACCAAAAACTATCTTCAGTTTTAAAATGTCAATATACTAGTCCCAGTCATCATCAAAGAAGCCAGCATCTTTCATCTCAGAGTAATATGCATTATCCAAAAGGAAATCTTCCTCCTGTGCAAGGCACAAGCAAACATGTCATTATGATATCTAAAAATAATATAGTATTCCACAAAAGATTTTGTCAAGAACACAATGTGGCAGAGTAGTCACCTGGAAAAAATCTGCTAGAAAAGTTACATACAGAAAAGGGAGATACAGGGAGTGATAGCACGTAACAGTTAGATTATACAACCTGCATGAATCGTAAGTCCTCATTTAGTGCCAATTTATATTACCAAGGAATGAAGTACAGAGTACGATATCTAATTTCAGTAAAGCACAAAGGTTACCAAGTGCCAAAGCCAGCCCCAATCCCTGCAATTCCACAAGCAAACAGTGCAACTGCACTGAAGACAAACATTATGACAATGTAGTTGTAGAATGCCGGCCTAGCTGCAAAATTAAAAATACCTGTGTGCGTTAGACTATAAATTCATTTAAGAATAAGTATGACAATAAAATCAGATTAGAACTCACGTGGAAGCTTCTCTCTCCATTTTGAGAAGTGTACAAACAATATGAAGCCATAGGCTGCAGTGAGCAATAATTTGTCAATGATCCACAAACCCCACTTCCTCTTCTGTATATTTCCAGTATCGTGAATGAACAGTGGCACCCCAAATCCGAATATATATATTATCTGGTACAGAGTATTCAATTAGTACAAGGCCAGGCATGGTAACATGAACAAGAGGGAAGATGGTAAATGCAAAGATGTACAGAGAGGAACTGCAAGTCGAGAAAACAACTAGCAACACATGGGAGAGCAATCACCTTTTTGAGCATCATATACTAGAAATATAACCAAATCCAACAGTAAAATCTCAAAAAATAATTGTGATGCTAATAGTAGCTAGTCTTGTTCTAAGAATCTCCGGAGGAGTAACTAAAGTTTTAGACAGTCTGATTCTATAAATTGCAGTTCATATTCGTGGCCATAGGAGTTTTCTGCTCTTCCAAATTTTGACTTCAACACATTTGAGGTATTTAGCAACTCACCAAATAACGTATCACATTGCAAGCATATCTCATAACTGTTTTTGTTGAAATTAGGTGTTTAATAGTACTAGTTCTATGTCTCTCTGGATACAATAGTCAGTGTGTAGCTTAAATCTGCTCAACAACAATAGGATTTTTAACATGCCTGGAGTACCCTTTACCCTTCACCCTTCCTTAAATGGAATATAAAGCTAGTACCTAGTAGTGACGTAAATCTGCCTCCAACTGAATGTAAGGAATGAGTACATTTCAAAATAATTATGCACCCCACCTCAATGAGGGTCGGTATCTAAATATTTGCAACTTGACAATTTAAAACAAACTTTTCAATTATTTGAATATTATTTACAGGACAAAAGTTAATCCCGTTGCATGCAGTAAAAACGGTTTAGATCAATTAAATCATAATTTTGAAAAAGCATCCACAATAATTAGCCTTAAACAATTTATTTGGAAGGGGATTGAAAATTCAGAAATGGGCCATGCTAAATACTATTTCTTTTGATCTTTTGGAGAGAACAAAAGTTGCCACATGATTAACAGGCAAACACCACAATAAAAGTATGCTTTTGTTTTTTAAGTTTTAGAGCCTTTTCTTTTTTTGAGGAAGGGAGAAGACTCTGTAAGATAAGGAAACGATGTTAATTAATTTGGGCAAGAGTGACTTGGCCTCTGTAGAACTTGGCATGATGCGCATGCCTTCCTTTAAAGTATATGCCTTCTAAAATACTATTAGGTTCCTCAGTAAGGCTGTTAATGAACAAATTCTATCAACAGACATTTTGGGAGACATTTGGAAAGGAGGAATGAGGTACAGTTTTCCGAAGGAGGTTAGATGAGTACTCTTTCTACTTATACACCTCTCTCTCAGATCCCTTGGCTGTAGGCAAAGAGATTATCGTAAATGTAATCTTGGCTTCAGAAAGAGATTCTACATGGTGGTATGAAGATCTTGGCTTTAGCAACAGATAGGTTTTTGAAATTGATGAACATACTCTTTTGTTTTTTAGGGGAGGGTAAAGGGTGTTAAATTGGACATCAATTAGCCAAGAACAGATTTTAACATACCTAGAATCTGTGAATGAAAATCCAAATGTAAGATCACAACTAGGAAAAAATAAAATTAACTTATATGGAGAGATTGATTTGCAAATGATTTAGAAAGAAAATCATAAGCAAGCAAAAAGAAAAACCTGATTAGATATACCAAACTGGCCTACCTAACAAAACTTCAGAAATTTTGTTTTATGCAAATGTACATAAATTTACAGTGCGCTGTGCCTTCACACAATACAACTATGCATATATGGAAAAAGTATTACCTTAAGAAGTATATCCACACCAACAATGATCCCTGATACAAGAAAAGTATGTGCTAAAGTTTCCTTTGCAGTGGTGTAGTCGTCTTTAAGTAAGAATATCATCAAGCTTATCTCCAAACACAATATTCCAGATGCTGTGAATAAAGAAAGGAGATTCCATGCAACCTCCTTCCTGGGAGAGCACTGCCACGACTATTTGACAAAAATAGCAGTTTGAAGATTACAGACAGATCGAATCAGTGTATGAAGCCCATTACCATGACCATGAAAAACAACAGATTGATTCTCAAAACTCCTGATGAAGCATGTATAAAAGAATTCAGGCAAAGTAACATTTGAACTACAAAACTACTACTCAGAAACGCTTTACAACCCTCTATTATTTGAACTCAAGTTGAATAAAATAGTGCCAGTTGGTGGACTAGAAATGAAGCTTTTACCTGGCAGTGAAAAATACAAATTTTCGACTAGAGAAACCTAAAGATAAAGAGACAGAAATGTTGACAAAAGGGAAGTTTTTTTTGTGAAAAAAGTTTTTTCCATATTATATACTCCATCTGCAGGTTAATATATTAAATTTAATGGTGTAAATTCCAGAAACACAATAGCACCCCATATATTTGCAAAACCATATGCAGCATGAACTGCATAGAGACAAAGTTTGGTCATGTTGTAGCCATTCACCCTTATCAAAATCTTTGGATCCTTAAAATTAGGCAGCATTGCGGGAAGCTTAGATAGAAACGGGTGCAATTTGGTGTCCATACTCCCTAGACTTAGCCGGTAGGTTATAATTTCCCAGCAACCCAAACCACAAAGAAATCAAACTACAACCTCGGGTGACATGCAGGTTATATTGCATTAACTAAATCTCAGCAGGTGGGTTACTTATTACATGCTCAAATATATAAATCTCAGGTTCTCAAATTTTATGACTTCAACTTTGTCTCTAATTCCCTAAGTTACCAGAATTAATCTCCAATACCCGAAGTAAACTCAAATCAAAATTTTCTTTTGATTTTCTCTTGCAGACAATTAACTAAAAGTGTACAGACATGGGAACTAAAATAATTGTTTTTATATAATTAGTCATACCAAAATTTCATTAAAAAAAAGAAAAAAAAAAAGAGAGAAATTAAAAAGAATGTGAAAGAAATACCTGAAGGGAACACCAAGCAAGGTTTAAAAGGGTAACAAGCCAAAGTAGTGCATAATAGGAAATCATTATATAAGACCCTCCATTACAAAGTTTCTTCAGGTTCTTCTTCGCGTGGACTGCCAAATACACCGCGAAGAAAACTGACGGAACAACCAGAAGAGTGTCGTACCAGAATACATCACAGTTGGAAGAAGAAACGGGAAATCTTGGATCTTGATCGTTGGTTTCGGCAGGCAAGCTCGCAATTGGCGAGAGAGACAGTGAAGCTTGGATGATCCCTTGATGAATTGTTGACATTTCTTGCGGAAAATTGGATTATTGGAGTGGAATTTTTTGCTCTAAACCCTAATTAAAGAGGGCTAGGTTTGGGTTGGAAGATCGACAAAGTAAAAGAAAATTATAAATTTTATAATTTAGAACCTAAATGGTTTTTTCATACAATAGGAACTAGAAACATAAAATGAATTGATCTTAAATTTAAATATGAATTAGAAAATAATATAAAAATGTTTGATAATTTTAGTTTTGATTTTTTTAAACGATAATATTTTGATAAAAATAAATAGTTCATGTGCCATATGCTTGAAAAATGACTAAGAAATATAATTAATGTATTAAAAGTAAGGGAGCTTTTTAAAATTATTAGAAATTTATTAAATAAATAAAAAATTACATATAAGTTGAAAAAAAGTAATTAATCAACAAAGTAAAAGAAAATTTTCTAAGTTCATTGTTGTGTAGCTCATAGGCTCAAGGGCTCATTTGAATACAAACAAATAAAAATATTTAAAATTAAATATTATAAATGATATTTAAGAAAATTAAAGTATTTCACCATATTTGTACTTTTATATATAGAATGAATATAAATATTAGAATAGTACAAAAAAAAAGAAAAAAAAGAAACAGTATTTGATTCATTTACAAAGACATATAATAAATTTTGTAGTTTTTACATTTGTTAAATCAATTAGTAAATGTAACTCGTTAATTTGCTATCCATTCAAGATTGAAATTTGAGAATATCATCTCTCTCTAATATCATTAGTTTGTATTATATTACATGTTTTAATAATATATATCAAATAACAAAATATAATTAAATGATTATTGCTTGTTAACCTTACTATACAATAAATAGAATGGCGATACTTTCATTGCACAATATTTCATTATCATTCAACAAAAATTATTAATGACTATTTGATTTGATAATTAGTTTGAATGTTGGATCATTTGTATAACATTTCTAAGTCTAACTAGTCCAAATATTAAATAATTCATAATGCACACCACATGAGTTAAAATACTAGTAAAAAATATTTGATAGTTAGTAGTTCGTTCTTATGAATTATAAACGACATAGTCACACCTCTAACAATTCATATTAGTCTTTTTCTTTTCTTTTTTTTTTTCTTTTTTTGTTTCTTTGGTATTACAATTTGGTTAGCAATTACTACCTCCCATAAAATAAGAAAGCTTAACAACTCCGCAACTTTCCTTCCCAACCATCTTTCCATTATGTACACTATATCTCATTGGATTCATTTCTTACACTTTTAGATTTGTTTATTTTTTTCTTAGTACATCCAAAAAAACACTTAAAATAACTTCTTAATGAACGAAACTTTCCAAAAACTAATAATAATAAGTAAGCAAGAAACCATGATTAGCCAACAATCATAAAACTATTTGGCCTTCACGACTCAATTCAGGGAATAATTATTTATTCTCTCATACATCTCATATTTTCAGTCTCGCAAAATTTTATGCAAAATTTTATATCTTCTTCTTATTCTATATTCTCTCAGAATAAATTTTGTATATATGTTAGCAGAAAAATTCAACTAATATAATTGGTACCATTTATTACAAAACCAAGCAAACTCAATTCACATAGATCAAGTAAAACATACAAATTCCACTTATTTATATAAATTATCAACTAAAGTAACTTGGTCACTTATGATTCGTACAGATGTGGAGCAAGCCTGGGCCTTGGGTGGACCATTAGCGGTTCAGCCCGTTGCAAGGTTAGCCCATATGCTTCATCCATGTTCAACTTTTCAGCAATTAGCCCAGCAGGCAAATCCCAATCAATAGCGTGGACAAGAGTTGCAGTTAGTAGCTGAACCATGCGAAGCCCAAGGCTCATACCAACACACATTCTACGTCCAGCACCAAATGGTATCACTTCAAAGTCATTGCCCTTAACATCAACATTGGGCTTTTCGCCACCCGGTAAGAACCTATTGGGTCTAAACTTTAATGGATCAGCCCATTGTTCTGGATCACGTGAGATGGCCCATACATTAACTAAAACAGTTGAGCCTTTCGGAATGTGATAGCCGTTGATCACGCAATCCTCAGCCGTCAGACGCGGCAGAGAGAGTGGAGTTGATGGATGGAGCCGGAAGGTTTCCTTTACCACTGCTTGGAGATAGGTCAATTGGGCTAAGTCTAATTCATTTATGAGTCGATCCGGTCCAACAACACTGTCTATCTCTTGTTTGACTTGGTCTAGAATTTTCGGGTGTCGAATCAGCTCTGCTATGGCCCATTCAACTGTGCTCGATGATGTGTCAGTTCCCGCTGTGAACATATTCTGTAATAAGTGTTTAAAATGATTAATTGGTTTGGGATTCAAAACTTGAAAATTATTTATAAAAATGTTTATTTCTATTGAAATCTCTCTCTTAAAGTCAATCAATTAGTTTTAAGAGAAAAGTTCCTTAAACTTAAATATTGTAAGACTCCTGAACCTTACGATGCCAGATTACTCATCGATAACAGTAATGCTTTGAAATAAGTGATCGGAGAATTTACCAAAAGCAATGCTTTGATTTGAGTGTCTGTGAGCTTCTCTCCTTCATCTTGAGCTACCTCTTTAAGTGATAACAAAGTACTCAACATATCCAAATGCTTCTCACTTTTGTATTTTTTGTGTTCCTCAACAATATTTGTTAAAAATGCATCAAACCTCTTGTGTAGTTTCTTCACCTTAGCTGCTACTCCTTGAAGGTCTAGCCAATCCAATGCAGGAATAAAATCACTAATGTTGAAAACTCCAGCTAGTACCATCAATTCCATCACCATTGATCTGAATTCGTCGGCTTTAGGATCATTGACGACGGTACTACTACCGTCATTGAACACTCGCCGGCCGATCATTACTCTCCCTAATGCATTGGCAGTGCACACATTGAGTAACTGTCCTAAGTTCACTGCCTTTGAGCCTGCACTTGCTAACGCCCTTATCAATATTGACACTTCCTCCTGCAGAATATATGTGCAATAGTTATGACATTATGATATTCAACAAATTCTTATGTGGGAAAATTTGATTTCTTCTGAAAATTTAGGGCATATCATTTCTACATTACCAAATACAAGCATTCAATTTTATTTAGGAATTTGAAAATTTGAGTTTAGGATTCTTAAAATTTGATACTATACAAAAAAAAAAAAAAAAAAAAAAAAAAAAAAAAAAAAAAAAAGATTTTTCAAAAATTTGATGCTATGAGAAACTAGTACCTTTTCAGATATTCTTTGAATGACACTAATTGAGCAAACTTTCATCCAGAATTCCCTTTTCAAAAACAAACTTTTGTGATAAATCTTTTTTTTTTGGTAAATATCTTTTGGAAAAAAAAAACATCTAAAAAAAAAAAATCTAAATTTGGACCTTTTTTTTTCTTTCTCTAAGATAGATTGAGAAATAAATTATATCACACAAATGTATTTTCAGAATGTTTATTAGAATAATTTAAACATAGTAAGTATTAAAAATTATTATGTGCACAAATAATAGGAGCGGATACAATAAAAGTTGAGTGAGCTTAACTTTTAAAATATTATATGTGGAATATAATTTGTCCCCACGGAGTTAACATAAAATATAATTATGCCCCATATATATAAAGTTTTAATTTTGTTTTTACAATGGTCCACTATCAACATAAAGTATCTATTAATTTAAAATTTACTAATTACAATTTTGCTACAATCCACGAAAGCAAGACGGTAGCAAATAAAGAATTCCTTCCTGGGTTTAGTCTTAAATATTTTTTTCATTGTTTTATATGAAATCCTCAATTGCTTTCAAATATATATAATATTTTTTTCTTATATTTTATTGCTAATTCAAAAGGCTTAATTAATTTAATTTTTCTTTTTCTCTTTTTCTTTTATCACTTTTTGGTCAAAAATAGTTTCTTTTCTTGATTTGTTGACGAAATCAATTCTTGTTACATATACAAACAAATCAACAATTTTTTTATTTATTTAATAAATTACTTATAAAAGAAGTGAATTATAAAATAAAATAACTAATATTATAAGTCAACATCATATCATTATTAACAAATACCATATACAAGATTCTACGCCCACAGATTAATTAATCCTAGAAGTCTAATTTCAATGACAGCAAAGTTGGACATTAAAAACCATTTATTTGCATATCATAAAGACAAATGTGTGACAGCTACATTAATTATGTACTAACATACAAATACACATACATCATCCCGTGTGTTATCTTTCCCTTTCTCCATTCAAAAAAAATTTGTAGTTTTAATTTATATAAGTTTTATTATGTCTATAATTAAGAAAACTGTCTATAAGAAAAGAAAAACGTATATGTTAACTTTTAATATGAAATTAATTAGAAAGAAATTATAATTAGTTAGTATCATGCAGTTAATTAGCAAATTAAAAACTAAGAACGTTACAAATAAGGCCAAATTATATTTTGGGTCACCTATTATTTTTTCTGTTTTTTCAAATGAGTAATTGTGTTTAATTGGATCACTATACTTTTATTTTAATTTCAATTGAATCTCAAGCATACTTATTCATCAAAATTTTATATAAATTTATTATAAAAATAAAAAATAAAAACTTATATTTTTGTGGAAATTTTTGTTCATAAATATTAAAATTACTATTCTCTTGTATTATTTGATAGTCTTGATCTTATTCTTTAGACACTTGTAATTTGTTAATAATTAAAAATTCATGCATGAAACCTAATTGAAATTAAAATGAAAGTATAATGATTCAGTTCAAAATTTGCAAAACACAATGGCTAATTTGAAAAACTAATAAAATTATAGGGACCTAAATGTAATTTGGGCTACAAATAATTTTGCAACCCGTAATCACTAACCTGTCGGACATGTCTAAAATCATCCAAAGCCTTGCCGGAGAAGAGATGAACGGAGCTGATTTTCCGGAGCATACGCCACCTCGGACCATACGGTGCAAACACAAGATCTTGGTAGTTATAGGTAGTGTATTGAGCCACGGCGTTATGAGGCCGGCTAGAGAAATTTGCATCATGAGTTTTCAAGAATTGAGCGGCAACCGAAGCCGAGGCGGCAACCACCACGTTGACGAAACCCAACCGGAGGTACATGAGTGGCCCATAAGTACGAGCCATGGCTGCAAGGGAATGGTGAGGGACAGAACCTAAATGAGGCAAGTTTCCAACGATAGGCCATGGTTTCGGACCGGGAGGGAGAGGGTTGGAGTGGCGGCGCGTGGTGAGGTTTGTGAGAAGAAAATACAGAAAAATAGCTAATAATGTGGTACCAAAGATGATGAACAGAGGAGACATATTTTTCTTCTTCTTCTTAATCGTTTGTTTTGCTCAACTGGTCTGGTTCATTATAATAATATATATATATATATATATACAAGGGTTTGGTTTCTTTCTTCTATCTAATAATTGTGGGTTTGGTTTCTAGGTTGACACGGCACGTGCTTATGGATGTTGAATCGGGATCGCTGAACAGGTTCACTCTTTCACATGATTTCAGTCACTCAGTACTACCTACTAACTCTGTTGGTTGGTTTGAGGGTTAGGGAAACAAGGTTGAAGGTTTGGTACCAAAACAAAGAAAGCAAAAACAAAAAAACTTATTTTTTTTTGAATAAGTAACTACATTTATCATTGTAAAGATTGAAAGGTAGGTTGGGTACCTCATAATGAGTGTGTAAAACAAAAACAAAAAACCAACAATTTACCAAACCTAACTCATCTCAACCCAACAATAATCAGTTTTTGATTGAGTGATTTTTTGAATAAATAATTTTTTATATTATTAAAGATGAAAAGATAGATAAAATATCCTGCAAATTTAAACCTGCATTAATATCATAATTTATTTTTAAAACTTGTACCGTATTTATATCAAGACCGAAGTTAAAAATTTCTTATAGAGTTATCATGATCATGCATAAAAATATAAATTTACTCAAAATCTTGTCAAGTACTCTCAAGTTTTTTCCTAAATAAAAAATAAAAAAAATCCTCATTGTTTACAAACAAAATTAAATATCACCTTCAAATATATTAAGTTTAAGATTAAAAGAAAAACCTTACCTTATACATTATAAAACTTATACATACATACCCTCTACTTTTAGAATATTCTCAAAATAACACAATATAGATTAGTATCATTTTTCACAAGAGTATTTATTAATTAATACGTTTAATTTTATTTATTTAACAGAATATTGATTAGTATAATTTTTAACAAGAGTGTTGTTTAATTTTATTTATTTATATATTTTAGTGTTCAGTTGCATAATTTGACTATCTATATATTAAATTTGATTTTTTAAAAAAAAATTATTGATGTCGGCACTAAAAACTACATAAATATTTTGTCAAAAAATTAATATTTTATCTACCCATATCCGAATTCATAAATTTTTATTTTATTTTGTGGCAATGCATACCTTAAACATTGCCACACAAAAAAAAAAGCTTCACCACCACTTATATTTGGACAGTGACATTGAACACACGTCGATCAAAAAGTAAAATACAAAATGACAAAAAAGTTGATGTACAAGGCTTGATTTAGTACGACAAATTAATTAGGGCCACCTCAAACACAACGCTTCACTAACAAAAATTACCAAGGGTACCATTTGTTGTGGATTTGTGGTTCTCTTTTGATATATACATTTTACACCTTGCTGTTCCATCGTAGTATGCATATTCTTCAAAGAATGAAAATATAGACAAAACGGCAGTGGTCTTTTTTTAAAAACCAAAATAAAATAACTTACTTATTGAAGAAGATCATCAACTTGCCCCATGATTTTTTTGTGTCTAAGAACATTATAAGGTTGTGAATACACCTAGTACATCCCAGATTTATTGACATTCAATGTAGGACGTTGGTACACATTATCACCCTAAATAACCGAACATTATGAGGTTGTGAATACACCATCCAATACATTCCTATTTTATTGACATTCAATGTAGGAAATTGGTACACAATATTACCAAAACCTAGTTTCCTCCCATTCTTCATATTTTGCACCTGGGTAATCAATCTTTGTAGTTTCCAGAGTCTAAAAAGGGTTCAAGTGTTTCCTGCAGCAAACCGATCGTTTCAATGTTCAGAAAATGGACAAAAAACCTCTTAGAGCAACAACGCATACTATTTTCAAAGATATGGCTACAAGTCCTTTTTATGTTTCCTGGACTCACAAGCTCCCAGGTGAACTAAATACAAAGACAGGAGACTTCAAATTACTCTAAAGGGCTTGTTTCCATTTGACACACTTCTCAACCCCTATATACAACTCAAAGAAAGTTCAAAGCTTGATAACACACAAGGATTGGGATTCTTTTCTTAGTCACTTCACTCCTCCATTTCACCATCATCATCTTCAATTTCTTCTATCTTCATCTTCTTCACTGCCTGAACAGCATCACTTCTTGGCCCATTTGGTATCTGAATCAAAACATCTGACTTCTGCCCAGTAGCTGCATTCACTAGCCCTCCATTCTTTTCCACCCTGTATACTAATTCGCTTCCATTAGGTCCTGCATCTATGTACACAGTTGAGTTCTCATCAATTTCTTCCCTTACAAGCATCCTTGATAGCTCAGTTACAACTTTCCTCTCAATCCATCTTCTAATGGGTCTAGCACCATAAACCTAAAAACAACAAAAAGAAATTTGTTAAGCATTTTCAAGAAAGCTGAAGCAAACAAACATGGCTTAAGAATTGTAAATGCCACGATACTAACTGGATCATAGCTCTCTGCTAATACATAATCCAGTGCTGCATCAGTCACTGCCAAGGCAATTCCCCTCTCTGCCAAACGACTTGCAACATCCTTCATTTGTAACCTAGCAACCTTCCTCAATTGCTCGTGTGAGAGAGGATCAAACACAACGATCTCATCGAGCCGATTCAACAATTCAGGCCTAAAGTGCTTCTTCACCTGCAAAATTCAGTACATAAAATTAGCACACATCATTCAGAATGTCCATAAAATTACGTTAACCCATTACAGAGAAGGGCTCCAGCTACATACCTCTTGCATTACTCTATCACGAGCAACCTGCATTGAACACTTTCCCATCAATCCAGACAGAAGATGTTCTGCTCCGAGGTTTGATGTCATAATGATTACAGTGTTCCGGAAATCAACAGTGCGACCTTGGCCATCTGTCAATCTTCCATCATCTAAGACTTGAAGTAAAGTATTGAACACCGATGTGTGTGCTTTCTCCACTTCATCAAAGAGTAACACACTGTAAGGCCTCCGCCTCACAGCCTCAGTCAGCTGCCCTCCTTCCTCATGTCCAACATACCTGAGAGTTTTGCAAGAATGAGAAATATGACTTCTACATTAAATAGTAAGGAAAAGCCTTAAAAACAGTAGTACAACTCACCCTGGTGGAGCGCCAATTAAACGTGAAACTGAGTGTTGCTCCATGTACTCAGACATGTCAATCCTCACAAGCTGGTTTTCATCATCAAAAAGTTGTTCAGCAAGAGCCTTTGCAAGCTCTGTCTTACCAACACCAGTTGGGCCCAAGAAAAGGAATGAGCCAGTAGGCTGTTGAGGCCTTCCTAACCCAGCTCTTGACCTTAACACTGCCTCTGCAACAGCATCAACTGCTTGATCTTGTCCCACTACTCTCTTGTGTAATCTCTGAGCAAGTCCAATCAACCTTTCTTTCTCGTTCTGGCCAAGCCTGGTGACAGGAATGCCAGTCCAGCGACTCACAACCTCAGCAATATGCTCGGGGCCAACAGTCTCTGTTAACATCAAGTTCTCTTCAGTGCTTCCTTCAAGCTGTTGTATTGCAGCTTCCACCTCCTGAATTGCTCCATATCGCAGGTCAGCAGCTCTTGCCAAATCATATCTTCTTTCAGCTTCCTGTAAAGCAAACAGGAGCTCCTCTCGTTTTTGCTTCAGGCGACGAATCTCATCAATTCTTTCTTTCTCCTTTCTGTACTTCATCATCAAAGGTTGAAGCTTGTCTCTCAAATCATCAAGTTCCTTACGCACCTGAAGATATACCAATATAAGATATCTGAATAAATTCAAAGAAATAAAGAATTTAAAAAGAAAAACAAGGGAACCATTTAAATGTAGAGAGGAGATATTAATTACTTCAACAAGACGAGCTTTGCTAGCTTTATCCTTTTCTTTCTCAAGGGCATGAAGCTCAACTTCTAATTGCATTCTCTTCCTTTCAAGGTTATCAATTTCTTCAGGCTGACTATCAAGCTGAACTCTCACATTTGCACACGCCTCATCAACTAAATCAATTGCCTTATCTGGAAGATGACGACCTGAACAAACAAATCTTTCAATCAATATTTAAAATACCATGTCAAGCAAAACAACCTCTTAAACAAAAACAAGATCCAAATATTACGAAGATTATGCATATAAATTCTAACAGAATGGATCAAGTGAAAGTACATACCAGTAATATATCGGCTTGATAACTGGGCAGCAACAAGAAGAGCACGGTCCAGAATTCGAACACCATGATGACCCTCATATTTCTCTTTCAACCCACGAAGGATGCTGATAGTATCGGGCACACTAGGCTCAGCCACATACACCTGTTGAAACCTTCTCTCAAATGCAGCATCCTTCTCCACATATTTTCTGTACTCCTCAAGTGTAGTGGCACCAATGCAGCGAAGCTGACCTCGAGCAAGCATGGGCTTGAAGAGGTTAGCAGCATCCATTGAGCCCTCAGTCCGCCCAGCCCCGAGAACAAGGTGAATTTCATCAATAAATAAAATTACTTTTCCTTCAGCCTCCTCCACTTCTTTCAAGACTGCTTTCAACCTCTCTTCAAATTCTCCTCTATACTTTGCTCCAGCTACAAGAGCACCCATGTCCAGTGCAATAAGCCTCACATCAGCAAGATTGCTAGGAACATCCCCTCTCACAATCCTTTGTGCCAAACCTTCCACAACAGCTGTTTTACCAACTCCAGGCTCTCCAATGAGAACAGGGTTATTCTTTGTTCTCCTCGAGAGGATCCTTACCACCCTCCTAATTTCTTCATCTCGTCCAATGACAGGATCAAGCTTCCCTGCTAGCTCAACCAGGTCTCTCCCATAGGTCTTCAAAGCTTGGAAAGTAGTATCTCCAGTAGCATTTTCCACCTTTCTCCCTTCCTTCCCTCGAAGCTTCTCTACCTCCGATTTTATTCTTGCAGTAGCAACACCAGCCTCTTTCAACAAATCCCCCACCTGGGAATCTTCAAGAAGACCCAGAATCAACTGATCAACAGCTAAATGAGTGTCCCCACGTGATTTTTGTGCTGCTTGTGCTCTCCTTATCACTTTAATAAGGGTAGTACTTGCAGGAATCTCATCTGGTGGAGGAGATTGAGATGGTAATTTCTTCAATGCCTTACCAAAAACTCTTTCAGCAGCACGTGCAGCCTCCTCTCCACCAGCATTAGCAATTGCTTGAAAGAAAATACCAGTAGGGTCAGATGTCAAAGCAACTGCAAGATGCAGGGGAGTGAACTGTGCATGGCCAGAACTGAGTGCTAGTTCATGAGCCTCAGCAAGAGCCTCGTTAGTCTTGTGGGTAAACTTGTCAGGATTCATTTGTTTTTTCTAGAACCTGATTCAATTAGAAAAAGTTCAGTCAAAAAAGTTGGAAATAAAATACCATAGAAACACAACTCAGAAGCAATGACAATGATCTTACAAAAGCTGAATGCTTCAAAATACACATTTTAAAAAAGGTTACATTTCCTTTCTTTCTCTTCTTTCTTTTTGATTTTGACTTGTTGATTTCCTTTTTTTTTTTTTCAAAAGATCGGGTGACTGCCGTCAAAGACGACCAAGGATTGGTCTGTTACATCGCTCATTTATATTAGATTTAAAACCCATGAAAGAATCCGTCATCTTCTTCATACTACAGAAAATACGCAGAACTTTAAAAGACGCATATACTTATACTACCTCTTCAGAAAAATAGCCCAACCACATAGTGCAATTTGCCTTCAACAAAGCTATTCAAAAATTCCTCAGAGCCCAAAGAACACATAAATCCAAACACAATGAAAAATGCCCTCAAATTAGATTAAACATTAATATAGGCGATACGATCGTCTTCGCATAAAACTAAAAGACCTATTGATTAAACAACTGCGCGCCCCGAAACCGACATGAATTACTTCAAAAACCGAAAAGAATTAGAAAAGAAAAACCCAGATATTAATAAGAAGAGAGATATCACACACCTTTACGCGACGCAAGAAAGAGGTCCAAAAATTTCAGTTCCAGTAAGCCTGAACAAGATGAATCGCCCTGTGTTTTGAATCCGGGAAAAGAAGATTTAAAGCAAAGAAGAAAGTAATTCGAATTTGTAATGAGAAAGATGCAACGGTTATGCGTGAGATCTTTGATTTGTTTTGTTGTTCTCTGAGTGAAGCACGAAGAGACACTGAAGCCATTTTGATAACCAAAGAGAGACATCTGGAAGTCTCGGAAACTTTCGCAACTCGGCACTAGAAACTCCTAGAACCCACAAGAACACTCCTTTTCTTTTGCTTTTTTTTTAAAATTATTTTTTAGCTAATTACAAATTCACCCCAAGATATTGCCGAATATCACTGACACAATCTTGTTACATGCAAAAATATTTACGAGTGATAGGAAAAAAATATATATATATATTCATCTTGAATGACTCGAGGTGCATACTATTGAAATCGAACATACCGATTCCCTAAATTTAAGAAATAAACTAAAAAATATAATTTGATACTCGCCTTTTTACTAATTGTTTTATTTCCTTAAGATAATAATAATAATAATAATTTTTTTAAATCGAATCTTTAATCAACTCAAAATTATTAAATTTAGATATAATATAATATAATTAGTTGATATAATTTGTATACAGCAATAGGATGAATGAAAATGAAAAAAGAGTTGAAATTGCACCACTAATTACAAATTATGAATTTTGTCTTCAAAAAAATTACAATCAAAATTATGTATCAAGTACTTGGTCATCATCTTTAATTATCTCCGATGGTATTTATTGTTGTCTATAACAGGTCCCGACAATAATTGTTATCATTTTTATCAAATCCTAATAGTGATTGTCATTATCTGCAATGAGTTCTAACACTAGTCATTGTCTCTAGAGACTTCTAATGGTGGTGGTCATTTTCAGCAAGTCCTAATGGTTGTCATCGTGTCCCAATGATGGTGGTGATAATCTTCGATGAGTCTTGCCAATGGTGATCACCTCTGACAGGTCTAGGTGGTTGTTGTTATCTTTGTTAAGTCCTAACTGTTAGAGTCATCATCTCTAACGAGTCATGACATGTCGATGACGGTAGATGGCTATTGATGTTGGCAGTGGATAAAGTCTGATAGCGAGTGAATGAGTTGTCGTGAGTGACAATCGGTCGGGATGGAGGAGGTTACCAATTGTTGATGGGGCAGTATAAAATGATGTGCCACAAATATGTAATGTAGGTGGATGCCAAGATGTCAAATATACAAACTATTTATGATGAAAAATAATTTGAAATTGTAATTTTTATGATGCATAAGAATTGAAAATGGTGTTTCAAATTATTTCTCAAATCTCAACACTTGAAATTGAGTTGAGAATTCTATTTTCAATTCTAAAGTATACGTCAAACTGGAAAATTAGAATTGAACATTATAATTCTCAATTCCAATCATTGCATCCGAACATAAAAGATTTATTGTCTATGAAACAAAAAATTGTGGAGAAAAATTCAAGTGAAATATTTAAAATTGAGTAAATAAAATTTTCTAATAATTACTTTAATTTTTTTGTGATTTTTTATTTCATGCATTAATGTTCATTTTTCATCATATCCAAAACAACATGTTAACTAACGTCATTAAATTCTATCTCACTTTAATAATTTCGACTTGGGTAGTAACTCAATTAACAAGAATTAAATTAGTTAGATACGCCTTTTTTTTTTCTTTTGTTATAGAGACTAAAATAGTAAATAAGTTTTTATTTTAATTTTTTTTTAAGAAGGATAAGATGAGACATTGTATACCTGAAGAAGTTTTCCAACTATCAAAATCCAACAAGTTCTATTTTGGCAACAAAAGAAAAAGTAAATCATCAAATTGAAAATTGTTGTTTCTTAAGATATAAGATATCTGAAGACGAGACATTAAATCAAAATTTTATTTTATTTAGAAACATTGTTTCCTAATTTTATAATTAGTAGAAATTGCATTTGAAAGCAAAATTCATGTAAATAACAAAGTTTAATCTCTTTAGAAAAAAGGAATAAAAAACAAAAAATAAAAAACAGGAGGTATTTTGGGTGTAGAGACACAAATTAAGGACATGTTTTGGAGCCCAGTGTGGGAGTAATGTTTTAAAAATTAAGTTAGTGACTAACTCAATATTAATCGAGTCTCGAGTTACTAGCCAAAATTAGACCAATAATCAAACTATTATAACATAAAAAATATATTTAATTAATATTTTAAATATTATTAATAAACTAATGATAATTAAACATAGCGAAAAGAACTAGTGACTCCTAACAAAGAACTCATGTTTGAAACTGGAAATATCATCTTGAAAGGAATCCCTTCTTAAAAACAAGCATGACAGAATCTCGAAAAATTGGTCCCATAACAATTCTTGTGAAAAAATCCAGTAATACTTAAAAAAATATTATTAATAATATATAATTTTTTCTTAATTTTAAATGTTAAAAAATACAATAAAACTAAAAATAATAATTCTACGTTTCTTAAACTAATAAAATTACATAATAAATATAATTCTTAATAGTTAACAAGACAAACACAATATTTAAGTTTCAACTCATGTAGAATAATAAAAAAAATATAAATATAAAATACAAATATTTCACTAACTCAACCACATGAAGAAATCATAACATAACAATTTTAATCATTTCTTACCATTAGGTTTTTTCCTTTTGGGTTGAAAATTTGAGTTGCCCAAATATAAACGGTTCAGTTATACAAAATTACTATCAGTTTTATCTGTTCCCTCAAGTTTCACAATTTTCTTTAACAATTCAACCATTATTCAGTTGTCCAACGTAATCGGATTTATTTGTCCGATAGGCTCCTCTGATTTTTAAAACATTGTGAGGAAGTGGTGTGCAAAGAATTGGAAGAAAATTCACACGCACACAGACAATCACATTCTTTTACACCCATATTTTTTTATATCTTAAGATAAGAAGTTTATTCCAACATCCAATAAATAAACAGAAATTAGGTTATATAGTATTGGGGAATAATTGTTGGCATCAGAACATCCTTCTTTTATATATACATGATGATGAAATAATATAAATTATTTCACCTACAAACTGAAAGAATGTAAACATACAATTTTTTTAGCCATCTTAGCGTCTGTTGAAATCAATAGCTGCAATCAGAATTCAGAAGTACATTGTTCCTCCAGATCCCCAACGCAAGTATCTGTTCTCCAGTTCATTATCAGGACAAATAAAATGGCACTGAGAATGCAAGTAAAAATCTTAACCCCCAATGACCAAATAAACCATATACATCAATCAACTGTAAGAAAGTAAATACAAACAACTCGTAACTGATAAGACAAAAACTAAATTACTATGTCACAAGCACATATAATTCGAGTACTAAAGATTAATGGCAAACCAAATCCTTAAAAGAGAAAGTTAGTTCTCCCGTGCATGTAAAACCTAATCAGGCAAGTGATTTCCATACATATTGAACAAGAAAAAGACACCTAATGCTTTATCTACTTAAACAGCTTGAACTCTTTCAAAAGGGCAAACATTGATCGCAAGGCTTTCTAGATAAATCTGGAGATCTCTGTTTGATAGGATAGTTAAAAGGGATAAACTCACTCATGTCACGGGTCACCTTCAAGTTGTCACTCATCGTCGCTGTCATAAACCACTGCCATTCGCCTATGTGTTGTAGTCTTCTTTGGAGGGGAGTCCTCATCCGATTCAAAACCCTTTCGCTTTGCACTGCCTCTAAACTCCTTACCCTTTTTCCTTGGTTCCTGCAAAAGAAGTTTTAAAACACAATAAAACTCGGTAACAATAAAAAAAATCTAAATCAGTATTGAAGAATCTCAGGCTATCCAGTAAAAGATCTTTTTCAAGAAGCATTTTCCATAATTTCAGCCTCAAGCCACAAAATTTCTCTCAATGTCTCTTGTTGGGGTTTAGAGGAGGCCATCCATAGGGGGATGAATCGCCATAAGGTTGAAATTTATTCTTTTGAGATGTCTAAATCCCCTGGATGGCCACAGCACACACACACAAGATACATAGAATATCCCATCAAACAAAACAGAATATCTCATAGTTCTGAACAAAAACATATGGGTAGGCGGCATGATATAGGAGAAGGAAAAGAAAAGCAACCAGAGTTGACGTTAAAGTAGTATATCTGGATCCCTGACAAATAAAACAATGTGATCTGATCTTTCCAAGAAAAGTATTAGAATAGCTCCCAACTCAAAGGTTAGAATTATAAACAATTCTGATTGTCTGTGCAGAAACTATAAGATTGAAAGGAATATGGGAACAATCTGACCTACTTATTCATGTAAGAAACAGCCAAGACAACAAATAGTGCTGTATATCTATTGGAAATAATAACAAAAGTTTCATACCTCTGGCACCTCCTCCTCTTCCTGATCTGATGCCTCATTGACCTCTACCTCTTCATCATGTTCTTCGTCTTCCTCATCCTCATACTCTGGTTCTGACTCCTCAAGCCTCTTACGTGGAGCAGATCGCTCATCTTCATCCCCATCACTTTCATATTCAGACTCCTCTTCATTGTCAGAGAACTGTATCGGCCGACGAGTTGATTTAACAGCTGGCAAGGATGACTTCCGAGGGATGTCTTTGGGTCCCTGTGCCTACAAGTCAAAAAGATGACCCTCAATTTAGTGGGGACAGGAAAGAATCGGCACTCAGCAGTAATAGCTAGTAAGTCATAGTACCCTCTTAGCATTCATAATTCGTTTCTCTGCATGAGCTTCCACTTCTAGATCTTCCTCAAAGCGGCGGCGGGAACGACGAGAATCATAATAATCTGCTTCTTCATCCTGAACAAGATAAATCCTTAAGAGAACTGAGGCAGGTTTAGAGAAGTAATTATTTTTATAAAGAATATAGCATATCCATGTGCAAATGGAGACCATGTTATCCGGAAAATAAAGTATATGATAAAGATCATACCTCATCCAGGGCATCCTCCAAAAATCCAGGCGAAAGTTGGCGCCTCCTGTCCACAGTTGGTGTATATTTCCGATTCACCTTTTCTCTCTTACGGTTAAGAAGAACATTAGCTCTGATTGTTTGACTCTCAGCCTGAGAAACCATAAGAATGCTAGAGATCGATATCCATAACACTCAATACTTGATGCACACTACTATCTTATTCAATTGATTATACCTTTTCTTTTTCCTCCTTTTCCCTCTCAGGATCAATGTCAGTTATGCAGTTTTTAACCTTATAAACCTTCTTATGACGCGAATCAACAAGTGCAGTCAGTAATCGATGAGAATTTGATGACAAAGAAGATGGCATAAACCTCATTTTCCTTAAAAGCCTTCCTTGTGATTGAAGGATACCCTGCACAAATGAAAATTCCAAATTAAAATAGATCTGATTCCATTAGAATTTGGAAAATTGACTCCAAAAGAAAATTTGGCTACATTAGCAAGCTTTTGTAGGCCAGAGTCAAGCTTCAAATGAGAACCCAAAAGCAACAGTGTGCTTTGCACACATTCAGGTTTTAAGTTCCTGCCTATATTTGCCACTAAAATGGCTCAGTACCAGAATTCCAACATAAATCCATATTTTCAAATGACCTTATCAAAATGAACTTTATAAATGAGGGGAGAAAAGAATAATCAAGGAAAGAAACAAAGTTTGTTTTCGGTCCGGGTTTGTATATTCTGTGTGGAAGACCATCAAGATTATGTCTTACTACCCACAAGGAGCACAAGTGCCGCGTGAAGCAAAAGGAGCTAGTGGAAGAGCAATGAGAAAAACCGACAGAGAGAGGTACTTAAAGTGCCTCATCATATTTGTCATTGTTGTTAATTCAGGTTACCAAAGCACCATCAAAATATACTCAACAGAAATTAGTTGATACAACTTGAACCATACAATAAATTTCCAAGTACAATAAAAAATCAGAAATCAGAAACAAACAAACAAAAAATGCAGGTTCTCACCCATTGTAACTGTCTCGCATGGTTAAAGGAACTATCAGTAGTCCAATCAAGCTGACTGTAACAGGTGGGATTCAAACTTTTAAAGGTAATGGAGAGTACTGATCCTCTTAGATGTATTTGATAGGAAAAGAACCGAGGGCAATGAGTTAAGAAACCACTAAGATTGAGCTAGTAATTATTTAATCAGGCAATGGATAATGCATTACTTTATACAGCACCTACTGACTAATCTACATACACCACAAGCAACAGGAAAGAAAATTAGAATATACATTATTTCAGTAGGCTGTTTGGAAAGGTTTACTTTAATGCATTTGTCACGCCCACCATATCAACTGCAAGTTCATAATCATTTGGAAAATAATATATCAATTAAAAGGCAGAGTTTTAAAAGTTATGGGAAGTCACCTTTCCATGCCTGAGGAAAAGGTGTGCTTGATCATGCTGAGCATCTTGCACGGATATGTCAAGAACTTCGTTACCAAGCAATAACTGCAAACTTCCATCTGACCATCTCACAAAACGTGCATTGCTTTCATACTGCAAAGATAAATAAATGTTAAAGCTTACCAGATTGTAAATAAGATAATTGTAGCACTGGAGACTAAGACAACGGTTGAACCAGTTCTTGCATTTAAAGCTGGAAGACAGGTCAAGATCTACAAGGCCCCCGATAATGTAATAACACTTAAACTTCCATTTTACACAATTATGACGTACTAACACAAAGGACAAATACAACTTGTACGTGATAATTGACTTAAATTTTCATCTCTAATAGTTCATAATTCTGATTCATGCCTTGCAGTTGTCAATTCAACTTGTCTAAGCATTTGAGTTTGAAAAAAATGTCAGACAGAAGGCATCAAAAGTTTCAACGATGCAAAACACCAAAACAATCCACTGTATTATTTATAAAGGGTTCAGACCCTGAAAACTTTCAAGTACAATACAGACCAAATGAATGTTGATAGACAATGTGAACTTGGAGCATTTTCGTCCCATTTGTTATTCACACTGTCTTCTTTATGGTTAAACCCTGTTGAAGCATTTAACTAAAGAAGGCTCATTAGTTATCATCAAAGAGACTTTATTTTATTGTACCTTCTCTGTCCTCAGAGGAGATACACCTGAAATATTCTTAGTTCAAGCTTGTAGGAATCTTTATGGAAATGTATATATATATTAGAAACACCAAAAGGCGAATACCATAGTTCACTAGATGTACACGTGTGTGTGTAGATTAGTTCACATCTCATATACTTTCCTTCCAAGACCATGATCTTTCACAAGGACGTTTCAACATTCCAAACAATTGTGAAGTTCTTTACCTATTCAAGACCTCTAGTAATTGTATAGTCTCAGACTCTCAAAGCACAGACACGTCTCTATCTCATTGTTAACACAGAAACACAAAAATTTGTGATGTAGGCCAAACCCTCAATTTCATGTCTGGTAGTATAACACTATTAGTGAAAAATAAACTAGAAAATGTAAAGAGATTGAAACACAACCAAGAGGGGCTGGCTTCTGGTCTCAAAATGTGGAAGATAATTATTTTATTTTTTGAAAATAAATCTCAAGATCTCTGTTACAGGCATACAGCCCTAACATCCACACATATATAATAGGCCTCGTTAAAAATAACAAATCACTCTCAGCGGTAAAAGTAGCTCGTAAAAAGACATATCCTAACTCCAAACATTAAGCTATTACAGCAGTGGAACAGCAGCCCTAGACTGAAGTTTAGTAGTTACTTCTCTTTTTTTTTTTTTTTTTAAGAAGTTTTTTCAGTTAACTTTATACAAACAGAGAAATAAAAACAGTCAAGAATATCGTCTTATTGACAGGTCCTCTTAGCTTTAGGACTCGAGTTAGATGCTCCTGCATCTAGCCAGTACAAAGGAATAATACAAATGAAAATGAATAAGACAAAAAAGTCAAAAGCAACCTCTACCAATATGTGTCTATGTCATATTCACGTGTTATGTCTTATGCATCAATCTCCTAGATCTGCAATGTCATGTACATCAGATAAAACAAATAACAAACTGTGTCGGAAATAATCACTTACTGATGTTCTGCCATCTGGGTTTCTAATAGACCTCCAGCGCACAATATTGTTCTCTAAGCGTATGCGCTTCCTTGCTCCAGATTCATCAGTCACAAATGTATCCTCTTCTACATATGTTTTTGGTTCAAATGGTTTTGGATCGACGCCCATTATATTAGAAACTTTAATCATGTTCATCTGTCGAAAAAATACAAGGAAGTTTTTTATATTCAACAGAAATTGTGTTCTGAAATGACTCTCAGGTAAGGAAATAAAAAATCATATAAATAAGCACCTCAAAAGTCCTAGGAACATAAGATAAGATGAACAGGATATGAACAACTTGTTGATAACTAATATAAGTAGTAGTAAACATTTTGCCAAATTCTTATTTTATACCCCGCAAGTGTTGAATGCCAAGAGAAATAGTAAGATTCGCCAAACTGGAAATTTTTTTTTAACAGACAAGCTGTTCTAGAAAACATGTTGTTCATAATCCTTATCATCCACATATGCTCCCTACATAAGCCACCTTCTAAATCAAGCAGACAAGACAATAAGACCACCATTAAAATGTAAACTATTGCTTACACAAATAAACATATCCATATAAATCTACAACTTTTATGCTAAAGGCGTCAATTAGTTGCAGTGTCCAAGCACCCTGTGAAACAAGATAATCATTAAAACTTATCATCAAAATATAATGAAGCATGCCTTTTCTGGAAGAGCTGGAGGAGGGTGCAATGGAATCTCTAACTCCAATGGGGGTCCAACTGGCTTCTCTTTAATTTTTGCTTCGATGTAATCTTCTTCCATCTCATACTGAGCATCTTCATCAGCAAGCAAATCCTCTGGTCTTAGATTCTTCCCATAACTCCCTTCCTCATCCATCGGGGATCTCTAAGGCAGGCAAATGCTTGTTATTTCTTAAAACCGTAAATCCTGTGGATGCTTGACAAGAAATTGATATATGTTGTGCTATTAACATCTGACACTCACATTTGAATCTTGTTCAATGTCGTTCTGAACTGCATACCCTCCTCCCTCTTCTTCTTCATCATCAAAATCACCAAATACATCACGGATTTCAGGGGCAGAGTGAAGCATTTGAGTCTCATCATTTTCACCTCTGGGTGATCCACTGTTTGAAAATGAGAAGAAAGGTGAGTACCAATCATTATATCAATTGTACATGCAATGAACCTTGTATTCTTTTCTCAAAACTTTAATTAAAGGCAAATTTGTTTTGATATATGACAATAGATGTAGCCCATCCCAGAAATTAGGCAAAAGATAATTAAGTAAGCCTTTCTGGTCAGCCTGCTGAATTTTCTAATACCCTAAGCAGCCTAGTAATCTATAGCTTTGACTGACCTAGAATGGACCAGAAGAAAGGTATACATCACTAATTCTTCAA
This sequence comes from Quillaja saponaria, assembly GCA_029379385.1. NCBI lineage: Eukaryota > Viridiplantae > Streptophyta > Magnoliopsida > Fabales > Quillajaceae > Quillaja > Quillaja saponaria. The sequence goes on along the minus strand of CM055606.1, from coordinate 2,591,705 downwards.
GAATAGTGCAGGACAAAAATGCAAGCAATGGCATGAGCACATGTAGACTTACAATGGTTATTATATTACATTGGCACTACAAATGAAGGTCCAAAATGTTGCTATTTGAACTTAAAAAACAAACTGAGCGGTGAGGGTGTGAAGAAAAGAAACCTGTAAACAATGAAGGAATTCATTATTAAACCTGTAGCTATAGAAAATTCAAAATAATTATGCAATGCAAGGAAACAAAGCTCTACAAATGATACATTCTAAGTACGTAGTACATGTGTTTACTTTTTAAATCTAATCAAATCTACTAGAGGTACATTTCTTTTCAAATGATTACCAGCAATTTTGGTTGGAGCTACAATGCTCATATTAAAAGATTCTAAAAGAAACGCTTGAAATGTGATGTATTATATGAACAAGCCCGTAAATCAGGATTCAAGGAAAACCAAAATACACAAAAAACCATTGATCCCAGGGGAACAGTTCAGTAGGAGACATGCACGCATATCCCCCATGGGAAATCATTGTCAAATGTCAATCATATAAGTAAGTGGAATCAGCGAAAATTTCTTCTGAATAATTGAGAGAGTGTGAGGGCATTTAAACTATAGGAAAGAATGTGAAAACATAAAGTTTATACGACTCACATATTCAATAATGCATAGAAACACACACATGTACAAAGAGAGCGCCATATATAGAATACCTTGGACTTCTAGCCTCATCAACTTCTTCATCTTCATTGTCAGGGTAATGATTTTCCTCGGACTTCTCAGACCCACTTTCGATCACACTGCGCTCCCGTCGCTTGCTTGTTACTACTCTTTGATCATACTGTTCTTTTTCATCACTATCACTGTCCCTTGCTTCACTTTCTTCTCTTTGATCACCAACATCTACTTCTTGGGAGCTTTGATCTCTCTCACCCTCACTCTCACCAGGATCAGGCTCAGCGTCGTGCAAGTCACCTTCACTCTCTACTTCCACCTCCCCAGGCCCCTCTACCTCACCCCCACCTTCACCTTCACCTTCAGGCTCCAGCCCTCCTTCCCCCACATCCTGGAAATAAGAATGTCATCCATTAAAAAGTTTCCATGGAACTATGATTAAACACTCCACAACCAGTCATGTACTACTATAGTGAAAATTCCCACTTTTTCATACTGCTTTTCCTAAAAGGGATTGCGCAGAAAACAATAATAAGTAAATTTCTGCTATTTTGGATTATAAAGCATATGATATAGGATACCCAGATGTTTCAAACAATCAAAAACAGAAACAGACAAGCACAACACAAATCCTGTCGATTCCCAACAATGTCTAATTAGTGTATTAATGTATGATTGAATCCCTAGTCAGACAACAAAAGTACGCACTACACGAAAATTGGAAGACCCTAAAACAGGTACTAGAAATAAGAAAGCACAAAAGTCCTCGAAAAATTCGGTAGAAAATCATAACCTTGCCATCCCAATGAGAAAAATTGCAAAATTCTAATCTACAAAATACACAAAAAGGAATAAAACCGAGAAAGATAAATTTGGGATTGGTGTCAAGAGGATCTGTATACAGATGCGTAATTTGGCTGGGGATTAGATTCGTGTTCGGAATCAAGCTCTTCCTCCTCTTCGGATTGATCGCCGAAGAGATTCTGCATCATTTGGTGCCGTTTCTCTTCTCCCATCTCTGTTTCTCTCTCTCCTCGGAGAGCTTCTGACTCTGAGAAACTTTGAACCGCGGATCTATAGATGGACCTCCTCCAATATGCTCTGCGTATTCGTTCCTGGAATCTAAAATGTAGATGACTAGATGCAACTGGTGCGTAGGGTTTCATGCATGTGTGTCACAATCCAAGCTTGTCAAGTGATGTCGCACATGGCCGCTAATCCAAGCTTGTCCATTGATGTCGCACATGGCCGCTGACACATTGTGGTAGCATAATCATATATTTATAAATAAGTAGCTAGAGTAGTTGGGTAATTGGGAAATACTATGTTCTTTCTTGACAGAGGGATTATGGGACAAAAAGTTCTTTATGGGTTGTATATATGAAAAAATTTAAAGTTGTACATGAGTTTATCAGATGAGTGTCAAAGACCTTAGTATTGCTTGTAACTCTTCTTACATAAAGTCATTTGCCTATATCGTAGTTATGTCGAGGACATGTCATTCATATTTTAATAGTATTGTAAATTGATCGTTTTTCAATTAATGAGAAGTTGAAGCCTTTTTTTACAAATTGTGTTGTATTTGCTTTCTTGCTATATTTTGCTTACATCATTGTGTACTAGCTTGCGGGTTGACACCCGAGGGGTATTGGAGAAGCTGACTTGCTACCTACAAGGGGTTAGCAAGTGCTACATAGGCGTCTTTGCATGCTAGCAAAGTCAGCCCGTGGCAGTTGGTATCAGAGCTACGTTATGAACTGCTGAGGAAGTAGTAGTTGGTTGTTGTCATGATGAAGGGAATGACGAATCAACAAAAGTTCGATTGGATTGACTCACAGCTGGGCGAGCTTGCTAGAGTGTTTGACTCCATGATAGAGATATGGGCATCGTTGAAAGAGTTTGACATACCCAATCTGATTGAAAGGGTGACTACCCTTGAAGGACTTGTCAGTCGTGTGCGGGCACTCGAGAAGAATAAGAATGTCCATGGCACAGGTGATAATGTTGCTGGGCTCGAGGAGTGAGTGAATAGTATCGACCAAGCCCAAGCACAACTGGAGAGCACGGTCCACACCATGCATGATGAATATTTGGAGGACATGGCCATCATGAAAGATGAACTTGGTGAGCTGAACACCAAGGTCAACATCACCATGAGAGCGGTGGGTAATGACAACCATAACCCGTATGCTAAGGGTGTGGGGCAACGTCGAATGAAAGTTCCTGAACCTCGAGCTTTTGGAGGGGCACGAGATGCAAAGGAGTTGGAAAACTTTCTATTTGACATGGAACAGTACTTTCGAGCAGTGAGAATGGATTCAGAAGAAGCAAAGGTGACAACAGCTACTATGTACCTTTCTGGAGATGCGAAACTCTAGTGGAGGACAAAGTATGTTGACATACAAGATGGTAGATGTGTAATTGACACATGGGAAGATTTGAGGCAAGAACTGAAGACCCAATTCTTTCCGAAGAAAGTCAAGTACATCGCTCGGCCCAACTTAAGGGAGTTGAAACAGACGGGGACTATCCGTGAGTATGTGAAGAAATTTGCGGGGCTGATGTTAGATATTCATGACATGTCAGAGGAGGATAAGATGTTCTATTTCCTTGAAGGGTTAAAGCCATGGTCGAGGCCCGAACTTCAACGACAGCGGGTCTAGGATTTGGTTATAGCTCAGGCGGCAGCTAAGCGCTTGACAAACTACGCTCTTGAAAGCTTTGCTAGTAAGGAACCACAACAATCTTCTAGTGGAGGCAATGGCAGACAGTTTGGCAAGCTAGGAAAGAGTAAAAGTGGGGGAGGGGATCAGAGGAAACCTTCTTACACTATCAACAGCCCACAATCGTCACGAGGGTCTACCTCAACCTCCAAACCAAGGACAATCTTTTGCTACTTGTGTAATGGATAATATAGAGTTGCGGAATGTCCACAGAAAATTACACTCAATGCTTTGCAAGCTTCAGTTCGTAAAGCACCTTAAAGTCATGATGATGAGGATGAGGATAAGGATGAATCTGATGAAGATCAGCCCATGATGGGGGCATTGTGGTTTATTGGGGCACTCAAGAAGCATGTTGAGAGTTCTAAGAAGAGTGGGGATAAGAGTCTCATATTTGTAAAGGGCTATCTTGGTGGGAAGCCGGCTACAAGTGTCATGTTAGACACTAGGGCTACCCATAACTTTGTTTCTGAAACGGAGGCTAAGAAGCTGGGCCTAAAGTTGGATAAGGACTCAGGCCGGATGAAAGCTGTGAATTCTAAATCCTTGCCTACTGCGGGGCAAGCCAAGCAAGTGTCTATAAAGTTTAGGACATAGGAAGGCAGTGTTGATTTTGTGGTGGCCAAGATTGATGATTTTGATGTTGTCCTCGGGATGGAGTTCATTCTTACTCACAAAGCAATTACAATCCTTGCGACTAATTCTCTTATGATAATGGGAGAGAAGCCAACCATGGTGCTAACAGTGATCAAACAACTTGTTGAGACCAAGCATCTGTCGGCTCTTCAGTTCAAGAAGGGCATGAAGTGACATGAACCTACTTTTGTGGCGGTACCCTTGGTTACTGAGAATCAAGGGGATGGAAAGCCAGTGCCGCCAGCCATACAGGGAGTTTTGAAAGAATATGAAGGAGTCATGCCAGACAAACTTCCACAAACCTTGCCACTACGCAGGGGTATTGATCATAAGAATGAGCTAGTGCCGGACATTAAGCCACCTGCAAAGGCTCCTTATAGGTTGGCACCACCTGAGTTGGCTAAGCTCAGAAAACAATTGAATGAACTACTAGAGTTGGGGTTTATAAGACCTTCAAAGGCACCGTTTGGAGCACCGGTGTTGTTTCAGAAGAAGTAGGATAGGAGCCTGCGAATATGTGTTGATTATCGGGCACTCAACAAGTTCACAGTGCGGAATAGTTATCCTATACCACTCATTGCTGATCTTTTTGACCAACTGAGTGGTGCCAAGTACTTCACAAAGCTGGACTTGAGGTCCGGGTATTACCAAGTTAGAATTGCGGAGGGGGACTAGCCGAAAACGACTTGTGTCACTCGATATGGTGCTTTTGAGTTCTTGGTGATGCTATTTGGGTTGACGAATGCACCAGCCACATTTTGCACTCTCATGAATCAGGTTTTTCGCGGGTACTTAGACAAGTTCATCATGGTTTACTTGGATGGTATTGTGATCTATAGCTCTACTCTGGAAGATCACAAAAAGCACTTGTAGCTAGTTTTAGATAGGCTGAGAAAGAATTAGTTGTTCGTGAAGGGGGAAGTGTTCTTTCGCGTAGAAGCGAATCAAGTTTCTTGGCCACATTATTGAACAAAGTCATGTCCGAATGGATTTAGACAAGGTGAGAGTCATCCAAGAGTGGAAGACTCCCACTAGCGTGACTGAACTGCGTTATTTTCTTGGTTTAGCAAACTACTATAGGCAGTTTGTTGAAGGCTATTCCAGGAGAGCTGCGCCCCTTACTGAGTTATTGAAGAAGGGTACAGTTTGGCATTGGGGTGAGCCATGTCAAACTACATTTGAAGACATGAAATTGGCTATAATTAATGATCTTGTTTTAGCCTTGCCAGATATCTCGAAGCCTTTTGAAGTTCAGATTGATGCATCTGATTATGCCTTTGGGGGAGTCTTGCTTCAAGAGAATCATCCTGTTGCTTATGAGAGTCATAAGTTATCACAAGCCGAGAAGAGGTATACAGCTCAAGAGAAGGAGATGTTTGCTGTTATTCATTATTTGCGAGTGTGGAGACATTACTTGTTGGGGTCAAAGTTCATTGTGAAGACTGACAACACGAGAGTTAGTCATTTCTTTACACAGCCGAAGTTGACACCTAAGCAGGGCCATTGGCATGAGTTTCTAGCAGAGTTCGATTTTGAGTTTGAGCACAAGGCGGGGAAAAGTAATCAGGCAGTCAATGCCCTTAGTCGCAAGGCTGAGCTTGCGGCAATGATCTATGTAGCACACATATCGGTTAGTCGTGTTGCTACTTCAATGCGAGAGCGCATTCGAGAGAACTTGGATAAGGATCCAGTTGCTCAAGCTATCATAAACCTAGCCAAAGAAGGGAAGACTTGTTAGTTCTGGGTGGAGGATGGACTCCTGATGACGAAGGGAAGCCGATTGTTTGTTCCCAAAGCAAGGGACCTGCGAAGGATGCTCATGAATGAATGTCATGACACTTTGTGGGCCGGTCACCCGGGTTGGCAGAGAACTTATGCCCTTATAAAACAGGGGTATTACTGGCCTCAGATGAGAGAGCATGCAGTTAACTACTCCAAAACGTGTCTTCTCTGCCAGGAAGACAAATTTGAGCGGAAGAAGATTACATGGCTACTAGAGTCGTTGCCGGTGCCGACTCGTCTATGAAAAAGTGTGCCTCTGGACTTCATCACCAGTATTTCAAGAGTGGGAGATTTATCTACTATCTTGGTGGTAGTGGACTAGTTTTCGAAGTATGCCACATTCATCCCGGCACAAAAATATTGCTCGGCAGAAGACACATCACAATTGTTCTTCAAATATGTTGTCAAATATTAGGGTGTGCCTAAGAACATTGTCAGTGATCGAGATAGTAAGTTCACAGGGACTTTCTGGTCTGAATTATTCAACCTACTCGGTTCACAACTTAACATCTCATCTAGCTATCATCCACAAACTGATGGCCAGACTGAGAGATTCAATGCATGCTTGAGGAATATTTGAGCCATTTTGCCAGTGTCAACCAAAGGAATTGGCCAAAGCTACTAGACACTGCTCAGTTTTGCTTTAATGCTCAGAAGAGTTCTGCGACAAACATGAGTCCTTTTGAGATTGTTACAGGGTAGTAGCCGCTCCTACCACACACTTGATGGGCCTTATACAGGAAAAAGTCCTAAAGCACATCACTTTACTAAAGACTGGAAGCAGAACATTGAAATTGCCCGAGCATACTTAGAAAAAACTTCTAAGAGAATGAAGAAATGGGCAAACAAGGGACGTCGACAGCTAGAGTTTCAAGTTGGAGATCTTGTAATGGTCAAGCTCACGAAGGAACAACTGAAGGGACTAAGGGGGTAGGATCACAAGCTTATTCGTAAGTATGAAGGTCCACTTCCAATTGTTCCAATGTTGGGAAAGTTGCCTACAAGATCGACCTTCCACCCTAGATGAAGATACACCCAGTGATCCATGTTTCCAACCTGAAGCAGTATCATCCTGATCTAGAAGATCCAACACGTAACTAGTCAACCAGGCCAATAGTAAACCTCAAGAAGCCACCAAGCAGAGTAGCAGAGGAGATTCTAGCCGAAAGAAGAGTGATTATCAGAAGATGCCCATGACTTGAGTTCTTAGTCAAGTGGAAAGGTCTCGGAGATGAAGAAATCAGCTGGAAGAAAGCTGAAGATCTATTAGAGTTCCAGCAGAAGATTGAAGACTTTCAAACAGCTGAGTCAACAAGGACGTCAACCAATTAAGTGGGGGAGAATGTCACAATCTAAGCTTGTCCAGTGCATGTTACACATGGCCACTTGTTTTGTGATGGGCATATTGTGGGTAGATAGGCATATGTCATGACATGGTGGCATTTTTGTAAATAGGTAGCCAGGGGTAGTCGGGCAACTGGAAAATATGATGTTCCCTCCTGCCAGATGGACTATGCCATAGAAAGCTCTTTAGGGGGGGTGTATATGTGAGAAAATTCAAAGTTGTACACGATCTTGTCAAATGAGTGTCAAATGCCTTGGTGTTGCTTGTAACTCCCCTTACACCAAGTCATTTGCCTATGTCGTAGCCATGTCGAGGACATGTTCGCATTTTGATAGCATTGTAAATTGATCGTTTTTTAATTAATGAGAAGCTGAAGACTTTTCTTGCAAATTGTGTTGTATTTGCTTTCTTGCTACATTTTGCTTAAATCATTGCACACTACCCTTGCGGGTTGACACCTGAGGGGCATTGGAGAAGCTAACTTGCTACCCACGAAAGGTTAGCAGTGCTACATAGGCGTCTTTGCGTGCTAGTAAAGTCGGCCTGTGACAATATGGCATGTAATAACTTATAAAAAGATAAAAGATTACCAAAAACAAAAAAACAAAAAAGTAAAAATGGATTTTCTGATCATCAAATAGTAAATATATTACCCTAATTTGATTAAAAGAGAAAATTATTACACTCAGGAGAGTTTGCTTTGGTAATAAATTTTATTTACTCAGATATTTCATGTCAGTATTTGTTTCAAGAGTTAAAATTTTTACCTCTACGAAATATTTTCTATTAGCAGAAATTTGGTTGTTTTCACTTAAGAATACGAAAATGTTATACTATGTGTGATATGTTAGGATTAGGGTTAAGGTAAGGGTTAGGATTATATTTTATTCCATACAAGAGAAAAAAAGATAAGCAAAATGACTCTTAATGCTACAGTATCATATCAACCAAATAAAAACTCGATAATATCTTCTTATCCATTATTCCCCTTCACCGTATCTATTTTTCACCTTCTCCATTCTTTACCTTCACATTCTTCTCCATATTAGTCCCAACTCAATTGATAGTAGAAGAGATAATGTTCCATTTCTACTCGAAGGTCGTTCCTCTATCTACAGAGAAGCCCGAGAATAATTTTTTTTGTTGGTTTTCTTAAAATTGTAAGAGAAATTTATTTTTGCTGTTAGTTTAGTGCTTCAATAAAGTAAGTTACTTAATTCTTCCCTTTTATGTATGTGAAACCGGCACTTATATGCGTATTTGGGTTAGGATTTTTCAAAATTGGATTCTAGGGTTGTTATGAAATTGGGATTACAGGGTTGTTTTAAAATTGGGATTCTAGGCTTTTGTTAGGATGATGACTTTTAGGATTTTAAGGTTTAGTTGGTAGCCAATAACTATAATGCTAGTAAGAGAATGAGAGAATAAGGGTAATTTTCTGTATTGACTGATTTTAAATCACTCTCAAGTAGCTTTTCTGCCATGAGTCTTTCTAGAAAAGGTATATATTTAGATAAGTATCTATTAGTCCATAGTCTTCTTTCGTAAGTTTCATTAATCTGGTTCTCTACCTTAATTTCATTTATGTTTGAATTACTTAGTTCTATTACTTTGAATGTTTTGTTTACTTAGAAATTAATGATGTTCGAAAGACCAACTATTTAGTTTAATTAGTTTGGTTGGATGTTTGTTGGTTGTCGATACAATATTTTTGAAAAATATATAAGAACTTGTTATTGTCTTTCTAATATAAAGACCAACTGTTTTTTTGTATTGTTGTCTTTACAGTAGAAGTATCATTATTTCTGATTGTGTATTGCAAATTCTCGCTTAATCAGATCAACTACCAAACTAAATAATGTGTTATAGAGTTTTTTTTTTTGGCATATAGGTATATAGAATTTTTTTTTTTTTTAACTCTATGCAATTCTTGGAATGGTTGCCTCTATGAAAGTTCTGCATTTTTTATAGAAAATTTAGGCAAGGATCAAGTCTTTTTTTGTTATGTATATCATGATTTTCTAAAATCTAAATTGTATATCTTTATTTTATATTTTTGTTTGAACTTGTCTTCATTAAGTGAAATTTTGGTTGTCTAAGAAAAACTATTGGCTCTTGTTGTGTCAATAACATGTTTGCTATATGGACCAATGTTTGATATGGTTGTCTATTTATATAGGTTTGTTTTTAGGTCAATTTTAAACTAGTGAGTTATTTGCTCGTGGATTCAATTTCTTTTAGCTCATTTGTGATGATATTAATTCTCATTATAAAAATACATGATGTTTTATTTGTAAATGCTCTCACTATGTTGGCATTAACACTAATTTATTCAATCTTTATTCATTTTTGACTCACTAAACCTATTGAACTACAATTCCCTAAATGTTTATGGATTTTGGCTATAAGTACTATTTGATCTATTCTTTTGTAATTAAACCAAATAGGAGAATTGGAAACCCTTTTTTTTTTTTTTTTTCTTTTCTTCTAGATAAAAATTGGCATAACAGAACACAAACAAAATTTTTATACGGGAAACATTTGCCTAGAAATCTATTTCTTAGAAAATATATGCCACATCGATATTTCTTATGACCGGAAACAAATACCCCTTCAGAGATTCTCACGGGACCAGGGAAATTGAAAGTCAATGAGACTTAGCTGGTAGATTTAGAATCTTGTTCTGATAAGGTGTTAGAGTTTTACTCTTAAAGCTAATCAATTGACTATAAAATGAGAGACTATGAATTTTTAATAAATTAACAATGTGAGAGTTACACATTGACACTTACAAAGATTGAAAGAAAAATAAGTTGTTTTTATTCCTTGGTTGTTTTTGCATTGAAGAACCTTGAATATACATATAGTAAAACAAAATAAACATTTCTTGAGTTTTGTCGTAGCTAGGGGACCTTCCCAACAATTCCCTACTCCAAGGTAAGAACAGAAACTTATGTTCTTATTGTGGGAGTGCAACTCACTTACTGCTGCACCAAAATCTTTGTTAGTCAAAATAAACATCTTTTACTCTACACAAACAGTTGCAAAAGCTTCAATCTAAGTGAATTTTAGTAAAAGCTAGTAGAGAATCCTTGATTTCTTTCTTTTTCTTGATTTTTCTAGTTTCTCATAAAATAGACTAATAAGTCAAAGAAATGGAGAATGACTATACTGGAAAATTAAAATTTATATAGCTATCAAATTACTAGCTCCTTTAATTTATTCGAAAATACAAAGAGAGATAAGAAGTTGTAGTGTAAGTCAGCTAGGAAACTTAAATGTGAAATTTCTTTCTTTTTATTTTTTCTGTTTTTTGGAAGCCAAATGTAGATAATGTCATCAAACAAATCTACATAAACTGAAAAGAAAATATATGTAAGATACAATTCTTGAATTTCTTTAATGTAAGCTTTTTCGAAGTAGATGACAAGCAGATGATCTGTTAAATCTCCTTATTGAAAAATGAAAAGAGAAGTTATGTAATTTGTTATTATAGATTTAAACAATTTCAATAATAAATAGGGTGTAATCAATCTAATTAAAAGGGGGGAAGGGAGGGAGGGGGGGACTCTAAAAAAAATAAAAATTGATAGGGGTTTGTTACAAAATTTTAGCATGCTAAAAACATCAAATGTGTAAACAAGTAAAGTAATAAAAATAAACTATTTGAAAAAAAAATTATTTGTTAGACTCTTTTTTTTAACATAAAAAAAAAAAAAAACAAAAGAACAAGTACAGATTACAGGAATAAGTTAAAGCTGGGCCAAGCCACCCCAACAGCATTATTCAACAAAAACAGAGCAAGATTGTTTAGAACCTCCTCCTAAATACATATTGTGATTTCCTCATCCATTAACAGGTTAGCCTACTATCTGTAGACTTGTTACCTTCTTGATAAGTATGTGGAACTTGAATGTCCTAATCTCTTGTGAGAAGCTTGTGAATATTTTAAATTTTAACATTCAGATGATCAGAGCCTCAGTGAATAACTTGTTAGGCTTGTGTCTTAAATTATAAACAAAAAGAAGATATCGATTTTTGATGTTATTGAACTTATGACTATAAGTCCACTAGAATTAGGTTTTTGGTAACTTAATGTTGCCAACATATTATAAATATGTAGTAGAAGAAAGGCATAGAAAATGCATAGTCACAAAATAGAATGTGAGCTATTTCTTGTTAGATTTTTGGTGTGGGAAGGGTTATTAGTTATAATTGAGATTTGGGCTTGTGAGAATAGTTAAGAGAAAGATCTATTGTAGGCTCATGATTTTTCACTTAGCTGAGGGTTTTTTATGTTAAATATTATGTATTATTTTTGTAGTTGCCTGTAACTTTTTTTAGTAATGGGGTTTTATGTCATACAGCCTACCAACACCATGTAATCCAACTTTGCTATCACCTTTTTGAAACCTTTATCCCAAACGAGTTGCAGAAGCCTATTTAGTATACGGATGTAAAGTTCAATCACCGATTGAGGAGTCCAACATGTAGATTATGAGCATTTGTTTCCAAAAATATTATGATTGGCTTAATCATAATCGGTCCAAATCAGAGAAAATTTTCAATTAATAGAATTAGTTATATAGAAATTTTTGGCTTTTCAGATTGTATGTGATAATAGAACTGTTCAATTTATTATTTATCGTTTTACATATTAACAATTCTCTCTAACCCAATTCTTTTTCAATTTATTTTTTAGTTAAAAAAATTGTATTATTTCATTTTATACTTGATTATATTATGTAATGCTGATATGTAATATGATATTCATATATTTATTATTGCAATGTATTCTTTAATAATTTAACATGGATAAAAATATTGTATTAATAACTAAAAAAATATTATATAACTTATGCAACATTTACACTTAATATCATTGTTATGCTTATCCCTAATAGTAATTACATATTTAAACTGATTTTTACAATATGCATACTATATATTTGACTTATTTGTAAATATACATACCAAAAACATATTTGACTTATGACAAATCTGGCTTTTGCAATCTGTATACCAAATGAGCTTATAGATATAGGCCCCAAAATTTTACCAAGCAGCAAGCTAGCAGCACTTACAGTGTCAATATTACCCTTCACAACATCATCTAAGCTTAGTTTAATCCATTTAAGAGGGAGCTTATCAACTAATAAGAAACTCATGTTTCACGCATAGTATGGTATCAAACTTCAATAAAATCTTAGCATGATACAACTTTTGGATAATGTTTCTTGAGTAGTGTTATTGTGGAAGAAGATGTGGGAGACTTTACAAGTATAAATTTTGTATACAAAAAAAAGTGAAATGATAAAAAAAGTGAAATGTCAGATAAAATGGAGAGGATGCAATAGTTTAATAAATTTTGGGACTTTGCATTCTCTTTAACAATACTTCCAACCACATTTTAAAATGAGTCAAATACTTTTTTGTTAAGAAAATTTTACTTGTCCAGTCCTACACTCGAAGGGTTACAATATCTATATTAGGCTCATGCACTTTTATATTATTATACTCATAAAAAAAGTGAAATATATCTCAACTTCATATGAAAATATCAATTTTCTGTCAAAAATGAATGTATACACATAAATATGTATATCTGCAAAGACCTTAATTGGTCCAGCTACACCTGTTATCTTTGTTTATCTAAGAGGTCTAAGGGTTGATTTTACTGTAATGCTTACTTGGGGATAATAAAAAAATATATGCATAGCTTATTATATATATAAAAGATAAAAAGAAAAATTAACCAAGCAACACTTTTATAATATTTATATTTATACCTCAAGAATATATAAAATAAGAATAACCTTACTACTTATACATTGTGCAATAAGATATAAGTACTATTTATGCAAGAAGCATTATATTTTTGTGTTAAAAAGTTATGCTAGTCTAGTATCATAACCTAGGTGGGTTACAATATCTATAATTGGCCCAGGTGCTTCAACAATCTCATCCTTAATTTAACTCTTTTTCCTGTTGGTTCTTTAGTCTTTCTTGAACTTGATGATTATTCTTAAATAGTGTTTATGGGAAAAAGAAGTAAGGCGACTTTTTAAGTAGACATTTTTAATCAAAAAGTGAAATGTCTCTTAAAAGGAGCAATGACAAGACCAATGAAATGATATGTGAAAGGAAGAAGATGCTATGCTTAATAAATTTTAGAACTCTGCATTGTCTTTGGCATTCTCCCAACCCTCCTGCAATAATGAGTCTTTGTAATAACTTCATTTTCTATCAAAAATAAATGTGCACACATACATATGTATATCTTCTCTTATAAATAAAAGATAAAAAGAAAAATTAAACAAGGTACACTTTTATAGTATTTATATTTATACTTCAAAATAGTTTCATTTGAATTATTGTAAAGAATAAGAATGACCCTAGCACCTTTATATTGTACACATAAGATGTAAGTACTATTTATGAATGAAACGTCATTTTTTCACTAAAAAGTTATATTAGTCCAATCCCTTCATCTTGGTGGGTTATATTATCTATAATATGTTCAGATATTTCAACAGTTTTCTCATTAATTTTAGTCTTTTTTTGCTGTTGGTTCTTCATTTTTTTGTGAATTTGAGGATGATTCTTAAACAATGTTTGTGATAGAAGATGATTTATGGAGACTCTCCAAGTAGACATTATGGGAAAAAAAAAAGTGAACTACCTCTTAAAATGTGACACAACAAGAACAATGAAATGACAAGATATATGGTTTTAAAAAAAAAATTGGACTTTGCATTGTTTTTGACAATACTCCCAACCTATTGTGAAAATAAGTGAATGTCATAACTCATAGTTATATAAAAAATGAATGCGCGCACACACACACATGTATATCTTCTTCCATATATAAATAGGCTTAATTACACTTTTAGACCTTATTGTTTAACCTAGATTTCAATTTTGTGCCTATATTTCAAAAAGTGAAAATTATATCTTTATAGTTTCAAAAATTACGAAATATGGTACCTATCATCACATTTTGTCAGATCCAATCTAATGACAAGTGACATTGCAAACATTGTCTAATCCACATGTCATAATGTCTGTTTGACATGTCGTCTCCTGTTAAGTTAAATCTAATAAAAAGTAATGGTACATACCATATTGCATGATTTTCGAGACTCAAAAAATAACATTTAAACAATCTAAAATATAAAAAGAAAATTGAATTCTCGGTCAAATTAGAAGTACTAAACTTTTAATTTAGCCTATAAAATATATATAAAAAACAAAAAATGAATATAAACACCTATACATATATAAATTTCTATATATTAAATATTAAAAGTGAAATTAATCAACAAACATTTTTATAGTATTTATAGCTTAATAAAGTTTTTTATGGTCATTCTAGAAAATATGAATGACCATAGCACCTCCACATTGTGCAAATCTACTATAAGTACTATTTATGCAAGAAACATCGTCATTTTTGTTAAAAAAATTTGCTTAACCAGTTCATAACCAGGGTGGTTTAAAATACCTATAATAGGCTCAAACATTTTAACAGCTTCCCCGTCAATCTTAGCATTTTTTTTTATATTAGTTATTCATCATTTGTGAAACTTGATAATGATTATTGAATAATGTTTTTGGTGAAAGAAAACTTAAGGGACTCTCTAGTAGACATTCTGAAACAAACATTGCCTTTGGTAACCTTTCCCTCACCGCATATTAAAATGAGTCACTTACAGAATTCCATTTTTGGTCAAAATTAATGTGTACACATAAATAGGTATATTTTATTCTATATATAAAACATAGAAAGAAAAATTAAAGAAGTAACACTTTTATAATATTTAAATTTACATTTGAAAAAATTGTTTCATTCGAATCATTATAGAGAATAGGAATTATTCTAACACCTCCACATTGTTCAAATCATGTGTAAGTATTATTTATGTAGAAAGTATAATTTTTTTTTTTTTTTTTTGCTAAAAAGGTTCTACTAGTCCAATGTCATCACTTGGGTGTATTAAAATACTACTAATAGTTCCAGCCGCTTCAATAATGCTCTTATCATCAATTTTAGTTTTTTATGATGTTGGTTCTTTAGTGTTTGGGTTATGG
Organism: Quillaja saponaria; assembly: GCA_029379385.1. NCBI lineage: Eukaryota > Viridiplantae > Streptophyta > Magnoliopsida > Fabales > Quillajaceae > Quillaja > Quillaja saponaria. Next base: position 2,576,469 of record CM055606.1, on the reverse strand, counting down.
TGATACAAGCATAATTCCAGTACAGAAAGCGAAGGTCAGATTGCAGTGCAAGGACAATGATAAGTTGTGTTAAAAGGAAAAAATTAAGTGGAATATATTTTACGTAAAAATAAAAGCATCAATTCTTTTAAATTTGTCCAGGAAGATAATAAAAATGAGAACATTTTTCTAAAGATTTTTTCTAAGTATTGTATCATATTCTGTTTAGGTCCATTAGTAAAATTTAAGAAATGACGTTTTCTAAATTTTTTGAACAGGATGATTTATAATGATATTCTTAGAATCTTAAATTGCACGTAATAGAAAAACCTTAAGATAATATAATATATTAATTAAAAACGTTACATTATTATAGTGTTTATATTTATACCTCAAGAATATTTTTATGTTGATCATTGCAGAGAATATGAATACCTTGACACTTTCACATTATACTCATCATATGTAAGTACTATTTATGAAGGAAACTTCATCATTTTTGCTAAAAAGTTCAGCTAATCCAGGTCATTCATAGGGGTGGATTACAATACCTGTAATAGCTTTAGGCTTTTCAACAGTCTCCTCGTCAATATTAGTCTTTTTTGAACTTGATAATGAATACTTGAACAATGTTTGGGTTGGAGGAAGATGTATAAGGTCTCTTCAAGTAGACATTTGGAAATAAAAGAAGTAAAATGTCTCTTAAAAAGTGAAATAATAATACTAGTGAATGACTAGTGAAAGAAAGAAGGTGTAATTGTTTTATAAATCTTTTAGACTCTTTATTGTCTTTGGCAACCCTCCCCAACCTATTATGTAAATGAGTTCATGGCATAACTCAATTTTCTGTCAAAATAAATATGTATACATAAATATATATATCTTTTTCCATATATAAAATAAGTAAAAAAAAAAAAAAAAAATCTAGTAACACTTTTATAGTATTTATATTTACCTCAACAATAATTTCTTTTGAATCATTGCAGAGAATTAGAATGACACTAACACCTAAATTTTGTCCAAATCAAATGTAAGTATTATTTATGCAAGAAGCACAATATTTTTTTTTTTCCTAAAAAGTTATTCTGGTTCATTCTTATTAGTAGAGTGAGTTACAAAAACTATAATAGACTCAAGCTCTTTAACTGTCTTCTCGTCATTCTTAGTCTTTTTTTTAATTAGTTTTTTATGTGCTTTATGATGATTCTTAAACAGTGTTTGTGATGAAAATTGATGTAGGAGACTCTTTAAGTAAACATTCACAAAAACAAAAGTAGTGAAATGTCTCATAAAAGATGAAATGACAATAGAGGTGAAATAACCTGTAAAATAGAAAAGATGCAATAGTTTTATAAATCTTTGATGCTCTACAATGTTTTTGACAACCCTCCACAACTTCCTGTGAAAATAAGTCAATGGCCAACTTTCATTTTCTGCCAAAAATAAACATGTAAACTTAAAAATGTAAATCTTCTCTTTATCTAAAATGTAAAAAGTAAATTTAACCAATTAACACCTTTATATTAATAATATTTATACCTCAAGAATAGTTTTTTAGATTATTCTAGAGAATATGAATGACCTTAGTAATTACATTGTGCAAATCATATATAAGTACTATTTATATGGAAATAATAATCTTTTTTGCTAAAAAGTTCTGCTAGTCTAGTCCCATCATCTAGGTGGGTTATATATATAGGTTTAATAGTCCTAGACATTTTAACAGTCTCCTCATCAATTGTAATATTTTTGTTATTGGTTTTTCAACCTTCTTTGAACTTGATGATGATTTTTGAGCAATGTTTGTTGTGGAAGAAGATGTAAGAGGACTTTTCAAGTAGATATTCTGAAACAAAAAAAAAGTGAAATGTCATCTAAAATATGAAATATTAAGACCTGTGAAAGGAAGAAGATGTAATGATTTATAAACCATTGAGACTCTGCATTGCCTTTGGTAACCCTCCCTAATCTCTTCTGTAAATGAGTTAAAGAGAAAGCTCTATTATTTGTTAAAAATTATTGTGTACACTTAAATATGTATATCTACTTATATATATAAAAAGTAAAAAGAAAAATTAATTATGTAACACTTTTATAGTATTTACATTTATATCTTAAAAGCAATTTCATTTGGATCAATATAGAGAATAAGAATGATCCTAAAACCTCTACATTGTGCAAATTATATGTAATTACTATTTCCTTTTACAAAATTTTTATTTATCAATTAACCATGTTATTAGCTATATCATTTTCTATTATATTCTGGCTGTCCACGTCACTTTCATCAAAGTTAATTTAGATGGAATGTGACAGTAAAAACTCAATTGAAGTAATTTTATAATTAAAGAGACTTAATTGTAAGAAATTAAAAAGGCTTATCTACTATTTTGGTATTTCAAGATTATATCAGTTTTCAATTCGGTCATTCAAGAATTTTTTTCAATCAATTTTATCCTCAAAGATTTAAAATTTCTAAATCAAGTTCTATTCTTCCGTTATATGTTATGAATTAATGAAATAATCACACTTGAAATAAAAATAATAACATATATAAGTTATTTTTATATTTTGTAAAACTTTTTTGGTTATTTTATTACTAGATTCTGTAGACTTACTTTATTTATGTATAACATGAGAATGAGAGAAAATAACTTGATTGAAAAATTCTGAATATTTGAGGTTGAAATTGACTAAAAATATTATTAGAGAACTAAATTAGAAATTAAAACAATCTAAAAGGACTAAACAGTAATTAAGCCAATTAAAAAATATAGAATAAACTAAATTCTATGTGAAATTGTATGACCAAAAGTGTACAAAAGCCTATAAAATATTATCTTATAACAGTATTGACTTCTCATTGCCGGACTCTTACATTTGTAGATCACTTTTCACTCATGCTTGTTTTATAATTCATGATTCTGGTCATATCAATTTGCAAATCAATAGTTGGATGCTTGTTGATTTTAGATGACAATCATTTACAAATCAATAGTTTAATAAAAGCAATGTACATATAATATAAAAAAATATTACTCTAGCCATTATGGTTAGAGAATAACATTCAAAAATACATTTTAAATTCATGTCTTACATATGGGATCTTATTTAATTTAAAAAAAAAAATCCTAGTATTGTAAATGTGAGTAGTCAAAGAGAATGAGAGTCTTGACTCATTTGACCATAATCCAATTTTATAAGAATCTTCTAATTCTTTTAAAAATAATATTAGAAGATTCTTGTAAAATTAGATTCAAGTTTATGTTTTCGAAGTTATTATATATTAATTTTTTTATTATAATTTGTTTTATTTAGTAATTAGGTTTGATTATGTAATTTACGTATATTTTGATTAATTACTATAACAAAATATATATAATATAAAATATTAATTATTATCACAAAAAGAAAACTATCCGACCAATAATTCCATTATTCATGGCCCTATACGTATCTCCAATATTTTTCTAGAAAAAAGTTAATATTTTTCAGAAAATGACAAAGTGAAAGAAAAAAAAGTTACAAAATTACGGTCAGATGAAACCAGTAACGAAATTTTCCCGGTGTTAAAAATCGTCACTGTAAACTTCATTCACTGTCTTGCCACCTGGCATTATTTAATTGGATTGTCACATAATTTGGCCTTTGCCTCTCAACGACTCTTCTTCATACCCCCCCCTCTCTCTTCCTCTTGAAAACGCTTCCCAAAAACCCCCAATAGCCTCGGAACTCAGCTTTGATCCGAACCTCAGCTTCGGTCCAAACCTCACTCTTGTCCCTCAGTTCGTTGAAAATTTCGCACTATTTTGATCACTTTATCTGTCTCTGAGCTGCAAGACGCTCATTTTTCTCTCTCGTTAATTCAAACCCTAACGCTTGGCTATAGGACGGCCTTGGAGGATCGGTTTGAAGCTGGAAATGGGGTTTCTCAACGTCACTGTGAGTTGTTGGGTCTTTGTTTTTATCTTCAAGAACCCTAGTTTTCTCTATCTAGGAAATGTTTGTTAAAAGGAAGGCAAATCTGTGCTGGGTTTCTGGCGTTTTGAGGTGGGCAGGGTTTTTTGTAGCTTGTATAGTTGTTATGCGTTAGAATTATGATGCTGTGTTTCGATCTTTATGTATCTTGGCAATAAATGTGAAAATTTGAAGTTATTTGTAGTTTTGGATATGTCTGGTTGCTGGGTAAGTAAGGAAAACGGAAAGAAATTTAGTTTGATTCTTTTGTGTTTTGCACCCTTCCATCTCCTGCAAACTGAAAACTTTTAACTGAGGCAAGCTGTACAGTTTTTAAAATGTTCTTATTGTGGTTAAACTCCATTTTCTCTTAAAACATGCTTTCTTGTTTGCTTCAACACAGTGACCGGTATTGTATGCATGTTTTTCTTTGTGGATGTTTCAAATTGCACTTTACTTGGTAGTCCTGTATTTTTTGTAAATAAAGACATTTCGTATCCATTGCACATTTATAATTACAGTAGCAATGTGTATGAAGTTCTATATGAAGTGTATAAAGGCCTATATAAGAGAAAAGGCATTATATAGTGAAATTTGGCACACATATTTGTTTACAAAAAGGTTTAGAAAAATTTTAGTGCAATTTTGACACATCTATGGTCATGTAATCTGTTTAGTGCTCATCATTTATAAAGATAATATGAACTGAATCTTTGCTAGAACTAAGTAGTGAGTGAAGGTGCCCAACTAATGACTGTACAATATGGTTTATCTGTACATACATTTTCCATTGTCCATTGGGTCACGAGTTTCCTCAGGTTCAAGAGAGTAAAGCAGAATGCTGGAGAAATGTTAATCTGTTTATTAATTGTGTATTTTCTTAGTCTTTTTTTTGCCAAGTGGGTAGTGTGTGGGTAAAGGGATACCTGAATGCATCTGGACATAATCTTTTGCCTTCTAGTATGTAGAGAAATGAACCAAGTAAATATTATGGTGTGAATCGTAACTAATATGTAACAAACTAACTAATAGAATCTTTTGATCGAAGTGGCTTGGTATGGCATCTCTTGTCAAACGTAACTAATTGTCATTTTGACTTTTGACCCTGCTCAAGAATTTAAAATACACTACCTCTCCTGTTTGTTTGCAGGAACTTTTTCATGGTTAAGTGGTGCTTAAATGTACCGAAAAGAGGTGGGTGTTGAATTTGTATTTATGGTCATCTGGTCTTAATTGGGACAATGGGAACATGGAAAATCTAATCTTTATTACTCTATCTTGTAGGTAGATCCTTTTTGACAAATATTTAATTGCTGGAAGTTCGTGGCTGGATTATCTATGCCTGGTAACGAAGCAGGAGATAGGGTCCACAATTTTTTTGGCCAAGAAAATTTGTCCCAGGGCCAGTATCATTCACAGGGTGTTGACGGAAACTGGCAAGGGCTAAGTAACAATCCGTGGGTTGGGAGCCAGAGACAGATTGGTGCTCCTTTTATTCCCAATTTAAAGAATTTCAATGTACAGCAATCAGGTAGAAGTGATATTTGTGCAATTTCTTTTATTTCCATTTTTTTTTCCATAGAATCTTGTTTCAGGCTTTTAACAGAATATTCTTTTTCCACACTATGCAATTTTCAATTGTACTTTTGTTATGTGGTTTGAAGTGTCATTATTCATATCCACTCTTCACAATACTGCTTTATTTTTTTCTTTTCTTTTTCTTTTCCGGCTCTAAGATTCTGAGCGGGGACACACAGGGCAGTCTGAACATCCATCACATGGTCTGAACTTGTCACAGTTTAATCTGAGGCATGAATCTGGCAGAAACCATTCGCAAAACCAACAATCGGCTGTGAATGGCTTTGTATCGGAGCATCAGGTTTTCCTTACAAGGCAAAATGAAGCCAACTTTATGGGAGTGGATACTGATTCTGATCGGCATAGTTTGTCTTCTAGAGGAATTTCTATGTTAGAATCACAGCAAGGGAATGGTCCTGAACTGTATAAGAAAAACTTGGTAAGGCTGGATGCCACTGAATCTCCAGTCAATTATGACTTTCTTGGTGGACAGCATCAGATTAATGGCCGTCATCCCAGCATGCTGCAATCTTTGCGTAGGCAGCAGTCAGGCATCAATGAAATGCAGCTATTACAGCAACAGGTTATGCTCACACAGATGCAAGAACTTCAGAGGCAGCAGCAACTTCAGCAACTAGAAGCAAGACAACAGATTTCTCTCAATCAAGCTTCTCCCACTGAAAAGCAGACAGTTGGCAATCACTCTGCCTCCCCTGTCAATGGCATTCCTATCAACGAGGCATCTAATTTTTTGTGGCAGCCCGAAGTTATGGCGGCTAATTCTAACTGGCTGCAGCGTGCTGCATCTCCAGTTTTTCAGGGGTCCTCTAGTGGACTTATGCTTTCTCCTGACCAAGGACATGCTTTGCGCTTAATGGGTTTGGTTCCTCAACAAGCTGATCAGTCTCTTTATGGGCTTCCAGTTTCTAGCTCAAGAGGTACTCCAAACCAGTATTCTCATGTTCAAGTGAACAAACCTGCAGTGCAACAGGTATCATCCAGTGGCAATTCATTTCCAGTCCAACAATATGCAGCAATTTCAGGTCAAACAAGTGGACAAGATGTAGTTTCGAGGCAGGATATTCAAGGTATGTTAGGGCATTCTACAGGACAAGGTTTAAACAGTGGACTTAATATGGGGAACTTGCAGGAAGTGAGTTCTCAGCAAAGCAATGCTCCTGTGCAAAAATTTCACGGGAGACAAGAACTAGTGGAATCATCAGAACCGTCAAAGGAGAAGATGGAAATGCAGGTCCCTCCTTCACATAGTGTAGCCACTCTAGATCCGACTGAAGAAAAGATTTTGTTTGGTTCCGATGACAATCCCTGGGATTCCTTTGGCAGGAATGCAGGAGGTTTTAATATGTTGGATGGTAAAGATTCTTTTGGTGGATTTCCATCCATACAGAGTGGGAGTTGGAGTGCTCTGATGCAATCTGCTGTAGCAGAAACTTCCAACAGTGATATAGGTTTGCGGGAAGAGTGGAGTGGTCTAAGTTTTCGCAATACTGAATCTTCACCTGGGAACGAGCGGCCTTTATCAATTGATAGAGGCAAACAGCAATTGGTTTGGGCTGAAAACAACTTGCAGGTGGCTTCTAATTTGAATTCTAGGCCTTTCCTTCGGCTTGATGATGTCAATCAGCCTGATACAACTACAAACTCTGGTGGCCTTCCTGCATTTCAGCAGTCTGGTTTTGAAACTCCAAGTGAACAGGATGACAGGTTACAGACCAGTTCTTTGCAGAGATCTATTCCACAATTTCTAGAAAGAGGCAAATGGTTAGATTGTAGCCCTCAGCAAAAAGTACTTGCAGAAGGCAATCATACTTATGGTCATTTTGCAAATTCTTTAGGTCCTGAAATTAATTCAAAAAGCATGTCAGGTCCCTGGACTCATAAACATACCTTATTATCATCTAATAGTAGTGGTGATCCACTAAATAAACCAAATGGTTGGAATTCTATTGATTCAGTTTCGCATGATGGCAATGCTACTTTGGAAAATCATGATAAAGGAAACTTGTCAGAGACTTCCCAGAGCATGCATGGGATGGGGCATCTTCCTGGCACTTGGAACTCAGATTCAGTTTCAAATTCATCTGTTGGATTGGGACATGTGAATTCTGCCACAGGCAACCCACAGGTCTACAAGGGAGAATCTAGTATGAGTAGTCTTGCTGCAGTACCAAATTCAGGCACTACAATGGGAAACCAGCAAAGCACTCCACTGCACTCAAACAGCCATAGTGGTGATATGTGGAAAAATGCTGGCTCTTCAAGGAGCTCTAGAGGAAATGAGGATCCAAGCAAAACCTGGCATCATCTGACTAAGAACCCACACGTTCTGGAGTCATCAGGGAATAATAGCACGGAAAGGGGAGTAAGTGAGATGTGTGATATGCAGATTACCAATTACAAAGATTCTTCTACTGAGGGTATTCATTCTAACCGTTCCCACCATAGAATAGGTGGTATGAGAGAGAATGTCTGGTTAGATGCAAGTGATTCAGGCGCATTGCCTGGGTCCAAACCAAAGTCATCTGGTCAGGTCAATCGGAGACCTGGTGGACCTCGTAAGTTCCAGTACCATCCAATGGGGGATCTGGATGTTGACGTGGAACCTTCTTATGGAAACAAACATGTAAGTCATTCACCGCCCATTCCCCAGCAAGCCTTTCAAGCATTGAAAGGTCAAGACCAAGGCTATCTTGGGCAATCAAAATTTGGTCGGCCTGATGTAAATCATATAGACATGGAGAAGGTGATTACTGGAGTTCGTTATGTTCTTTTTCTTTTTTACTTTTAGATTTTCAATGTTTCCAAGTTCCAAACTAGCTTTGTTGATACCCTATCCCCCTAGGAAAAAAAGAGAAAATAATAATGATAATATGCAGGGGTGTTCACATTTTTTCCAGGTTGGCATGAAAGACTTGAATGAAATTGCTTCAGAAACCATGCTTCCTGATCATGTACCAAAAACATCAGCTCCATTTAGCAGATCTATTGATAATTATGAACCAAACAAGTCTGCTCCTTCCAGGTACTTTAAATATTTGAAACTTTACCTTTTTTTGATGCTTTTGCTTTTATTCTCAAGCACTTAACAATTTTATCATCATTTCATATATTTCTTCTTTATATGTCACTTCACAATGTGTTAATATTCATCTTTTCACTAAGTAATTTACTTCTTGATTATAGATGTTAGTAACCATCTCTCTTATATACACACTACTGCATGATATTAAAATTTTCTCCTTCCATTTTCCCACTCAGCTACTCTTTGGAGTCTTACGTGATGAGCTAATTTTAATGCTTTGATTGTTTCAATATATTGTAGTCAAAATATGCTAGAGCTTCTTCACAAAGTAGACCAATCAAGGGAGCATGGCATTGCAACACAAATAAACTCTCCCGATCGGAATTTATCATGCAGAATTCCTCAGAAAGAAACTTTTGATGTATCTGTTGTACAACCTCAACAAAATCGAAGTGCAGCCTCTCAGGGTTTTGGTTTACAATTGGCCCCTCCTGCTCAACGGGTGCCCATTCTAGACTTTACCACATCTCACAGCTCCACACAAGAAGTTTTCAGTGCATCTCATGTTGCTTTGGAGACAGTAGATAAAGGGAATAATTGGTCGACTCACACCCAGTCTGTGAATTCTCAAGAGTCATCTCAAGGAGAGCTTGGGAATAGTATTTCTGGTACTTCTGGACAACTTAACAGCAAAGCCTTTCAACAAAATGTCCTCGGAAAATTTTCAAAAGCTTTCCCATCTGGTTTTCCTTTTTCCAGATTTCATACTCAAAATCAGAGCATGACTGGTCTAGGCGGACAAGTAATATATAATCAATCTGTTAATATACCTGTTGTTGGTAGGAGTGCTTCCCATTCGAATCAGATGGATGAATCTTGTGAAAGAGCCCAAACTAGTCAATCTGCTTTAACGTCATTTCAGGATACTTCGGTGAGTATTCTACAGAAAAATGTTGCTTGTCCTGAAAGTAGTACCCAACAAAACCATGCAGGAGATCCTGCTTCACAAACAATGGCGTTGGAGGCAGCACCAGCTTCTCAGCCTTCTGGTACATCTAGCAACTCCCAACAGAATGGCTCTTCAAAAGTTTTGCTTAACATATGGACCGGTATCTCGAGCAAGCAGCATTCTTTAGGTTCTTTTCCTGCCAATATTCCATCCCATCCCCAACCAGATAACAATTTTGAAACAATTTCTGCACCACAGAAACTGGGTGGTCAAGATACTGAGAAAATAGGAAGTGACCTGTCTGATAATGGTGTGCATTATATGTTTTCACCTGGCTCTGGTCGTAAAGAGCAGTTAGAAAAAGAGAACTCGGAACAGAAAGTGTTACCTGAGAGCACTGATCCTGCTGACAAGAATTTGGGTGCATCTTATGGCAAGGAATCTCTTGTTAAGCATCTTCCGGATGCACCTCATACAAGCGCTGTTACCCAAAGAGATATTGAAGCTTTTGGCCGCTCTCTAAGGCCAAATAACTTATTGCATCAAAATTATTCCTTACTAAATCAAGTACAGGCCACAAGAAGTACAGATATTGATCCTACTAACCAGAGTATTAAGAGATTTAAAGGTCAAGATAGCAGGGTGGATGTGCAGCAAGTAGCTTCCAAAGGAGGACAACAGTTGTCATATGAATACAATAACATGGTCAAAGATGTATCTGTTGACCATTCTTCGGTTCCATCAGCTGATCCTAAGATGTCAAGCTTTACTTCAAAACCAGGAGATGGAAAGGGTACAAATGTGTCTTCTCAGGATATGCCTGGATTTGTACAGATAAATGCGCATGACTACTCCAGTATTAATAATGCAACTTCTGTACGAGGTGAGCATTCTTTGGTTAGTCCTCGGATGGCACCATCATGGTTTGAGCAATTTGGAACCTTCAAAAATGGGAAGATATTGCCAGTTTATGATGTACAGAGAATGGCTCCTTCTAAGGTTTCAGAACAATCTTTAATTGTTGAGAAGCAATCTGATAGTTTGCATGCTCAAAATTCAGTGGAGCAAGTGGACACTGCCAGTGATACCAATCAGCTTGCTAATGCTCGGCAAAGTGCAATCCCTGTTGCAAGTGAGCATGTGAATTCTAATTCATTGCAACTTGATGCACCGGAGCAAACTTTGGTTGTTATGAGGCCAAAGAAGCGTAAAACTGCCACATCTGAACTTGTCCCATGGCACAAGGAACTGACTCATGGTTTTCAAAGGCTTTACAACATCAGGTGATTAGCATAACTAGCATCTCCAATACACTGGCTTTTCCATATCACTAATTTTGTTGATATACAAAAGATTTCTCTTCTTTCACCTGTTAATATTTCAAGACTACGCTAGCTTTTCAACTTAAATTGGAGTACTTATTACTCGTGTTGCTGCTGTGCAATTTGATCGCATTGTTTTTTATTGTCTAGCAAAGTTTATTTTAGTTCTTGATTTCTTTTCTCAAGTTATTTATTTGTTTTTATATATTTTTGGTTTATATAATTGAAATTCGTTTTCATTTGGCAGTGCTGCTGAATTAGACTGGGCCAGATCTACAAATAGACTAATTGAGAAGGTTCGTTTATTGTTTAATCATTCTTTGGCTCTGTGCAACTGTAGTGTTTATTGAAGCTTTTTCATTCTCCCGAAATTTTAGTATCTCCACAATTATTTGCAGGTGGAAGATGAGGCTGAATTGAATGAAGATCTACCACAGATGCTTAAGTCCAGAAGAAGGCTTATTTTGACTACGCAGCTTATGCAGCAACTTCTTCGTCCTCCTCCAGCAACAGTTCTCTCTGCGGATGTCAAATTGCACTATGAGAATGTGGCCTACAGTGTTGCTAGATTAGCTTTGGGTGATGCCTGCGGTGCAATCTCTTGCTCTGGAAGTGAGACCCTTGTGCCACCTAGCAGCAGAAACCTGTAAGTTGCTCATGTTCTTTTCAGTGATTTGTATTCATTTTCTGAACCATACACAATTTTAGTATTTTTCTTTCTGCACAAATTAGAGTTTTTGTATTGTATGTTCTACAGCATCTTGGATAAGCTTAAGTCATCTGAGAAAATTGGAGATCAGTACTTTTTGAAAGTTACAGAAGAGCTCATTGGTAGAGCTAGGAAACTGGAAAATGAATTATTGAGGTATTCTCACTGTTTTGGTTGATACTTCATTTGATTTTATGTCATGTTTTCTGCATAGCAGTGGACAATATTTATGTAAACTGTTTATAAAATGTAACTCTCAGTGAGTTGCACCGAAACTCATCCATGCAAAATCCCAGAAGGGAAAAGTGCATGATATAACTTCTTTTGGTTGCTGGGAGGTAGGATGGTGGTGTTTAAAAAAGATGTTGGGATTATAATTGCAATATCCATGCTTAAGTGCTGTTTTCTTATTTCTTTTTGGTGCCTGCTCAGGTTTGGAGTAATAGTAGTTGTCTAGTTGCTGATGTTCTTGAGGTCAAACATATGTCTTGTAGAGATTTATTTTGTTTGTGGTTTTATTTGCCCATTATTTTGGGCTGCTTGCTGGTGCTACTATGTTACATTATTATTAGCTATACTTATTTGCTTCGTCTTTGGTGTAACCTCCTGTTTTTCTAACTTATGCTGCACTGCTTCTTCCTCTTTATGATGCAGACTGGACAGTAGAGCCTCAATTTTAGACTTAAGAGTGGAATATCAGGATCTAGAGAGATTCTCTGTCATCAATCGTTTTGCCAAGTTCCACGGACGGGGACAAACTGATGGGACGGAGACCTCATCATCTGATGCAACTGCAAGTGCTCAGAAATCCTTTCCCCAGAAATATGTTACTGGAGTTCCAATGCCTAAAAATTTCCCGGACAGGGTACAATGTCTTTCACTTTGATCATTAATTGATTCATTTTTCTATCTTGTTTGGTCAATTGTCTCCACAACCTCCTCCTCTGGCCTTATTCTTCAACACTTATAACTGCACTGGCTTCATCGCAATAGAGCCGAATGACTGGTTTTGTAGGAGAAGAATTGATACTAAATTGTCTCCTTAACCAAGTGGAGTTTGTTAGATCTTTGCAATCTAGGACGTCAATTGAATTCTTGAGAATTATAAGTTGGCCATGTATACTTCAAAAGTTTAGGAAAAACTCCGTTGCCCCATCAATTTTTTTCAAGTAAATGGGGAGGACAGGAGCAATCTGTTTTTTCAGAAGTGTTCACACAACTATAATTCCAGGTAATATGTATATATCTGTTTGTAGATCTCTGCGGGTTGGATTCTCATTCTAAGTTGGATTTTCAACCTTTTCTTTGAAGGAGAAGCATCTTTGTTCGGGATGAATTTCCTTTTCTTTTAGGGGTGCGGGGTGGGTTGGTGGCAAAATTATACATTCTATGGCAGAAAAGCAAAGTAACTAATTCTGCTGCAAGAAACGACAATTGACCCTTATATATACTTTTACCCCCAATATCTGTTAACAATAACTTGCTCTCACCTGTTTGCTTTTATAATTGTGATTTTTTGGGTAAGCTGACTGTTGCATCTTATAATAATATACTTGTGATTTGGTTTCGTCTTTTGGTTTACAGGCCCCTATCCCAAGCCTTTGTAATCCACCTCTGTATATAGTAAAATACACTATGATCCACTCTTTAGTTTCAACGTTACCTTTTCACTTACTATAAGCTGTTCATGTATGCTGCAACTTGAAAGTCATATTTCTCTGAAATATGGTCCTTAGGGTTCCAGCTCTAATGTTTCCCAGATTCATAGGGGCATTGTGATGTAACTTGAGTTTGGGTAGGATATGTAATATTCTGAGTCTTGTTTTTGGGTTTAATCTGATTTGGTAGATTAAAATAGCTTTGGAAGATTAATATTATCCATGCAACTCTGATTATAGAATGTAGGGTTGCTTTTAGTATCCAGAATGTGGACCATCATGCTGATTTGATGATACAGATTGATGTAATTTGCTAAAAAAATCCGTGCTGGAAATCATTTGCTTCATTTCGAGAGTACTGCAGATGGTTCCCTCATGTGCGTGCTATGTAATAGTCACTCAGCAAGAAAAAAGTGGAAAGGATAAAAGAAAAAGAGAGGAGATGAAAAGGAAAAACTAGAGAATAAAAAAATAAACCAAAGAAAATAGACAGGAGTTCAGAGTTCTGATCGCTCCAAATTAATGCGTTTCTCTTCAACTAGATTAGTGCATAGGAGTCTGAATAAGCATAAAATGTATCACCGTTGATGAGGGTTTTTTTTTGGGTATAACATTGTCTAGAAAGAACCTTGAATTTTGTCTAACTATGGTGTATTTAATTTAGATTATCATTCTGCTGAAATATTAGCCATCTCTTGAAAATTTGATTTGACTTCCTATACTCGTTTCCTCTCCTCTCCTTCCAAAATTTCAAGTAGACCCTAAATATGATGCCATGCACCTTGTATTATACTCCATATACAATCATTGATGAATATTTAGTTCAACAAAGGCATTTTGAATTAAATTTAGTTGGTAATTATGAACAACTTTAATTTCCAAATTCTTAAATCATACCATCCTCCTAAAGGAGATTTAATATGCACGAGTTCATTATAAAGTGGTGATCTCACTTGAAATTAAGCATGCCAATGACATAATATAATTTGATTCAAATCTAACACGATTGTTTAGGTAAATAAAAATCCAACCCAATCATTAGGTATACGGCCTCAAGAATCATTGCTATCCCTGGGAGAAATGTGAGGTTAGGAGAAAACACACAAGGATGAGAATATGGTGAGCCAGGATTAATTTTTCTTTTAAAGAATATAATGATATAAATAACTAAGTTACAAATAAGGAAAAAATAAAATAAAATTTTACTGGTATATTAAGAACATTTGGGGCAAAATCACGTCTGAAAAACTGCCTCAACTCTACAGAGCAACATAATTTTTATGCTTTACTCCACCAGTCTTTTCCAGAGCAACTTAAGTTATTCCAACATGCATTTCTTCCCCAACGGTAGCAAATATCTCATCCACCCTAAGAAATTGGGGAGGAAAATGAGAAGAGATAACAATAACATAAAGATCAAAAGTTTTGCACATAAAACCGCCTATTTCTTGTACTAGTCAACATAGAGCTTTGCTGTCGTCATTTAATCTTTTCTTTCGAACTTTTGTCCTATCTCTTGGTTAGATACCAACTAATCTTTATAAAAATTATAATCTGGAATTTGAGTTGCATTCTTACCTGTAAGTGTCTATGTTTACCTCAGCAAGCCATGCTGTCAGATAAACCTGTGATGCAAAACATTTACAGTTCAGGCAAATCTCGTGAAAGAAAGAAAAATCAAAATGAAAAAGGATTTGATATGTGGACTCTAATAATCGCTCTGTGGACTCAACTCTAATAATAAGTAAATTAGTGAAAAACAGACACATCTATTAGGGGAGAGTGAATCTACCCAGCATTTATTGGAATGTACATAAACCTCTCAATGAAAAATGGCAGAATTCAGCTTAATAGAGTTCCATTTCGAAACACCACAAGAATTCTGGAGGTAGTCCAAAACTTTGTCATGTATGAAAAAGATAATTATACTCACAGGAGGTTTTCTCATATAATCTCTATATTCTTTTTAGCTCAATTAATAAAGATGAACCATTTAAGTAATCACTGAAAACTCTTAAGAAAGAAGTTTATTAATCAAGCCGTCAAAACCAGCATATAGAAACTGCATTCTTTTAATATCAGGCTTCATCCTAGTAAGTCAAAACTCAGAAGTTAATACTACCAGATGTCTGAAAATGTTATTTGTAACTCTTCCACACATAATAAAAGATTCAGATAAAGTGAATTTCAAGGAAAGTAAATCAAGGTATGCTAATACAACATTCTGCTAGGATATTATTATAAAAATAAAAAATAAAAAAAATATTACAAAACGACTTGGGAGTTGTAAAACTTATATTATTGAATCTGAAAGCATCAGTTAAAAAGGGGAAAAGAAAGAGGATATCTAGCAATATTATTAAAAAGTTAAGGACTAAGTAGTAGATGACTTACCACAAACTAGAAAGTTCTAAAAAGAAACTATGAAACAAGTTATGAATCACCTTGTCAACAATGTAAATTATCTTTTCTTTACCATCTGGCTAGTAGTGGATTAAAAAATGTTGATATCTAATCGGTCATGTGATCTAATTAACTTTTCATTCATTGCAACATTTGAATGAGCTTCAATTTTACTTATTCTTTTTCAAATGGTTCTTTGTATATTAATCATTAAGTTATGCTTGAAACTAGATTACCACAACCTACTGCACTCTGACAAAAATATTTTTTGCATCCAGAAACACCTTACTATCTAACACTTCTTTGCAATCATTTACTCTAGTTCTCTCATGTTATATATCAATGCCAGAGGCACTAAATATGAAATATTTTAGTGAATAAATGAGTACAATAGAATTTTGAAGGTCTAAGATTTTAATACTATCATTCATATTAATATAGTAATAATTCTAGTATATTTAACGAAATATTTTAGGGAACAAATGTGTATAATAGAATTTTATGGGTCTAAGATTTTAATACCACCATTCATATTAATATAGTACTAATTCTAGTACCTGCAACACCTCAGGGCTGGAATGGTTGTCACTAATTATTGCAGAATCATCAGATTTCCGTTCCCTCAGTCGTGGAAACACTGGCTCATGAGTCTCATCAGAGTATAGATTGGATTTACGTAAGTGATCAAATTCATCTGGATAAAGCTCATTTGACCAATTCAACCTATTGCCATGTGAAACTTCACAACCAATGGACACAAATTCCACCACAAGCAACCGCTGCTCAGCCAAAAAAATTGACAATAGTTGAACTTGAATAAAAGAGGATGAACAATGACAAATAGCTAAGGAGTTACAGTTCACCTTCAAACTTAGTTCCAATATAAACATCTGAATGAGTTCCTCTGCCAATTTCTCTGAGAGGGTTCAGAAGTTACAACTTTCTCAGAAAACTACAAACAAAATAGTCATGTGGATAAGAATGGTACTACAGATATATACTACTCATCATTGAAATTTTCACTTGAGAGAAAAGTAGAGTTTAATGTGATGGGTTCTGCAAAAACTTCATCCAATGAAGTGGGTTAGAATAAGTGTCTCAAATAAACATTTCATTTATTTAGTAAAGTTGAATCATTCTTCCAACCATTTCATGCAATTCTTTATATATCTCATCATTTTTCTTGTTGTTGCTTAAAGAGTAGTTCTACGTTGATCAGCCAGATTTACCCCAAAAAAGAGCAATACAACCTTACACAGTATTCAAAAGATGAAGTTGCATTGTCAGGATATTGCTCTGACGTAAATCAAAAAATGCTTCCATTGTGATCGTTTTGGGTACTACAATATTCTCAGTTTTGAGGATCTTTGTTTTTTATAAAGGAATATGTGCAACATATCATATTATCAACCATTCATTTTGTACTCCCCACGAACATGGACATTATGCCATCTATCAAGGGCATCATGATCTCTGACCTTTCTCTGCCTCTTATGAAATTTATTGACCGAGATATGGTGCAACTGTACTACACAGCTTGTATAAAAGAAAGATGCCAAAACAGAAAAAGAAGCATAAATACAAAACTGATCTGGGGCCTCAGATACAAAGAGTTCAAGCAATCGGGGGGAAAAAAAGGCACTTAAAGCATCGCCTCTTGAGAGACGGATTAAGAGATTGGTTTGCAATGATAAATGCCCTAATATTTTTCACTGGATGAACTATATAAGGGATAAAGAATATCCTTATATCGAGTAAGCTTACACTTTCCCCCTTGATAACTTTTCTCTTTTAGTCTTTTCAAAAACAAAGATTTTATAACAAACAGATCTCAAAGGGGCACACCATGAGTCTAGGAGTATAAAAAAAGCACACACAAAGGTCTAAAGAATAAGAAAATTACATAAACCTGTAAGATTCACACAGTACAGGAAATCCAAAAGCAAGCTCATAACAGATAGAATAGAAAGATTCCCATCAAAATGAAGTATGAATTCATAGAAAAAGTAAGAAATAAATATTTCAAGTCAACTAATCCATTTAGATTTTTGAGTGTCTGAACAGACATATAATCTTCCACATACCCAGCATAGAGCAACTGTCACTTTTGTCTAAACCAAGACCAAACTAAGCCTTTTTTCCCTATATGACCTAGCAACCCATATGCCATCTTACAGAATGAGCAAATCAAATTTTGTTTAACACAGAACCATATTTCCAATAAGTAAAAGTCCAACTGTTGTTAAATTTGGGTGGAGCCCAAAGTAAGATACAGAGTTGCCTCAAGTGCCTATGATATCCCTTTTCTCATTCTTGAGAGTTGGAATGACTATACTTTTCTTTTTCCAGAGGAACTTGATGCAATATCAGTTCACTAGAAACAAGTTTGGGGACTTTGCATATACTAAATAACGATAGGAAAAGAAAATTAAAGGGAGATAGCTCTAGTATAAAAGGAAATAAACTTATTCTGACGATATCTAAATACTTTTTTATGTGGAAACATATTCACCATCAAGTAATGAAATATGTTTACCATAATTCAACAGTTGAGGCCAATCAAATTATTTAAAAATATAGCTGCTTAGAAAAAGTTAAGGACCATAGCATATGGAACTGATAAACAAGAGAAGCACCAATCAATTGCACAACCATCAGCTTCTAAATGCATTTATTAAAAAAAAAAAAAAAAAAACTATTTATATTATTTATACCATGTGTCGAGATTGACCAAAATGCAAAGACTGGAATCCCAGCACCATCTCCATTGTCATTCAGATCTTCTGAACAATTAGAAAATTGTAATAGTGGACTTCTATTTGTTCCTTTAAGAAAACACCTCATGGATCTACTAGTATTGATCATGTGAATTACAACTACCACCTGTAATGACACACAAATAAAACAGAGTATTTACTGAGCAAAATAGTATGATTAGTTATAAACTGCACATAATTAAGATGATAATTACTAACAGAAATTCAGATAAAGTCTACTCAACGAACTTTATGAAACCAAAATGCTTATTTGGTACATAAAAGAAAAGAAAAGAAAAGATATGAAGAAGGGTACTAGACTCTTAATAAAGTCAATTCTTTTTATAGTCAATGAAGAGTATATCGAAACTTAAAAATAATTTTCGAATCAACATCTTTCTACCAGTGGTAGTTAGGGAAATGGAAGTCATATTCTTATGGTTCTAGCTAGTTCAGCAGTTTTCATGATACAATGAGACTCCTACTAGAATATGTTTCTAGAAAGTAGAAACTCGTATATCTTAAAACAAGATTGCTGTGGAGGCATGACATCAAGTATTTCCTGTGCCTGGACCTTGTTATGCTGTTAACTCTATCAAGCCTTATCCATTATATGTAATGCGTGGCTCTACATTAGAAAGGATAAGACTAAATTGTTGTACCGGATAAATGTAATACTACTTCTTTTATTACTTATGGATTTATTGAATGATAGTATAGTTTTTGCCTATCTTTTTTTCCACTAACCTTACTACAAAATAAATCACACCTGTAATATGAAAATTATTCATGAACTTTATGAGGAGAAGCTCATGCTGTGGAATAGATGCATGAGCGTTTTTTAACTACATTACTTTGTAGGTAAAGACTATGAATGGCTAAAAATCATATATTCTGCATATTAAGCTTACATACCATGTCTTTATATGATGATAAAAGGCTGCTTCGTTGAAGTTCCTGAAACAACATTTAATGAGTACTGCTAGAGATATGAATGAGAATGTAATATTCTTAAAGAATTTTTTATACGTTATAAACAAAGCTAGAAAAGGACTCCACAGGACTGGAGTCTGTCCTGCATAATCAGGTACCGGTACCTATAACAATTTAGGATTCCAACGGCAAACAAATAATCTCCAGACAAGTAACAGAAGACCATCCAGTGGAAAGATACTAAATTTTTCATAAAAGGAAAAAAAGACAGAACTTTTCCAATAAGCAATATGCCAAAACCTAATACACATAGCCATCAATTACAAATTTTATACATTAGTAAAAATATATCATACTTGAACAGTTGAAGAGTGAAAAAGTATTTTCTGATGGGGAATTCTTTTCTTTAATAAAGAGGAAAAGCCCTGGTAGTTAACAATAACATACTGTAAAATAAACAACTAGAACACTTAAAGATGCTGGGAAAGTCATTATCACTTCATAGCCCTAGCTCACAAGACCACTTCAAAGCCCTAAGTTGTCCTTGGATTTACCAAGTACCAAAGATGATGCAATCAGTTTTTTGGCTTTCATAACATGTTTATAGAGTGTGTCTGATTATTGTTCAATAGCCACCCAGAAATGAGCAGAATAATTGGGGATTCACAACAAAATGATATCCAAAGTTTATAACGAACATTACTTCAGCAGTCCAGGCCCAGGGAAAAAGGTTCCAAGTTCCAAATCCAAGCTTGTTCTATTTTCCAGTAAAATACTACCCAAAGCTATAATGTAGTTGAGACTCTGCCTACGCTTTATGAATGATTCTTTAGCCAAATTAAGAAAATCTGAAGCGCAACTACAAGAAAAGAAATCAGTGAAAATTAATATCACCTGCTGCTTAAATAATTTGGCACAGGCTTTCTTTCTTATATCAGGCATATCACTTAGAACCCCCAGCTCCATCATAGGCATGTATCTACATCAATTATGAAACCAAAATGTTACATAAACCCTGAATCTCAAACCAATAGAAGACCATTGTGCATTATAAATTTACTTGGGAGAATAACAGGAGATAGAATTTAGTGAGTCAGTCATATGTTTTAACCAAAATCAGTACATTTCATTCCGATTTGCTCCCATGAAATCAAAATCCCAATACAAATGAAAAATATATAGCACCGGCAGAGAATTTTATATTTCTCAGCAGCCAAACGTAGCAGTTGCATGAAAAATAATAGAAAAGGGAATTTTTAATTCCAGATACCTCTGAGAAAGATGAGCATTTACAAGAGCAGTTGCATGAGATCTTCCGGCAGAAGAGAAAGAGGACCATTGTTTCCTATAAGAAGCTAATTTGGGCCACTGGTTCCTGAGGTTTCTTTGAGCAGCTGGCCTCCATAACCTGGCTACTGATGGTGATAATGGTGAAGATCCCAAGCTCAAGTTTTCAGGCTTCAAATCGGTTGCTCTTGAAGAAGAAGAAGAAGTTGAGTCTAGGGTTTCCATTGTTGACAGATTTCTGAGTTCGTCTAATAAAGTATAACAACTGTGTATTACAATAAGCCAGGACGTTGTTGTCCAGCGGCACCTTCCCCTCCCCAAACAAATAAATAAAAAAAAAAAAAAAAAAACTGTGTACTGCAATAAATTGATGCAGGACGGGTTATAAAGTAGAATAAGAACTCTAAATTACAGACAAAACCTCTGGTTTTTTTTTTTTTTTTTTTAATTAAGTCAAAGATTGTTACAAACATAATTTATATCAAATAAAAGTACATAAGTACTGGGGCATAACCGTATTTTATCCTAATTATTAGAATACAAATAAATACTTTATTTCAAACTAATTGTTAAAGCTTAATTATGTTGTCCCAATCATTCTCCTCTAATTATTAAAAACTCTAATAAAAATCGCACCAAAGATCATATACTCGAAACCTCTCACAGGATGACAAAAGCAACATGCTCAACAACTGCTCAGGTTTTGTCATGTTGGCTTTGGCTTTGGCCCTGGAAAACTCAATCATAATCCCATTGTGTCACTTGTCTCCTCTTGCTCTTGATGCTTCAACATGCGTCGTTTCAACTTAATCATCGATAATTGGAAAATTTTGTCTCCACGTCAACTTGATCCTCTTCGTTAACTTGAATCACATCTGAATTTGGCTAGTCAACTTCATGTTGTTCTGCCTAGGCTCTTGAACCTCTTGTAGACATTGTTTGGGTTTGAGGTTCAAAATCTAGGGTAGTTGACTCAGGTTTCAGTTTGATTTCACTGAGAAAGAATGGTGGTTGTCGAAAAAGATCTCTAAAGTATTCCAATTTATTTGGGAAACTTCATCGACACTAGCCATAATGGTATGAGGATGGAGGATTTGTGGATGACACATTTGAGTGTAGGTATAACTAAATTAATACGTCAATGCATTAACAAGTTCAACCAAAAAAAAAAAAAACAGAGTCTCCTAATTTTCCAAATAAGTTATGCAAACTAAACCCGATGATCAACATAAGGATTAGAAGGAGAAAAATACTGAGATCTACAAAGACACGGGGCAGATGATCAGGATTAGACAAGGAAAATATTATAATAGTTGGGACGCTAGACATATAGTACAGAAATTGCATAGAGACATTTCAATTTCTTGCATTTCAATAATGCTAGATTTAGTACCACTCCAAAGTGTAATCCCATGAATTTTAATTCATAAAAAAGAAAAAATAGCCAAAAGATTATCAGGGTACTTCATTAAGGAGGTTTCTCTTATCAGACTCATAAAAACCTTTCATGCTGGTGCTGAGTTGCTCACCAACGATCTAAATGTCTTCCATCTGTCTCATAGGGAACCGAGAATAATCAACCCTTGCACTTCTTGATCAAAGAAAATGTCAATATTTGCAAGTTGATTCATGATTCCTTCCATCTTTGTACTTCGTGTACACTAGCTTCTTTATCATTTACAATTTTTTACACCAGTATTTCCTAGATACAACTCCTCCAACTTTTTCCACAACAAGCTGGCAGAGGTTTCTGTCGAAACATGGTGACAGACATTATTATCTATCCATTGGCGGATATTGCCAACAACTTGCCGATTGAGCATGATTCACTCGACTTTTTCCAATTTTTCTGGCTCGACTTGTCACTAGAGAATAGTATAATTTTTACAATAAATGAGATCTTTCATCTTTTCATTCCAAAATTGGTAATTATCTCCATTCAGGCTAATCATTCTACTAGAGTTTACATCTATATTGATGTCCTAAGACATGACTATACACAAGGCCAACCATTAACTAAAGCTTTGATACCACTGTCAGGAGATGATGTAGGAAAAATAATCTTATATATAATAAACTAATGGCTTTGATACAATATTGTCCTGAAAAGAGATAATTCTCTACATACAATTGGGGCGCAGACAAGTCTCTTCCAGGATTTTCACAAAACCTTGTAGTTTTCTACTAAAATACAACTGCTTATGGAAGCCTTCTTATACAGAAAGAGTAGTCATTGTTGAACAGTTATATCTAATAATGAGAAGACACAAGTTATGCTTGTAATTTCAAATTTAAATGATTAATAAAACTGCTCATCAATAATAACAAAAGAACTTTTTTTTTTCTTTTAGCTTTCCAACGTGGGACATTAAATTTTAATTTATCCAACAATCTTCCACTAAATTGTAATTTATAGTTCCATTTCCTAATACCATGCTTCATAGAAAGTATCTTTAAGATTTAAACTTTTCTACTAGTGCAAACACTTCAAAGTCATTGGGGTCCGTAGATTAAACCAACACTTCTTATATTAGAATCGAAAGTGTATACACACATGATATATCCATATGTCTTTATATCTTGTAACTGGCTTTAGCACATATATGGCCATGTGCAATTCATGGATTCATGAATATTTACAAAGATGACCCTTAAATCTTTTGCTAGAAGTGGCACTACTTCTATATTCATATAGGTAAATTCACAATACTTTTTATTTCATTAAGAGTATAATACTCATCCTTCATATATCTATATTTTGCACTAACATCCTAGAATAGAACTATGTTAGTTTTAATTTAGTGCTTCTTCAAGACATAGTAACTTGTTATTATCTATTAAACTATAAAATAGTTTTTTCTAAATCAAAATTGGGTTCTTATTACTAATGTCTTATTAGAAAGGGTTTCAGCCCTATTCTACTGGTGTGGAATGCACTGCATCTCTTGTCAATCTTTTTGTGGAAGGTCTGCTAAATTCTTGTTAGACTTTGCATATATAACTAAAATTACTCCATGTGTAATTAATTCTCTAACATAATCATGTCGCAAACTTATATGTCTAGACTTTCTATTATAAATATTGTTATAAGCTTTAGACATCGTTGTCTCACTATCACAAAAGAAGAAAATTGATGGCATTGGTTGTGGCCACAACTCTATATCCTGAAGCATATTTCTTAACCATTATGCTTCCTTTCTAGCAGTTGCTAGCGCTATATCTGATTCCATTGTAGAGTGAGTTATACAAGTCTACTTCTTTGATGCCCAACTAATAGCACCGCCTCCTAGTGTAAGAATCCATCATGTGGTGGATTTATTATCTTCAGCACTTGTTATCCAACTTGCATTAATATATCCTTCTAACATGGTATGATAACCATTATAACAAAGTGCTAAGTCTCTTGTTTTCTTAAGATATCCAAAAATTCTGGTTATAACTTTCCAGTGATTACAACTAGTATTGCTTGTGTATCTTGAAAGTTTACACACAACAAATGCTATATCCGGTCTAGTGCAATGTATTGCATACATGAGGCTTCCAATTGCACTTGCATATTCAAGTTGTGCTACTGATCTTCCAAGATTTTCTATTAACTTCATACTGGAATTATAAGGAGTATTTGCTTCCTTTATTCTGAGATGATCAAACTTTGGAAGCAATTTCTTAATATAATGAGACAGATTTAATAGAAAACCCCCCACTATATCTTTTAACTTAAATTCCCAAAACAATATCTACTTCATCAAGATCCTTCATCTTAAATACCAAAATCAGATACTTCTTGGTTTCAGTAACTCCAAGCATATTAGTGTCAAAAATCAACATATCATCAACATAAATACATACAGTTGCACTATAATCTTTAGTAAACTTGTATAAATACATTTACCAACACTATTATGAGAAAAACCATTCTTTAGAATAGTATTATCAAACTTTTCATGCCATTGCTTTGGAGCTTGCTTTAAACTATAAAGAGATTTAACTAATTTACAAACTTTACCTTTATAATTAGGAAGTACAAAACCTTCCGGTTGTTCCATGTATACTTTTTCTCTTCGATCTTTATTTAAAAATGTTGTCTTAACATCCATTTGATGAACATGTAAGTGATATATTGATGCCAAAGCAAAAAGTAACCCTATGGAAGTAATTCTTGCTAATGGGGAATAAGTATCAATCAATACCTTCCTTTTGAGAAAAATCTTTTGCAACTAGTCTTGTTTTGAATGTTTGTACAGTACCATTTGTATTGTATTTTCTTCGAAATACCTATTTGCATCCAATTGGTTTTGAACCAATACGTAAATCTATTAAAATCCATGTATTATTAGACATAATTGAATCCATTTCATTATTTATAGTTTCTTTCCAGAACTAAAAGACATTGTTTCTTTAAAGGTTTTAGGATCATCCTCCACATTTAATACCATGGATATTTTATTAAAAACATGTGTTCTATTTCTTTCAACAAGGAAAACAATTGATTGAGAGTCAAGAAAATCAAATCCTAAATGCTTTTCTTTTCTAGTTCTTTAACTCCTTCTTAGTACAGATAGAGCATTATCTAATATTCTTTTTTAGGTATAATAGGATGGTTCAATCATTATTAACATGATTTTGATTGGGTTCTATAGAAACATCTTTGCTATGCATAAATCTATTTTCAATAAATTCACCATGTATGCATTCTATTAGGACATTTGATTGTAAATCCAAAAATATATATGATTTTGAATGTTGTGCATATCCAACAAAAATGTTTTTAACACCCCTAGGTCCTAACTTAGTTTTCTGGGCCGGGGTCAGGAACTTTACAATATGCTGCACACCTCCACACTTTTAAATAGTTTAAGTTAAGCCTCCTACCAAGCCAAAGTTCATGTAGAGAAATTTGTGCTTTCTTATAAGGAATTCTATTATGAAGATGACATGCAATTAATAATGCTTCTCCCCATAAATTATTAGGCAAATGAGCATTCAATAACATTGCATTAGTCACATCAACTAGTCATTAAACTCATCATGTTGTGATGTACTATAAGGAGCACTTTTCTGATGTATAATATCATGTTCTTCATAATAGTCATTAAACTCATCAAAAAATACTTTCCTCCTCTATCATTTCGAAGAATTTTAATTTTCTGCAATTTCTGATTTTCCACAATAGCTTTATAATCTTTATATTTTTTAAAGGATCATCTTTTGTTCTAAGTAAATAAACAAAAGTGAATCTTGAATGATCATCTATAAATATTATAAAATATTTATTTTCTCCTCTAGTAATTGTCCATTTAGTTCACAAATATTAGAATGCACAAGATCTAACAACTCAAGGTTAGTTTGGTACATAAGAATGGTCATTCCATTTCATACATGATTCTATGGAATGAACATTCTTTCATTTGGTACATTTTTAATCTCAAAATACTCATTTCATTCCGGTTATTTTATTCTATAGGAGTAGAAATCCTCAAACCAATATAAGGAGTGGGATTGCTCATTTTTATTTCTATGGAGTAGGTTTAGTTCAGTTAAATGACAAAAAAATAAAAAAAAATCATTCTATCACATAAAATAAATAATCAAATAAAAGGTTGAATATTAATAAAATTTATAATATTATAAATAAATAAATTAAATAATAAAATATATTTAATTTAGTCAAATGATAAAAAAAACCCTTCATATCACATTAAATAATAGAAAATCATATAAATATAAAATAATAATAATTCAATTCATCTTAGTCAAATAACAAAAATACCCTTCATATTATAGTAAATAATATAATTATAAATAATTAATTAATGTTAAATAAATAAATTAGTTAAGTAATTTTAAAATAAAATATTAATATTAATAAATAATAAATATAATTAATTTTTATTACTTTATCTATTGAGAGATATTTTTATCATTTAAGCATAATTTTTATATTATTTCACTTCTAAAAAAAGCATAAAAAATAAATAATGGAATGTAAGAATTATTCATCACTGACACTACCAAACAATAGAATGGAATGATCATTCCATTCCTTTGCATTCTATTCACATTCCCTTTTCCATTCCAATTCCACGAAAATCATTCATGCGTACCAAACTAACCTTCAGTGTTTCTATCAACCTTAAGAAAAGGTTTCTTGGTCATTTTTGCTTGTATGCATATTTCACATTTATCCGTATAATTATGTTTACATGTAATATAACCATGCTTAAGCATAAAATTCAAAGATTGAAAATTTGAATGTCCTAGTCTAGCATGCCATAAAGAGAAATCAGACTCAACAATATAAGCAGAAACCTTATTTATTTTATTACCACTTATTACATTAGCATTAAGCTTAAACATGCCAGCATAGTTGTATCCCATGCCAAAAGACACTCGATTCCTAGGTATTATTACATTGTCCGATTCAAAGACTACCTTGAATCATTTCTTATAAAGGAAACTAGCAAAGACCGAATTCTTGCTAATTAAAGGAACATAAAAGACATTCAGTAGTGTAAGTCTTTTTCCAGAAGTAAAGTTTAATTCAACAGTTTATTTTTCCAAAACTCATGTAGTAACATGATTTCCCATTAGAACTTCTTCTGGTGTATTAACTTTTGTGAAAGTCTTGAAACAATGCTGAAATTTGCACACATGAATTGTTGCACCACAATCAAGCCACCAATCCTGATTTGTTAATGTAGCTAGCATCAGCCATGTTTATTTCAGTGATCATTCCAATGTTCATTTGAGACACCATGGCTACAAGATCTTTGTCAGCATCTTCCACCAAATTTGTTTTGTTTGAATTCTCATAATTCCGAAATTTTCTTGCATTCTTGAATCTACACTCAAGGATAACACTTTTCTTTCCACGATGAAAGCATGTTAGATCTTCTTTTTATTATGAAATTTCTTAAAGTCTTTCTTTTTTTCTTTAAGACTTTCTTTCTGTAGTCATTCTAAAAGGGAAGAAGTTTTGAAAGTATTGCTCCAATTTGGAGCGTATTAGGAACCTTAACTTCAAGGTCTCTCAATTTGGATACTAATACTTGCTATACTTGATCCATGTCTTAAATTCATAATATTGTAAGGCCTATCAGTACCTCGTTTTTAGTTTTTCTTTTTTGTGCTTGGTCTCTGTAGTTCAATAAAGATCATATAAACGATATGTCAAAGTGTTGAGAATATGTCCCCGACATACCACTTCATCTTCTTTATGCTTTTTTCTATGTGCTTTGATCTCTTCTGAGTCATTTGGACTTGGTTCTAGCATTGGTGGCATATTTGAATCGAACACATAATAAATTTTCAGAGCAGTGAATAGGAACACCATTTGAAAGAGCAGTGAATAGGAACACCATTTGAAAGTTTGTTCCATCATACTGATCAAGTTTCAATGAAATCCTGTTTCAAGATTTGAAAAGCAACATTTGAATCTTTCTCCATGAGTATATATCTCTTTAAGTTTGTAGGAAAAATAACCTTATAAATAATAGACTAATGGCTTTGAAGTGTGTTGTTGATACAATGATATTAGCTATATACAATTGGGTGTAGAAAAGTCTCTTCCAGGATTTCTACAAAGCCTAATAGTTTTCTACTAAAGACAACTGCTTATGAAAGCCTTTTTTTATATAGAAAGAAGAGTCATTGTTAAACAGTCATATTTAATAATGATAAATAGAACAGTTATGCTTGTAATTTCAAATTTAAATAATTAATAAAACTGGTCATCAATAATAACAAAAGAAAATTATTTACTTTTTCTTTTTACTTTTCAATGTGGGACACTAAATTATAAATGACTCTTATTAGACCCCAATTAGTGTGTAATTAATTGGATTTAAACTAGTAGAGAATAGTGCAAAAATAAATAGCAAAGTGGATATAATAATTTTAACATGATTATAATAAAAACCCATAAATCAGTTTAATTTTATAACCCATAAATCCTTTTAATTTTATAAAACTTATAATTTATATCTTTATATATTAAAAAAATGGATTATTTTATTGCATTATCTAAATTGAGTTAATTAAATAAAAAACAATTATGTACATATTGAAAGATACAAAAAACTATAGCATGTAAGAAGACTCTGATACCATAGTTAGCATATTCTAATTCATACAAAATTAAATGCCACATAGTTAGCATATTCTAATTCATACAAAACTAAATGCCACAAATAGCATTTTCTATATAATCACACGCACCTCACCTGGATGAACTATATTTGATGGCAACACAGGCTTTTATAGACTAGGCCAAGGACTTTGTAGAGCCCCACTTAAATTGTTCCTCCCATCAAAGAAACATAACAGTTTCCAAAGTGGGATAAAACTATTATCTTTATGTAGAGATAACTGTAAGTGGCTTTAACTACTATTTTAAATATTTATATTTATCTATAAATTACCTTGATAATTATTTATATGATTATTGACACGTGAACCACACTTTGAAGTACGCATTGCTACATTTTCATTCTTGAGGACAAGGATTCTTTCCAAGGGAAGGTGAATTATTACGAAGCCAAAATAGACAAGAGAGAAACGATAACGTTTTACTCTAGCGTTTTGTAGCTTTGGTCGATTGGGAGTTGGAATTTTGGGTTGGTGGGGTGAAGGTTATATACCAGGGACTCATTGTAGTGGGAATCATCCAGAGATTGAATGAGAATTGTAGACCCAACTTAGGTAGTTTTCCTAATTGCTTCTTAGTTGAGTGTTTGGCTCCCTAGAAAAATAAAATAAATCTCAGATCAGATGGAAAGCGACCTAATTCACGGCCGCTGTGGTTTGCAGTTGAGGAAGAATGAGAATAGGGTTGATATAACTCAAGATTGTTATTGTAAATATGTCTCAATTGCATTCCTATAAATTATATATTCTAGTGAATACCGCAATATCGCAGAGGCATTCATAAGTTTTCAACTAGGTTCCATGACTTCAAAAGAGATGAATTATAAAGTTTTAATACTTTTAGAGTATTTATCTACACTACAAAAATTACTAGGTGAGTAAAAGTAAAAAATTATGGAAATTTAAAATACTAGAATTGAAGAGATTTTAATAAAATAAAATAAAATACCCCTAATTCTAACACTATATATAATTCTATATATATTATATATATATAGAATTATATATAGTGTAAAAACGAATAACTTATCTTTATTAAGATGTGATAAAAATAAAAATAAAAATAATTTAAATTATAATATTTTTTTCTGGCTATATACAGCATGAATAGCTGCTAGATTATTGAGAATGAAAGGAACACTTAATCAAGAACACTTTTAAATTTTAATAAAAAAAAGAAAAAGAGGAACACTTTTAAATATGAGAGCAGTAGTCATGAAGATTGAGATCTTTAGCTACCGCTGTAATCAATTCCTCTTCTTATTCTGCTCAATACCCATTCTTCTTTCTGCATAGCAAAAATATGTGAAAGTTTACATATCTGCTAAATATCCAGCCGTAGCTAGCAATAAAAATTAAAAATAAAAAAAAAGAAAAAAAAAACTTCAAATCAATAATATCTACAAATTAAGGATTTATTTTACTTGGTTTGATTAAGGGAAAAATGCCATTGATTAACAAAAGGACTTTTTTGCCTAAGATATTATCATGCCCCCTTATATTACTTTTTTCAACTAGGTGAAAAATCTAAAAATTAATATAGCTAGTTTTGATTTATTCATAAAGGACACGAGATAAAGTAGAGTATTGCTATTCATTAAAATATTCTATTTCAAACATTTGATAATATTTGTCATAAAAAATTCTCATGTTAAAAATTATCCCAATTGAAGTTACTCTATATAAAAAATCTCAAAATAATATTCGTGTTATTCTCTGGACAAGAAAAAAAGAAGAAGAGAGAGTATACGATAGAATAAAATTCTTGGAGTATGATATCACCAAAAATAAATTTTGTTGATTATTTTTTAGTGATGAATTAATTCTCAAATTAAGATTGGTGAAAAGAGGGGAAATGATTTGTTTGAAATGAAAGAAAGTGAGATGATTAAATAAGAAAAGGAAATAGAACATGAGATTCTTCTCGAGCGGATGCAGTAAGAGCTGACCCACTTATCTATAGGTAAAAATTAAGTTGACCCACTGAATTAAATGAAAATATAATTATGCCCTCATAGATTTTCAATTTTTTGTACAATATTTCACCATCAAAATAAAGTATATATTGCTACTGTTTGGTTTAGCTTTTAAAACAGTTATAAGCTTAAACTTTTCTATAAAACAATTTGGTAATAAAGGTTTTTTTTTTTTTTTTTTTGTTATGTTTTACAAAAAAGCACTTTTAGGCTTTAATTTAGGGAACTAAAAGCTACTTTTGAAGTAGAAAAATAACCTTTTTCAAATTAAAAACAAGAGAAGCTCAAAAAAAAATTTAATAATTATTTTATATAGGCAAATAAAACCATATTATTTGTCAAAATAATCTTTTTAGTAATTTTAATATCAATATCTTTTTTTTAAATTAAAATAAATAAATTTTTTTATCTTGCATTGCTTTCTTGTACTTTAATTTATCCAAGTATTTTTTCAGCTTTTTATATAGCTCTACTTGAAAAATATTTTTATCTACAACGCTTTTACACAACTTAACTAAACAAACTCACTATCTTAGAATTTGGCTATTAAGCGTCAATGAAGTTGATTGAGACTATTTGAACTTTCTTGCTTAAATTCTAATATTTTGTTCAATATAGATAGTTTTATTTATATATATGAAATCCTCTATTCTTTCTAAAATAAAATGATTTTTTCTAATCCACAACGCCACAAACCTCAAACGAGATTAGACTATACCCAAATGGTGTGAGGATAGCCATGGAAAACCAAAAAAAAAAAAAAATTGTTTTTCTTTTTTTTAATACTTTTTGGTTTGAAAACAATTTTTTTTTTTTTTAAGGATTCATTTTATTTGAAAATATATTGTATCAAAAAAATCAGTTCATATAACATATACAAAGAAATTGATATTATTAAAAATAAAGTGCTTATACACCAAAAAAATTAACTTGTAGAAAAAGTTAATTAGAGAATAAAATAAGTTATATTTTTCAATTAACGTGATATCATTATCAAAATTTTTAATTATTATATATTAAATTATTAGCTGTAAGCCTGTAATTATATTAAATTAATTTATAATTTATATTAGATCAGCATAGATTTCTTAAAAATATTTTTACCTATGTAAAAAATTCTACATAATGTTTTTCCCCCACTAACTAATTTTCCTGGATCCGCTATGCGAGAAAACTTGAAAACAAACACATAAGCCCACAATCGGCCTTCATTCGTTCCCTAAAGCGTTGCTGCTCAAGTAACTTCCCTTGCAACTCTACCTATGTTTAAGTTTCTAATAGGTGTCAAGTGTGTGTCATGGTGCTCATGCTATTTCAGCAACCTTGTATCATGTTGAGAAGTGAAAACAAGCAATCAGGTAGACACAAATTTGTTCATGCAGAAAGTATGTAAGCAATTTGCAATATGATCAAAGTTAATTAACAGTAAATTACAACATTAAATGTTTTTAGTTTTCTTAAAAAAATGCTTGTAATTTGAAATAAATATAATTATATAAAAAAAATGCTTACATTTGCTTACCATTTGCAATTGATACTCTTCCATTCTCCAATGGGTTTTCTTTGCTTTGTGGTTTCTTCCATTTCTAAAGTATCTGAAACAAAGTTTGAAGGCAAATCCATTTCCATCAGAGTCACATATAGGATATTCTCCGCTTGATTTCCAAAATCCTTTGCCATCTCTTACTATTCGAAGTTTTTTCTTTTTGCAGTAGTAATTTTCATTTTCGCGAACAAAAAAATACCAATCTCTTTCCCCGTTAGTGTATGACACTGCAGTATCAAAATCAATTTCATGTTTTAAAAAATAATTCTAAAATAAGAATTACAGAATAACAACATACAAAAAGATAAGTAGGAAATTTCCTTCTCACAATAATTTTCGTACACACAGCAATTCTCGTTATCAATACTTTCTAGTTTTAAACAATGATTTTGAATATTACTCCATGCCAAACACAAATTCCATTAGATCTAATCATTTTATCTCTTCTCATTTTCTCTTTCTTCCTTTGTTGATAATAGTCAATTGTTTCTCTTCTCTTCTTCCCCAATGTAAGGAATTTGTTTCGCCATACATAGAACAAACCATGTCTTCATTATCATTAATCATTAATATACCAAAAAGCCAAGATTACAAGAAAATGAACAAAAATAATCTCGAACATCAATGTAGATCACAATGTGAGAACAAGAGAAATATATATATATATATATACCTAATTTGTTGGGATGGGCGCTGTAAAGTTTACTGGCATCAATGTCTTGCATGGTTGAAGATGGAATAGGCTTATTAGACACCTTGTTCATCAAATAATGAAGGACCAATTCTTCATCTGTAGGTTTAAACCTATAACCAACTGGTAACCCTTTGAATACAGAAGTCTCTTGCTCTTTGTTGAAACTAAAAACATCTTGGTCTCTGATTTCTATATTGTCCTCTGACTCAATGATCTCTACCTCTTTTTGCTTTTCCATAGAAAAAGTTCATATAGAGGAAAATGCATAAGAGAATTTATAATGGCATGGGGTTTATTTATATATATAACTGTCTATATACAATTTTACAGAACAAACGAGTTAGCTACTTTAAAGGAACGTAGGGTTAAGAAACTTGGAACTTAAAAACTTAGAAAGTGGAACTGAATTTGAATCCTAGTCCTAGTAGGAAGAGGAAAACCAAAATGGACCTTTTCTAATCTCATTTCCTTGTCATTGTTTTGTTTTAGACTAATTTAGTTTGTCTTGGTCTACAAGACTAACACTTCTAAAAAATTCTGTTCCATTGGATAATACCTCGTATGCTTTTGTCTCGGACATAAAGTACCTGCAATGATTTTGTGCTATAAAAATGTTTAGTACAGTTATACTGCAACAAGGAGTCTAGTTTGACTTCTTCAAATTGGGCAATCATGTTTTAATTTTTTAAATTGGATTAATATATTATTAAATTATTCAATTGTCCATTATTCATTATGAGTACCTCCCATCTTAATTCTCTAGTGTGTTCTTTTTCTTTCTTTAAAGTTTTTCATAGTGGTATATATGCCAATATGTTTTTTTTTTTCCCACAATCTTAGTCAATTTTTCTAATGGGTTATTTCTAATCCCATCTAGATCAACTTTAAAAGAGAGAGTTGTTCAAGAGCAGAATTAATTTCAAGAATTTTTTTTAGGGAAAATTTTGAAGTATTAAAGACTTCTTAGTTTACTAAATTTGTTTATTTATTTATTAATTAATTTTTTGATAAATCATGTTGTTTCATTTAGATATTGAATTTAAATTATATTTTGGTAGTTTGATTTTTTTGAATTAGGTGATTATATTATAAATTTCTTCAATTGAGTAATTGTATTTTAATTTTAATTTCAATTGGGTTACTTTGGGTTCCATTTGCAATATGAGCCATGTAATCAAATTATGTTACCTTAGGACTCATTTGGTGCATCGTATAAAAATAATATGAAAATATAAAACAATTCAATTAGCTCTTATACTGTTTACTTTTCTTATACAATATTTGATAGTATACATCACTGATGAGAGAAAGAATAAAATAACATTATAACAACAATAAAACTATATAATATATTTGTGTTTTGTAATTTAATGAAGATTCAAGTGGGAGTTTAAATTAAAAAATATAGAATAAAATAAAAAATAATAATGAAATCACAAGTACCTGAATTGTAATTTAATAACTTTGTGCATAACTCTTCATCTTATAAACAAGTAAGTCCCGATCTAATCTTTATTATTATTTTTTTGAGAGAGAGGGAGTTAGTGTAGAAGCAAAATGCCAAGTGCAAATAATCCCTCCATATTTCTTTTTTTTAATCTCAAAGAATTTCTTTTTGAAACAATTTCATGGATTAAAGACTTCTTAGTACTAGTGTAATTATTTGTGATAGATTTTGTTTAAATGTATTATTGACAAATTGTACTTTGGGTTCCATGCAATTTGAATATTTTTAATTAAATCATTATATTTCAAATTTTTATTTGGGTCATTGGTATTTTCATTTTCAAGTTACAATTAGATCTCATTCTTCTCATAAGTTACAAACATAAATTGTCTTACACTTTAGGTCTATGTAACTTCACTGTTCTTTCGAATGGGTCATTATGTTTTTAATTTTTCATTGGGTTTGTGTGATTCCAATTCGCTTTCAGATGCAATTTTTATTTATTTATTATAATTTACAAATGAAAATAATTTAAAGAATGAGAGCAAAACAACCATTTATATATGATGATTTTGACATTTACGAATAAAATCTCCTTCAAAAATATAAGAAAACTTGAAAAAAAATGGATAAATCAATGCGAATACACCCATGAGACCCATATTTAAATTAAAATGATCTTATTGAAAAAAAATATAAAACATAGTCACTCTTTTGAAGAAAATAATACAACCATGAAAACCTAGTCACTTATTTGAAGAAAATAATACAACCATGAAAATCCAAAATGTAATTCAACATATAATTTTTTTGAATTGACATGTTACTCGAGTAGCTACCTTCAATTTTCTCCCCTACTTTTTTTTTTTTTTTTTTGCTCTAAAAGCATTTTCTATTGGGATGTCAATTAGATGGATAAAAATATTTAAGAACATAAGAATGATTTGAGAGACAAAAGAATGAGAAATTTATATTTTAATTAATTTAAAATACTTTTATCTATTTTTTATCTGAACTACCAGAAAGTATCCAAATTCCAATTATTTAGTTTGTCTTGGTCTACAAGACTGACACTTTCTCAAAATTCTGTTACATTGGATAATACCTCGTATGCTTTTGTCTAGGACATAAAGTACGTGTGCAATGATTTTGTGCTATAAAAAATGTTTAGATATAATCCGTACCTCCCATCTTAATTCTCTAGTTTTTTCTTTCTTTCTTTCTTTCTTTTAAGTTTTTCATATTGGTATATATAACAACATATACATATATATATATTATCTTACCCAATTTTTCTAATGGGTTATTTCTAATCTACTTTAAAAGAGAGAGTTGTTCAAGAGCAAAATTAATTTCAGGAATTTTTTTAGGGTAAAAATTTGAATTATTAAAGACTTCTTTAGATTACTACATTTTTATTTTTATTTTTCTAATAAATCATGTTGTTTCATTTAAATATCGGATTCAAATAGTATTTTGGTAGTTTAGTTTTTTTTTTTTTTTTTTTGAATTAAGTGATTATAATTTAAATTTCTTCAATTGAGTCATTGTATTTTAATGTTAATTTCAGTTGCGTTACTTTTGATGCCATTTGCAATTTGAGCCATATAACCAAATTATGTTTATACTTAGAAGCATCATATAAGGATAAGAGAATAGCATAAAATTATTTCGTTAGTTTTTATATAGTGTTTGGCAGCATATGATAATATAGATTTATATTGTAGACTCTTTTTTATACTATGCCTAATAGTATAAAACTATACAGCCTAATATGTTTGAGTTTGTAATTTAACAAAGATTCAAGTGGGAGTTTAGATTAAAAAGAAATACAATAATTAAATTAAAAAAAATTAAAAAAAAATGAAATCACAAGTACCTAAATTGTAATGTAAATATTTTGTGCACAACTCTTCATCTATAATATTATAAAAGCAGGACCCCTTGTGATCTTCTTCTTTAGTTTAAATTATATATATTTAGAGTTAATTTCAAATTAACTAAAAGAACTCACTCAAAAAAAAAAAAAAAAACTACCACTTCTCAATTTTTGTCCTCCTATAAATCGAGCAATTATCAAATCAAAATCAAATTCAATTTATATTTTAATGGTCTCTTTTAATATATTTTTTTACAATATAAAATTAAATTTAAAAGATTAAAAAAAAAAAAAAACCTAACCACTCAAATCAATTACTAATCATACATTATCTTTTCCTTGAACAATCCAAATCCTCTTCTACACATTCATCTATTCAATTCGTAATAGAAAAAGCATATGAGCATAAAAAAAGAACTTTATATCTTTCTCCTAAATTAGAAAAATATCTAAGAGCACTCGTGAAGATGGTAGTCAAAATAAACAAGTGAGTCCCACTTAAGATTTTTTTTTTTTTTTTTCTTTTTTGAGAGAGAGAGGGAGTTTATGTAGGAGCATAATGCCATGTGCAAATAATCCCTCCCTATATATATATATATATATTAGTCTCAAAGAATTTCTTTTTGAAAATATTTCAAGGATTAAAGACTTCTTAGTATTAGGGTAATTATTTGTGATAGATTTTGTTTAATTGAAATATTCAATCAAAAAAAAAAAAAAAATTGATAAATTGTACGTTGGCTTCCACGCAATTTGAATATTTTTAATTGGATCATTATATTTTAAATTTTAATTTGGGTCATTGGTGTTTTCATTTGCAAGTTGCAATTAGATCTCACATTCTTCTCATAACTTACAAAAATAAATTGTCTTATACTTAAGGTCATTGTAATTTCATTGTTCTTTCAAATGGGTCAATTTCATTGAGTTTTTGTGTTATCAATTCGGTTTCAAATGCATTTTTTTTTAATTAATTTACAAATGAAAATATTTTAAAAAATGTGAGAAAAACAACCAACTATTTACAATGTTTTTGATATTTACGAATAAAATCTCCTATAAATATACAACAAATTTGACAAAATAAAATAAAAATTATGAGAATGCATGCATGAGACTCAATTGAAATTAAATTAATTTAATTGAAAAAAATTTAAAATATAATGACCCATTTGAAGAAAATAGTACAACCATGAGAAACCAATGTGTAATTTAACCTATAATTTTTTGAATTGTCGCTTACCTTCAATTTTCTCTAGTACTACTTTGTTTTTTGTTTTTTAGTTTTTGTTTTGTGTGTGTATGTGTGTTTTGGCTCTAAAAGCACTTCCTATCGATATGTCAATTGGATGGATAAAGGTCTTCAATAACATGAGAATGATATTCGGATGAGAGACAAACATATAAAATAAATGAGAAAATTCGTAACAAATCCCAATCGGATCCTTTTATTCACATCTCCCCAATGTGACCCACTTTCTTTTACTTGAGCTACCTCTAATCTCATCTACAATATATGCCAAATATAAATAAGTTTTGTTTAGAGCACTATAAGATGAAGAATGGCAAGGCAATTGGACCGAATGATATTCCTATGGAAGTTTGGAGATGCCTAAGAGATGTTGGTGTAACTTGGCTCACAAATTTTTTTAACAAGATTTTAGCACTGAGAAAATGCCTGATGTATAGAGAGTACTTTGATTCCTATTTATAAGAATAAAGGAGATATACAAAATTGTATGAATTACAGCAAACTAAAACTTTTTAGTCATGCAATGAAGTTGTGGGAAAGGATGATTGAGCGTAAGCCTAGGAATGAGTCTCTAGTCTTCAAGAATCAATTTGAATTTATGCGAGGAAGATCTACAATGAAGGCTATTTTCTTACTTAGAAGATTAATGAAAAAATATAGAGAAAAGAAAAAAAAAAGTCACGTGATCTATATTGATATAGAAAAAACATATGATAGGGTACTGAGACAAGTTTTGTGGTGGGTTCTTGAAAAGAAAAACATTCCAACTAAATATGAAGAAGTTATAAAGGATTTGTATGACGGAGTAATGACTAGGATGCAGGCAGTAGATGGTATAGTTGAAGAGTTTCCAATCATAATAGGTGTCCACCAAGATTCAACCTTAAGCCCCTACCTATTTCCTTTAGTCATGGATAAACTTACTTATACTATTCAGGATAGGGCTTTGTAGTGCATGTTGTTTGCAGACGGCGTCGTATTGGTAGACGAAATTAGAGAAGATTTAAATTTTAAACTAGAATTATGGAGGAGCATGTTAGAATCTAAAGGTCTTAGGTTGAGTCAGATGAAAGCTGAGTATATAGAGTACGATTTTAGTCACACTAGAGAAGGTTCGACTAAAATAACTTTGGATAGGTTGGTAATCCCTACAAAGGATGTGTTTAAGTATTTAGATTCACTTATACAAAAAGATGAAAATTGAGCATGATGTGAAACATAGAATTAAGATAGGGTGGATAAAGTGATGAAGTGATTTGAGAGTTTTATGCCATCTTAAAATGCCGAATAATTTGAAAGGAAAATTCTATAGGATGGAGTGAGACTGACTATGTTGTATGGTTCCAAATATTGGACAGTTAATAAACAACACTACCATAAGATGGGAGTAGCCGAAATGCCAATGTTGAAATTGATTATTGGGCATAGAAAAAAGGATAAAATGTGAAATGAGGAGATTCGTAGGAAAGTTGGGGTAGACCTATCAAAGAGAAAATGATGGAGTATCACTTACGTTAGTTTGGACATATCTAATGTCGGCTAATGGACGGCATAGTTAGAAGAGGTGATTTGGTGCAGGTGGTTGGTGTTAGAAGTGATAAAAGGAGACTGGAAATTACATTGGGGGTAATCATTGCGAAGAATATTATTGCTCTAGGTACTACTGAAAATGATGCTTTAGATCAATGTGAATGGAGGAAAATAATTCATATAGTTGACCTCAACTAGTTTGGGATTTAAGACTTAGTTGAATTGAGTTGTAGAAACATAAATAAATAAAATGAAGTAGAATAGGTCAAATTCCAAAGAAGAAGGTGCATGTACACAAGAAATGATAGTACAGTAAAAGACCCCTCCTGGAGGCTCTACTTTTCTATAGATCTTTTTCATCATTACTTATTCACGTTAGGGTAAATGTCAAGTGCAGATCTTCCTTGTTTGTTCATAGAGCCATTGTCGTTAGGCATTAGGGTGTGTTTGGTACGAGGTTAAGAGAGATCAAACTTTAAGAGATCAATCTTTAATCTGTCTTAATTGTGTTTGGTAAAAATACAGGTAAAAGGTATAGTCTAAGGAGGGTAAACTTCTTTCACGAATATGACTGATATATTAACTCTACTGGACTAGTTTAAGAAAGGTTAAACTCTTGTTTTTTTAGAGGATACAAAGAGCTCAAGCTTGGGCTTTGAAAGATGGCTTTCACGCTTTCACTTCAATTCTGCCTAGCCACCCATCCAAATCAGAGGCCGCCTCCATATTGTTGGCATCGACAAATTTTCCAAAAATGAAAAGTTAATAGCTTATTGGATAAGGTAATTTCATTCTTGTGATACCATTGAAACCTTACATTCAACTGAAGAGAAAGAGGTATAAGCAAGAATAGGAAGAGGAAAAGAGGAGGAAACAAGCTTGTCAAGCTTCTCTTGGAGACAAAAGGAATGATTTTCAAAAATGATGTTGCACTTTTTTGCAGACCATATGATTGAATAAATGCATGTGTAAATGGTTTTGCTTTCACGAGAGAAAGCGAAATGGGGTTGAAGATGCAAAAAAAAAAAAAAGTAAGGAAAACATATAGTTAGAGGGTGTAAACGATCCAAACTAAATTAAGAAGGCTTTTTGAAAGAGCATCAGTTAAAGATTAACTTACTTTTATGATCATAGCTAAACATAATTAAACTTAAGATTTCTCTCTTTAATATATCTTCCATGTATTATTTAACCACTACATTTTTAAGCCCGTACCAAACACACCCTTAGTCGTATAAGTTAAGTTGCTCATCAGTGTGAGCCTTCTCCTGTTCATCAACTAGAACCGTATTCTTTTGCAGAACGATCACAAAAACTAAACCTTCCTTCCTTCTTGAGTGTAATTAAAAGAGAGATGGAACTACTAAAGTTGCTCCCTTTACTGATGATAGGTTAAGGCAGGACTTGTTGGGATCACAACGTGACAATTGAGGAGTGTGAGCAGTTAAGACATGGTACTTTTAGGCATTGGTTGTGCAAGGTGAACAAATATAACACTCTATTCCCTAGATAGATGAAAAAGTTAATGGTGTTATAAAATAATTTAGATAAAATTTTAAAAAATCATGTTTGTATATATAAAGTACTAAAATGTCTTTTACTTTTTTTTTTTTTTTTTTTTTTTCGTGAATTCTAATATTTACTTTTTTCATACCATCCTTTATTTTTAAGAACCTCAATTTTTTATTATTAATAAAATAAAAAGGAAATAATATATAGGTAATTCTCATATATATATATATATAAGTTACATTAAATTTGAATATTAAATAAAATAAGATTATATTTTTTGTGATATGAATTTAAAAAAATTTAAATCTATATGCATTTAAAAAATAAAATTCAAACACTTTTAAGAAAATAATTTTTTTTTATTGGTTAAAAAATATGACAAGGAAGAATGATAGCATTTTATTATTACTATAAGTCTTTATTCTTTGTTAATTAATATATCATAAATTTATTTAAGTTTTTAAATTTATTTATTCTTTAACTAGTTGAGGTGGTAGAATTATGTTCTAATTTAATATTTATTTATTTGTCTTGTAAAGTTATGACATGATTGTTTTTAGAATATCACTAATAAATTTAATATTTTTTTGTTAAATATTCTTTTTATTAGAGATAATGTTGTAGAACTAATTAAAAAATTGGGGTAGTGAAAATAAATTAAAAAAATAAATGATGGTATATATATATATATATATATATATATATATATATATATATAAATTATTATGACTTATGTGAAAAGTAAAAATAAGAATTTTTTTTTTTTTTTTTTTTTTTTTTTGTGCTTTAAAAATACAAACATGAAATTTTTAGTATTTTACACAAATTATTTTATAACACAATTAACTTTACATCCAATGGAGAGAAGTGGATTTTTTTCCCCCCCTAAATTTTAGACCTTTGTGTTATTTAATCAAATCGTGGAGAAGTGTAATTTACTCAAAATAAAAATTTTAATTAGTCAATTATCTACGTAATTAAATGCTGATTGGACTTAAATTAAAATTAAATAATTTAAGTGTTGATTGTAATCAATTATTTTTCAATCACCACAACCCACTTCCAACCCTCAATAATTATCTTCAAATCACCCCCCAATCTCTCAAATCAAACACAATCACCCTCAATCATCTACTAATCAATATTCCAACCATCCTAAATTACTTCAATCACTCCGTCAATCACAATCTTAACTATCCCAATCATCTCCAATCAAACCAACTTTGTCTACTATCATCTCTCTTATACAATGTCTTACGGTAAATTTTGGAGATGGACAAACTATCAAGGCATCAACTAAGCTTGTTAGTGTCTTGTTGTTTCTCTCACACAATAGAGAGTTAAGCAAATCAAAATTTTCTGCGACAAAACCTTGTGCCCACAGAGGTATCACAACTGCTTTCTACACGGCTCTCTACAACATCGTTTGAAGAAATAATACCACCTCAACTAAAATCAAGATTCACAGCCCTCAAATTAAACACACTTTTCAAAGAGTTCGAATTAGATTAATTTTATACTTTTCCGATAAAGAATATCTATAAATAATTTTTTTTGACATATATAGTATTTTATATGTATATCATATTATAGTGGGAGACACTTAATTTATCATTATTAGAACTTGTACTAAACTAGGTTAATGA
The DNA here is from genome assembly GCA_029379385.1 of Quillaja saponaria. Classification (NCBI taxonomy): domain Eukaryota; kingdom Viridiplantae; phylum Streptophyta; class Magnoliopsida; order Fabales; family Quillajaceae; genus Quillaja; species Quillaja saponaria. The sequence continues at coordinate 2,534,268 of CM055606.1, read as the reverse complement.
ACAACTAGCCGTTAAAAAAAATAAAATAAAATTCCACGCATCACTGGATGGTACGATATCTACAGAGTTTCTAAATATATTTTCTTATAAAATACCAACTGTTGTTTTGTACACATTTTCTATCACTTCTAATCACGACATCTATGTTCACAAGGTTGTCTAGGAGCAAAATGCAACGTGCATATAATCTCTCCCCATGTTTTGTTTTTCTAATTCAATAATTTGTTTTGAAAAAAATTCAATGATTAATGACGTTTTGGTATACTAAATTTTGTTTAATTTAGATAAGGCCAAATTGTACTTTGGGTCACTATTGTTTGACTTTTTCTCAAACTTAGTCATAATGTTTCAAAAACAACAAAAAAAATTTGGTTTCTCACAAATATCCCAACATTTTTTAGTGTGAGCCTAATTTCTTTCGAGTTGATTTCCTATTCTACATGCAGGTTAATCTCTAAAATTAGAAAGAGATGTTGCTTTATTATCATATACCCTTCTGAATTGTCACTGACGGCCTCCAATCTTCTCTAGTACTGCTTTTCTTATTTTTACCCCAAAAAGCTTTCATATTTGTATTTGCATTTTTTTTTTTTCCTCACATTCTCACAATCTTATACAATTTTTTTTTTGTTAGGATATTTTTAATCTCATTTGCAATTTAAGTCAACAAGGCGACAAGTCATGTAATCAAATGTCATTTAGACCTAGACAATCTCATTTTATTTTTTGATTTAGCAATGAGATTTGTCTGGGCTAACTTATTCGCATCTCGACTAATTACTTATTCAGTTTGGTCAAGTCAAAGACATGTCATCCACACTAGGACTAAAAAAATTTATTTAAATTCTACTCCCCACAACAACTGCAAGTTGAAATTCAAAATAATAAAAAAAATACAATTGAAAAAATATAGTGAATTCACAAGAATCTAAATTATAACTTTAAAGCCAGTGGTGTTTAGGAGCAAAATGTTGTGTGCATGCAATTTATTTTTAATTTCAAGATTTGTTTTTCGAAAATTTCAAGAGACAACTTAGTATACTAAATTCTTTTAATTTAAATAAACTTTCTAATTTCAAAAATCGAAGATTTCTTTGCACTTCACTGAAAGCCCGTATAAATATTTTTTGTTTATTATAAATTATGTATTCTATTCAAATTTTAGGTGGACTAAACTCTATATGTATTTTCGTTTTTTTTTTTTTTTTCTTCAATTCTATAGCTTATGCAGTTAGTCTACCCTATCATAATTCATTTTCTTTTTTGGGAGGGGAAGGAGAAATAAACTTCATGTAGGAGACCTTGTGAATGACAAGAACAATAGGTGCCACTGGACTGCTTCAGATCCTGTCGTGAATAACAGGAACAGCAGGTGCTGCTTAAGATAATGTCCTATTATAACTCTTATTTTCTATCCTGAAAGTCAGCTTAAATCCTTCTAGGTTCAGTAAGTATATTTTACAGTTATCTTTTAAAAAACTTCAAGGAGAACTTAACTTCCTAGACTTAACCACTAGGATTGAAGCAGAGGTGACATAACTTGCATATTTTCCTTTACGTAAATGAATATAAGAGGGCTCCGTACACGTAACACTTTGCTAGAAACGTGCACGTGAAAGTTGGTATGCAGTTCTAGTATTAATAGTTACCTTCATCTCCCTCTGAATTCGATCTCCCTATAGTGTCACTGAACATATCAATAAATTAGAGTACATGTTACCCAGGTCATTATTATGCAAACCCAAACACAGATGCCCCACACGAAACGAGCAATAGGGCAATGAAAGAGAGATTTTCTACATCTTCTATTTCCATGAGAATCTGTAGTGTCATTCACCACAGAAAATTTCTTGAATAACTGAAGGTTTTAAGATACATCTTCAATTATCAGAAGCAAAGCAATGATATAAACTGAAGTTTGTATTTTCTTCTATTCATCTGCAATACAATAATGCTAAACTGGATTAGGTTTTCTTGACACAACCTCCGAAGCTTCACCTTTGGAGGTCCAAGGAAGTAAATTTCCAGATAATATTTCACTCCATGAGATGTTTTGATATTTTCTTCATCCTTATATTCTCTTTTCAGCGGCAGCTAATTTTCTTCCATGACACCTGCTTCTTGTATGAAGTTTAAATGAGTAAATTTAATAGTAGTTTTAACAATGTACCAGAGTAGTGTATTTTTACCTTTAGCCCTATGAATCTTCATTGAATGTGTTAGAAATTCTATGTGTGGGCTATCATATGGTTTTGGTTTTAATAAAACGGGTTAAGATTTGGTTCAATTAAGACAGGCTTGTTAGAATTCAGTTGATTTATATGATAAGTTGGTTAAGGGTCAGACACACTTAATTGTGTATGATGTTAGTTGATAGTAAAGTTTAATTGTGTATGATGTTGCCTAGGCTAGGTGCCTTAGGAAGTCTTAAAAGAAGGACTCTTAGGGTTTTGATCATAAAATAGGTTAGGTACCCCCTCAATCAGTGTAACTTTGCCTCATAGTACGAAGAGGCATAAGGATTCAACTAAAGCATGCTTGCTTGAGGATTCAACTATTCCGCTTGCTATGCCTCAATCAGGTACGCGTGTTCATGTAAGTGATCCTTTAATAATCTTAATAGACTGTTCATTTATTCCTCTTATAAATACTCTAGAAGCAATATTCAATTCTGTTTGTCAGGTGGAAACTAAATGCTGTAACTCTCCTTTCTAATATAGTTAGTCCTTCCTAATATAGTATTGATCTATTTGGGCACCACTATTACCACCTTATTCCTGTTAAAAGGAAGAAACAAAACAAAAAATGAAAACAAAAAAGCAAAAGAAGCTTTTCGACATGATAAATCTACAACTATATGCAAAGTTTCTAAGACCGGAAAAAATACGATGCTATTAACCTTTTATTCAACTGTCCAATTACCTCTTGTTGAATGTGCTACTCTTTCTTCTTGATATATAGCAGTGAACTAATTACATTCTAAGGCATAAAGTGAAAACATGGAATCAAACAGAATTGTCATCTACTAACCTGAACGATTTGAAGCATAAATGAGTCTGTTGCATATCAGAAGTGATTCTTGGCCAAGTAAAATTGACAATGCTGTGAAGCTTTCTCAATTCTTCAGCAGCAATCAAAACTTCAAACGTTAATTAGAAGAAAGAGTTAATGATTCACTCTACTTGAAGGTAGTGCTTGGAATTATGGAATCCATGGAGAACTTTAGAAGTCACTTACAGGGGAAAAGACTGGAGAATAGTGTCATGTAAATGATTCACTCTACTTGCAAAACCACTTGGTATTTTAATTAGAAATTTTACGAGAAACAATGAGAGAAATAAATGAAAAGGAAGAAAAGATACATGGAAGTCACTAAATAATAATAAAATATATAAAAAGGACCAGCACCCATTTGTCAACAACATAAACAGACATATAGTCTTAAAAATAATATGATATTGAGCGTACATAAAAAAAATCATACAATTATGAACAAAATCTTTTCCTATTTGCTTCCTTCATATATATTGGAGAAAAATGTTGATGACATTTTTTATAACCTACAAGACCCTCTTATTGGAAACCTTCGCACAATCCTTCATTCACCACAAATTGGTCCACGAAATTGTTGTGTCCCTCAAAATCTGTTGAAGCTTAATAACAACAGTATTCTGTAACTTTATGGCTCAATGACAAAAAGAGGCTGCAAACATAACAGAGTAGTTTCAGAAAACAATTTGATTTTGGCATGGAAGAAAATGAGAGAGAGAATATATACCGTGTCCAAGCTAACTGGTTTTCCATCATCTACTAGTATCTCAACTATTTTTCCAGATTGATCAGCCTGACACAGAAAGAATAAATTTAGATCAAGCAATTGAAGCCATACTGATATCATTGCAAACAATATGTTGTGGGTTGTGTCAATGTGGATCAAAAGTATCACCCAAATCAAGAAACCACAACTATGTTACTGACAGAAACAGCAAAACTAGACACTTACTTCAATCTCATTCATCAATTTCATGGCTTCTATAATACAAATTGGTTGGCCTTTCTTGACCATGTCTCCCACCTGATGAACACAACACACATGCAAAGCAGAAAATGAATTGCAATGTCGGGAAAAATGCACAAATTAAAACTAATAGTGTACTAAAGTAAACCCTGTTCGTTTTTTGCTATGTAATTTAAATGGATTCCATCAAACCACAAGTGAGTAGTTTGCAGGAGACATAACATTGACTTCCAATTTTTATAAGAAAGTAAACAAAAGATTCTGTTAAGGATCTTAATATTAAATGGAGAAAGGGCTGAAAGAAAGACATATACCTTTACAAAGGATGGGGCTCCAGGTGCTGGAGACCGATAAAATGTTCCAGCCATGGGACATTTCAGCGGTGGATGTGATGATTTACTTGCAGGCTTTGCAGTAGTAGGTTGTACAAGTAATGAAGCAGGAGGTGAAGGAGTAGATGGCAGTTGAGGAGGAACAGAAGTTTGTGGATAAGGGGATTGCATCATCATAATTGGGGAAGCAGCCGGTGGCTCTGGAAATGCTTGTTTTTTCCTAATAACAACTTCACATCCAGATTGCTTAAGTTCCAACTCAACAATATCTCTTGAATCCACAAGCCTGTTCAAAATGACAATGTATTTCAGAAATGGAATCAAATTATTCTCTAATGCTCTTTCCAAATGTAACAATATCATCCACACACACACACACACACACACAAAAACACAGTCTAAACTTTCAGTTTGACAGGGTTTTACGCACTTGATAAGGTCTGTGACCTGAGCCATGAATGCCGAAATGGATGAAGCATCTGGAACACCTAGCTTATCGTTTTCCTCAGGTTCTACTATTTCTGACTTTGTCTCTGATACAGATTTTGAATTTGCAAACTTCTCAGTAGTTACCTAAGGTTTTAAGTTAAAACCCATCAGCACCAACTCCCTAGATAAACAAAATATTAAAGTAACAGAGGGAAACAAGACAAAAGGTTCATTATTTGTAACTTACCTCATTGAGTTGAGCATGCACCTTAAGAATGTTAAATTGGCTTCGGCTAGACCTCTACAATACAGAAAGTTAAAATACATAAATGTAGAGAGAAAATAAATTCCACTTCTACATATATAAAAAGGGGGTTTTCAATTCGGGGTTGAATTGAACTGCCACAAATCAAACAAGATTTTCCTCTAATCGTGTAATGTAGAGTTCTTCTTAATAACTGAGAAAGACAGGTTATTCAATTGCATAAAATATCAGAAGCTATGATTCTATCCATAGTAACATCCAGCCATAAATGCACACACAAAAAAAAAATTCCATTACCGAAAACTAATTCAAATCCAAAATGAAAATGATAAAATTAACCTGGAATTGCAGAATCCCCGGACTATCTGGAAGGAACCCATTACACAATTTCCGTGGAAATGGTATTGAGTAAGGTTTATGATTCTGGTACCGGCTGGGATTTGAAGATGAAGATCCAATCAAAACCGAGAAGGAGGCCATGGATAAAGAGAAATTATAGTAATCCCTAAAAATACATTGAACAAAAATTCAACATGAATAAAAATACAAGGAAAGAGAGAGATTTTGTAATAGACATTTATTCGGAGAAATCGATGAGTTAGGTAGGAAAATTGGATTAAAAAAAAAAAAAAAACAATACGTGGAGAAAGACTGTGGTGGACGGCGATGCGTTCGAGGAGGAGATTTCTCTTACAACATGGATATTTCAGTCTTAGGACAAGTCTGAGAGAGAGAGGGAGAGACAACGTTTATTTCCCGCCAACTGTGCGTCTAATTAGTTGGATGTTATACCTAACACAGACTCTTTTAATATTATTTATTAACAAAAAGGAAATTCTTATTGCCACAGTTTATTTTAATTTAAGTGTCGTCGTCTATTAATTAATATGAATTTTTTTATTTTTGAAATGCCTTTATTTATTTTATAAATTTTTCTAATAATTAATAAGGTGTAATAAATATAGATTTTAGAATTTGAAATATTTTAAAAATAGTAAATTATTTATTATATAATATTAAAATCATAGCTAACTATTATAATAAATAATACAAAATTTTTATATTTATCACCTTAACAAGTGCTCTAAGAGCACCTGTTAAAAAAATCCTTACTCTATTTCACTTACCTTGTTCAATACGTCTAACTTTTATCAGTTTTTTTTTTCTTGGACTATATTTCCTAAACTTTTTAATTTCTTTCATTTGTAATAGATTTTTTGACTTGCCTATCATAAATCTTCTTCCTATAAAAATTTCAATCAGGTATTTCACATTTATTATTTCTCTTTTCTGGTTTATTTTTTTTAGGCTTTTTAATTTTTAATTTTTTTTTTATTGTACTACTTTTCTAAACTCTTCAACTTTTTAGGTGTTTGTTTTCAATTCATCTTAAAAGTGTAATACATTTCTTAATTAAAAAAAAAATTAATGTATTCCTTTTTTTTTCAATTATTTTCTTTTTACTCCATACAATTTTTTCTCTCTCTATATTTTCTCATAAATTATACTTTTAAATTATAAAAAAAAAATTGTTTTTTCGTTAAACTAAAATATTTAGATGTTCTTTTTTCTTAGAGTAACTAAGACAAATACTGGTGAGAAAAATTATATGTTGTTAATTAAAAAATATAGAAAGAAAAAAATTATATGGAATAAAAAGAGAATAATTAAAAAAAATATTAGATATTTTATTTTTGGTTAGGAAATATATTAGACTTTTAAGGTGAGTAGAAAATAATTAAATACTAAAAAAGTTAAAGAGTTTAGAAAAAATAGTCTAGTAAGAAAATTAAAATGCCTAATAAAATCAAACTCGAAAAGAGAAATAATAAAAGATAATATAACTGATTGAAGAGTTTTATAATAAGAAAATTTATTATAGAAAAAGACAGAAATATAATGTAAATGAAATAAGTTGAAATAAGTTGAAAAGTGTATGAAAAGTAGTCCAGTAAAGCCAAAAATAAAAAATTAGGCATAGGAAAGACAAATAATAAATGTTGGATAAGATAAGTGAAATAGAGTCAATAGGAGAGTTCTAGGAAGGAAACAAAAAAAAAACTCATGCCATTTAATTGGCTGTGGCTGATAGAAATTGACTGTGGCAATAAGGGATTCCTGACAAAACAAAACAAAAAAGTATTTTTTTCTTTTAAAAAAAGTGTTTTACTTTACTTTTACTAACAATTAATAGGTTGTTTTCTTTAAAAAAAAATATGCATAAACTTACGAAGTTTATAAGATACATAAGAAGAGGTACTCATTTTTCATATAAATTAATCACAAACAAATTTTTAAAAACAACATCAGATGACTCATGACTTTGTTCTAAAAAAATGATGAAAAGAAATTGTATTTTCCAAATAAAAGTACCATTGTTTTCCCAAATCCCAACCAGCCAACATTTGATAAAAGTGAATTTTTGTCAAAAAATTAAAAATTAAAAATATAACTTATGAATATAGATTATATAAATATTTTTGTATCTCTAATTCTTTATGTAAGTGGCAACTGATAAAGAGTGAAAAAAAAAAAGTGTTTGTTGGTTCAACTGATAAAGTTATTTGCTCTTGATACTAAAAATCTGAAATTGAATCTCGCATTTAGTTATTATAGAGAGTTGGATGAAAGATAATTATTTCTCATTGTATAATTCATAGGCCTAATAGGAGTAACTATTGTAGTATTAGGTTTATTTCCTATGACACACCAAACACAGGAAAATGTTTTTCATCATGTTACCCGAATTAGTGTTTTAAGAGGTGTGCATGGGTTGGTTCAATTCAGGTATTGACAAATTTTTAATCTAATTGAAATTTTCGAGCAGTAAATATTTTGAACCAAACTAAACCAAAAATAAGTATTATCCAAATCAAAAAATATGACTCGTTCAGTTCGGGTAGTACTTTTTTCGAAATGTATTAATATTAATCTAAAATTATTTTATTTTTTTTTTGAACCTTTTTTTTTTAAAAAAAAAATCATCAATTATTATTATTAAAAGAAAACAAAAAATAATATATCAAAATATTCAAAAAAATAAATTAATATAAAATCATAAATTAAAACAACAACATATTAAAAATAATAAGTTTTTAAAATAGTATATTATATAAATTAATATATATTTATTAATATTTTGGTTCGATTCAGATAACCTCAAATATTTTATCACATTATTTGGTGCAGTTTTAGATAGTATTTAAATATTATTTGAAATTACACAGATATTACAAAATATCTGAATTGAATTAAACTGAACTACCAACTTAGATTAGTTTTTCAATTTTCTCGATTCTTCTGCCCAACTCTAATTTTCATACTCATACAAACAATCGCATTGAGAATTCGAGGATCAATCTAGACACTAAGTCAAGAGACGACCAGCTAATAAGAGGTCTATAATCTATTACAATTTTGTTCTTTTTTAGGTATTCCTAGAGACATAATAATGTCTTTTATTTAAAAAGTTACTAAACAAATTATTTGAAATAAATAAAAGAGAATCTCATAAACAAAGAGTAATAATTTTTGAAAAGGTGACACATTAATAATTAAGTTATGTCCTTTTTTCTCACATCTCTCATGTTTGTATTGAGACCCATATATATATATATATATAACCCATACATATATATATATATATGAGTGATTGTGTAAAAATAACTATTTGTAAGAGTGAAAATAAGATTTCTTAATAAATTATAAGTTAAAATTGGAGTAAATTGCACAATGATTTGTTAAAATGACATTTGAGTACTCAAAAAGTTGAAAAATCCATCCACCTCCATTGGCTGGAGCTCTTTTAATTTAATGGTGTTGAAGTACTGGACACGAAAATGGACATGGACATGGACAGGGGATTTGGGAATCCTGGGATTGGATACTGGTCAAGAAATTAAGCAATTTTAGTACTTCAGGAAATTAATTATTGCACAGTTAATAATAGATCAGATCGAGTCTAATTTAATGTGTTATTCAAAAGGTCTTGAATTAGGTTTGATCTAACATTATTTAATTCATGGATCAAGATCTCTTGAATTAGATTTGATCTAACATTATTTAATCCATGGATCAAGATCTCTTAACCCAACCAGGCCTAACCTGGCCTTTTAATTTTTTTTTTTTTTAATTTTAGAAAAAAAATTATTTATTTATTGTTTTAATAATTTGAAAATTGATTGTTGACCCCCAAAAAAAAAAAAAAACATAAAAAATGTTATAACTAGAAAATTCAAGTAGAAGATAACATATGAGTTGGATCAAATTTGATCCATAAATCATGATGAATAGATCCGTTCCATCATAAAAAATAAAAAAAACTTTGAACAAAAAAAAATCATTCACACTTTGAAAATTTTACATTAGTTAAAATAGATAATAGAAGTTAATCGTAACTTAAAATAAACTAATCAATTTAATTTCAAAACATGATTTTAGTAAGCTGTCTAAAATTTAATAGGTAATGATGGATAATAATGTTCTATTTTCTAACAAATTCCCTTATAAACCTGTAACAACTATGTAAGTAAATAATTAATAAAAAAATTAGATAACTATTTGAATAAATAACTTATTTTGGCAACTCTTGATATTATTTTATTATATAAGCATTATACAATTTATAAAAATACATCAAGTAAACTAATGTAGACAATCTAATTATTTGTAAGTAAACACACACACATACGAAGAAAAAAAAAAAGTTGGATCATGGATAATCTGACTGATCTAACAATCAATGGATATTGTTTATATCAAGGAACAAAGTTTCGTTTCTAGGGACTGTTTCGACAAGCTCAGAAACGGAAACGATTTGGGAAATAGTATAGAAACGACATAGAAACGCTAATTTTTTATGAAACACATAAAAATATATAATAAAACATATATTATAGTAATTGTAAGTATCTAACATGAATAATTCAGTACATATAGCACTAATAAATACATATCAAAGTAAAAATCATAACACAAAAATAATAATTCAAGAAAAATATTAAATTTCAATCACATCCAACTAGATGTGGAGTGTCTAGCAAGTGCATATCCAGAATATAGAAATTGTCTAAGAGGAAATTGATAGTATTGTTCAACATAGCTACAATACTAATCATAACTCATGAGATAACATAAATATGTCTCATATTCCTTCACATAATTCTGAAAATCTTCAACATTGTATCCAAAATTCTAAGTTTGTATAACAAAATGACCAAAGTGACAAGATGATAATTGTGTATCATATACAGAAGATACATCATAATCATAATTAGAGGATAATGAACCATAATTGAAATTAGAAGCATCATATCCAGATGGTTGAGACCTATATCCATAGCTATAACTATAAGTGGAAGAATCTTCTATATGCATGTTAGTTCCACTTAAATGAAATGAGTAAAAGTCTGAAGTCAAACTTTCAGCATCCACCATTATTGTATCTCCATCATTTTGTATTTGACTTTCATTATTTTTTTTCCTTCAACCATAATGCTTTTCATTTTTACGTAATGGTCAATACCCATGATCAGTATCTTAAGTACAAGAATTAAATCGTTACTCTTCAGTAAAGAATACTACACCTGAACTTTCATCTATGTTGCATTGTCCTCCATCTTCTATATCTCCTTCATTATTACCTCCAACTCTACTATCACCACTATTATCACTACCACTTTTATCATCATTATCTTATTCTTCTTCTTCTTAAGTATCAACAGATATATACCTAGAACGATGTTGAGATACTCTCATTAAATTTTCAAATTCTTCATCATCAGCTATTTGGGTTCTTCTTGTTTGCATCCTCATACCATATGCTTGTGATTGATCTTGTGTGTCTAACCAACGATTAGCAAAAGTGACTAAATAAGCATTTGGCCTAGTTGGTTGGCCATGACCATCAAATTCATCCAATAATATATCTCCAGGATCATCTAACCATTCAAAAGACCTTCATTATCTTCAAACACAATGATTAAATCTATTACTTTGAATGTGAATAAGAGCAAATGTACTCCAATTTCTTTCACACCCACTAGATGAATTTATCTATGACAATACTTTTAATACAATCTTTCTCAAATTTGGAGCATCCGTTCCATACAAAAACCACTATTCAGCTGTGAAAAATATATTACTATTATACCATTAACTAAAAATTGTATTAATGAAATAAAGTTATTAAATAAAATCAAGTTACCTGGATCCCTTTTTTCTCTTCCTTTAACAGCTAGTCGACTTGAAAACCCCTGCATGGCCTCTCGAAATTTTTTAACCTATTAACAAATAGATTGTTAATTCTCAATAGCAACAAGCATATATAAAATTCAATACTATTGAACATTTCTTATTATTTCTGCTAGTGCATGAGAAGCTATTGTATTGCTTGGTTCAATTCTATTAACCATATCTTTAATTGCATTTATCAACTTTGGTTGATCCCCAATATTTTCATTATATTGGTATGCAAAATTCAAGTAATATGTTATTTTATTTTTAAAAAATGAAAATATAACACAAGTTAGAGGTATATTTAGAATATCAAGTCATAAGCAAAATCATATATAAGTAGAATATATATTCATTACTTACCTGCTATATGAATATGAGATATTATCTGTTTCTGACAACGTTTATCAATGACATCAATATACTTTTTACAAGAATTTGGGGCAATTTTTTTTATTTGTTCATTTGCTTTGATCATTGCTGCATATACATATAGCATAGTTGCTAATTTCTCCCCATCAACTATTCTTAGTATTTTTGAAATTGGAGCATGTATGCTAACAATTTTTTTAGCTCTTTCCCAGAAAATAAAATCCATAAGAGTTTGACGAACTTTCTTCTCAATTGGATCCTTACTAAATGCATTTATTGCCCATTCATCTGAAATCATCATTCTTTGTAAGCTATTCTTATGTTGTAGAAGACTTTCAAGAGCAATATAATTTATGACAAATCTGATTTGAGCTAGCCGTATCAATTCACTTGTGCAATATTGCCTCATTAAATGAAGAACTTTTCCATAATTATAAATGAAATTTGTACGCTTCTTTGCTTGCTCTAAAATAGGTGAAACACTTTTGAATTTCGCAAAGTCGTGTAATACCAAATTAAGAGAATGTGCAGCACACGATGTCCAATATAAATGTGGTCTTCTATCCAACAATAACTCTGCAGCTCTTTTGTATGAAAATTAATTATCTGTGATGATTTGAACTACATATTTTTCACTAATCTCTTGAACAACGTCATCTATCAACTGAAAAAGATAATTAGCATCCTTGTCAATCCCCGTTGTATTTACTAATTTGTGAAAAACCGTCTTTTCATCATGATAAATCAAAAAGTTTGTTATTGACAAATGGGTTATAGATGTCCATCCATCATACATTAGAGTCATTCCATAAACTTTCACTTTCTTTTTAAATTCATCAATATATTCCTTCAATTCCTTTATCTCATCCTTCAAAATAGGACCACAGATTTCATAAGGAGTAGGCTTTTCAACTCCAACCCCTGTAGTGTAATTTCATCAATCATACACTGATAATATGGCTATTGTGCTTTGTTATGAGCAATATTTTGATAAATAAAGAACTTTTCACAAGCATGCTTTGCTGACTTTGCCCACTTTTTTGCATTGGATTCACATGTTTTTTAACTTTTGTTAGTAAACATTTTGTTACCTATATATGCTTGGATCTATCTCTTCTCTACTTCGGCCTTTTTCTCTCTTAGTAAACTTTTCAAAACCTTCTTTCACACTTTGAGTATGACTTAAATTTAGAGTTCATGCAGGCTTCATCCGTGGATGTGGAACTTGCTTATATCTTTGTTCTGCCATAAATATATATATATATATATATATATATATATATATATATATATATATATCATGTATTGATAAATTTGTTGCATATTGAAGATCTTGTCTTTCCTGTATGCTCATCTCATCATTTGTGTCATCGATATCTTCTTCTCTAATCCCGGCTCTTCTCCTTATCCTGCTCATTAAAATCTCTCTCATCTCACCTCTTATTTCTTTCAATTTTTCATTCTCTTGTTTCTTTTCTCTCAAGTGCAATCTCACTTGTTTATAAATTTTCCAGGACCTTTCTCACACTTTGTCATATTTGGATAACCTCTTGTTAAATGTTGTTTGCCTCAAGCAATACCTCTTCCCTTAATTTGCTTTTTACAAAAATTACAAAATTACTTGCTGACGATTATCACCTATTCTTTCAAAATACAACCATCCAATATCATCAGCCTTTTTTTTTTTTTTTTTTTTTTTTTTTTTTCGGACTATGGCTCTTCAATAGTCGGTTGTTTATCTTTTGAGGGAGAAGAAGCCATATTTTATTTTTAACTGCAAAAATAAAAACATATAACCTAATTAAATTATACTAAGAAAAAATTTAAATAAATTAAATTGATAGAAAAAAAAAATTGAAATTAAATCAAAAAAAATTTAAATTACAATAGTTGAAATTTTAAATAAATTAAATTAATAGGAAAAAAATAATTAAAAATATATATATTTTTTCTAATTACGTCATATTTACTAGTGTTATATGATAATGAACTTAAAAATTATTTTCTAAATAATTCATATCTACTAATGTTCTAAGTTAATGAACATATATAAATAATTTATATCTATGGTTTTGTTTCACTATTTTAAAAATTAAACTAACTTTAAAATAAAAACCTTATTGTTTGTGCTATCTATAAATAAATACTAATAATTGAAAATTTAAATAAATCAAATAAAAAAATAGATATTAATTAAAATTAAGAAAATCTAATTAATTTATATTTACTAATGTTATAATGACATAAAAATTATTTTCTAACTTATTCATATTTACTAATGTTCTAAGTTAATAAACATATATAAATAAATATCTATTAATTTTTTTTCACTATTTCAACAATTAAACTAACTTTAAAATAAAAAGCCCAATATATATATTTTGATATTCTACTCAACTACTCAACTAAGCCTTAAAATCCCAAACTAGTTGGGGTCGACTATATGAATCATTTTCTTCCATTCGCATCGATCCAAGACAAGATTTTCATTAATTCCTAGTACAGCCGTATCTTTTTTGATGACTGCCCCCATGTAAGTTTCGGTTTTCCCTTTCCCCGTCTAACACCTGTCACCTGGACCAAGTCACCTTGCTTAACTACTGCGTCCATTGGCCGACGTTGGATGTGTCCAAACCAACGTAGACGATTCTCCCTCATTTTCTCCTCAATAGGTGCTACTTCCACCTTCTTACGAATCTCCTCATTCCTTATTTTATCATTTCTTGTATGTCATGTCATTCACCTCAACATTCTCATTTCGGCTACTCCCATATTATATGAATGTTGCTTCTTAACTGCCCAACATTCGGTACCATACATCATAGCTGGTCTCACTGCCGACTTATAAAATTTCCCTTTCAAACTATTCGAGATTTTAGGATCACATAAAACTCCCAAAGCACTCCGCCACTTCACCTACCCTGCCTTAATCATATGGTTTACATCATGCTCAATTGCACCATCTTTTTGTATAAATGACCTTAAATACTTAAACACATCCTTGGTAGGGATTGTCTGACCGTCTAAAATTATATCATTCGGGCCTCCTCTAGTTTCATTGAAATTACACTTCATATATTCAATTTTTGTTCGACTCAATCTAAGGCCTTTAGATTCTAACGCGTTCATCCACATTTCTAGTTTAGAATTTAAACCTTCACTAGTTTCGTCTACCAACACGATATCATCGGCAAACAACATGCACCATGGAGCCCTATCTTGAATTTATAGGTAAATTCATCCATGATTAAAGCAAATAGGTAAGGACTTAAGGATGAACCTTGGTGAACACCTATCGTGATCGGGAACTCTCCAGTCATACCATATACAGTCCACACCCTAGTCATTACTCCCTCATATATATCTTTAATAACTTCTACATATTTAGTTGGGACTTTTTTCTTCTCGAGTACCCACTACAAAACTTGTCTTGGCACCTTATCATACACTTTTTCTAAATCAATAAAGACCATGTGAATATCCTTTTTCTTTTCTCTATATTTCTCCATTAATCTCCTAAGTAGAAAAATAGCCTCCATTGTAGATATTCCTGGCATAAAGCCAAATTGATTCTCAGAAACTAAAGTTTCATTCCTAAGCCTACACTCAATCACTCTCTCCCACAATTTCATTGTATGGCTAATAAGTTTTATACCTCGATAATTCGAACAACTTTGAATATCTTCTTTATTCTTATAAATAGGGATTAACGTACTCTTCCTCCACTCATCTGGCATTTTCTTGGTTACTAAAATCTTGTTAAAAAGATTTGTAAGCCAAGTTACTCCAATATCTCCTAGGCACCTCCAAACTTCTATTAGAATATCATCTGGACCCAATGTCTTACCATTCTTCATCTTATGCATAGCTTCTTTAACCTCCTGAGCTCTAATCCGACGAACAAATCGACGGTTCGTATCATCAAAGGTGTCATCAAGGTCTCCAAAATCACCCATTGACTCTTCATTAAATAAAGTATCGAAATAAGTTCGTCATCTCTCATTAATCTCGTCTTCCTTAACTAAAACCCTGTCAGGCTCATCCTTAATACACTTAATACGAATTAGGTCTTTAGTTCGTCTTTCCTTTTGCTTGGCAATCCTATATCTATCTTTCTCTCCATCCTTTGTCTCTAACTTTTGGTAAAGCCCTTCGCAAGCCTTGCCTCTGGCTTCCCTAACCGCTTTCTTAGCATCTTTTCTAGCTTGTCTAAAACATTTATAATTATCTTCATTTCTACACTTGTGTAATCTTTTATAACACTCTTTTTTAACTTTAATAGCTTGTTAAACTTCTTCATTCCACCACCATGTCTCCTTAGTCGGAGGTCCACGTCCTCTACTTCATTCCTTATACGACTCGCCATCTCATCCCAAATCATGTTAGGCTCACCCTCCACACTCCAAGGATCACCCTGTAACATTTTATCTTTAAAAAGAGCCATCTTCCCTCCATTCAAATTCCACCATCTAATCTTAATACACTTATTACTTCTATGCTTTTGCTTCAGCCACTTAACGCCAACATCCACAATCATAAGTTTATGCTGAGACACTAAACACTCGCTGGGTAAAACCTTACAATCCTTACAAACCGCTCTATCAACCTTTCTAGTCAGAACAAAATCTATTTGGCTCTTATTCGGCCAGCTACTAAAGGTGATTAAGTGCGACTCTCGTTTCTTAAAGAACGTGTTAGCTAAAATCAAGTCATACGCAACTACAAAATCTAAAATAGACTCTCCACCCTCATTCTTAACGCCATAACCATATCCTCCATGTACGCACTTAAAACCCTCGTTAGTACTTCCTACATGACTGTTCAAATCAGCACCAATAAACAATTTCTCACCTAATGGTACTCCTTGAACTATCTCCTCTAAATCTTCCCAAAAAGCCTTCTTAGTAGATTCTTCCAATCCTATTTGGGGAGCATAGGCGCTAATGATATTAAATGCCTCCTCGTCTACCATCAATTTCACAAAAATTATTCTATCACTTTTCCTCTTGATTTTAACAACCTCGTCCTTCAAATTTTCATCTACAATAATCGCCACTCCATTCCTATTTCTAGTCTTACCGGTATACCATATCTTGAATCATGTTCTCTCTATCTCTCTAGCATTTTCTCCTATCCACTTAGTTTCTTGTGAACAAGCAATATTAATCATCCTTCTACTCATAGTATCAACAAGCTCTCTCAATTTACCAGTAAGAGTCTCTATGTTCCAAGTAGCTATGCGAATCTTATCCTGGACTAGCTTTTTTACCCGTACCCGCCCTCGATGCGAGAACCCTTGCTCATTTTGCACCACACCTGGGCGCCGATGTGGTACGCCACTAAGGATGTGACGACCCAACCCTTGCTCATTTCTCACTACACCCGAGATCCGATGCCGCGCGTCGCTAAGAGGGTTACGCCCCAACAAATATTCGGTAGGATTCATCATCATAGGGTTTGACTAGTTTTACACTGGCCGTCAACCTATCGCAACCCTCATCCTTTATTCGGGCTTGGGACCGGCAAAGTAACATCTGGCGGAGTTATATTTTGATATATATATATATATATATATATATATATATATATGAATTTATTGTCAAAATAAGGAGAGGAAAAAAAAAGTAAAAAAAATAAAATTTGATTAACAAATTATATTAAACTATAATTATTATATCATATCATATAGAAACAATTATATACATTTTAAGCCCAACCCAACCCAATATACTAACTACAAAAACAGGAAAAAAAAATACACATAGTTAAATGCCAGCGACTCTTCTCTCCAACGGGACTTTTTCTGCAACTGCAAGTCTGTAACTCCTTCCAGCTCTACAACTCTCTCTTCTTCAACTTCGTCTCCAACTTTACTACTTTACACCTGATTGATTCCAGCTCCTACAAGAGAATCAAGGGCCTCTCTCACTCCTGTAATAGAACTTGCTCTCTCGTCCTCTTCTTTAAAGACAGATAAATATTTCTCTTCCTTCAATTATCTAGTGCCTTTTTTATTTCCCAAAATTGTCTGCTTTTGCTTTTGCTTTTTCTTCCTCTTTTCGTACCTACAGACTTGCAATTTTGGTACCCACATGTATGTTGATCCGTTTCGGTTGGAAATGATTGAATCAACTCCGTTTCCATCGAAACTACAAGCTTTCATTTCTGTATATATGATTTATTTTCATGTGTGTGAAAACAGAATCGATTCACCTGAAACAGGCAAGTCGACATGAATTTTTGTTTCTTGGTTTATATCCAAATTGAGAAACTGATCCAACGACTTTGATATTATCCAATCCACTAGCATTGGATCGGGACGGATATTCGACCCAACCTGACCCGATCCATTGTCGACTATAAGCCTAGGAGATACTAACAAAGGTTAAACCACTATTTTCCCAAACTACCATTTATAAGTGTACAAGCTCTATCTGATTTTCTTATGTCATAAAATGCCTCTGAGATTTTATTTTAATTGGTTAAGTCCAATGTCTTCAGGTTTCAAATCCTATCATAATTAATTAATATAAAAAGAATCAATATAAATTTATATTATATCATGTTTTTCAAATATTTTTTATCCGGTTAATTAATTTGTAAAGAAATGCATAACAGAAACGACAATAGAATAGATTAGTTCAACGGTAAAAAAGTTCAAAAAATATTTTTAAAAAGGTTAAAAGTTATGAGTTTTTTTAATCGCCACCTGCACTTGATCATAATGTTCTCATATGAAACAACGTACATACAATCTATGAATAAACGGGTCCAAGACTAACAAAACAAAAACAACTACAAAGAACACAGTGGGTGAGAAACACCCAGTGAATTTAGTAATACTAAAATATTGTATTCTTAACCTAATTCCTACGACTTTAATCTCACTTATCAAACAGCCTCACCCCAACCCTCCAACCACGTTGTTTCTGGTCTCTCAAGATTTCTTTTTTCTTTTTTCTTTTAACAGATTTGATCCTTAAACCAACTAAGATTATTAAGTTGCTTTTTTCCTTTAGTTCAAATCACAACTCAATTTCTCGTCTTTGACACATTAGGTTTTGTAATAAACTATTGTGTCGTCTGTATAAAAGATAAATATTTTAACAATTTGTATATTTTTAAGTTTTTACACTCTATCACGTTATAAAATAGAGGATGAACATTTTAGTCATTTACATATTTTAATATTGTATGGCATGTCACTCAATACTTTATTTTTAAATAGATAATAAGGAGAAAGAACTTTTTTTTATAGGATTAATTAATATAGTTTGATGAGTTTAGTAAGTGGTGTAAAACATTTTTACTAAAAGAAACAAAAAATCGACTGTAAAATAATATACTTGCTTTTTTTTATTAGGTGGGTTTTCTTTGAAATTTTGTATATATGTATATCTATTTATACTAAAAACTTAAACACTCTTATAGTGTCATTCCAAATTTTAGCAAATTTTTTAACTATAAATGTCATATAATTACCCTATATTGAGTTATTTTTGTTTTTATATGAATGACTTTTGATATTCTTTAGTAAAAACAAAAAACAAAAAAATTCAATGTAAAAAAAAAATAATAATAATTATCAACTACTGACACAATTATATTATTAAATTAAGTATTTTATTTTATTTTTTTTGTTAAATCAGTTGCCCAATCTTATTATTTTTCTCTTTCTCATTCACTCTTCATTCATTATGTACTTATCATATAATTCTAAGATGTTTTATGGTTTTTTATTTGGTTTAATTTTAAGATGATTTAAAATTTTTTTTAAGGATGTAAAACATTTGTACCAAAAGAAATAACATTGAAAAATAATATGCTTATTCTTTTTTAAAATTGTAAAACAAATGTTATGTTTTTTCTGCAAGATGTGTAGACAGCTCATTTGCTAAGTGCGTATTTTAGTGAACCTTGAAGACGATGGAAAGGAAGAAGTATTTTCAGCCGAGATTGAAGGTACAGGGAAGCATGAAATATTGACCTGAAAAGTGAAAACGCGTAGAAACCGTCATCTCAGTCTGACACTTGTTATGGGTTTTACCCAGAACATTGAATTGCAAGTTTGTTTTTATGCCAAACTAAATTCTTGAAAATTTTGAATTTGTCTGATTGAGTGGGTTTCAACCGTTTTTGACAAGGAAAAGAATCGTGGGGTGGCAGAATTTTCCATGTTTGTCTGTGACGCAAAGTTTGGACTTTGGAAACGTGTTGAATGTTCCTCCTATCCAGATTTCCATGTCTGAGTTAGCTTTGGTCAGTAAAAAAGCACATATAGAGGAAGATCTTAGATTGGGTTATTGGGTATTTAAGAACATCTCTCTTCTTCAATTTCTCTGTAGGAAAGTGACCCACATCAGTTTTTGTAAAGTTTCCCTATTTATATTTCTGTATCCTTCTCTGTCTTGAAGTTTTCAGAGAGAGATATAAGTACAAGGTATGATTTATTTTCAACATCATAGCCTGCTTGTATTATTGCCTTCTTAATTGAATTGTTTTGTTGCTCAAGAATAATATGTTATCAATTGTGTTTCCATTTGTACGTAGATCAATGTATGAGACATAATGAGCTTCTCTTCTTGGGTTCCAATTCATTTGATTCAATAAAAAAAAATGATTATTTTGGATTTCCAGACAAAATTAAGATGAATGAAGACTAGTATTATTTTGCTTTATTTCCTACTGGGATAAGGCAAAGTAACTGATCGAGTTTATAACAGAATCACAAAATCTCACTTCTTTTTGCAGGTTCTAGACAAAGAAAATGGTGAAGATCTGTTGTATTGGAGCTGGGTATGTAGGGGGTCCAACCATGGCAGTAATAGCACTCAAATGCCCCTCAATTGAAGTAGTTGTGGTTGACATCTCCCTCTCTCGCATATCAGCCTGGAACAGTGACCAGCTCCCCATTTATGAGCCTGGTCTTGAAGACATAGTGCAGCAATGCAAAGGAAAGAACCTCTTTTTCAGCACAGACGTGGAAAAACATGTATCTGAGGCAGACATAATTTTTGTTTCAGTGAACACCCCAACAAAAACTAGGGGCCTTGGAGCTGGCAAAGCTGCAGATTTGACATATTGGGAGAGTGCAGCCCGGATGATTGCTAATGTTTCAAAGTCAAACAAGATTGTTGTTGAGAAATCAACTGTCCCAGTGAAAACAGCTGAAGCAATTGAGAAAATTTTAACACACAATAGCAAGGGCATCAACTTTCAAATCCTCTCAAACCCAGAATTTCTTGCTGAAGGAACTGCTATTCAGGACCTTCTAAGCCCGGACCGGGTTCTCGTTGGAGGGAGAGAAACCCCTGATGGGAAAAAGGCAATTCAAGCACTGAAGGATGTGTATTCTAACTGGGTGCCTGAAGACAGAATTTTAACAACCAATCTATGGTCAGCAGAGCTTTCCAAGTTAGCTGCCAATGCCTTCTTGGCCCAGAGGATATCATCAGTCAATGCTATGTCTGCTCTCTGTGAGGCAACCGGGGCAGATGTTTCACAGGTTTCTCATGCTGTTGGGAAAGACACCAGAATTGGGCCTAAGTTCCTGAATGCCAGTGTTGGTTTTGGTGGTTCATGTTTTCAAAAGGACATACTCAACTTGGTCTACATCTGTGAGTGCAATGGCCTAACTGAAGTTGCCAATTACTGGAAACAAGTCATCAAGGTGAATGACTACCAAAAGAATCGTTTCGTCAATAGGGTCGTCTCTTCCATGTTCAATACAGTTTCTGGTAAAAAGATTGCCATCCTTGGATTTGCCTTCAAGAAAGACACTGGTGACACTAGGGAAACTCCAGCCATTGATGTTTGCAAAGGCCTTTTGGGGGACAAAGCACGGTTGAGTATATATGATCCGCAGGTTATTGAGGATCAAATTCAGAGGGAACTGTCAATGAGTAAGTATGATTGGGATCATCCAACTCACCTCCAGCCAATGAGTCCCAGCACTGTGAAACAAGTGAGTGTTGTCTGGGATGCTTATGAAGCAACAAGGGGTGCTCATGGAATATGCATTCTCACTGAGTGGGATGAATTCAAGACTCTTGATTATCAAAGGATATTTGAGAACATGCAGAAACCTGCATTTCTGTTTGATGGTAGAAATATTGTGAATGTTCAGAAGATGAGGGAGATTGGATTTATTGTTTACTCAATTGGGAAGCCATTAGACCCATGGCTAAAAGACATGCCTTCTGTGGCATAAGTATATCTTATGGGGCCAAAGGATATAGGATTGAGTCCTGAAATTTCTCTTGGGTTATGGTTTTTTTCTTGATTTTTTTTCTCCTTTCCTGTTTCTCAGGATTAATAATCAGCCTCAGGTGGCATTGAAAGCAAGATACGTAGTAGACTGCACTTTTACCTTGTTTATTTTGATTTTATAAAATGCTTTAGTGAATTTTATGTTGTTTGATCTATAATTGTTAGCTGTCAATTATAGGCTTTACCTTAATTACAATAACAACGAACCATAAATCCCATTTAGTTGGATCACACACTATTGAGTCACATGCTGAAACTAGTTGATATCATCTGTGGAATGTGGATCGTCTTCATTGTACAATATTTCATTTGCCATGACTATGCCTTCTACCATAACATCTTTTCCCTTGTATCTTTTCGTATCACTTCTTCCCATCTTTTAAAGAAATGTGTAAGATTTACTGCAATATTAGGTGAGAAGATGGAAGTATGAGAAAATCTACCCCCTCCCCCCCAACCTCCCTCAGATTTAGAAAGTTGAGTTATAAGACTTCACCATCTGCCAAGTATTCAGTTTTAAACCAAAAATGAAACATCGAATTACATCAGACACCAAATAACATGATCAAGTATATCTTTTCTCTTATCTTTTCTTTTTCCTGTAAAGCATGAAGTTAGTCAATGAATGATGATTAAGTACTGCAAAATTAAGAACCAAATGAAGCACAAATCTCGGCTTCAAAAGATGAACCAACGTTGATCAACTGATGATCATCATTCCTTGTTGGGATAAAAAAGTTGCATTCAGTGGACTCTATCATCCAGTCAGTAGTTTGGCATGACAGTGTGTAACTCAGACAAGCTCACGAGATTGTGAAGTACGCCACCCTTACCCCAAAAAAATATATATAAGTCCACCACGGTTGGTTTCACCTGCAGCTTGTTGATTTGGTAGTTTAATCAAATCCAACAAACCCAAGTTCAAAAGCTTGAAAAAAAAAAGAAAAAAACAAAACAAAACAAAAAAGGCAGCACAGTTCAATAACCATCTTGCAAAGACCTATAAAATGCAGACAAGGAAAGCGAAAAGAAATTCAACTCAATAAAATTAAGCTGGTAAGTGATCTAATTTTACAATTGTCAAATCAACTACCTTTATTTAATGTACAACCATTAAACCAAATTTACACCAGAAATATAAACCACTAGCTATTTCCCAAAATTATGCGGGAAAGCAATATATATACATCTGCAGATTAACCTCAACATCGTAAGATCTCATCTAAGCTAATTGTACAGGAATTTGTTAGCTATTACAGAATTTTACACAAAAATCTCTTCTCCACGCTTTAAAGTAACTCCAAGTAGACATTGGCATGTGTTAAATATAATTCGCCCCAATTCTGTATTAGTGCCAAAATTTGATTACTGAAATCTCCTCCTACCTATGTTGCATGTGTTCCCCCACGTGGCATTTTCTTCGAAGCAGCTGTCACAGAAACACAGCAATTCAGGTCCATAATTGTGAAAAATATTGCGCTTTGCATATCATATCATATCATAAGCTAAGCAGGAAATAAGTGCCTAATGGTACAGTTCAACGAAAAGTTCAGGGTTGTCTTGACATTCAAGAGGTCAAACTAATTCAATGCTATTTGACGCATATACAGATTTTCCTTATGTATCTCCATCAATAATCAAAGTCTTTATGGAGGATTCTATACTGTGAGGAAGAGCAGTCCGTACAAGGGTTCTGATTGATAATCTTAAGGTATAACAATATTTCCCAACTCAATCTTTACATGTTTCATTACTTGATTTCCATGTCATAAAAAGTAGACCTAACCAATCAAATGGAATGGTTGCAAATTGGTAGTCCTCACTCGTCATCATTTCTCACATACAGACAAATTATAAAATACATGGTCATGAAAACTAATATGATAGAAATGACAAATTTTGATGCCATATTGATCAAAATCCATGTTTCACATCAATTGAGATGCGATCTGTTAAAAGGGTTGAATTGTTTAGATAAAAGGTTGAATTGTTGTATAGAAAAACCATGTTAGAGCTCAAAAGAGAATGCAACTTCATCCTACAAAACATAAAGTACATGCGAGAGAGAGAGAGAGCATACGGTCTTCAACATCCTTAAGCTGGTAATAGTGGGGGGCAATCTCAACCAACCAATCGGGCTTTAGCTCTGTCACCTGAGTTTTGCAGTTTTAGCTATTTTAGCAAACTTACCAAAATTAAGATCCTGTAAAAGGTAATGGATTAATGATTAAAATAAGTACCTGTCTCATATATTCTTTGGTTGTAAGTACCAACTCATGGTATACAACCCATCTTGGAAGTACCTGAGACATCAACAGAACCATAAATAACCACAAGAATTTACTCAATAGATAGAAAATTCCAGCTAGTATTCTGTTATATATAGTTACTGCTATCCCCTTCTTTTCTCCAAGGAGTCCCACTTAATTGTTTGAATTTGTTTCTTTTGACAAGAATGCTAACCACAAGGGTTTACTCTATAGATGGAAAATCCCAGTTAGTATTCTGTTATTGATAGTTTCTGGTATCCCCTTCTTTTCTCCAAGTAGTCCCACTTAGTTATTTTTATTTGTTCTGATCACAAGAATCCTCATTTGTGGAAAAGAAAAGGAACAAAGATATTTCATTCAACAAAATATTGTGTTGGTGAGTTATTTATAACGTAAACACAAACACATAGGATAACTCATACCTGTGCCAACCCTGAGCTGGGATGTATATGAACAGTCTGTGCATGTTTGACAGTCCGGTAAGACCCATTCTTTTGCAGCCTTGCAGAGTGAGGAAAAAACCCTGAAATAATTAGGAATTAGATTAGATCTGGTATTGGATTAAGATAGGCATTCTGACATCAAGTCACAGCAAGGGTATTTTTATAAGTTTACCAGATGTTATGGATTTTTTTATAGCCTCTAAATCATTTGAGTTTGAAGTAAGTTCTATCTCAACCCTCTCTAAAAGACCCTCAAGCTGGTCCCTGATATCCCTTGCACGTTTCATACTCCTAACCTGTAAAAATTGAAATAACAAGAACGTTACCCATAAAAAATCAACAAATAGCAATACAATAATGAGTCAATTTGAGCACAACCTCAACATATCATCTAATAAATAGTTTCATAATGTTAGACCATCATTTACATTGCAAACCCATGTTGTAAACAAATATTATATATATCTAACTGCAACTAAGAAATCTCAAAAGAAAATGCATTTAGTTAATAACCATAGATTCATCAATTCAAGTTCCAGAAGACTGAAATAACTATTGGCAACTTGTAAAATCTATCCATCTCTTGGTACTCGCACCCAGGCTCAATTTTGAAATCATGTCATCTGTTACAGCATTGGTGCCCCAAACGCATTCTAACAAAATGCCCTCACTACTGTTGAGTGTAAGTAGTGAATATAGGGGTATATGTATCCTTACCCATCTAGGAGTATATACACTTGATTGTAATTGTGTGAATAATACAACAAAGTTATTTCTCCAATATCTCAAGTTCAACTACTACAAATAAGGCCACTACTGTTGAGTGTAAGTAGTGAATATAGGAGTTTATGTATACTTACCCTTCTAGGAGTATATACGCTTGATTGTAATTGTGTGAATAATACAACAAAATTATTTCTCCAATATCTCAACTACTACAAAAAAGGATTTGCAGAAATGAAGGTACCTGTATATAATTTTCATAACACCACTGTGTTGAGTAATTTGTCTCCTTCCATGAATTGTAGACCTGAATAAGAAACAATGATTAAAAAGAGATCAATAACAAATCTTGAACATAGGAATTCATTGCTAGGTATTGCTACAAACACCCTACTGTCACTAAAAAACCTGCAAACTACACTTATATTTATACAGACTAAAAAGGAAATCTGAAATTACCAATTTAACAATATTTATAATCCTTCCACCCCTATAACCCAGTGGCACCATCTTTCAATTTAATCTAAAAGAGAAAATATCAGAAAAATTAGAAGGTACATAGATAATAGAGGTACAGAGGCATTCTATATAAGCAAATTAGATCAATCGCAGTGAGCACTTCATCACCAGTGCAATATAGAAACAGGCAACATTTGCAATGACAACACATAATACAGAAATAAAAGAAAAAAGAAAAATTAAGAAATTGAAAGAAATGTTTAACCAGACCTTTAACAATGCAATATGGTCCCCCACATTTCCAGTGTGAAAATTCAATCGTGCATTGTCAGCATGAACTTGTTTATCCTTTGGGCGGTAAAATATTGAATTGCCAACAGAAAGCATGGCAGAAATGGAAATAATTTCATCTGAACACTTGTACTTTTCTGAAGCAACTATCATCTTTGACAGCATGGGATCAAGAGGGAACTCCGCCATCCGCCTACCCACCTTAGTCAATTCGCCAAGTCTATTTAAAGCACCTAATGCAAAGAGCAGTTCAAGGGCTTTCAGTAATGCTTCAGCTGGCGGTGGGTCCATGAAGTCAAAATTTATTAAATCAGAAATGCCAAGACTTTTTAGGCTTAAAACAACATTTGCAAGGTTGGTCCGTTGTATTTCAGGTATAGTATTATCTTCCAAATCATGGTAATAGTTGTATGCAGTATACAACCGGAAGCACTTCCCAGGGCCCGTTCTTCCAGATCGACCTGCTCTTTGCATAGCTGATGCTTTTGAGATTGGTGTCACTAGTAAGGACTCCATACCTGTCCTTGGATTATAACTTTTCATCTTAGAGTAACCTGGATCGATAACATACTTAATCCCATCAATTGTCAATGACGTTTCTGCAATGTTTGTTGCTAGGACAACTTTGCGTGCCCCTTCAGGAGTCGGTTCAAATATTTTAGCTTGCAGCTCAGTCGGTAGGTTGGCATATATGGGGCATATAATTAGCTCAGCAATTTTACTCCCCAGACCCCTTGTCCGGTGCTTCAAAATTTCTTCTGCAGTTTCAATTTCTTCTTGACCGGTTAGGAAAACCAATATATCCCCAGATGGTTGAGTAACATGGATCTGAAGTGCTGTGACAACAGCTGCATCCAAATAGTCAGCTTCTGGAGCTTTAGTATAGTGTATTTCAACAGGATACCGTCTCCCTGGAATTTTAAATATTGGAGCAGAATCAAAATAATCACTGAATTTCTCTGCATCTAGTGTTGCGCTAGAGATCAGCAACTTAAGATCAGGCCGAAAACGAGAAATATCCTATTACACAAAAGCAGAGTCAAATACTTTAGTTTAAGATATTTAAAAGAAAATGACATATAATATTGACATTTGACAAAATTATCATGCATTGTTGTTGGAAATATTTCATGTTTCTGGTGCGTTCCAAATTAGGCAATCACCAAAACGACATGATATCAACCTTACATGAGTGACTTTTCATATCTTTGGAAACAATAAAAGAAAGCAATCAATTGAATTTGGTTTATTACATCAGTAAAAGATCAAGCAACTGCAATCCTCAGAGACAAATAAATATCCAAGTGAGGAATGTCAGTTGTTCATGGAACAAGAAGCAATTGTCCATCAATGCACTTGTTTCATAGAACCCCAACCATTTTATTTTCCCAGTCAGAATAAGTTATGCTCACCTTTACTAATCCAAACAGAATATCAGTTGAGAGCGTTCTTTCATGGGCCTCATCCACCATCACCACACTGAAAATTTGCAGACACAATAAGGGAAATATTGCATTAACATGCAACTGAACCATGTGTCGAACTTTTGAATTTAAGCTCACCTGTAGCTTGCCAGATCAGGTTCACCAAGGAATTCTCGCATTAACATTCCATCTGTCATATACTTTATAACAGTCTTCTCTGATGTACAATCCTCAAAACGGATAGAATAACCGACCTTCAAAAATCAGAAACCAACCTTCACGTAAGTGCACATATACTAGTTATCATGTAACACAGATGACAGATCCATCAATTTCTGGCCAAATTATCATTATGACTTATATTTATTAAGGACAGAACAGAGGAATCAGAAACTACTGAAGTACAACAGTGGAGGCAGAATACCTCGTGCCCTAGTTTCACACCCATTTCTTGAGAAACACGAGCAGCAACGCTCATAGCAGCAACTCGCCGTGGCTGAGTACATGCAATCTGCAAATCATTAAACAAACTTTAATAATCCAGGTTGACCATTAAATATTTTCTATATTTCGAACTACTGAACAATATTTATGTTTATTTGTTTTTTGGGAGGGGGGGGGCATTCACAATTTACAACATCATGTAACACATATAAGACAATTATTATATGACAACTTCATTAATTTTCTTTTTATTTTAGCAACATGATTGATCTGATTATGGGCGAAACATTATCTTGGTATTTATTTAATTGTAAGAAGTCAACAATAATTGACAGGAACAGAGTCACAGACAACAAAGAGCACTCTTGCAGATCAACATTACCACATCAATGGGGCAGCCTATCATCCAACTCAAATATTTTCCTTAATCATTAATTAGAGGATAATGATAAAATTGCCAAAGTTTCCACTAAAATATTTCCATAAAAGAATATTATAAGCAACAAAACTACACCTTTCCACGCTTTGTGTACCCAGCTTCATGGAGATATTGTGGTATCTGTGTGGTCTTTCCCGAACCAGTTTCACCGACAATAACAAGAACCTATAGGAAGCAGTTAGTCAAGGATAAAAAGACAAGATTCCACTTTCGATAAAGTACAATGTGTACCCGGGCTAGGAGATGCAGTGGAAAGGGAAAAAAACAAAACCTGATGCTCATCAACAGCTTTAAGTAGTTCTTCCCGATAAGGAAAAATGGGTAATGTCTTCCTGTCTTCCTGAATAAGCAAAAAGGTCAATAGTAAGCAAATGCACTGTACATCATTTATTCATCAGTTGAAGTCATGAGAATTTAGCATAACGATAAAAAGAAAACATGATTAACTAATGGTCAACCACTCATTATTCAGTTTAATACTTATGACAATAACAACAATGTAATCTTTTAAATTTATTCATTAATCAACTTGCTAGAAGTTCCTATTAATCTTTGTTCAGGAGGCAATCTACAAGCTGATTCAGGTTTGGAGTCTTTCCCTTGCTAATGTTTGTTCCTTAAGCGTGTGAATGAGCTAAAACTAGTAGAATATAGTTCTGAATCAAAAGAAGGAAAATGTATTCCCAACCACTCTTTTCTCCTCAAAATGATCAAGGTCATTTCAGATGCTCACCTGAAGCTTCTCCAAAGCTGATTTCGCCCTGGACTTTTCAAGTGCCTCAACAGGCTGCTCATGATCATACTGCATAGAGAAGGCAACACAAATGTAAGTATGTAACTAGCTAAAATCACAGAGAAGTAATGTATAGCACTACAAGCAATGACATAGAAATACCTCATCGCCATCCATTACCGATGCCTTGATAAAATCAATCTGATCCTCAAATACAAACCTAATTATAGAAATGTCAGGGGGTCACTAAAAATTGCATGCTCATACTCAAAACATATAAAAGTATGACAATAGCCTTCTAAACTAATTTCACCTCACATATTTACAAAAACTGCAGACATGCTATCAGTAACATATCCAAAGAGCAAGTAAAACAAAACAGATTAAAGTATTGAGTGGAAAGAAAATAACATACTGATAATCATCAGAGATTTGTGTTTTATTTTTTGAACCATATTTCAATGTTGCCTTTCCTGCAAATCATGACTCAGAATTATATGACTGAAAATGGACAAAAATAAAATCCAGACCAAGTAACCAAAACTTCAACAAATATTTACCAATTTGATGTTCCTCCCATGCCTCTTGTTCAGCAAATGGGTTCATCTTTTCCGCAGCACTTGGATCCCTACAAGGAAAAATATTAAATAAATGATACAGTGTACAGGTTCTCCCATAAAATAACCCATATACCCATTGCCGTATAAAATCCAAGTAAATGCCAGAATGCCATATTAGCGGATTATTGTGGTTCTGTGTACGTGATCTTTTATTTCTCTCTTTTCAGGATAACAGTGGTGAGGATAAAATCAACCAAAACTTCTACCCAGGTTTAAACTAACCTGTAACGCTGCATAGCAACAGAAAATCTTTTCTCCTGATCAACAACCCCTTCCTGATCATACGCTTCTGGCATCCTGTACTGCACTCCCAAAAGAATATAGAAGAGTATATTTAGTTTATTATATAATAGGAACAAAGAGCAGGAGATAAGCAATCTGTTAATTTCACTCACAAATTTTTTTAAGATACATCTCAAGCAGAAATTATAACTTATAATAGAAATGTCTTGCTGAAAAAGGTCAAATTGAGCAATCTTAACTGAGCCTATGCTGGTAAGGGAGTTCATCATTGTAAGCATTTTCAGAGGGAAAAATTTAAATATAATGAATATCTATAGATTACAATTATATTAACTAGTTTCCTTTGGGGGAAGATCTCCTTTGATTGCATAAAACATAAACTGATTAGAACCCTAGTTCCGTTTTTCTTTTTCTCCCCCCAATTTAAGAGCAACAAAGAGTTTTACTGAATTATGTGCTAATCACAACTAATTTTTTTTTTTGGAACAAATTTCATTTGAAAGATGTAATTTCTTACTCCAAATACTTTAATTTCTCTTAGCATTTCTAACTAAAGATTAGCACCTGTCCACATGAGACATAATTCAATCACTGTTCACAACTTAAACCCAGTACTCATTCTATAATTTTCTTTTTTGGTTGGGGTCATGGAGAATTAAAGTTTCAAAGTTGAGCTGCAGGGACTCTAGTTAAATGTGTGAAAGAGAGAAGAAGAAAAAGAACTACACTGTAGTTCATAAAGTTATTGCCTTGTTGTGTTTTATTCTTCCTTTTCTTTCAAAGACCTAATAATAGACTGTTAATGTGAAGATTCACCAAGGAATAGAACCGATTAGTTGTTTTATTCCCAGGTAACTTAAGTTTAATTCCTTCAGGCTTCAGATTGTTACAGTTGACCTAGCTGTCAAAAACATTAGAAAATGATCCAATATGTTTTCACAGTAACCAGAATAAAGAAAACCCCAACGCATCACTAAATATTTATGTTTATAATTTATTAAAAAAGAAGTGAGCTCCAGCTCTGGTCCTTGAGCAGAGAATTCCAGTGCTAGATCCCAACATTTCACATCTCTTTCCTCAAAAAATTTATCATAAATATTTATTGCATCAAGAACCCATTCCTACTTGCAGGGACAGTGGGTTTCACAAGAGGCATAAATGCGAAAGGGAAGGAAAAAAGAAAAGTTGCTGGAGGGGAATATCACTTGCCATAAAGAGTGATAACAAACTTACAATATCCTAGTGAAATTGAATATGAGCATGCAATTAAACTTCTCAGCACCAATATAACCAAATTTCTACCAGATTGACAATCTTAACAGACCTGTTAAGTAGTCAAAAATCAGCCAGATGCCCACCTTATTGGGAGCAAGGGGAAGCGATTAACTTGAGTTCCAGCCTCCAAATAGAAGAATTGAAGTTCAAATGCGGCCATCACAATGTTTTATACTTCTACTAAGTTAGTAGGATAAGGCACTCCCAAATGAAATACAAAGGCCTACCAGGTTCTTCCCATTCAGTTCTGAGATCATTTATCACCTATAAACATTTCATTTAAGTAACTTACACTGAAGAAACCACATATATTGCTTCATTTATTTGGAACATTTGGTGTAGACTATTTGACATTTTCAATATTCCCTGGGTATGTTCGGGATGTTGAAAGATTTTTTGATGATTCATTACCGGAACTTTGGCAGAAAAAAGGGCTTCAAATGTCTTTGGAGATATGCTTTCTTTGCGGGCATTTGGGGAGTTTAGTTGAAGTGTAATTCGAGAATCTTCCGTGATCGTCAACTACCAAGACATCTTATCTGGGGTAAGATTGTTTTTCTAGCTTCACTTTGGTGTATTTCTTTAGGAGCCTTTCAGGGCATTCCACTAATAGATATACAACGTGATTGTAGCACTTTAATGTTTTAAGCTTATACTTATCTCTTTTATTTTTGTTTTTTCCTTTCGAGGACTTAGTTTTCTCCTTTGTACTTCTTTATTTATCAAAAAAATCTTCATTTCTTGGAACTGTTGGGGGGAGTTTCCACCAATTTTTCATGAGTTGGCATTTTAGATGTCACCAATGTGGTAGTTACTACATTGACCACCCCTTCACATGGAATGTGAAGTTCGAGCATGGTTAGTCAAGATTTGCCAGTGCAAAAGAGCGCATCAAAGCCCCATTTTGAGCATCGGGGTTGATATGTTGGCTTTTGGGTGTTTGAGGGATGATGAGGCCCAGCTTGAGGCTCAGCTTTGATACCATATTAGAGCCTTACACCAATCAATTGGTTATAGGAGGAGAGTCCCATTGACTTATATGTAATGTTAAGCCCTTTAATGTCACCAATGTGAGAGTTACCACATTGACAAGATGTAAACACTAAAAAGTACATGCAGCACCTATTGTCTAGAACAAGGTAGTAGGAGAGATCAATGTATTTATATGTCTATCACCATATCCAAACAGAAAAAGTAAGTAGATGCAGCAGTGGAAAAATTTTAAACACAGAGCATTTTTGTGTAGTAAAATGCATAACAAAACCATTTTTATAGTGACAATCAACCTGAAAAATGAAAGAATATTTGGACCTGCCAATTATGGCTTACATAAGTTATTTACCTCGTTGGTATTATCATCCTCTTCTGACCGCTTCTTCACAAGCTCATATATTTCCTTCTTGTATCTGGAAAGAGAAAAAAAAATGAATTATACAGGAACTTTTCCAGCAGTAAATAGAAAACACTTCATAGCATTGCAATTGGTCACAAGTCATGATTTTGAACATCTACTTCTACTTTCCAGACGATATCCATGAAGGACTCATGGCTGTCACATGCAAATGCAGAATCAGAAGACATGACATAAGATTGACAATGCAATGAGAACATGTGTGTGATTATTCGAAAACAACATGAACAATGCAGATGTGACATAAGATTGACCCTTTTTGCCAGCAGACTCGGAGAGCAAAGTTGGCAAATTGCAGTGTAAAGTATTACTAGTGTAGCCTCGTAGCATATTTTGTTTTTATAACAGTAGAAATTTTTTTGTAATAAGCAGCGTACAACACAGGGAAAAGAAATCCTCCTTAAAACCCAAAATAGGAAAAAAGAAACAGAAATGCAAGCTAAAACAAAAGAGCCGGCCAGTCACACGATGAAGCAACCAAGCAATGATAAAGTGGACAGAGTATGGCATCTGAATTTATTAATTCCACAAATGTTTATCAAATTAAATGTGTTCTTTTTAATATAGTTTTAAAATTAATAAAATTATATATTGAGTTCCAGCCTTTTTCTTAATCATTTTCCAAAGCATTAAACATGTGCATCCAATTTTTTGAGTTTATTGGTATTTCCTCCGCCTCTATGAACAAGGGTGGAGGTAAGAAAAGGGATTCAAGACCGTTTGAAGTATGAGTTAACACGTCAATTTTCATATAGCCAACTCTAACTAGTTTGGATTTTAAGGTTTAGTTGAGTTCAGTTGACTTGAGTACAAAAAGAGGTATTAGAGTCGGTGCTTGTGTTAACTAATAACTACTCTAAAAACTGCACAATCACCAGGTACGCTAATTCTTTTTACATGATCTGTTTGACATGAGATTATTAAGGTACAGAAAAACAAAGAAAACAAATGTCCAGTAAATTCATGAATCACAATAAATAGACAAAAAGTAAATCAAAGAAAAACTGCATATATACACTACTAGTTAGTAGATAGCTTACCTCAATTCACGATATTCTGCTTCAGTAAGCTTCACATCTTGAAACAGATATTGTTCATCTTCTATATCATCTCTGAGGTAGGGGTTAAATTATTAGAAGTTTAGACAGGGCTAAAGAATTACAAAGTATGAGAAGAAAAGGAACAAGTACAATAAGCACTATACAGTATACACATGTTGCCAGCTAGACATTTTAAAACAGAGATAGGTTAGCTTTTCCATTGACATGAATCTGTCCATGTATTTTTGTCATACCTGAGTTCCTCCAATTTCTTTTGCTCCCTTTTCTTCAAGTACTCGTGTCTGGAATATTTTCTGAGCCAAAAGTATAAAAAAGATTATAAGTGGTGCCCATAAGGACACAGATTATGAATACATCATGGTGCATCAGAAAGAGCATGCATGCAAAGTTTTTTAATTTTTTTTAAAAAAAATAAAAAATAAAAATTGAACAACAGCTAATACATACTGCACTTTATTTTTCTTTTTTCTTTTTTCTTTTTTGATGAGTTACTGCTCTTTCTTATTTCAGTTGCGGGTGGAGTAGGTTCCTGAGATATGTCTTTTGTACGTACTAATAGAAAACACAAATTCAAGATATAGTTCAAACAACAGTTCACTGCAAAAAACACTGTGTAGCATTCTTCTCTAAATAATATTAATATCCTAAAAGAACATCAAGAAGAAAAAGATGATACGCTGCGCTCGGGAACCAAATCTCTTTCTGGATGTAGGAAGTAATATCCTATCAATGACAATTAAAAAAAATGTACAAGAAACATAGTAGACTAGTAAGAGACCATCGACTTAAGATATATAATGATAAACCTCAAAGTTTTCATTTCATTCTGCTCCAAAGCGTTAGATCTCCGAATTGCTTCTTCTGTCATAAAACAAAATGCACCAAAATGAGATAACTAACACATACAACTACCTCTACACCAATATGCATATGTATGCCACCCTATGTATGTGTGTGTTTGTAAGGAGAAAGCGGGAGCACGAGAACCAAGTAATATGAAAGGTTTGTACCTTCTTCCTTCCGCGTCAATTTTCGCTCTGTTATCTAGAAGAAACAATTAGAGAACAAGGATGTAAGCAAATTAACATATACCCAAAGCATCTTGATAATACTATGAAAGTCTTTATACAGCAACCTTTGTAAGTTTGAATGCAATTCTAGTACTAATCATGGAACCTATCGAAAATGCACTTGACACCGTTCAAAAGGAATGGAAAAGAAAAGTTCCTTAAGTTTGTGGAAAACTGCACCCAAATCTGGCTGTATCCAGATCTAGGTTAGTCACCACCAAATTAATCATGCACAAGTAAGCCTATTATTGTATCTACTATCTAAGCAAACATAATATATATGGTAGGTCTTGAGCAGCCTAGATTTTGCTGGAAAGCTAAATTGTAGCCCCCACCCAAATACTTAAGCAGGCACACAGCAGACTGATATGTGGCTAAGATAATGCCTGATAACTCGGTTGAAAACAATATGCCTTGATTTTTCTTTTATAATTAAAAGTTCACTAAAACACCGCCAAAGACGGCGAACCTCAGATATACTTAAAATTGTATAAAAATAGTCATCTAAACATACCTAAAAGCACCAGCTAAAACTAACAAAAAATACCAGTTGAAATGTAAATGTGTACCTTCCGTGTCCCTGCTGCATCCCTTTCTCTTAAATTCCGCTCCAATTCCTCCTTCTCTCTTTGATCCTGCAATCTTTCTTCTTCTGACTGTTTGCCAATAGAAAAAAAAAAAATCACATTACGAGAAGGGAAAAGGAGAAACTATATAATCAAGGAATCAACTGTAATGGTTTTCCACAAAAAGAATTGATGCTTGCTAAAGTGACATTTTGATCATAGCACCATTTCGACGGGGCCCCTGATTTTGTTATAATCACATTGCAGACAGGATATAAATAAAAATCTAAGCACCAGAGTTGCACATGAATTAACACATGAGAACACAGGTCAGAACCTCAAATATTTAAACACAGTTCAATATATTGATCTAACCCAACATGAATTGAAAGTAGCAATTTCTGCTCCTATACACTTTTCCAAGGAGATATAAGGCTCTGGATAGTTGCAAAAAATTGTATCAAATGTGCTTTACAAAATAATATGTAGTTATTAGAAAAGCAAAAGAAAATGTCTATATACTTAAGCATCTTTCATTTGAATGACGACACATCCAAGAAAGAGGAAGTACCTCTGAACTGTCATCTTCATCAGGGGATGTTCGTCTTTTAACAAATCTTTCTTCCCCCCTTACGATCCCCTGCAACATCACATTAAGTGAAAACAAGAATAAGCATTTGCCAGTCTCTTGCCATAAGAAGGAAAAAAGAAAGTAAATCTATTAGGTTATGAACACTATGCCTCGTCGTCTTCCTCATCTTGATTTTCGATTTTCTTCCTGAACCGTTTTTTATTAATAGAAACTTTTCTAGACTCAGAAGCAGTTGCAGTGGTGGCGCCACCATGGTCCTCATTGTCTTCATCATCAGCATCCAATAATGAGTAAGTTTTCTGCTTTCTCGCTAGCAAAGCAGCTTCCATCTCTTGTTTCTGATAAAGCTGATACAAAGTGCAATAACAGCAAAGATCATCCCAAAGACCCAGACAAAAACAAAACAAAAAAATCTCAATACCACTCATAAATTCAAATCAAACTTAGATACCTCCACTAGAAACGGAAATGGGAAATATTTTTTTGCAAGATAACTAAAAAGAAGCTAGCAGACTTCTAATTTAAGATGGAAACTCACATTTAAGCCAGGTGATTGACGGGGAACTCTTGTGAAAATTTCTTCGGCAAAAGCACGAGTTTCACCTGATGATGACAACCCAAGTTCGACTAGCTTGCCCACCACATCAGAGGACGAAGTTGCTTGCTTGGCTGCAATAAAAAAAATACCTTAAATTATTGCATATAATACCCAGCAGAAATATGCTTCAACTATTAAGTATTTGGAGTAATAAAATAAAGTTAAGTGAATTACATAGTCCAATGATGTACTGAACAACTGTGGGCTGAGAATACCCCAGCAGTGACATTAACTTATCAGATACCCATGTCTTCAGGCTGCTCTCACTCCCCATTTTCACTTCAAGGAATAGTGTACCTAACAAAACAAAATATCAATAAGCCTCCATGTCCTTGTGATGTCAAAGGCGCTCCGGGTGCTAGCCTAGGCGACCAGGCGAGGCAGGACGATGGGTTACCGCCTCTGCAACTCTTAAGCGAGTCCACTTAAGTCAGGCGAACATTTTTCTCGCCTTGGCAGCTGCCTTGACCAAGGCGAAAGTCGGTTTAGGCAATCGCCTAACCACAAAGAAGGAGGAAGTCTGGCAAAAAAAAATTAAAGAAAGAAGGAAGAAGGTGGAAGACTAGCAATACAAAAAAAATAAATAACAATAAAGAAAGAAGGAAGAAGATCCGGCGAAAGTCGTACCTCAGTCGGAGATCTGATCTTCTTGGTTCCGCAAGTGCTTCAGAAAGAAGGAGGAAGACGGGCCAAAAAAAAAAAATTTAATTAATTAATTAAAGAAAGAAAGGAGGAAGAAGAAACAATGCGTTTTGATGAAAGAAGATCTGATTTTCTTTTTTCTTTATTTTTTCTTTTTTGAAAATTAAGCCCAACCATCCCAGCCCAAAACTCTTGTCTAAACAAACAAACCAGTCTTCATTTTTGGATGGAGATAATGCTGGTGATAAAAAAATAAAAATAAAAGACGAAAAATTGTTAGTACGTTCTTTTTAAGATGTACAAATAGAAAAAAAAAAAGGCAACTATATTGTATATTTTAAAAAAATAAAATTTGCAAGTTACTACTCAATTACAACTAAAATTTTAACTTTTTTAATGATATAATAAAATCATGTTAACAGCATTAAGAAATTGATCTAATAATAAATTCGCCTTTATACTTTTAATATTTTTGTCAAGTATTGGTTTTTCTGTGTCTAAAACCTATGTATTTACTTGTTTTGTATTCTAGTTTATTTATGCATAATATAGTCTTTAATTTAGTATATATTAGTATTTTCTAGAATTGTAGCTTAATTCGCTCGGGCTATTGCCCCTGAGGGCGCCTTTCGGCCAATGGCGGACTCACAACCCAGGCCATCCTGGGCCTGGGCCTGGCCCAGGCCCGGGCTAAGTTTTTATAGAAAAATTTATCTAATACTAGTACTAATAAATTTTAAAGTCATCGAAGTCTCATAGGCTTGTTTGGTCTAGCTGTTGAGCTCGGTTTGGTTGTGAGTTCAAATCTTTTAGAAGGTCTTTTTGATTTAGTTTCTTTTTGCCCTTCTTAGCTATTCATAACATTTACATAATTTTTTTCTTTTTATTATCATGATAAATATATTATTTTTAAAATTATTTTTCCTAAAATAACACTAGGCAATTAAACAAAACAAAGATTATAAAATTAAAACAAGTCATTCTTTTTGTTGAAAATAAATAAATCTTATTAATAGTAATTCTTTAGAGTGAAAATTTAGTTTTTTTTTTTTTTTTTAATTTGTTAACTAAAATTACAATTGAAAAATTATTTGGTTCCCTAGAGATTTCGTTCAACTCAATTATAACATAAGTAATGTAAATTTGATAAATAAACGTCCCATTGTAGAAAGAAAAAAAAAAACTAAATCAATTTACCTTATATTAAAGTAATTAAGATTATGAAAAAAAAATCAAAAGAATATGAAGGTTTATTGAAATAAATTTTTTTCTGCATAAGACACATTTAAATAAAAAATAGTGTAATGACGAGTTAACTTCAAAATCAAAAAAAAATATATGGAAAAAAGTATAATTTACTTATTAGTAATTTATTTTTTATAAATATAATGTTTAAGAATAATATGTTATCTTAGCCGTTAGGTTTTTTTTTTTTTGCTTCGTAGTAAGTCTATTGGGCTTATAATGTATTATAATGAGAGTTAGTTCTCTCCCTTCCCATCAATTCACATCCTAAATGAAGGTGTAATTTGATCTCAATCCCCAAGTATACACATCAAGAACTAATCAACTAACCTTAACCATCAGTTTATTTCAATTTTAGAATTAGCTATATATATATATATATGTATATATATATATATAAAACTTTAAATTATATTCCTATGTTAAGAATGATAATTAATTTAATTTTTATTTGTGACTCATTTCATGGTGAGTAATATCATTTCATAATTAATTTAACTAAATAATGTTAAATCATACTTGTCATTTAATAAAAATATAAGTAACAATATTTTATCTTAATTTTATAATTTAGGAATGTCTGTGGTTTAAAAATAGAGGATGTCCCTATAATATACATAGAGATTAGAATAAGTTTTTTTTTATCAAGAAATGAAAAGGTAGCTAGGGTACTTCACATCCTACAGATAACATTATGTCCACATCACTACTATTCTAAATCTGGAAAAACTCTTACCACACTTATTTGGGACCGGAATTAAAATAATTTAATTATAAAATGAATTATAATTTTGAAAATATTGACATGATGCCAGCCCGGGCTGTATAAAATTCTTGGGTCTGTCCTTGCTTCACCCGTGACAACATAAGAAGCATGGTAGGAGTAGCTATATGTTGAAAATACAATGGCTAGAAAGAAATCAAAACAATAACTCCACAAGTATATTGATGGGTATGGTATGCAAAAATAACCTCTATAGGATGGTGCCAACTTTGATAAGCAAAATAAAAGTAGCCAAGATCTATTAAGTACAGCAAGTGTTTGGATTAGGCAAGTTGAAGAATGTCCGTTAGAGAAACAAAACACATAATAATGAAGTTTATCTAAAAGAATATGGCTCTAAAGCACGGATGTGTGCAAATATGTGTTGTACCGGTATTGGATACGTATGGTATATGCACTAACATGAGTTTTTTTAAAGATTTGTTTCAAACTAACCACCTAAAGATCCTTCTTCTACCTTGGAACCCCCTTATGGTCTTTGTAGATGCTGCAAATGTCTGGACCTGGGTTCTAGTTGCAAATTGTAGGTCCTTCTTACAGAATCCCTTCAAGCTAGAAACCTCTTTCTCGATCTATGTTGTTGCAGATGATAGGTCCCTCTTACAGAACATCCCATCAATCCATAAACCCTTCTTGGTCGATGTCACAGCTATCCTTCTTTCTTTCTTTTGTTTTATCGATTCAGGTCAAGTTCAATCCCCATAATTAACCTGATTTATTTAATGATCTTTCACCCCAAAATAAATTATCATTATTATTTTGTTAATTATATATTATAATTTTTCTAAAAATATGTTTTATTTATAAATTATCGTATTCATGTATTTGATATGTATTGTCCCTGTATTTTAGCCAATAATTGTTATTACTTTCTTACTTTTTTGGTAGCAACTATACTTGCTTTGGCTTTACGATCAGGTTATAGTTGTGTTAGTGTAGTGACATACTGGCTATTGACATTTTGACATGTCAACCAATGCATTTCGACATGTGACAGGAGGATTACCTGAAGGTATGAACAGTTGAGGTAGCCTATTCCAAGTATCTCATACTCTATAAATAAGCCCATTGTTCATTGTGGGAGATACATTTTTTAACAAATTTTGCACATGAGCTCTCCTTCATACTGAACATACTTGAGGGTTTTAAGAACTCTAAATTCTACTTTTTTTTCTTTGTTATGCAACTATTCTAGAAAAGACTAGCTGCTAGCCAGAGAAACTCGAAACCTGAGATCGACTCGGATGAATCTGACATCAACAAGTTGGTTGTTCTAAATAGATGAAAAAAGCAACTTGTTTTTTGCTTTAATGAGGTCTAAGCAAAAAAATGTATTGGCACTTGCATAATTCTAGTATTTAACATATAACCAATAGATATCAGACTTCATAAATCTTAGACATGACTTATTTTTTTATATGCATGACCTAGTAAGAAAAGTGAACAAATACTAGCTGCTTGCCACCTTGCCAAGTGAATAAAGAGACTCGAAACCCGAGATCAACTTAAACAAATCCAACATCAACAAGTTGTTCGTTCTAAACAGATGAAAATGTAATTTGTTTTTTGCGCATAAAAAAGTGTTGGCACTTGCATAATTCTAGTGTTTAAAATATAGTCAACAGATATCAAACTCCATAATCCGCATAATTTTAATATTTAACATATAGCCATAGATATCAGACTCCATAAATCCAAGACATGACTTCTTTTTTTATAAGCATGACCAAGTAAGAAAAATGAACAAATACTAGCTACTTGCAGCTTGCCAAGTGGATAAAGAGACTCGAAATCCGAGATCAGCTTAGACGAATTTGATATCAACAAGTTGCTCATTTTAAACAGATGAAAATGTAACTTGTTTTTTGCGTTTAAGCAAAAAATGTGTAGGCATTTGCATAATTCTAGTATCTAACATATAGTTAACAAATATCAGACTCCATAATCTGCATAATTCTAGTATTTAACATATAGCCAATAGATATCAGACTCCATAATCCAGGACATGACTTCTTCTTCTTTTTTATAAATGCATGGACATGCAAGAAAAGTGATCAAGAAGACTTTTTTTTTTTCCTTCAAAAAGAAGATGAAAAAAAAAAAAAACTAGAAATTTGTTAACTTGTTACATCCAATATAAATAAGGTGCTCTAGCTCTTGGACAAAACACTACATGATCCAATATTCGAAGTATGATGTGTTAATTATATTGTGTTCTATCTAAATTTAATAGTTTTGAATTAATTACAAATTTAATTTTTAAAAAGTTAGATGTCTTATGATCAAAATATAATAAATTGAATTCTAAAAGCTGAATTGCACTTTTGGTCCCTATAATTTAATTTAAAGCTTAATTTTGTCCCTCGAGTTTTAATTGCTGCAATTGGATCCCCATTAGTTTCAACTTGATGCAATTGGGTCCCCGCAGTCAATTCTTGTCCAAATTAACGCCAATTCGTATGACATGGACAATATGTGGTGAATGAAAAATAGTCACGTGTCTTGTACATAATTTATATTAAAATTAAAAATTTTAAAAAAATAATATTAATTATAAAAAATGTTAAAAAAAATTACTTCCTTTCA
Organism: Quillaja saponaria; assembly: GCA_029379385.1. NCBI lineage: Eukaryota > Viridiplantae > Streptophyta > Magnoliopsida > Fabales > Quillajaceae > Quillaja > Quillaja saponaria. Next base: position 2,492,430 of record CM055606.1, on the reverse strand, counting down.
ACTTTGTACCTGAAGGTCTCTAACATTTCCTTCTGATCAATGCCCAAATCCTCTCCGTACCAAGCCTAGAAGCCTGGATCTACAAATAAGGAAAGCACATGCCAGTTGCCAACCAATTGTTGGGATTATAACACTTGCTAATAGAGGTACCATTTTGCCCACATGTGTAATATGTTTAAGATTGCATCTTCTTACTGTTGATAGCTTTTTGGTTAAGTTGTTTGCTTCCTTGCCAATTAGGAAACATGTTGTTAAAATGAGTTTAACTGGAAGGATTGAGTGTGCAACTTGTTTGCCTAGTGGGATGATGATGGGATTTTGGGCAGACTTGATTCCTGTAATGGATGAAAGTAAGAGGCCTGGGATCTCTCTGACAATTAAGTAAGTAATTGTGAACTCGGAATAGGAAATTAATGAAGATTAGTTGTAGAGAATCTAGAGACATAAACCTTTTTTTGTTGATTTGTGGTTTATGAATTTGGTTTCTGAGATGATCTAGGGTTTGTGAATTTGGGAGTGATTTTGATTTTTGAAGTAGGTTGCTTGCTAGAGTTTAGGTAATATTGCTGAGAAAATGAGAAATGAAACAAAAAGTGAGATGGTGAGAGATATATACTGGTTATGGAGGAAAGGAAATCTGATGGTTGTGGAAGAGTGGAGGTATGGTGGCTATGGAGGAATTAGAGTGGAAGGGGTGGTGGTGAGGAAGAGAGAGAAAGAAAAAAATATATTATTTTGTGTTTATATATTTAATATTTTTTGATTGAATTTTTATACATGTCAATCATGTGGTTGTATTTTATTGGTCAACTACGCCACTCGGGGTCCGCGTCACTATCATTCACGTTAATTTAAACACCATTTGATGGTAAGGATTCCATCAATTGAAACTGTAGATGTACCCAATTGCATCAATTGAAACAAAAAAGACTAAATTGAACTTAAATTTAAATTATGAAGACCAAAAATGTAGTTAAGCCAATTTTAAATAATCTAATTGGTATAAAATAATTTTTCAAGAATTAAAATATAAAATAAAATAATTCTCAGAGACCAAAATAATAAATAAGCTAAAAGAGGTCATGAGTTCGAGTTCCTGTACATCTACCTTAAGGAAGGTCTGTCATTTTTATGATCCCAAGGTCAGAATCATTATTATGGGCAAGGTCACCCTATGAAGCCACATAATGCTTGTCTTGCTCACTATGGATTGCTTAAGCACATGCAGGTCCTTAAGCCCTTCCCAGCCAGAGACAGGGACTTTTGCCGCTTCCACGTTGATGATTACGTTGCATTCCTTAGAAGTATTACCCCAGAAACACAACAGGATCAGCTGAGGCAACTAGAACGATTTAATGTTGGAGAAGATTGCCCTGTTTTTGACGGCCTCTACTCTTTTGTCAAACTTATACTGGTGGCTCAGTTGGTGGTGCTATCAAGTTGAATCACGACCAGTGTGATATTACTATCAACTGGGCTGTTGGGCTGCATCATGCCAAGAAGTGCGAGGCTTTTGGATTTTGCTATATTAATGATATAGTCCTGGCAATCTTGGAACTTCTTAAACAACTTGAGGTTTGTATAATTCTTCGACAACTTATGCTAGTTTTCCCTTGTTCCCTTTTCTATGTTTTTTTTTAATTTTTTTCCCTTCCCTATGATATATGCTCTTATGGCATTGATCAGTGGCAAAGCTAGAAATATAGAATTGGGTGTACCAAATACACATAGAGCTAGTAATAAACTCAAACTAAGTGGAACATGAATTGCGAGTATAATTGTAGGGTGATCCAACGTAAATTAATATAAAAGTATGGATCAGATTTCGAATTTTCAAAAGCCATGATAGGAAGTATAGGCTGTGGTCCTTGCTTGGGATCCGTTAAGTAAAGACTATTCACCTCTTAAGATCCCCCACTGCACCATTTCTATGTGTAAGTATCCATTCTTGATTGCATGCTATCAAACTCAACTACTTTTGCAAGTATACTGTAAAAGAAGTTGGTTAGTTGGCAAAAAAAGGTAACTGTAGGGAGCAGCAGGTGAATAGCTTCTTGTCAGTTTAGCTCAAATTCATTTCTGGGTATCATGAGTATTGATGCAGTGGGCTAGAAATATTCTTCATAAAAAATAGTGGCTGACTTAGCTTCTTTAACCAATGCAATATTTGTGCGCCAACATTAAATTTGTGTTAGAAGTAAACAATACTTTATGCTCTTTAAAGGCATAATCAAAGCATAGTTTCCCTAGTTTCTGGGGGCATCACCAACTGGGACCAATTTTTCATATTCCCATTTTATAACTTCCTGAAAGACCTGAGAAAGCTAAATCAATTTTGACTTGGGTTCACCAACATGAACAAAAATGATATCTTGAAATTCTAGAAGAAACCCTAGAACGTGTTACATCTACATTATGTGATGAATTCAATTTATGTAAAAATATTGTATTTATTATTTTCTCTTCAAAAATAGAGGTAGGCATTCATTATTGAGAAAATAGAGTAACCTAATCAAATGGCAATCAAGCCAGCCAATCCTTCATTAATGTAGCAAGTTGGGCAATAGTAAGGGATAATAGATTGAACACCTAGATTTGAATTAGATACAATGGGGTTAGCCTTCTCATTTTCATAGGTATTTTCTTTGTGATAAAAATCTGAACATAAAAGAACCTTCTTACTTTTAAGACCTTCTCATTTTCATAGGTATTTTCTTTGTGATAAAAATCTGAACATAAAAGAACCTTCTTACTTTTAAGACTAATAACTTGTTTTAGTACATGAAAGATACAGGCTTTCTCAATTTAATATATTAAAGTTCATTTCATACTTGAGTGCTCCAATATTAATCAATCTTTTGGAGCTTAACAGAATTCCATGTAGTTTAATGTAAAAATTATAGTTTCAAATAAGTGTAGCTCATGTAATTCATTAGCAGTATGCATTGATCAGTTAAGGTGATAAACAATCTTCTAATTCATTTTGCAACTTATGTTAGAACTTAGAACTGTTAAGTGACTCTACAACAGCTAATTTCTACCATTTTTATTTATACTCTTCGCCAAAAAGTGCAATATTGTCAATGCATAGGGAGGATTTATGCAGATCTATCATGTTACATGTGAGACCTCAATTTCCCATAATGGATATGTGGAATGCGCTAGTGTGGTATATGAGCAACAATCAAACAACTGCTAGTAACTTGGGCTAGCCATTTTGATTCATGTGGATTCGACATGTTCTTCAAGTTACTTAGGTAAGTTGGCTACTTGGCATATGACAAATGGTATAGCATCGACCCCTCATGGCATGCGGTGGGTCACATTAGAATAAGTGTAGTGGCTCACAAGGTGGTGGCACCAACATGGTGGGTTATGACAAATGGTATAGCATCGACCCCTCATGGCATGCGGTGGGTCACATTAGAATAAGTGTAGTGGCTCACAAGGTGGTGGCACCAACATGGTGGGTTATATATGTGATTGGCTTACACTTACAAAATCCTAGGAGAGTGTCTTGGTACAGGCAGACAACTACTAGTAACTTAAGCTAGCTATTTTGGGCTGCATGAATTCATCATGTTCCTTAAGGTACTTAGGCTAGTAGGCTACTTAGGGGTCATTAATTTGATGCTTCTTTCTGATATTGGTCCGAATCTTACACATAAGATACTAGTTTAACTATTACCAACTTGGGGCTTTTGGACACAATAGTCTAATTTTTTTCAAAAAATTTGGACAATATTGTAGGATTTGTAGTTAAATAGCCAAAATAGGGTAAGTGTTTAGACCGGGTTTTCAAAATTCGTTTTCTGGCTCCGTGTCAACAGCCCACAGGTCCACACTTACATAAAAGCGGACTTGCAACAACAAGCACTAAAACTGGATTTTGAAAATCTTGTTTCAAGCACTGCTTGTTTGTGATAACTCTATGATTTTATATGTAATTAAAAATAAAATTTAAAGCTAGTTCCAATATCTTTGAGATTAAAGATTAGTATATATAAAACTAAGTAGGATAATATGGGAAACTAAATAATAATCACATATTATAGTGTAATAGTGATATATTTTATTTTTTTTAATATATAATACATAAACATTGCCACCCTTTAGAACCGACCCTCCCTTCTCCATCCTTCCTTCATCGACTATGTAGGGTGATATTTCTTTGCTTGCTGCCAGTCTTGATGGGTCTCCAAAATATCACACAAATTCAACAACTCAGCTCTTAAAAATTTTCCTTCATTCACGCCCAACTAAAGACCATCGATAAGTTGGCCGTGTATCTCCTCTGTTTTGGCCGTGTATCTCCTCTGTTTTGGCCGTGTATCTCCCCTGTTTTGGCTGTGTATTGACTGGGGTTTGCTAAGACCGATAGGTAGTACGCTTTTGGTTGTACTTGGGTGTGAGGGACTTGGCAGGGTGAAGTAATTCAGGCAGTGTTGCTGTCGGGTGTGAGGGACTTGGCAAGGTGAAGTAATTCAGGCAGCGTTGCTGCCATCAAGTTGAAGGTGCTGCTGGAAGTCGGTGGTCCACGGTCACATCTTCTGCAACTGGGACTGGAAGCGGCTCTGCATCAGCTAGGCAGGCCAGAACAGTTGCAACGTGCTGGCGGAGCGGCTACACCTCACGGACACCGGAAGAACTTACAACAGCCGTGAATTTTGGTAAGTGGTGGAGAGACTGTAGGCGGCAATAACGGTAAGAGCAGGGACCGTATAAAAATTTTGTTGGGAAATAATGGAGATGAAGAAGTAAAGTGGTAATGGTAGGAGGTGGTAGTAAGGAGTATAATAGAATTAAGACAGCAAACGAATTTTTGCTTCAGGCACTAATTAATTGTTTGTGTATTTAATTGATAAGTGATTATGGTAGGTAATTTTATAGTGTTAGTGAAGCAATTAGGAAGGTGATAATGGAAGATTAGAGAATATTATGTAAATAACTGAATGATAATGATTTGGTATGTAAGTTAGTGAATAGATTTTAAACAAAGTAGGAAATTAAAAAGGAAGATAGTGTAAACGCTAAAGTTCTATATAAATTTTGTTAGCTATACTTTGAATGAAGGAATATAAAAGTTAGATGAATATTGTAACTTAGTAAATTTAATGCCTTGGATGGATTAGAATGACTAATATTGTTCCAATATACTTGATTATTTTCCAAATAAGATGTTAAATGAATAGTTCAGATTACTGAATAATTTCAAGTAGCAATAAAATCTAATTTAGGTACGAAATGCACACAATATAAAAAGTTATTAGGATATATTTGGTTTACGGATATTTATATATCTTTAAGGGAAGGAAACCCGTTTGATTAGGGTTAAACGAATTTCTTAAAGAACTTAAATATAGCTAAGTATATAGGAATTAATATACAAATATAGATAGATATAATGAATTTAAAATTTTAGAATTTATCATGAAATAGACATAATTGTGTACAATTAAGAAATCATCAAATTAAGTTAAAAGTGATTGTTAGTAATTTATTTATGTATGATTTTCAGCTCCAGAGAGTGTCGAGGATATTCCGGCAGCGTCACATATCGGACGAACTAACGAGTCTCATTCGTGAACTTGTGAGTGAATCATGTGCTTTATGGATATCAAATTTTTGTGTGTCATTACGTGTATACTTCAATTATATGAGTTATATTAAAATCTAAGCAAATGAGTGCTTTTAGCAATTTGATTGAATGATATGTGATTGACATTGATTATGTTTGATAAGGGCCAACTCGTGAACATTTTCTGGAAAATGATTTTCATTTCTGAATTAAAAATCCAGGTGCACCTAGATTATTTGAATTTACAAGTTTATATGAGTTATTTTGATTATGACAATGATTTTGAAAACTATTGGAGTGCTCAACCCAGGTGGGATGGATCTGTGTACGGAGATTAATTTGGTGTGCGGGGGCATAAATGCCCGGCAGGGGGTGATACTGGTGTGCGGGGCTGAGTTACTCGTTAGCCCTTTGTTTGTTTAGCTAATTATGTAATTGTTGATTGATTTGTATAAGTTGGTTACTATTTTGGGATTGTAAGTTAAGTGAATTGTGATTATATGATTATAGTAACCACGTACGTGCATTAATAAATTTGAATATGAGTTGTAACTTATAATTTTGTGTTGTATGATGCTGGTACCCATAGGGTACATGAGTTATTCACTGAGTCATGGTGACTCACCTTTTTCTTTATGGTATTTTTTTTAGTTTTCAGGAGATAACAGTTAATCGCTATATAGGCCCACCTGCCGACTCTGCAACGGCAAGATATATCTCAAAAATCGCACACATGGAGCGTAAAGGACAATACTTGCAGTCACATATGATGTCATGCATGGTTGTAATATATTTACATATTGTGATTATTATGGTGTATTCTGTGTTGTCGGGGCAGAGCCCTTTGTATATTCTGATGTTTTGTTTTACTATCGACTTGAATACAGGTTATTTGTTTTCATTATGGGCATGTTATACTGTATGGGGAAACTCTGCCAAAATTTATAAAAATTATTTTGTGTTTATCTATTTGCATATTCAGGGTTACAGGGGTATGTATATCCATTCTTCTGGCCAGTCATACCTTCATTTGAGGATGTGACATTGTCCCCCAATGGACCCTACCTTACAGCCCACCAAGCCTTACCTTGACAAGCTCTAAAACTGGACTTTGAACATTCGGTATCAGCCATGTCTTCTTCCCTGCCCCTTCACGTGTCTTCTACAGCCCTGCTTTTTTACACCCTACTCCCTCGCCCCTACTCCCTGCAACCATGCAGCCCTGCTCCTCTACCCCCTACTCCCTTGCCCCTTGCAACCTTCCCCTCTTTTTTCCTTTTCCTCTTCACCTGCAACCCTCCCCTTCTTTTTTCCTTTTCCTTTTTCACCCGTGAAGTTTCTAAGTCTTTATATTCTCCTCCTTCCACCCCTTCCTCATCCCTCACGCAAAGCTTCTTCAATTTCTTTGTTCCCTTGTCTCTTCAATTTTCTTGTTTCTTGAAAAACACCTCTTCCAATCTTTGCTCATTGGAGAATTTTTCTATCTTTGCCAAACATTTTTCAATTACTTGGTAAGTTTTTAAATTTTCAGTTTGAAAAAATTAAAATTATGTGAGTTGTTAAGTGAAATTAAGTTTGTAATTTGTTAAAAATTTCTATTTATGATATGAATTTTAGTAATTCTATTATTTTATAATTTTATGTTTTAAGTATTATTAATTAATAATTGGTGTAAGTAAGGAGAGTGAGAGGAGGGAGGGCAGGGAAAAGAAAAAAGGAAGAGCAGACACAAGAAGAAAAGAAAGAGCAGACAGTGAGAAAGAGAAAATGGAGGAGACAGGGAAGGAAAAAAAAAAGATGGCATAGGCGGAAGGGAAAAAACAGCAGAAACGCGAAAGAGAAAAAAGAGCAGACACGCGCGAGAGACTTTAAATTTATATAATATCATACACTATAAATTTATAAATTATCATACATTTTAAAATTAAAAAATATCATACACTATAAATATATAAATTAACATACATTTTAAAATTTTATAATTATTTTACACTTTAAATTTAAAATTTATCATACATTTTAAAATTTAAATTTATCATACACTAAAAATTTTAAAAATATCATACACTTTATATTTAAAAATATTATGAATTTTAATATATCATAAACTATAATAAAAAAATTATGATACACTATAAATTTAAAAATTATTATACATTTTAAATTTTAAAATTATCGTACACTCAAAATTAAAAAAATTATCATAAATTTTAAATTCTAAAAATATCAAATTTAAAAATTATCATAAACTTTAAATTTATAAAATATGATACACTAGAAATTTATAAATTATCATATATTTTAAAATTAAAAAAAATATCATACACTATAAATATATAATTTATCATACAGTTTAAAATTTAAATATATCATACTCTATAATAAAAAAATTCTTATACACTATAAATTTAATAATTACTATTCATTTTAAATTTTAAAAATATCATACACTAAAAATTAAAAAATTATCATAAACTTTAAATTTATAAAATATCATACATTATAAATTTATAAATTATCATATATTTTAAATTTTAAAAATATCATATTTAAAAAATATCATACATTTTAAATTATAAAAATTAACATACACTATAATTATCATATAGAAATTTTAAAAAGTTTGTAATAACAGGGAAAAGAAAAAAAGAAAAAAAGAAAAAAAAAAGACAAGGGAAATGGGACAAGCACTGAAACTAGTCTTTGAAAATCTAGTTTCAGGCTAGTCATTTCAAAGTCAGTGGGCTGTGAGGTGGGGCCCGTGGTGGGGACAAGCATAAGGCTTGAAATCGGATTTTCAAAATCTGGTTTCAATGCTTCCTGGTTTTTGTGCAGGTATAGGTCCGTGGGCATGTGCTGATGGGCCCGTGGGCTGATAATGTGGAGCCAGAAAATGAATTTTGAAAATTCGATGTAAACACTTACTCCATTTTGGCTATTTAATTACAAATCCTACCATATTATCCAAATTTTTTGGAAATTAGAACCTTCTATCCAAAATTCCTACTGTTAATATAGTATAATGACAGCCAATAGGAGCGTGCCATGTGGCAGTTGCTTATTCGCTTGCATACTTGAACAGTTCCGTTGGCCCGTGCACGTGCTCGTCTACTCTATATATACATGTCGTTTTCCTGAGGAGGGTAAAATATAACAAAAGGTAAAAGTCTTTTTCAAGTTACCTCTCATCTTCTTACCATTTACTGAGATCTTCCCCTTTCTGACTTACTCATCGAAAGACCTTGGGAGTTCACCCCGGACTCGGCTCCCGTCCTCTATTTTGCAGGGCCCGAGAACGCTAGGAAGCCAGGTTGCTAGGTCTCTAGCTCGGACAAGTAGGACACATTGAGGAGGCCACCTCGCCAGGTCTCTAGCTCGGACAAATCTGACATTAACATTAGCGCCGTCTGTGGGAAGCTATTTGATTTAGCTTACCGACTCACAACCGACATGGAAAATAGAGAAGAAGAGTTCGAGGAGCAACGTAGGTCTCGAATGGGGAAGGGCGTGGAAGGTGGGTCACTTCCTATTCCCATCCTAGACCCCGACACTCCAGTCACTCAGAAGCAATACGTTGAGATTATGACAGCTTTGGGAGACATCTCGGCCAGGCGAGCTAGTAGGTCGCCCCCAAGGACCCAACGAAGAATTCAATTCGAAGATTTGGTTGAAAGCTCAGGGAGCGGCCGAATGGCAGAAGTTAGGGCGGAACCAAGGGTCGAATACCTCGCTAAACACACAGAAGTTCGTCATCCTTTTACAAAAAGAGTAACCGACTGCCCTATCCCTCGAGGGGTTAAAATCCCGGCTTTGGAGCAATATCATGAAACTTTAGATCCTGATGATTTCGTGATCGGGTTTGAATCTCTCATGTTGTTACACGGCGTTCCTAATCAGGTGATGTGCAGGGCTTTCAGCTCTACTTTAAGAGGCAGCACGGGATGGTGGTTTGCCCAACTCAAACAGGGTTCCATTCACTCTTTTGGACAAATGGTTTCCCAATTCAAACGTCATTTTATGATAGAATATCTTATATGTATGAAACTTCCTATGTACACAATGAATCCAATGTCAACTTCCTAACCTTAACTCATCACTTTTCTCAATTCTCACTGGCATTACAAGACCTCTTCTGTCATTAAGCTGCCCATTGTTCTTAGATTTTCGTGTCTAGAGTCTCCTCAATGACGGTTATACTGGAGCTATTGATGTGGGTATGAATGAAATTGGAGTTCAAGCTCGAGAAATGATATGTAATCAAGGTTGTGAACTAGAACTAGATTGGGGCGATCTGCCATGTAGAAATTCATTTTGAGAGAATAGTTGTGAAGGAATTAGGCTGACCAAGGATGACCTTATCTTTTTCTTCGATGGCGATGGTAGGCTAATGATTGGGGTGCCAGTGAGTTCGGAGGTTGGCTCCAAATGTGAAGGAGGAGAAGTGATGGTGTGAGGCCAGAGGTAAGTGAATACTGAATTATGTCGGCAGAGGAATGAGCTTAAAACGAGTAGACATTTGCACCAAATTTGCACTAAATTTGCACCATGTAGTTAGAACGGCATCATTCAGTAAGTCAACTACAAAGTCATACATTTGTTGTATACCTTCTTTTCATCTGACGCCAAAAGAAAAAAAAAACAAACAAACAAAAAGCTACAGAAAAGAAATTTATGCACCGACATTTCTACATGAGTAAGTGGACTGAAGGATATTGTTGTCCATTGATGGAATTGGGAGCCTTCAATAAAATATTGGAAGCTCCAATAAGCATCACATGGTAGGGTAGTGGCTAACTGGCTATCCAATTCATAGTTCATCCTCGCATCTTCCTCATTCATTAACTGTAACCGTAACTAATTAAATAACTAAATAATAATAAATTTTTCTAATAGATGTTTTTAGGACTCTCGAATATAACATTTATGACGATAGAGGAATTTCAATCCTATTTAATTTAATGCATAGGTTATTATTTTTAGAAAGTTTTAATTTTAAATAATTATTGTTTGCCTTATAAATAAAACAACAGCTAAGCATTTTATGGAAAGTGGGAGGAGAAAGATGACTGAAATCAATGAATTTCAGACTCACCATACATACACGCAAACGGGAGAGACAGGGAGGCAAACCTTGTTGCCAGGAAAAAACCAGTTTAAGATTAGATTTACAAACACGTTTACATAATAAGGACAGATGGAAGATGAGATATATGGATACCACACTGCAGAAACAGAATGCAAAGTACAATTTTTTCAACAAAATTTAAGATTTTGATCTTGATCATTTTGAGCCCAGCCAATCAACCATATGCATGAGTAGCAGGCATGTAATCTTCACAATTTTAAGATTATCTCAACTCAACCAACCTACAACACAGTTCATCATACACACAGATTTGAGAGTACTAATCTATATAATCTAATTACAACCTTTGCAATGACTTAAGGGATGATAAAAATATTAAACAAATAAAGAAAGAAGAAAAAAATCAATAATGAATCATACCCAATACAACTGGCCTTACACAAATACTAAATACTATGATTGTAAATCTTGAACCATTTTATTTCCACATAGACAGATTTTTAGCATGCATCCTTGAGAATTGAGAGAGAGCTTCATTTTCTCAGCCTTGGATCCTCCTTAATTCCATCATCGAAATTCTTGGAGTAACTGAACGAATCGTACCTGTAGGTTTGAGGAAGACCAACATGGTCAGAACCGACAAGCTTTCTGATCTCAGACCGGACCTTATAGAAAACATGTCTCCAGCTTCCCCTGTTGTGGGAACCAAGAATCTTGGTTTCTTCCTCGTTCAATTCCAGATCTCTGGCGAATATGGGTTTTCTGGAAAGGATCCAACCCCAGCTCCAGTCCCACCATTTCCTTATAGAACTTCCTGCATATTCACCCATTGATGAGAGGGACTTGGATCTGGGAATTGACCAATTAGCTGAGGAGAATGCAGAGGAGGCCGAGGTGGGTTGGATCTTGAGGGACAAAGATGAGAGTCTTCTGCGTAAGCCTACTCCTCCAGCTCCTTCTTCTTTGGACTCCGTTTGTGAAACGGGAAGTGCTTGGTTTGTGGGCATGCTGGGAAAAAATCTCCTCTTTTGAAATTTTTCAACAATGGAGGTCATGATGTCTCTCTATGTTGTGAACAAAAAGAAAGTCACCTAAACAACAATGTGAATGAATGAATGTATGTCCTCAGAAAATACCAAGCACAAACACAAAATTATAAACAAAACTTGAGAGAGAGAGAGAGATGTTGAAGGAAGAGGTGAAATGTAGCGTTCACAACACCATCACAGGTTGTTATATTCTTTTTGTGGGGTCAATCACTAAATTCAGCATTTACACCCATTTCTCTTTTATTTTTTTGTTTGTCTTATTTCTTTTGAGAATAGTAGCAAAGTGGACATCTTGTGCAAATAAAAATAAAAGAGTAAATCACTCAGTTAGATCTAAGTTTGAATATTAAATGAAATAAAATTAAACTCAAAAAATATATAAATTTAAAAGATAAGTTCAAGGACATGAAAAATTTAGGCAATTCGTTTATATAAATCTATTCATAAAAATAACTTTTTCTTCATTTTTTGGAAGAATAATATGGAAGGACAAGGTGATTTTTTATATATTAATTTTATATTGTTTAATTAATGATTATATCATAAAATTTATTAGTTTTAAAGAATTTATGCTATCTGTTTTTTTAATTTTACTTCATTAATAGAAATTTTAAGAATTATAAATACAATGGATCAAAGTGATATATATATATATTTCAATTTAGAAAACTTATATAAATGAAAATTTTAAATATGATTTATTTGTCAAATTATGACAAGACTTATTAAATTTAGTTATACTTATAAATTTTTATCTAGTTTTCTTAAAATATTACTAAAAGAATTTAACTTTACTTATATATGTACGAACTATATCTATCATATTTTATTAGAAAATTTTATTAATATTAAAAAAAAAAGGAAAAATTATACTTTATTTTATTTTATTATTCAAATTAATAAGCACATTTATATAAATCATTTGTATCATTAATTTTTTTTTTTAAATCTATCTTATTTTATTTAATTTCAAACTTATTTCTAATTATACATATGTCAAGTAAATTTCTTATTATCTTATTAAAAATAATATATTAATTTTTTTTATAAAAAAATTGAATGAGCATAACTTGTTAATATTAAGAAAAAACTAAAACAATAGAGAAAAATATAGAAAAAATAAATATAGGACTCAATTAAAAAAAATTAAATAAATAAGATTTATTGATATTTTTAAAATAAAAATGAAGGTTTTAAATATTTTTTAAAATTAACTTGTAATACCTAAAAATTTAAATATATAGAAAGTTTTATGTTTTAAAATTTGGACGTTAATATTATTTTAAAGTTCAAGGAGTGAAGTGTAATTTGTTATACTTTTAAATTACTCATCGTATTTCTGAGCTCAGACAACTGTCAGTCACAGTACTTTTCAGAATTCGCTTGGAGTTTCATATTCTCTACGTATTTTTCATTTTAGCCAAAGTAATAGGCAAAATTCCTCGGCGATTTTCGGTTCCTTCTCTTCGTTGCAGCTGGCGTCTTCATCTGCATCCAGGTAGTTTTAAAACCCTAACTTCATACCGCATCTTGAATTGTTTTTTTTTTTTTTTGTTGCTTTGTGTTGGTGCGGATATTTTCCACACAATAAGAATATGCTGATGCCGTAAGTCAAAGGTTCTTTCAATCTCATTATGTAAGTAGGGTTTAATGATCTTCCTTGCTATTTTTTTCATGCTTTATTTCTGCTTATAGTTGTGCATGTACTTCTTGTTCTGTGTTTGTTGCAAATTAGCTTATGACTAGCAACAGTATCACTGTATTTATCAAGTTTTCACCACAATAACTCTAAAAGTCTTTGTCCTGTAAATTCATTGAATGGGCCTGCTTGAAATTAGAAGAATGGGTGAGACTGATATCAGCTGAAGATGGAGGTCTTATGGATATTAGAAGTTGGCTTTTCTATAGCATTGGATATATTTCTTATTCAAATAATGCAAATTTTGTAACCTTCTATGGTGCATTTATCATTTCGATTTGGGATAAATAGATTTTATTATACTTTCCAGTCTGGCTACTTCAGTAGAATGGATTAGAAATCACTCAGAGCCTCTGGAGATGATTATATATATTACCAATGTTATCTATATCTGGTTGTTCTTGCCCAATCCATTTTGATTCTTATCCTGCTGCCTACCTTCAGCATTGCAATACTTTTTCCTTTTTGCCATTAATTTCTACAAGATTTGCTTTATATTACTCTGCATTTATACAGAGTAAATATAACTCCACATTTGTCAATATTTGACAGGATGAAACAAAGAACCACTGTACAAGTCTAATGCTATTGCTAATTGATCAAATTAGCTAGCAACAGGGACAACTGGTGGCCTTAAAAGGTATGATATTATACTTGAAGCAGCCACATTTTGTTATTTCAATTAACTGATGTGAAGGAACTAAATGAAAAGCCTGTACTTAAGGAATTTTTTCTGAATATTACGTGCCAAACTATCTCTTATTCTTCTGAACAGTTTTAGCCCCAAACTTTACGCCTTTTGCTACACTTGGAAGCATGAATGAGATACATTAACTCATATTGTTTCACTTTCAAATTCTAATGTCAATTGGATAAACCTTCCGAGTAATTTGGCATTATAAAAGTAACTTCTTTTCTAACCTCCCAAATGCCATTCCTACTAGAAACTTTAAGATCTGTATAACCAACAAATGAAAAAAACAAAAAGAGAGTAGGAACTGCCACTACAGAATTTTGTGAAACTTCCCTTTTTTGATATTAACTCTTAGAAGATTTGGAAACACTATCATTTATATCTTTTGCCACCCATTATTATTGGGAAAAAAAAAAAATCTAACATGCAGTTTGAAATCCATTAAGCCAACTATTTTGACCATAAACATCCAAAATTTTCAAGTACAATGGATATCCCAAACCAGAAGTTTAACCTTAAAGATTGTGATGATTGTCTAAATCTTCTCATGAGTTGAATCAATTGTCATTTTGGTTGTCACATAATTTTAATATTCGTAAAACTGACTAATCCAATAGGTAATCCCAGTCGGATCTGCTGTCGTATTATTTTATCAACCTTAGGGCATGGCACAGTCATTTCATGGCTAATTTTGTGAGCCTCCTACTTATTTCTCAGCTGCATCCCTCAGGGTTGCAAACCTTCCATTTTCAAAGAAGCAAATATATGACACATCACTGACACTTAAACATGAATAACAAAAAAGAAACCCAGAAAATTTTATACCATTTACTTTCCAGCTTGTCTGTCTTGCATCCTTAGCTACTTGTTACATGCTGCTAGATAGAGCTTTCCACACTTCATGATGATGAGATTAGATGGTTGGGTTAGAAGGTCGCACTCACATCTGAGCACTATAATTGGCTAGTTTCAGTCCATCTTTCGGTTTTCTGCATCACACATATCTGTTAAAGTCTATATATGCATTCATTTTGAGCCTAGATCCGCAAGAATTTCTTTAAACTCTTTCACTACTACAATTTCAGAAGAAAGGATGTGTTGTGACCAAGAATGTGGACAACTGAAGGCTCTTGTTCAGGATCTTGAAAGTATGTTGTTATTATAATGAAGTTGCTCCATCCTGTAACATAACACATGAAAACCATGCTGTTCATTCAATATGCATTGCGTTGTTACATTATATGCCTTCTTTCTTCTTAATAAATTTCTTTTTTCTATCAAAAATATTATATGCCTTTTATAAATTTATGCTTTATTCTGTAGGCATACTAATTCCTAATGATAATGGGTTTTGGAAAACTAATAAAATAATCCTACATGCCTTCTATAAATATATGCTTTATTCTTTTCCATAGCAATAATGGCTGTAGTTGTATAATGCATGGTAAGGAACTTAGCAGTTTATCTTTGCTAACATTTCAGGGGAAGGCCTACGGAGACTGATTGGCAAAGTACAGGTTTAACTAAAACTTGGCAGATCTCTATGTCTTTCCGCACTTTTTTTTTATATATCTTCCTAGGTATTATTGCTCATGACCATATTAGCCATTTTTCCTTCTGAATTCCATAGGTGCCTGTGGCTGCTGTGGTGATCATGGCATGTAATCGTGCTGATTACTTGGAGAGGACTGTTAATTCTGTATTGAAGTATGTAGCTTGATTTCACCATGTTTCGTCTCTCTAGTCGCATTTCAACTCCACTATACAACTGGATTCCTGATCACTTGTGCCATTTTTTGTCCAGATACCAAAGGCCAGTTGCTTCCAGATACCAAGTGTTTGTATCTCAGGTACTTGACATTTCCTGACTTATTGGTTAATATAAGTTTTGGCTGTCTTGTAGGCATTGAAAATGTCATTTTCAATTGCTGACTGTACAGAAGAAGCTACACAGCTAAAGATGATGCGAAGTTGTTAGGTGAAGCCCAGCAGTTGGGGCTGATGAATTGTCGAGTGTTGGGCGGAATGGGGCTGGGTGTGAAACTGCTGGACACCATGTCAAAGAACCGTTCCACCTAAAAGCTTAACCTATTAGATGAGGCCCCAGGAATGAGTTATAAGGTCAAAGCTGAACTACACTTTTAACATTTCATTCAATAAGTTGCCTTTTTGCTACAAACAGTCAAACATGATGCACATGTATTTGCTCACCTCCTCTATTTTGCTGCCATGCACAACATAACCATATATGTATTCCCAGATAATTAAGCTTCCATGCTTTTTGCGTTTCTGCTGTGGCTAGAACCTTACAATGTTCTCCATTCAAAATGGCTATTTACAGATTTTCCAATAAATTTATGTATTGGTTCGTCTGTTGTGTTAAACAGGATGGTGTACCAAGGGCGGCTAATACAGGAATAGTTGTTTTCCGTTACCAAACTCCAAGACTTATATTCCTTGTTGGTCCAGATTCGCTCAAGTAGCTTGGGATCGAAGATGCTTAATTCCATCCAACGTCATTTTACATTCATAAATTTTGTTTTATTTTTTTTCTTTTAGTATAAAGATGGTGCACTTTGTGTTGTCTCTATTAAAGAAAGTTGACTAAATTCTTGGACCTTTCAAGACAATGCACTTTTTGCTTCATCGAGGTGGTTAAACTGAACGGATACTTTTGTTAAAGAGCTTTATGAAGGGTGAAATCCTTACCTTGTAGCAGGTCATCTTGAGGCAAAATTACGACTACCAGGGCCTACTCGTTAACCAATACAATGGAAGATAGAGGTGAGGTGAGGCATGGGGCCTTTGTAATGGCTTGAGCTCCTCAAAAGAAATGCCAGTGACCCTGGCTTCTGGTTTCATTAGTTAACGTAATAGCCCTCATTCAAGTTCAAAATGAGTATCAGAGTATGGGCCAATAATTTCACAGTAGGGGGAAAATATCATTGCCTTTTTGTAGAATACTTTTTATATTTTTTTTGATACATAGGAGATTGGGGTTTGAGCCGATCTTTTTATTTTTAGACTAGTGTGATGCTGACATTCTAAATTGTCACTTTGCTTTGTTGATGTAACTTTAGCCAATGTTTATGTCTCTGATTTACTACTGCTTATTAGATGCTCATAGCATAGAGCTTTTTTATTAAACTTTAGTGTTTTTATTTTGAGGGCAATTATTATTGTTTTTAAATGCATTCTATCCAAATTGGAGGGGATTATTGTCACAAAAAGTAAAAATAGTTTTACTCCGTGTGTTGTATGTGGATCACCCATTTAAGTGGGACTCGCTAATTAGTGAGGATAGCGTCCTGTGAAGCCAACGCGGGACGGTAATAGATCTGGGGGTACTTCTTCGACGCTTGTTTGAGAATTTATGTAATAATCTATAATTAGATATTTTTCATGAATATCTTAATAATATTTTATAAGTTTTAATAAATATGAATTTTAAATAATAAAATATTTAAAAATAATAAATTATACATTATACATTATTATCAATTATTATAATAAATAATACAAAATTTTTATGTTTATTATCTTAGTACATTTTTTAAGAAATTGTTTTATAATTTATATACAAATTATTTTTTCACTATGATTACAAATCATAATTTGTAAACAACTTATATAACAAGACATATCATGGTTCTCGGCTAGTTATTAATTCAAACATCTTTTTATATTTAATTGTTATTAATATTTTATAAATATAAAAATTGTAACATTTATTATAATAGTTGATTTAAGTTAATTATTATAAATAAAAAATTTATTTATATAGCACTGAAATCGATCTAGTGGTACTTCTTTGACACTTGTTCGAGCATGTATAATTATATTTTTTTAACGAGTATATGAATAATATTTGATAAGATATAATAATTATAAATTTGAAACATTTCAAAAAATAGTAAATTATTAATTATACAGCACTGAAATTATTATTAACTATTATAATAAATAATACAAAAATTTTATATTTATTATTTAACAAGTACTTTTAAAATATATTTTAAAACAATCATTTATAATTTATATCCAAATTAATTTTTACCATGATCACAAGCCGTAATTTGTAAACAACTTATATAATGTGACATATCATGTTATCGCCTAGTTATAATTCAAACATCTTTATTTTTTTATGAATTTTTTTAGCAAGTACTTAATTGTTATTAATATTTTATAAATATAAAGATTGTAATTTTTATTATAATAGTTGATTTAAGTTAATTATTATAAATAAAAAATTTA
This sequence comes from Quillaja saponaria, assembly GCA_029379385.1. Classification (NCBI taxonomy): domain Eukaryota; kingdom Viridiplantae; phylum Streptophyta; class Magnoliopsida; order Fabales; family Quillajaceae; genus Quillaja; species Quillaja saponaria. The sequence continues at coordinate 2,474,067 of CM055606.1, read as the reverse complement.
TAATAGAAAAATTATAATATTTATTATGATAGAAAAATGTAAGTGTAATTTAATGTTATATTTAGAAAAAATTAATTTTTAAAAATTATATTAATTGTAACTAATTAAGTATTTAAGGCGCCTTAAAATACCGCTGCTGTATTACTTACTATTAGAATCCAAATCCCAAAAGAACAACTTACGAGGACAGAGACAGCCACGAGAAAAACGTTTTTCCATCTTCCATTTGATTTGGAATATATTCTTTTGACCCTTTCAGCTGAAGCCTTTTAGCTAGTCTCTCACTCTCTGCTTTGTCGTACGAGCTTCAATGGCCACCTTTTACCTCTCTCCGTCGAAATCCCTCACGATCCCCCTACAAACAGACCTCTCCTCCTCCACGCCCAAACCTCTCGTCGGATTTAGATGCAACCTCTCTCTCCCCTCCAAAACCCCGGCAGTTACCGCTGAACCCCCACCCGTATATTCCACCGTTAAAACCTTTGCACCCGCCACCGTTGCGAATCTCGGCCCCGGTTTCGATTTCCTCGGATGCGCCGTCGATGGGCTAGGTGACTTTGTCTCCCTCAGTGTCGACTCTCTTGTCCACCCAGGAGAGATATCTATCTCTGATATCTCAGGCAACAACGTCGGAAAGCTGAGCAAAAACCCTCTGTGGAATTGTGCCGGGATTGCCGCCATCGAAGTGATGAAAATGCTTGGGATTCGAAACGTGGGTCTATCTCTCTCGCTTGAAAAGGGTTTGCCACTGGGCAGTGGGCTAGGCTCCAGTGCTGCGAGTGCAGCAGCTGCAGCGGTTGCAGTCAACGAGATTTTTGGCAACAAATTGGGGATCGAGGAGCTGGTTCTTGCTGGATTGAAATCGGAAGAGAAGGTTTCGGGTTATCATGCCGACAACGTGGCACCCGCCATCATGGGGGGCTTTGTGTTAATCCGGAGTTACCAGCCTTTGGATTTGATCCAGTTGAAGTTTCCGAACGACAAGCAGCTTTTTTTCGTATTAGTAACTCCAGAGTTTGAAGCACCCACGAAGAAAATGCGTGCAGCCTTGCCTGCTGAGATTGGCATGCCACACCATGTGTGGAATTGTAGTCAAGCAGGGGCGCTGGTGGCATCAGTTTTGCAAGGGGACCTGATGGGGTTGGGGAAAGCATTGTCCTCGGATAAGATAGTGGAGCCAAGACGGGCCCCTTTGATACCTGGAATGGAGGGGGTGAAGAAAGCAGCCATGGAGGCCGGTGCATTTGGATGTACGATCAGCGGAGCTGGCCCTACTGCAGTTGCGGTGACAGATAATGAGGATAGAGGCAAGGAGATTGGGGAGCTGATGGTCCAGGCATTTGCAAAGGAGGGGAAGTTGAAGGCATATGCAACAGTGAAGCAGCTGGACCGAGTTGGTGCTAGACTTGTTAGTAGCGCGCGTTAAATAATGACCTGCAAGCTATGTTCTAATTCTTGGTAAGTTATCGATACTTTGTTTTAGTTTTTTAGTCTTCTGATAATACTTTGAGAACCTTGTTCTTAATGTTTATTCATGACCAAAATTGCCCAGTGATGGTTCTTTTTTAGCTTTGTACGTTTGACATGCATTAGTACATTCATGCTCATTAGTAAATGGTGGATTTGAATTCTTGCCCATAAATATTGGTCAAAAGTTAGGCTTTATCCGGAAGAGGTGAAATGGGAGGAATGATTTAGAGGGGAAAGAAAATGGACGTCACTTATAGTTTGGCAATGTTCTACTTCTTATTTTCTTTTCCCCTTCTGTCATTCCACCGGTTTTCAGCTCTCCCAAATAAAACCTTGAAGCTGAACTCCTTCAAAGAAGTGAGGTTCATTAGAATTAGACTTATATTAGGCATAAACTAAATAGAAAATTTAGTAATTAGAAACTGGTCTCCTTTTGGGAGCTTGTCTAGTGTCTAATCTATAGGAGCTGATTCAAATGGTTCATTATTTTGTGAATGATGAAATGTGAATCATATTTCCAGAATCTAGTCTGTCAAAATTGATTAGTTAATCTCAAGAAGATGGTTCAAATGCTTGTCAAGCTCACTTCCATTTTCAAAAAGGAGTGTGCTGTGGAATTCAGAATCTAGTTTGTCAAAATTAATTGCAACACAATTTTCATTGACTTACCAATTTTTTTCCGTTGCCATTTAATCTTATTCCTTTCACACAAGTTACAATGATTGGATTTTTTTTTTTAAGTATGGGCACTTTTGGAAGAGGCTCTTAGTATGGTACATGCATTTTAGCACCAAAAAAAGTAAACAAAGGTGACACTAAATTTTGGGATTGGTGAGTATAATATTTGTTTAAGAAAGTCTAGGTATAAAAGTGACTTTTGGTAACATGCATTGAACAAACACCACCCTTTTTTTTTAAAAAAAAAAAATTTATGTTCTTTTGCATACCCTTTTTCAAACTTTACTTCATTTGGTCTGGCTATCAAATTAGTAGAACCTTTCATTTTCATTTCTATCATATCATTTGTTCAAAATTCTTTTTAATATCGAAGCTTATGGGCAATTAAGAACAATCACATATGTGTCGCCTAGAATAAAGGATGTAAACAAGTCTGCCAGCTCACGAGCTGCCTCAAGCTCGATTCAATAGTGGCTCGGCTCGTACGCGACTCAAATCTGTAACAATTTGAGCCAAGTTATGATTTTAACTCGTTAGCAATAATGAGTGCAGTTATCAGAATATTTATTTTTATAATTGAATTTATCTCTAATCCTCTACTTTTGTTGCAGAATTATTTAAGCTTCATTTGGTAAAAATTATGAAGTTTATACCTTAAAAATGACAATACCAGTGAAAAAGCATGTATGGAGTTGAGCTCAAACGAGCCAACTAGTTGAATTCAAGTCAAGCCAAGTTAGCTATCAAGTTGAGTCGTGCCGAGAAAGAAACTCGTTCTCCATCTCGACTAGACTCAAACTCAGTTAACATGGAAAAAAGTACTCGTTTACACTTTACACCCTTACTAAGCACAATAAAAACTTTTCTTTTCAAAAGGATCTTCACTAGAATGAAACAATGTTGATTGGTGTTTCCATGCTGTTACTCATGGTTCATAGTTGCTCTAGGAGTATATCATCCTAGTACATTCTTCTCTGCCAACTCTCATTTAACAGCGTGATACTTGATGTTGATTTGGGTGATCCAGTTCAGATTGTGATCCTCTTGAAGTCTACAACCATTTAAATTATGTATTGGAGACTTTTAGGATACAGAATCATTGATTTTCTGGGGTCTGAAATCTGAACTAAAACTTAATTTTTGTTGACTATTACTTCATTTAAATCTTTTTTCCATTTTTGCCAATGCACTTCTCTAAAATCTTTACTTGAATCAACTTCCAACATAATATGTTGAATATAGCAAGAAGCTTCTTTCTTTTGACCAAGGTGTTTTGTCCAACAATGCTTCCACGTAGCTCTCGAGGTCCAACTTGAAACACGAGAAAGAGGAGACCGTGTGAGGACCCGGGGACTTTCTGAAGCTTAAGTCAGTGCTTGGTATGTATAGATAGAAGCTAGAAAGTTTAGAGGAAGAGTAGGTGAGGAAATCAATTCCTCTTCCCTTTAGCTGTGGGGCTTTCCCCCTTTATACAGTTTGTTGGCATGAAGGTCCCGTGAGTTTCAGGGAGCTGGGGGAGGCCCAGGTGGCTTCTTGAGGTATAAATGGCATCTAGGCTAATCAAAGGGCTGGCCGGGTCTATGTGGCAGAAAATCCTTTACTATCATACTCATTTATTTTCAATTACTTTTCACCATATTTGATTTTCTTTTGCTTGGTCTATTGCAGCGACTAAGATAGTTCTTTAAGAGAACTTTGTCATAATACAATTTATATCATCTAATTTAATTTGTTTTTTAAAGACTAAGATTGTATTATTAACTCTACTGCTTCTCTATAGAATTTAATGGCTGCAACCCCTCTGCGTGCCCTTCGTGGTAATTGGAATTTTGGCTATCAAAACTTTGATACGTGGAGCAAGTCCTTCAATGGTTGTGGTGATGGGCAGAAGGGAAAGGAAATTGGGACAAAGGAGAGCCTCTGAAAGAGAATATTGAGTGTGAAGTACCTTGATCGAGTGTGTACTGAGCATTTTCGTAGCTCTGTCAGATGAATTTTGATGGTGGTTATGTGTTACTTTAGATACAGCATGGTCTTGTTACTTTGAAATATATTTTAAGTCGTAGGTGGATTGTTGAGAAGTTTGCTTCTCCGTTTCTTTGTAAGTTCAATAAGAAAGGAGTCTATGAGTACGGATGGACTATATCCCACCATTTCAATGCCTTGGTAGTTGGTAGTCCCCTCATTAACAAGAAATTTGCACCGTTTTACCTTTGAAAATGAACGGGGCTTGAATCAGGGATCTTTTAGGACATGATTTATTTTTATTTTTATTTTCTCCATACGTAGACATGGATTACAATTGTGATCAAAAATTGGACTGACTTTTATTTTTGGGATAGTCGACTAAAATTTTTTATAAACGTAGTTAATTTATAATAATAGTAAAATAATTATGAGAAATTTAATAATGTATAAGACATAATAAAAATTTATAAGTTATAGACAAAAATAAATATAATTCAAATATATCTTGAGTTTTAAATAAAATTTAAAATTATAAGTGATATTTTTTCAAATTTTAACAAATTAATATTGGTATTATTTTTTCTATAGTTATTTATTTTAAAGTAATAACAAAAGCTAAATAAATAAAATATATTTAAAAATTAAAAGATAGAATATGCTTATTTATTATTTTTTTAATTCTCAAATTTTGTTGATCAATTTTTATATCAATGTTAGACACACTGTTAAAAGTAAAATTTGAAATAAAAAAAATTTAAATTATATTAAATTTTTATATACTTTAAGTTTAATAATATAATCTTCAAACATAAAATTTTACTTATTTTTTTATGCAAAAAATTGTTCTCTTTTTTAATCTGGACAATAATCCATCTATAATAACAATAAAACTTCACACATAATTCTTTTTAATAGTTGGTGGCTTATAGCACAAATTACATGATAGAAACATGAGAAACCAAAATTTAATTTGTAGAAGAATTCTATTACTTATTAGGCTTTAAATTTTAACCTATTAATCTTGTTTTTTAAAGTCATTTCGAGGGAACATTATATTAAATAAAAGATAATAAAAAATACAAAATTAATTTTAGACTATAATATTAATTTTTTTTTTTTTTTAAATTTAGAGAAATCATAACCCCTCTAGTCCCTTAAAAGCACTCCCAGACAGCTACACGACCACTTAATACTGATGCCTTTATGTGGTGGAATGAATACTCGTGAATCATGATTGACGTCTTCTCACGCCAAGGAGATCCCACTGCATGGATGCAAGTCAAATTTCAAAGCTAAATTTTGTAGCAATTGAGCATTCAATACTCGAGTATCAAACTTCAAACTTCAAAAAAAAAATAAAAAAAAAATATATATATTAATTATATAAAGTTTTGATTTTTTTTTTATATTTAATTTATAATATATATATTTTTATGGGAAACTCTAACTTGACCCGCTACATTTTCAGCTTCACTTTGCATGGTTTCTATTTCCCACTTGCCTGGCAACCACCGATCCATAAGCTGAATTAATAGGGCTTTACTTGAGACAGGTGAAATTGAGGGGAAAGAAAATAAGATTTAGTGTTAGTTTTTGTTCTGTTTATTTTGCCTTACTTCTTCCTCTCATTCTGCTAAATAGATCATAACGATAAAAGGAGAAGCTGTTAAGCAGTCCAAAGACCAAAATCCATCTCATTTTACATGCATTGTTTCTGCTGTTAGCCTGGCATAACCCGAGTCATTAACAATCTGAAGCTTAGACAAAGAGGTGCGTGTGTTTTTTTTGTTAGATGAACAATGAAAAATTTGAAGGTAATAGTATCAGGTACTGGCAAATGAGAACACCAAGAAAGGGAAAAAAAGAAGAAGAAAAAAAGACCTCTGCAGAAACCATGCTTCTCAGAGATAAGGAAAGATTAAAACAAAACCAGCTATGTAAAAAAGAAAAGAAAAGGAAAAACAGAAAAGAGAAAATTTTAATCTATGAATAACTGATGATTCAATTGTTCTTGGCAGCTTCAGCCTGTTTTGCGCCAACGGAGAAGAACTCGATAATCACTTCAAGGGGCATGCCCTTGGTTTCTGGAACTTTCAAGTAGACAAAGACCCATGATATAAGGCACACAACTGCATACATACCGAAAACACCACCAAGGCCTATAGACTTGAGCATAACTGGGAGCGTGTAGGTGACAATAATGTCACCAATCCAGAAGGTGAGGGCACAGATGGCGATGCAAAGGCCACGAACACGAGTCGGGAAGATCTCCGCACAAAGTATGTTGGGGATTGGTCCAAACCCCGTTACAAAGCAACAAAAATAGACAATAACACTAGCTGTCGAGATTGATGCATTCACAGTACTGCCCAAATCCACAAGACTCCCAGTAACTAAAATGACTAGAGATACAATCAAGATAGGGATTGTACTGAGCAGCAAAGTCCTGAAACAAATACTCAAAAGTGATGAGAACCAAATCTTGAGGAAGACAAGCAATAGATGAGAAATTAATACAGAAATTGAACTGAATCAAACAGTCATGATAGTTTCAGACACCACCCAAAGAACATTTCTTTCACTTAACAAATACTTTGAAGAGAAAAATTCCATCTGACAGAAATCCAGAAACATTTATTTTTCAGTTAATCAAGTTGCCAAAAGAACATGGTAAATAAGCTAAATAAATACCTTCGGCCGGAGATATCCATCAGCCTCATGGCAACAGCTATACAAGGAAGCATCAACAAGGTTGTTACTGCACTAATAAGAAAAGACGCAGAGGACGAACCAAGGCCCAGGTTTGAAAGAAGAAATCCAACACCTGCCTCCTCAAGGATTTGAGGTGTATAGTAGAGAACCCCATTGATGCCAGAGAACTGCATTTGCCAGAAGAGAAGTTACAAAAAGAAGAAAAAAATGAATATACTCAAGTACTTCTTTGTCCCAATAACACTAATTTGTTGCAATACCAAGATCAGTAACAGCAAATTGTGAATATTATCTTTTGAGGGAGGAAGAAGTTCCAATCTGGAAACAACTTCTTTATTAGCTCAATTAAAATTCAGCAACCAAACTTAAATGAGAAACAAGAAAACCCATTTTGACATGCACACATCCAACATCACTTTTGAGTTTGAAGATATACAACAAACATAATGGAAAAATACACAAGGAAAAGTGACTGTCAGTTTCATAATCTAATTTGTAATGATAAGTAAGCTTAAACACAACATGGAATGGATTGAACATCACCAGAAAATAATCATATATCAATTCAGAGAAAACATTATTCACATCTATCTACATATGGTTAAATGTAACAAATCTCTGAATATGCACCATTATATCATAATAATATAATTATTGTCATCCATAATTGAATATTAATATGTAGCCGACCTCAAAATAGCAAGAGCCTTAGTGGCTCTGATCAGATGACTTTCCTATGTTCAACAACTCACCTAATCAAATTCACCAACTTTAAACTTTTTAAAATAAGTAATTATGAAGACCTATCCACAAACATAACCAACTTACTATTTCAGGGCAGATTGAAGAAATTATACATAATAGATGGTAACCAATTCATGCAGACATATCGTATAAATATTTTTCTGGCGTATTTCAATTGGACAAAGCTTCTATACCAAGAAAAAGCTAGTGGAAGACATTACACCCTGTTCCTTGTCTGTTCACTATTTTCTAGTAAGTGAAGAAACCAACTACAAACAATAGCGAAGAACCACATCAAGAAGAGGATACCATGTAATACTTCAGTATAAGGATTGGCACAAGTTAGAAAAGCCAACTCAATGACATTGTTGAAAGATTTCCAACCAAAATAAATAGATAAACAACATGCAAATGGAGATGTTCATAGTTATTATTACCTGCTGAAGTATTTGAATCCCCACCCCTACAATCAGTGCATGCTTCACTCCTGGTTCTAAAAGATCACGCCAACTTGGCCCTTTTGCAGCAGTTTCAGATGGGTGAACCATAGCTGGTCCAACTGGCTGCTGATTTATAAGGTCCCTGGAATAGAGAGCTGGTTGACTCACCAAAGCAGCAGCCTGAAAGAACTCACCATCTGGTGGGACATCTCCACCTGGAAGAGAAACCAGAGATCCACGTCGGGATCCAGGACCACCCTCTTGGTGCAGATATATTCTTTTAAAACCACCTTCTTTCTTTCCATCTAGGCCTTCTTTTTCAGACCATTTCCATGCCAACTGCCAACCACCACCAATCCCTGTGCTACCAACCGGTTCTCCAGCATTTCCTTGCACAAGACTACCATGCCTCATGCTTGAAAGGCTTCCATGAGCATGTGGACCCAATTCCTTGTCCAGGCTTGTTGTTTGACGTGAGATCAATGGACTCTGCAAATTTTCATCAGAATCACCTGCACCAGCATCAGAAGCATAATCCTCACCCTCTCTGGCAAGGCTTTCCTCATCCCACTCTTCATTTCTAGGTTGATTTCCCCCAACACTGAACATACTTCCAAAATGTGGAAAAAGGGCGCTTCGCATACTTCCTGTTTCAGGGAGCTTCTCATGGACACTACCAAAGAGGGTCACAAGAGGATCCACAAGGCCACTTTGATTTGCCATGCTTCCATGCCTAGACACAAGGCCCAATGTACTTTGTCCAGTGACAGGTCTGGCTACCCAGGATAGACCTTGTTCAGGCCCATATAATGTAATTTTATCTTTTTCAGCAGATGGGTCCTCGTCATCAGCAAGATCATTTGCTGGACCTATTATGTACTCCTCTATATTTGTCTCACTCCCAACTCCAAGACCCTCAACCAGTAAAGCCATCTCACCTGTTCATTCAATGAGAGTTAGTATCTTCCAAATGATGACATGATTGTTTTTGTTAAAATAATAAATTATATGACAAAGGCACCCCTGAAAAAATATCCACAACATAGCACCAAAGGGAACCCAAAAAACAACTTTATCCTATAAGAGTGGGGATATGTTGGGAGAAAATTCTAGCCTTATACTCAAACCAAATACACAAAGCATTTTGACAAATTATTTTACCCTTTTTCTTTAAGAAATTTTGTTAAGAAAGAAAGGAGTATAGGAGAGGACAAGAAGTCCTCTCAAACAAAAACAAAAATGATAAAAATGCAAGCTTAAAACAATAATATTCGTCAATCACACTGCATATTTACTAAAGGAACAGGTCACTTGAAGCAGAACACTAAAGAGAAGCAAAAAAGACAATCTTATCCCAAAGAAAATCCATGGAAGATAACGATTACGGAAAGTCCTTGCATTACGTTCCAATTAAGCTCTCTAAATCACTGCAAAGGGAGCACATCTCCAAAACATTTTAGCTCTTTTTTTTCCTAAAAAGAGATAATGAGTCATTAGGAACTCACGCAAAGAGCCGAACAAACCCAAGAAATGCCGAAAATGTCAAATAGCTTACACCAAAGAGTCCACACAAAAGGACAATAAAGAAAAAGATGCTCATTGGTCTCACAATTCTGTAGGTACATCACACAAATATAGCCCTGTTTAGAGGGCATCAAGATGAATTACTCTTTGACAGCTTGTACCTGAGGGAGAAATCTAGTGGACTTCCTAATTGCCCTAAAATACAGGAGACAAAGCCTTGGATGGCCTCTTCATTTGCAACAAGTTCTTTGTATTGACTCCATTAATAACTAATGTCCAGACAAAAGGTTTAACCATAGATGGAACCTTAGCCTTCCAAAGAAAATTATGAAGTGGGAATGACAAAATCTAGATCCCAAACAAGAAAGCTATAAAAAGACTTACAAGAAAACATGGAAATACAAGTAAGAGATGAGCATTAAGCTATGAACCTCACAACACATAACACAACCTTATTAGGCCTTCGCAACTGCAGAAAATCATTGGCACAAATTCTATTAAGCACCGGCGACCAAACAAAAACTTCTACCTTAAGAGACCAAATGATGTCATGCATCTTCTTCGTAGTGTATCAAAAGAAAGTGAACAAAATCAAGTGTCCTTGGACATAACAATGGACCAAATATGACAAACAGATTGAGAAGGAAGAACAATAAAGTTGATAAATTGATGTTTGCAAAGTTGAATCATTAATTAGCATTAAAGCAATAATGACAAATTCAAATATCAATATTAATTAATACCGGAAAATCTCCAATTGATCTGTTTTTCTTAAAAAACACAGATATGAACTCCAATAAATATCCTGATTCCGAACAAAAACTGACACAAAAAAGTCCGTACTCATAGCAGAACTGTGACAGACCTAGTCTGTGGTTCAATGAATAAAGAGAAGACTGTCACTGCAAGGATACAAATTTAGAGAAATGAATATTACCAACTGCACAACTTTCCATATTCTGTAATAATATTATAGTTAGTGTTACATGCAGTATTTGAGAAGTCAAGATCCATATTAATGAGACTTGGACATTTCTAAACGCATGCCATACCTTTCTTGCTGTTCAAGTTATAGTACAGGTTACTCAGCTTTTTACATAGATGGAGACCATCTTATGACATGCGTGCTACTGCCTACAACTGAGGCACAAGCATACAAGTGGAAAAGTATGGTACATCCCCATTCATTAAATTTATCATGTATATAATAATAAAAGAGTCTCAAACAACAGACCTTTTTCCATGGGTATATACATGTGCCGTGGAGGAACACAAGTAGTGTGGTTTTGAACCTCTAACCTTCGTCGTCATAGAGGAGGAGATGGTAACAAAGACTCACAATAGCTAGCAAAGCTTATCTTAGTATTATATTAATGAAATTTTTCCAAATGGTGTCTATCAACATATTTTTATCCATAAGCTCAAGCAAAACTAAGTGAGCCCAAACCCGAAAGAAAAGTGGAACTTTCAAAGATATCATAGGCTCATAGCCGGTGACCTGGACAGTTTGCAGATTAAATAATCTTAATTAAAACTTTTCGAAATGGTGTCCTATCAACATAATTTTTATCCATAGGCTCAAGCAAAACAAAGAAAAGCGGAACTTTCAAAGATATCATAGCCAGTAACATGGACAGTTTGCAGATTACGGTAAACCTGAAAAGTGATAACTGTTAACTATCCCAAAAAAAAAAAAACAAAAAACAAAAAACAAAAACAAAAACAAAAACAAAAATACAAAAAACAATGCCCAATGCAATAGGCACTAGAATGAGGACCCTAGCTTATAAATTAGACATTTAAAAAAAAAAGGAAAAAAAAAGTCTTCAAACATGTTATTTTCTCAAATGTATTATCATTGTGAATCTAAGGCAAACATTGGGAAAAAGAACTGAAAGAGAACAAGCTAGCAAAATATCAAATCCTTACCAACTAATTATCTAATTTTGAGTTCTTTTCTAATTTACAATATATCAGTATTGATTTATTCCCTATTTTACTTATTCTCTTCGTCTCGATTTCTTTCCTAATTATTTATAACCTTTTACTGATTTCTGTATTTACCAAATCTCTAACCTAATTTATTTCCTTTTCCAAATGGGTTCCACATAATTTACCTTAAGTTCTCCATTCACAGCTGTCTATTTAAATTTCATAGTTCAATAAATCACCCCTCATACACACGGAATAGAAGTACTTTTAATGAGGGATAAAATAATAAAACAAATAGACGTTAATGCACTTGATGAGCAGTGCTTTAGTTTGGCCTTGCCTGGTTGCCTGGTTGCCTGGTGTGCTTTTACAATACCTGTAAAAATAGTAGAGAACATGCAAGAAAACCTCACCTCACAAGTCACAAGAAGCTTATAACTAAATTGAGCCCATAATTAGAACCTAATCACCCCAATTTAAATTCTGATTAATAGGCAACTAAAATTCAACATCCTCTAGATGTTGTATCGATCTGCCTTGGGATCAATGCTCCAAGTTCTTTCTCAGTGCAAATATATGTTAGAAGATATGCCTACTATGCACATGAAGAAAACGTCCAAATGAAAGTTCAAGGTGCATGCAAAGAATACCATGTTGTTCCACAATAAAGGCAAATTATCTACGAAGGAATTGCACAAAACTAACCAGTGACATCTTCTCTGCCACGAAGCCTCTGCAAAACCTTCTTGGCCTCAAGCATCCGTCCTTTACTGACAAGCCACCTTGGAGACTCAGGCAAGAATAATACTGTTAATGCAAAATAGACAAGAGATGGAATGGAGAGAACACCCAACATCAATCTCCATCTTGGCGAGTTCATCAGTGACATCCCAAATACCATGCAATAAGAGAAAAACATTCCAAAGGAACCAGTGAACTGTGGAAGCGTATTTAATAGTCCCCTAATCTCAGGTGGAGCTGTCTCAGATATGTAAAGTGGAACCAAAGTAACTGCCAAACCAATTCCAAATCCATCTAAAAGCCTCGCGAAGAGCAGGACATAGACATTTGGAGCCCATAACATAATAAGACCACTAACAAAATAAAGGATGGAGGAAATAATCAGCATAGGACGGCGGCCTAGCCAGTCTGCTATGGCTCCGGAGCATGTCGTTATGAAGGTGGCTCCGATAAGTGACATAGCCACAATTAGCCCTTCCATAGTAGGTTTGCTTTCTAAATTGAACTCCTTCTTTATGTACAAAACAGCTCCTAGGAAGAAATATGAACAAATTCGTTAAAAATGTAATAGTTAGCTAGATCCCCATCAGCTCAACAAACGGTGAAGCTACTAGCTATGTATGATCAAATTTGGCATGCACAACATGGGGAAACAGAAATAACCTACTGACCATTATAAAGGGATTAACTTTCATAACTAACAAAAAAACTTCAAAACATGAGCATATATATATATATATGCAAGAGATATTACCGGCAATAGTTGCATTATCCCATCCTTGCAGTAAATTACCGACAGCAGCAGCAACAGCCACAAGCACAGCTCCACTCATTGTTCCTTCTAATTCTTCACCCAAGTCCTTTCACCACTAGTTAATCAGGCCTTAAAAAGAAGATAAAAATCATAGATAACAGATCAGTATATGGAACACGTTTTCTTTCACCAACTGTAACAAACAGATTTAATAATAACACGATCCCTTAAAAGTGTGATGGAAACCCATATACCAATTGACCACAGATTCAATACACTGATTGCGACAAGTAGCAAACGAGACAGAAGAAGAAAAAAAAAAAAAAAAAAACCTAGCCCAATTGTACTAATCTAATTTGACAACGAAATCAGATGTTGCCTTACCTTTCTGTTAGATGTAGGAGGATGCGTCAGTTGGGTATTTGGACTGTCATCGGCAGAAGATGAAAGACATGGGTCTCTGCAACTTGCGTCAAAAAGTTTGGGTCTTGAGGAAGAAATGTATTTCAATTATTAGTAGAGACAACGAAATGCAAATAGGAGAAAAAGGAAATAAAAAAGAAAAAAAAAAGGGTAGCGATCTTATTCGCCGGAGGAGAGGAAAGTAAAAATGGAAAACAGAAGTAAGCATTCATTTGCAACAGAGCCTCACTCACTAGTGGACACCTGCCTGGTGGCTCACTCACTGCTCTGCACGTCACCTCCCTCTCCGATCGGAATACAGTTAGACGTCAAATCTTTCATCATTTTATACGGCTTCAATTTCGCTTTCACATCGCCATATATATCATATAAAATTGAAAGCAAAATTTAAATAAAAACAAACAATTAATATATTATAATATATATAATTTTATATAGATGTGATGGCAGTGGTTGTCTTTGAGACAGAGTTCGATATATTATTATTAAATACCCAATTATATTGTATATAGAATAGATCTGAGAGGAAAGCAAAAAGCTTTGCAAAGAAAGATCGAGAAAGAAGAATGTGAGTCCAGAGGAACACTGATTAATAGTGAAAAGGAATCTTTCTTCACTAATAAACTAGGATTTAGGAGAAGGAGCACTATTATTATTCTAATAAAATAAAACAATTAAGCCCAATTGCATTACAAAACTACAACCCACTCTCCAACTTTAGGTATTAAGTGTTATAGTAGTATATTAATAATAATTTTTAACGGGTTTTTAAAAAATAGTTATTAAAATATAATAAATATAATTATTAAAAATTTAAATTTTTTATAAATAATAATATTAAAATTATAATAAATTATCTTAATAAATATTATAAATTTTTTACTGATAAAAATTTAATAAATAATTTTTGAACACCTATTATATAAATCCTGCTAATAATACAATCAACTATCAAACGTCCAAATGCGTTTAGTTATAAATCTGTTCCTTTTGAAGCCCAGTAAAGCAATTAGTATTTCATAATAGTGAGAGCAAACCAACAAGGAAACAACTGCTTAAAGGGGTATATTTTTTTAATATATTGTTAAAATATGGATTTTTCCTGCCAGCTACAATACAGCAGGTCCAAGCACTAGGCCGAAGCTCTCAACGGTCAGATGCTAAATGCATATTTTTTTTATTCTCATCTCAAGTGGTGCCACATCGGCCATTGTCCATGTCAGCAAGAAATGGGCCTTGAAGACCCGTCTCTTGCCACGTGGTAAAGATGGGTCTTGAATACCCGTTTCAATCATTATCTTTGTCATCATTTTTTTCTAACCAGATCTATTATTAAAATATTATAATTCTTGTTTTCAATACTTCAATTATTGGCACAATAATACAATTATTATTTGAGTACTCTAATTATTTTTTCAACCAATGGTTGTTTCAATGTTGGTATTATCGTAAAAATTTATCTAACAGTTGTTCAAAGAGTAATTGTTAAACTTTTATAAATAGATAACTTATAATATTTATTATGGTAATTAATTATAATTTCAGTATTATTTATTCTATAAATTATTACTTGTAAAAAAATTTCAATTTTCATTGACTATATTTCTTGTAATTTAACAAGTGTCCTTTGGACATCTGTTAAAAAATTTATATTTTAATCATTTAATTAATTTTTTCAACCCTCTCTCTAATTATAAATTATGCATTCATTCATGTTTTGTGAAGAATAAGATATCTATCATGTCGGTATTTTATCAATTGGTTATTATGATGTCATGTGAAGTAATGACTCATTTTTCATTATTGATGTGGTATATATATGTGCTTATTATGATGAGATTTGTATTTTAGCAAAATTGAGTTCGAATCAACTCTGTTAGTTCTTGACATGTGAAGCAATTTCTCATTTTCTAATGAACTTTACATATTATTGATACTAAAATTTTGTCATCATAAATTACTACATAACTACCCGTAACAATGAAAGAAACATGTATCTTGTAGTTTAGCAACATGATGACAAAGATAATGAGAGACAATTATGAACGAAATCGCCATTACCGTCACTCTCAGGATTCAGACATGTTATCATCATTCTAATATTGCACATTAATTTTAATTTTCATCAAGATCGGAGTTCTTAGCTCGTTTTCACAAGTAATTGTCTCATGCCAAACATGGTACTTATCCAATTTTCGGCTCATTTGGTTAATTTTGCACTTTAATCTTTCAATGAATTCAACTATTTCAGCCTACATTGCACGTGGTAAAGTTGTTAAGATTGCTTTTGGTATTGATAGTTTGTGTAATCTCGAATATAATTCTATATCATACCATATCTCCCTCCCTCTAATATACTCATACTCTGTTGCCCAAACTACCTAATTTTCTTATGGAATGTTAGTAATAGGTCTAACCAGTATATGATCATCAATATTTTAACAATTCATATAATAGATAGAGATGTATTCATTGCATATATAACATAAAGTTATTACATCGATGAATGAATATAAAGACTAGAAGAGAAGGCAAGCCATGATCCAAGTCTTTATAAGCCCTCAGCCTGAAGTTTTTCAACCCACAAATACAATACAATTTTAGTTAATAGTTTTTTCTTTTCCTCTCAGTAACCCCTAATCCAAAACCCAAACCATAACCTTGAACTATTAGTCAATATGTTAGATTAATTTCAAGTGATCAACCAGTAACATCAAATTATAACAATGTAAAAAGAAATGGAATTTAAAATCAATGAGTATATAAAACAATACAAAATAACATGACTTATACAATTTCAATAAAATTATTTTTTGAATGAGTACCACAGGATGGACGTCTCCTCTTCTTATCTGGGATCCTTTTAGGAACTATATCACGCCACATATTTTGCTGCGTGACTTGCGATAAGTCCTCGACTAGGTCGCTGTTGTCTTTATTGTCCACTCCATGACCATCTTCACCACCATAGTCACTATCTTGCTTGTGCTCTATATATATTAGTGACAAAGCGTCCATATGGTTACTAGTTATTACTGCCACCCATATATAACTAGGGAAACATAATACCCAAATAATTGATAAACCGAATCATAACCAACCAAATTCACCCCCAAAATTAGGTGTCCATTTGGTCATTTTTTATATAATTTTTTTTTTTGTAAGTTGGGTCGGTTTAATAAGCCAAGTGATACATTTTCCACATGCAATTAACTGACCTGACAAACTTATTAGGCATATAATTTTGTTTTTCATCTCGACCGATGTTTCAATCCTTTTAACCTCCAGCCCTTACCAAGTCCAATGTCAGGCAGCCCAAGTCTTATAATTATCAAAACTAAATAAAGCTCATCTTGTCAAAGTTAGCCCAACTGCCTAGTAAAAAACCCTAAGTCTCTAAAACATGCTTTACCTTGTCCTTCTTCTGAACAGTTTGTTGTTATTTCTTTAGATGTTTCATTTCTCTTATTTAACGAAGATATGTTCATATTTGTTTTTTTTTTTTTTAGTTTCATTTTTAATTTCAATTTTCATTTTTCTTATTTTTCAGATTGATGCTTCATTAAACAAAAAATATATTTAGATCTAATTTCTTTTCCTTCAATTTATGATTCATTTATTATTATTGAGGAATGTAATATTGAACTTGTAATGATATAGTAATTGATTATTTAATTTTATGTCAATTCTGTATTTTTCAGATTTGATGCTCCATCTATCTTTCTTTCTTTTTTTTCTTTTTTTTGGGTTTGAAAAATAGATCTGAGAGCTGTGGAAAGAATCAACTGAAACCGACTAATTTTTTTAAAATTTCTTCTATCGGTAAATTCCAAAACTGACTACATTGGTTGTTCAAGTGGTTGACATTTTTTGAGAACTAACCTAGTCGGGTTGGTAAAAAAAAACCCAAAATCGATCTATCCGACTTATTACTATATATAATTGTGTCATGGTATATATATTCGTGTCATATGAACCTAAAGTACTGTCATACTGAAACAAAGACAAGTGTAGGATAGGCGAGGGTATTGTCATACTGGAATAAGACACGTGTGGGATAGGTGACAGATACATATCATGAAAAGAGCTAGAAAAATGTACCATAGACAAGCAATAAGCATAAGAAGTGTTGGCCATATGTGGAAATAGAATATATGGAGGAGACAAAATACATGGTGGAGACGGAATATGTGTCGAAGATTGACCACCACTGGTATTGAAATGCCATATGAGGAGGACAGTGTCAGTAAGCTAGTCCTATCACAATACAATCCTATGTCATATCCTAAATCTCGATGAAACCTGTAAATAGTGTACGGTAATCTGTCAACCCCAATCTCTTAAGGTCAATGTTATGCTAGCCTACATCATTCTCCTAATTTACCAATATGGTTTGCAAGTAGCTATATTGACTCAGAATTTTGTCCACCATGTGATACTCTACAGTATAAAAACAAATTAAAAGTGCAATGATGCCTCATCTTTGACTTAAGGCTGGACTTTCAACGAACCACCTAAGTCCAAGACCTTCTATTCATCCACCCCCGTTGGGTTCTTGCACAAAAGGTGCACCTAATCCTTTCTTCCTCTCCCTAGCTTCAATCCTAGTCCACTTATTTATGCTCACCACCTTTTTCTCCTCCTCAGCCTTCTTAATCTTGTATTGCCCACTGCCATGGGTGATCCCATCTCAATCCCCTCTCGAAATTCTAATGAATCCACTAACCTCAATACAAACAATCCTACCCCTAACCTTGATTCAGCTGATTTGATTTCCAATCACACTATAGTTGTGAAAATCCTTAGTGGCCGTCATTATGCGAAAAACACTGTCACTGCCATAATTTCAAAGGCTTGGTAACCCTAAAAAGGCTTTCTTGTTAAGGAGGTTGACACTAACAAATTTGTCTTCACTTTTGCCTCTAAAGTAGAAAGAATGAGAATTTTGGGTTTTACTTCTTAGACCATTAATGGGGTCCATATGATCATTAAAACCTGGAATCCGTCATTAATAGTTCATGAGCTAGATTTTTCTACAACAAGATTTTGGGTCTAAATCCATGGACTCCCACCCATGTTCTTCTCCAAATCCAATGAACTCAAGATTGGAAGTCAAATTGGTGCAGTTCTTGACATGGATCTTGCCCCTACCAAATAATCTGCATCCTCTTATTTTAGTATCAAAGTTAAGATCGATATTTTTAATCCATTAAAATGCAGTTTCTATCATCATCACCCTCCTCCTTTAAATGCTCTGTAGATTTAGTTCAAGTATGAGAGGATGGCTCAGTTTTGCTTTAAATGCGGCATGCTTGGTTATTTGTTAACATGGTGCAAGGAAAATGAATGTGTCAAGATTATTGCTCCTGACAAAACAAAGGCCCAACTGTTTGGCACTCAGATGTTTAGCGAATCTCTCATTAAATCTTGTTTCCACCAGTCTTTCCTTGCAACTAACTCTTGTTTGGATTCAAAAGAACAAGGACCGTCATAGACAGTGCAAGAAGTGGAGGATTTGTTGCCGGCCCTTCACGACCAACTGGAAAATCTTAGCTGTAGTTGTAGCACAGCTCCCAAGACCACCAAACCCATAACTCCAGGCACGTGGGTTAGGTCCAATATGCCACCAAAACCGATTTCTCTGCAAAACACTAGGGGTAATCTGCAAAACCTTTGGACAAAGGAACCTTTAACTAAAGAACATGTGGTGCAATCCTCATCCAGTACTGATATGCAAAAGGACAACTTTTCATCCATTTTACTAAGAGCTTCTACCTTGTCTTGTTCAGCTTTAATAGTTGGTAAGACTTTCAAAGAATCTGTCATTACAAATATCCAAGAGATCTTTGAAGAGGTAGTTACCTCTAACGAAACTAGCATTCTTTTGGACCCACAAGTTGAAACTATCCTTGTACGAAAGAAAAGACGTTTTGAGCCTAGTAGGAGTAACTGTATTGTCTCTAGCCAAAAAGGTCATTGGGCTCTTATCCTCTCCTTAAGCTCACTTCATAAGGCCCAAGTTTTGATTACTTTAAAGGCCAAGATCTAAAGGAAACTCTAAAGGTTAATCCATATCCTAGTAGTGCAGGTTCTTTTGCAGCCCAAATGCTGAACTTGGAATCAAGGAACCTTATAAAGACCAAACGTTTGGATTGGCATGGTCAACTATATCTTACTCCAAATCTTGATGAATCTAAAAATACAGGTAGTAGGAATGCAACATCTGTTAGTAGTATGCCCTACAAGTCAATAATATTAGATATCTGTAGTATATTACTTATAAATACAGTCTTATTTAGTTATTAATAAAATGAATATGTTTCATTATTATATGGTATTATTATTTATCATGTACTTTAATTGCTAGTTAATTCTTTAGTATGAATATGATAAATCCCATAGAATATAAACAATGAAAATAAGAACCATGATGTATCATGCTTATGAGATATATTTTCTTAAGCTTTGTTCTTAAATATTCCTAATCATAGGATCATTAATAATGAGAATTAATGATCCGGTTAGATTAGTACATGTTATATTAGCTCAAATGTTGAGGGTGATCGATCTCATGATCACTTGTATAGTTGACACTATAATAAACATGTAGGTGCTTGTTAGAGAACAAGTTCACTGAATTGACTCGATCATAAAATACTCATATGGACTTTTACATAGTTGTCAATGAGTGTTCTTCGTTGTAGTAGTGCAAATGACCTTCAGATCTGAGGCATCATAGATACCTTGTACATAGGTTATCATGTTTTGATACTATCTAAGTATAATTCACCATGGGTTATACAGAGATAAATATTGGGTATGACTATCTATGTATGAAGGTATATGAGTGTACAATAAGGGATCTATCACTCTCAGTAAAGAGAGAGAATATTCTATGTTATCTAATTATAACATAACTCTGAAAGTCCCTGGCCAGGGTGGTGTGAAACTAGATTAGAGAATTTAAGTTTCACCACATGAGTTGTGACTTATAAATAGATATATCAAATTAAACAATTTAGGAATTGACATTAATTCATACCCTAAGTTTAATCAGGAACATTAAATGATGGAAAGATTGAATTACATGGTAACTAACAATAGAAAAGTTCACAAATATATTTATATTATATGGGTAGTCATCACATACTGCTAGGCATCAATCTTGACTTGTAGGTAACCTGAGAATTAATTTAATAATTAATTCTCATTAATGGGTAAATCAAAAATTAGTTTTGATTTAAATTAATTAGATATGGATCTAATTGAAAATACATTAAGTTAATCTGACCTACTGTTAGTTTAATATAAACCTAATGGGTCACACACAAAAGTATGTAATTTGATTAAGAGAAGTTTTGGGCTTTTATATAATTACAGATAAATGATATTTGAAATTTAAAATAGGATTAACTTTATTAAGATTTTCCTATTTTATCTAAAAGTCTTTAACAGATAAGATCTAATTTTATCATCAAGAGTTCAGTTATATCATACTTAAATAAGGTTAGACCTTATAAGTATTGTACGTAACTTTTATTCAGATATCACACACAGATGTTAATAAGTATTGTATGTCAATAAGGACAGGAAGTCAGCTGTTAGGTTCATTTTTCACTTTAAAATTAGAGGCCTAAATGCAAAATACCTTTGTCTTCCTTTGCAAATACAAAGGTCCAAGAAAAAGACATTTGCTGATGTTGTTGTTAGAGTTCAAAGTAGATTATCCTCTTGAAAAATTAATTCTCTCTCCAAAGCAGGAAGAACTACACTTATTCGGTCTGTGGGGCAGGCACTTCCTGTTTATACAGCTTCCACTGTTCCTTTGCCATCATCTATTTGTAGTGAAGTTGAAAAATTTCTTAGAAGATTTTGGTGGGGGATCGATCCGCACAAGAAGGCTTTCCAAAGTCTCATCTCTTGGGATAAAATTGGTTCCCCTAAAGGCTTTGGTGGGTTAGAGATCAGGAAGACAACTGATGTCAATATAATCTTTATGTGTAAGCTTGGTTGGCAATTAACTTCATGCAGTCAATAACTTTGGGCTACAATCTTCAGGCATAAATACTTAAAGCATGGGTCATTTAGGAATGCGTTTCGTGCTAGGAATGCTTCTTGGATTTGGAAAGGAATTTTGGGAGCAAAAGAATTTGTTTTGAATGGTGCTTTTTTATAAGTTGGTGATGGATCTTCCATCAACATTTGGGAGAATCCTTAGGTCTCAAATATCCATCCTTTTGTCCTAAAACTCGGGTGGTGAGAGTCCTAGGAATTAACCTTGTTTCCGATTTGTTCATTGAAGGTACAAAGCTTTGGGACCCTCACAAGGTTTTACAACTTTTTCTTATTCTGTCTGTCAAAATTTCAAGAGGCAATCAACTAGATAGATGTGTATGGTGTCTAAGCTCTAATGGTTGTTTTAGTATCAAATATGCCTACCATTTAGACCATTCCAGTATTTGGGTCAGCTTTAGTCCTCTCTCAAACAAGCAATGACTTTCATTATAGAACCTTAAGATCCCGGAAAAATACAAATTGCTTTGGTGGCAGGTTGCGTGAAATGTTTTACCAGTTAAGGGTAAACTCAATGAAGTCTTCCCAGTAGCAAACCTCATGTGTCCCTTGTGTAATTCTGAGGAGGAAACTCTTTCCCATTTGCTTTTCAAATGCTCTCTTGCTAGCAGGCTCTAGTTTGTATCAAGCTAGGGTTTGGATATTTAGAGATTTAGCCAACTCTCCCCTATTCAATTCTAACCTTCTTATTGGATCCTTGCAATGCTAACTTTCTTCATATTGATAGTAGAGAGCTTATCATTTATGCTTCAGTGGTGTTGGATCAAACTTGGTAGGTTAGAAATCAAATAATTCATTCTAACCATCCTGTCTACCCTAACTTATATCGCTTAGCACTTAGTGTGAAGAATACTTTTTACGAGGCTGTAGGTGTAACCTTACCTCAAGCTTAAAGTATAGTTCACGCTGGTCGAAGCAAACCTCCTGATGGCTGGATCAAGATCAAATTTGATGTTGTTGTAAGTATATCCGATTCTTCGTCTGCTGCCACTTGTGTCAACAGCGAGGGTGTTTTCCTGGATCTTGATGTTTCTTTCTGCACCAATGTTTGCCTCTTAGTTACTGAAGCCTAAGCTGCTTTCTAGTTGCAAGGATTGAGTCAAAGCCTCTACCAGTTGCTGGATTCATTCTTGAAGGTGATGCCTAGCTTGTTGTGGATGCAATCAACTCTAATGGTAGCTCCTACAATTGGACTATTTTCCCTTTCATTTGTGATACCCTTGACCTGTTGCAAAAGGTCAACTTGTGGGTTTGTAGAAAAGTATCCCGTGATAGTAATGTCCCAGCTCATAACCTTGCTCTTAAGGCTATGAAGGAACTTTGACACCTCATTTTGTGTAATGTTTCTTTCTGTATGTTCTTGGTTGTGCCTTCTTGTTAATGGACATTATTTTCTTAACAAAAAAAAAAAAAAACCGCTGGGCCTTCAATACCCAATTTTATTGGTAAGAAGCTCTTCTTTTTAATTTAAGCTGGCAAAAAGAACGGGTATTTGTTCTTAAAAACACACCATTTTGGCAACTAATTTTAAAACCCCCTTTATACTTTATGTTTAGAAAACAACACCTAATTTAGCATATTTTTCCCTAAAATGATTGATAAGACAAGTTGCACCAATAGAAATAATGCATATATCAAATTTTAGATTACCCTTTCTTGCTGACATGGCTTGCCAAACTACTGACGTGGCACCGTGTGAGACAAGAAGGTGGAGTTGAACTCATATCTTCTAAAAACTCTCTTTCGTAGGTATGTTTTTGAAACCTTCCATTTAACAATATCTTAAAAAATATACCCCCCAAAGCAATTTTTCCAAGAACAAGAGGCCAGAAAACGTAATAAGTGACAGCTATGGCGAAATACTATTTTAGTGGAACACCAAAAGTTCTCAGACGAGTAATCTATTATTTCACTATCACATTTATGACTGTACTTCCTCAGCTCCTCGTAATGAAAGGACATACTTTTTCTTTGGGAATTTGAACAGAAGGGTCAAATATGGTTGGTCTTCTTCTTTAATAGCCAAAAATGGGTGAAAGTTGACACCAGATTTTCAAAATCTGTTTTCTGGTCCAACTCAGCACTCCACATCACCACACGGGCACACCGCCTACCATGCATGCCCACCAATTGCACGGTCCACGTGTTTGGGCTTGTGGATGCGACCCCTCCCAATCTACTGCAGCTTTTCTCCACCTCTTCTTCATATGTTTCTTGCAGAGTTGCATGCATGCAGCTCTGCTTCCTTGTTTCCCCCTCCCCTTTTCTTTTTCTCTTTAACTCTCAACCACAAAAACCCAACCCGTGAACTCCTATTCTTGCATATATATACCTATGTTTCTTCCCTCCTCTTCCTCACAATTGCATATGTTCTTCTTTTTAGCAAACACTTTGCATTTACATTTTCGTTCATATAAACACATTTTCTCCTATTCTTTTCAATTCCTCTATAAATTTTGGTAAGGTATGAAATTTTTTGTTTGAAAAATTAAAATTAAAATTATTATTAGTTATTAAGTTAAATTTAACTATTTAATTAAAAAAATTATAATTTGTTATTTTTAATAATTTTATGTTTTAATGTTTAATAATATATATTACAATTGATGAAATTATAATTTATATTATATACTATAATTAGTAGTATTTAATCATTAATTGTTAGTTAAATTACGTATACCGTTTAATTTTAAAAAAATAGAATATAAAATAGAAATTACATAAACCATTTAATGTTAAAATTGATATATATATTTTATTATTCTCAGCGGTGTTGACACTTCTTGCTTTTTCGGTTCTTACCTTGTAAGTCATAAATAAGAATTATTTTTTAGAAAGTCATATTTATCATTGTTGTTAGGCTTACCTATATGATGTAGTTTTATATTATAATTGTTGAAATATTAATTTTTATGATATGTTATAATTAAAAATTTGTTGAAATTGTAATTTTTATGATAATTGCAATAATTAGTATATTTATGATAACTTCTTAACTTTTTTAAGTATAAATTAATAAATAATATTTATAAGTTTAATAGTAATTATGTGACGTTCAAATTAATTAGTAGTTTTGTGACGTTTGAATTAATTAGTAATTTTGTTAGGCTTAAAATAGTAATTTTGTAAGATTTCAATTAATAAGAAATTTTGTGACATTTAAATTAATTAGTAATTTTGTTAGGCTTAAAATAGTAATATTTAAGATTTGAAATAATTAATAATTTTATGACGTTTAAATTAATTAGTAATTTGGATAGTTTTAAATTAATTAGCAATTTTTTTTTAGTAATTTTATATTATTTACAATAATATATTTATGATCATTAATTAATTAATATATTTCTTAAAAAATTAAAATTTAATTATTTCATAATAATTATGGTAAGTAATATATCTATGATATAATTATGGTAAGTAATGTATCAATGATAAATAGTGATTTGATTATTAGAATATAATTAAATTATATTTAATATTATAAACAGATTGTTTTGTATTTATATGTTTTAAGGAAATTAATTTATAGATAGCATTATTACGTTTTCATGTGTAATAAATGTTTTAGTAATTTTATAATATTTACGATAATTTGATGACTTATGATAAATAATGATTTCTTTGACATGATAGATTTGATTAGAAATAGTAATTTTAATTTAGAATTAGTGATTAATTTATAAATAGTATTTTTATTGGGAAATTTATAGTAATATATTTATGATCATTAATTAATAAATATATTTATAGTAATTAATTCATAATCATTATGGTAAGTAATATATCTATGATAAATAGTGATTTTATTATTTGTATATAATTAATTTATATTATATATTATAAATAGATTTTTTTGTATTTGTATGTTTTAATGTAATTAATTTGTAGATAGTATTTTTTTTGTTTTCATGTTTAATCATATTTATTATTATTTAAAGTAGATTAATAGGTAAAATTAATATTTATAATTAACATAAAGATGAAATCATAATATTTTAATATAATTAATTTAAATTATATATTATAATTAATAAATTTGTGACGTTTGAATTAATTAGTAATTTGGATAATTTTAAATTAATTAACATTTTTTTTAATTTTATAATAATTATGATAATTTGACTACATGATAATTAGTGATTTCGTTGACATGATGGAGTATATTAGAAATAGTAATTTTATTTTAAAATTAGTGATATTAATTTGAATTATATATTATGATTAGTAGTCTTGTTAAAATTAAAAATTTTATGATAAATAGTAATTTTAAGCTTAGTGACTGAAAACGTTAGTTAATCTATATAAATTAGTGAATTCATTAACAATTTAAGGAGAAAAGTTTATTATTTTTTAGTATTTTGAAGGTGCAAGTTTGATAATAGAAGAATTTGGAATTATGTGTTACATTAATGGTGAAATGCGTATTGGTTCGAACGGACTTGAATACGATTCCAGTCTCGTTAAGTGCATTCGTGTACCCAAACGTATTAAGTATGCAAAGTTTCATGCTCATCTATGTCACTCCTTAAAAGTTGATAGAAGAAGAGAGTACCTGACTATCATTTTTCGGTATCCAAATACTATTAATAATTCAACCCACTATAGTCCAGTTGTAGTAGCTGATGATGAGTACTTATACAGCATGTTACAACATGCTAGTGTGCAAGGCCCTGGATTCTGAGTCACTGCCTCGTATTCTGAGTCATGACACACTTGACCCAGTTCCTGAAAACATATTCATGGAATCCCAGTATTTGACGTGGCAATACGATCAGCTAAGTTCTCATGTTGTAGGAGAAGCATCGGCATGTCTTAGGGTGCACTCACCGATGAATTACTCAAAAGTGCCTGGTATAAATGATGTTGTTGGCAATGGAGAGGATATCCCTGATTTGAATGTTGATCCTCATTTTAATATTGAAGTGGATGATGATGATATTATCGAGGCACTTGAAGAAGATTTATACGGCGAATATATCCCGACTCCCTTCTACACGGATGTGAACATTGAGGGGGCATGTACAGTAGACCCTGTTATTGTTCTAAATGCCCAATGGGAGTTGCACAATGAATTTTACAATGGCATGCTGTTCAACACAAAGGCTAAGTTGAAAAACACTGTTAAATACTAGCACATTATGAATCACGTGGCATTTATAATAGTTGAGTCCAAGGATACATGGGATATCAGGTGCAAGATGCACGAACAAGGTTGTAAGTGGAGGTTGCAAGGACATTTTAGTAAAAAAGTCGACAAGTTTCAGATTACGAAGTTGGATGTGGCTCACAACTGTGTTTATAGCGGAATGATTCCAAATCATTATAACTTGGACAAGGGGATCATTGCAGAGTATAGCAAAAATACGATCAATGAAGACCTTACTACGCCAAGAGCTGTGTTGCTTACAATGATAAAAGATCACTTCCATTATACTCCAAGTCTGAGCAAAATTTTCAAAGCGAAGAAGAAAGCAATTAATCTTGTATTTAGTAATTTGGAGGACTCTTACAATGACCTTCCAATATATTTATATGCACTTTGTGTCACCAATCCCGGCACACACTTCGAGTGAAAAGTGAACCCAACAAATAATCCTAGAGAGGTTATATTCAAGTGGGTATTCTGGGCTTTCGGGCCATATATCGAGGTCTTCCATCATTGTAGACCAGTTCTTCAGATTCAACATGTTTCTCTGTGGAAAGTACACTGTAAAATTGTTGGTTGCAACTGCTATTGATGGTGGCAACAGTTTAGTTCCGATTGCATTTGTAATTGTTGAGGAGGAGAACACAAATAGCTTGGGATGGTTTCTAAGTTTGCTTCGTATGCATGTAACACAACGGGTGGGTATTTGCTTAATATCTGATCGTTATGCTGGAATAATTGCTGCTACTTCAGATCCTCGGAATGGCTAGACTGAACCATATGGGTATCACCGTTTTTGCATTAGGCATATCGCAAGCAATTTTCATAAGTCCCACAAGAATATGAAAGCAAAAAATCTCCTCATCTACACTGCTAATCAAACTCAAAAACACCAATTCGTTAAATATTTTGATAAGTTTGTCTGCATGAACTCTGAGTATATGGCATGGATTGGTAGAACTCTGTTAGAACAGTGGACATTGGCACATGACGAAGGTCACTGTTTTGAGTTTATGACTACGAACTTGGGAGAGTGCATGAACAATGTCTTGAAGGGAGCGCGGTAACTCCCGATCACTACACTGGTGCTGTTAATATTTTACCGGTG